>OW026367.1:58596033-59239615 GCA_932273885.2 Leucozona laternaria | reverse complement strand
TAAAATTAGAACAACAATAAACGGCTACTAATGCCCGATTTCATAAAAATACACTAAAATTCCTTTTATCTAAAGTCCTCTTAAATTTTATCAGACCTTTAAATATTTCCAGTTTCACAATCTAAAAAAAGGAAATTTTAGGGAAATTTTAGTTAAAATTGGGTTTTCCTCACATCCCTGGATATGGAAATAGGTTGTTTCCCTCTCACATTCGAAATGCACGTGAAAAAGCATTATATGTAGAAAAAAATGCTACGAAAAAAAAAAATTTGGAGAACGGATTCCAATATGAACTCGGAATATTCTTGGACGTCTTACTTTATGTTGCTCTTCATCCTCAGATGAACAATGAACAATCAATTATTCTAAAAGCAAACAAATTATGAAGGCTTTCCGAATCCAACGCGAAACATTCGGAACGAATATGCGATGACTGAACAATGTTTGAAGATTCACATCGCAACAATGTGTGGGTAAATAAATTAAGAAAGGCGAAAGTCTTGTCGTCGTTCGGAAGTATTCGCGTTGGCTTGGGAGATTATTATTTACACACAAACTATATTTTTGTTTCGACCTATTCACAATTTATATTTGCAAGAAATTATATGAAAAAGTGACTCCAAAATATCATCTATAATTTTCTCACTCGTCGGCTGACATCTGACATATTAGACTTCACAAATCACACTTTTAAAATTTATTGAGACGAAAATGGGCTTTTAGTTTATAAGGGCATTTAAAAGCATTTTAAATTTAAAAGCACTTGGTGAAACCAAAAAATCCCATTTTAACTCTAAATGGGCTTTTAAATATTTAAAAGTCCTTTATGAAATCGGGCAGTCCTTTATGAAATTCTGCAGTTCAAAATAAATTGTTATGTTAACTTTGGACCGACTTAGAACTATCTATAACGTAACTCTTATAATATTATATAATTGTGCTCTATATAAGCAAATTGGTTTCGCATTATTTTGATATAAACGTCAATTGATATTGTTTTCTCACGAATATTTATCACAAATTAATGTCTACCTTCTTCAATACTTAACACTCACTTAATAGCTTTGAGCCACAAGAGCAAGTACATGTGACCCATTCGTGGATTTTATTTGTATCGTTTTTTTTTTTTTATAAAAAGTAAGATTTGATTTATGACTTTTTGATTTGAGGTCTTATTCTGCATCGCTCCTCCAAAATTTCGCAATTTTCATATTCATATTTATTTCTCCGGTATAGGTATACCTCTATACCATCATCAGTCCCAATAAATGAATATTCAACGGCTTCATTTAATTCCACACTGACGTTCGTTACCACGAACTGAAAATTCCCATCAAATTAACAATTTATTGTGAATTTTCCACTTGTTTGATTGCGAATTTGTCGAAAAGCCACAAGCCTATTTTGTTACCAATCGGTGCAAGATCGTCGCCTAACTTGAGTTGGCAGGACCACCTCGAAGTCATGTCATTCGATCCGTTCCATTATATCTGTGTATGTAGTTATAGTAGGTATAGCCAAAGTTGGAGCGTCCAATGATCGGAGGAAAACTTGTTTGTTGGTGCATGTGCACACTGTGTCTTGACGCTGGGCTGACTGCTAAAAAAAAATTCAAATTAAAAAAAATAAAAAGTGTAGGTACCTTTTTGTTGTTGTGGAGTGTGATACACTTGGCTGACAATGGCTTTGCTCTTTATACACATTTAACGTTTATACCTCAATATATTTTCAGTCGATGCGGAATGTTATGACATCGCTCCACTTTTTTGCCTTAATTCAATACGTGCGACAAAAATTCATCAATGACATGAAGAATTGGAGTTATAGTTATATAGTGGAGTCGTGTATATGAAGAGAGCAAACAAAAAAATATTTAGACAAAAAAATTACTGCAGGAAGAAGCCCCTCATTCGAGTTGGACACTTTTGGGATGATGGAATATCAAGACACAAGTATTCTACACCTATAGAGAGGTTAAAGTGAAGAATTAAGATTTCACAGTCTGGTGAAGGTGAAGACTTTTGGCGCGAATTTTTGTTTTTTTTTTTGTTTATGTTGATTTTTTATTTGGTGTAGATACCTTTGAGTGAGTGGTTCAGAAGGATAATTTGAGTGACAGTATTTTTCTTGGGAATTTAGGAAAGTATATTTAATATTATCAAACTTAAGTAATTAAAATATTAAATATTATATTAATACTAAATGTTTGCAAACACATGTCTTTATTTTGCGAAATGAATTTAGTTCTTGTTAACTTGTATTATTGTTTAAAGCTTTATTCGCCAATATGAAGTTTTTAAAAATGTATATAAAGGGTGGTTAAACTTTAATTGCCGATATCAATTTTGAATAAAACACAAATTATTTAGGAAATTATTGCCATCATTTCTTTTTATTATGATATTATTGGTATGGTTCAATTATGTATGGAACAAAATATCGGCCAAATGGCCGCCGCGACCTCGACTACACACCTCCATACGATGGTCCAAATTTCCGATGACGCTGAGGCATAATTGAGGTTCTATGCCGTTAATGTGCCGAATTATCTCATCCTTTAGCTCTTGAATTGTTGCTGGCTTATCGATGTACACCTTTTCTTTCAAATAACCCCAAAGAAAGAAGTCCAACGGTGTCAAATCACATGATCTTGGCGGCCAATTGATATCGCCACCACGCGTGAGATAACACGGCCATTGAATTTGTCGCGCAAAAGAGCCATTGTTTCGTTAGCTGTGTTGCAAGTGGCACCGTCCTGTTGAAACCACATATCGTCCATATCCATATCTTCCAATTCGGGCCATAAAAAGTTCGTAATCATCTCACGATAGCGAACACCATTCACAGTAACTGCCTGACCGGCTTCATTCTGGAAAAAAAAAATACGGCCCGATGATGCCGCCAGCCCATAAACCGCACCAAACAGTCACCCTTTGTGGGTGCATTGGTTTTTCGACAGTCACTCTTGGATTATCATTCGCCCAAATGCGGCAATTCTGCTTATATTGACGAATCCACTGAGGTGAAAATGTGCCTCATCACTGAAAATGATTTTCACGATATGCATTTTGATTTGAACGCCCATTTTCATAATAAGCCTGAATAACTTTAACGCGTTGCTCGATTGTGTATTTTTCCATGGTTCAAATTGAGTTAGTCTAAAATTGAGAAATGTCAAATGAAATGCAGAAAAAAACTTGACGTTTAAGTGTGGTTCACATTCAACATCGGCCCTTAAAATTTAACCACCTTTATATAGCAATTAATTAAATGAAATAGTTATAAACAGAATTTCTTATTAAGCTAACTATTTAACAATTATTTTGATTAATTCCTCAACCTTTTAATTCTTGCTATAATCAATTTTACTCAGTAAATTAATTTCGATTTGTTTCGATTTATTTTATCTGGCATAAGCCTTTCCCATAGTAGTCCATATATTTCGGTTTTTGGCATCACTGTTCCAATTTTGGTTTAATTGGTTTAGGTCATCTATCAATCTTTTTTTCGGATGTCCTCTTGGTCTTCTCTCGTCAATAAAAGTCCAGTTAGTCATGATTTTTGTCCACCTCTGGTCATCAAATCTGGATATGTGCCCCATTTTAATTGTTTTATTCGTTGTATCACGTCAACTATGCCTGTTTTACTTTTTTATTTTATCGTTACTATTTCTTTGTATTTGTTGTATTTTTAAAAGTTTACGTTCAATTTTTGCTTGGCAGAATCTCAACTTATCCTGTTGATTTAAAGTTAGTCCTAGGGTTTGTAGACCGTACGTCAAAACTAGTAAGATCGTCGAGTCAAATACGTATTTCCTTGTGTCATTGCTCAAGTTCGAGTTCATAATTTCGCTTAAGCTCCAGTATTGTTTCCATCCGTTAGTTATTCGTTTATTTATTTCCTTTTCTTCTTGGTTAACGAAAGATTTTATTTGTCCTTGTCCTAAGTAAACGTATAATCAGAGCACTCAGAGCTGCAATTTTGTGTTTCTTTTTTCGCTCTAAGCATGTTCAGAGCGCTCTCTATGAGCTCTGAATAAAATAACTGAGCAGAAAGAATTAAATGCTGAACACAAGCATTTGACAGCTGTAAGCCTGTAAGTGTTCAGGTGGGTTTCAAAATTAGTTCAGAGTGCTCAGATCTCAGAACACTCTTCTTTCAGACTTCAGAGGACGTTCAGAACATGCTCGACATGCTCGGACTCTGTTCAGAGCTCTCTGAACTAAAAAAGAAAAACGCCTTTTATTACAAGTTATGATGAGTGTTGATTTAACATGTTCTGTATACGTCGTCTGCCAACCTCAAATTTCTTAAATAAGTATGCCATCCGAACTTTTATACCGTATTTATTTTTCCATTTCAGTCGTTCGAAAATATAAAATAGGACGGCAGAAAACAATGGCGGTGACATAGGGTCACCTTGTGGTACTCCTCTTCTTAAATTGAATTCTCTTCCTATTATATCGGTTACTTGTCGGTTTTAGTCGTTTTATTGGGAATTTACATTTATTTATTTCTTTATTTTTTTATGCTGTTTTATTATAATTGGCTAATTGATCTTTGAATCGTTTTTCAGCATTGAGAAGTTGTTGCTTAAAAATTTGACAGACTCTTGATATCAGTATATAGCAAATCAGCAAACGACAAATACAAAATTAAATTATTAAATAAATTTGGTGGCTCGACAGCTCGAGCCAGGGTCTATAGTGACTTTCAACTCTCAACCATTCCTGTGTCCATGGTGTTTGCTTGTAAGAATGGAGGGGACCTACAATTTTCCCCCGAATTCAAACAGCTAAGGTGAGAGGCAAGGGATACTTTTGGAGGATTTGTCAATTCAGACCTCCAGCGTGACAGTCCTACCCACTTACTATTCCACCACCGGCTAACGATTCGAAATTAAAACAGCTTATTAACGGCAAATTATCAACCTTGCCATTTTTTGATCGGAGAATGTTGCTTCTCTAACTTGACATTCATTATCATAATAAAGGGTGTCATTTTAGACGTGTGGTTTTCAAGAAGAAATAAAACACATTTAATTTAATGTTATGGCCATGAATTTAGCTTCATTATAAAGATAAGGGTTTGCCATTATGATTTAAAAATGATTTCGGGCAAGTGGCCGCTGCGGCTGGCTTGAATAAATTCCAGCCGAGAGGCCCAATTTTCGACAGCTCCAATTGTTGCGCGCGATAGCGGATGGAATCATTCGGGTCTTCTTCGATACTCTGCTTCACAGCAGCAATAACGTCTTCGGTGCGCACTGTACGGCGCGCGTATCTGAGGATGCGCACTATCCAATAGAGTAAACGTGGTGGGAAACCGATCCATGGTTGCTCGAATTTATGCGATTATGTCGACCAAATATTGGACGCAGCGTGCGATGCGTCGCGCGAACCGAACCATTATTTTGGTAATACATTTGCACGATTTGTAAACGGTGTTCAGGAGTAAGTCTATTAATTATGAAATGGCAAACCAAACTGAGCATAAATCAAGTGACAGTTGTCAAAAAGATCAACTCCGAAAAAAGTATTGCCAGATTGAAAACCACACGTCCAAAAAAAACACCTTTTACAATTGCATTCTAAATTTAATGACACCAACAATACATTGTACGATGCCTACTTTCTTTTCATAGCACAACAGGGGGCGTATTACGAAACCTTAATACGCCACCGAACTATGCACAAGGCATATGTTTCTACCATTTCCAATAGTTTTCTGGCCCAGTTTTGTAATATGAGTATGTATAGGTATATAATAAAAATAATTGTTTTATTCAATTTTTGATTTAATTAATTCATTTATGTTTTATTAAGAGTTCACTCTCTTAAGTTTCATTGTTCAACCGTTTGTGTTCTACATTCCGCGGCACTCTCAGCCATATACATTATATATATATATATGTAAGTTGGTATACTCAATTTAACGGAATTAATTAGTATTTGTAAAGATCTGCTTCACACGGCTACCATCGTCAGCCATATATGTAGAAGATGCCCAATTAGCAAATTAAATCGCGAAATGAAGCTAATAACTCTATTGCCGACCCGATTTCACGTGGAAATCTTTTACAATCTTTGTACAAATTCCTTTTAGAAAATAAAAATATTCTTAATTCACACTGCGCCTTCTCTGTATGGCAACGGTGATGGCGCGGCGGAGAGTCATGTCGACAGATCACGAATTAAATCATGAGAGGCACTTTTCCACGATTTTACCGTTCACAATTCATTAGGAAAACAATAATCAGCATGTGCGTCCGTCCCCTGCTTTTTTTAGTTTGTGTAAGGCATACGACATATGCTATAACTATAAGTATATAACAGTCTCCCCACATAGAATTAGATCCACACATTAATTTTTTTTTTTTGCAGATTGCATTTAAGCGCTTTGGATTTCTGGTTTTATGGTAATTATAAAAGTGCACTAACTATGATATTATGTGCGCATCAATATAATTTTCACATAACTACCGTCACACCACCCACCGCGTGCCCCACCAACTACCAGGCGCCATTGCTATACCTATACATACATTCATTCATAGATGCTGTATAGATATGTTGTGAAAGCAGTCATGAGGCCAAAGACAAAGGAGGCTAATTGCTCACTGGGAAAATGTAACGTTTTACAATTAGCAAGCTATATACCTAACTGGGGCACTGATGGTTGCTTCTAACCCGATGGTGAATTAATTATTATGCTCAATTCTTTGTGAATAGTTATAGTTCCCGGAAGAATCTGTGGAATTGAAAGTAATTAAAATTTAAAAAAAAATACGACATCTATCTATAGAAGAATTACATTTCAATTATGATTTTCACAGAAAAATAAAACTAGGTTTTAGGGCTTTTACACAAATTTAGAACACCTCAATGCATTATTTAGAAAAATCTTATTAAATTGTAAATTAAAAACTATTTCTACTCAAGAAGAAAATAACTGTTGCAGGGAGCAGGGCACGTAAAACTAAAACAATAGGTTGATTAAGCGATACAGTGGTTTTGACGGTTGGTATGTATTTATCACCAGTGTTCCCATCTGAAAATTCCAAATCCAATCAAATCTGACTTGTTGACTGGATTTGTTTCTTCCGAATCCAGTAAAAAAAAAAAAACAGTCAAACATAAGGAAATTTGTTTTTAAGTAAAAAAAAACAGTCGAATATGAAAATACAGTAGTACCTCGATAATTCCAACTAATTAAAACAAGTTTTTTTTCGAATTCACATTAGTGGAACATTTTTCAGTTCTTACAAACTAATTGAAACAACTTTCGTATTCATTTATAACAACACAAAATAATTTCCTAAAGCACAGCCTCAACATTTATTAAGTTTAGAAAAAATAAAGGGTTTTCCAATAAGAGGTGTTATTTTGAATAGCCCGCTATTTCGGTAGCTGTCACTTTTGAAGCTTTTATTTTTTGACATTTGACAAGTAAAAACTACGCCATTAATAAAAATGGAACGATACACGCTTCAACAACGCATTGAAATTATTAAAATTCACTATGAAAATGGTGAAAATTTGGCAGAGACGGTTCGTAAAACTAAAACATTTTTGGGTCGTCGTGAAGCACCTTGTCGGACCGCAATACAGAAATTGGTGGACAAATTCGAGCTGTTGGGACAAGTTAGTGATGTGAAGAATTAAACCCGTGCACGTCGCTCAAGAACAACTGAGAATATTGCTGTTGTAGCCCAAAGTGTTGAAGAAAACCCAGGTTTGTCCATTCCTCGTCGTTCTTTGGAATTAGGCATTCCACAAACGTCATTACACCAAATTTTGCATAAAGACTTGGGTCTTAAGGCTTATAAAGTTCAGTTAACACAAAAACTCAAGCCGGCTGATCATCAACAACGTCGTGTGTTTGCTGATTGGGTCCTTGAAATGCATGAAAATGATCCGGAATTTCATCGAAAAATCATCTTGACTGATGAGGCCCATTTCCACCTCGGAGGCTACGTCAACAAGCAAAACTGTCGCATCTGGGGCTCGGAAAACCCAAGAGTTATTGTTGAAAAGCCTCTCCATCCTCAACGCGTGACTGTTTAGTGCGGTTTATGGTCCGGCGGGGTCATTGGACCTTACTTTTTCGAAAATGAGGCTGGAGCAACAGTTACGGTCAATGGATTTCGCTATCGAGAGATGATTAATGATTTTTTATGGCCGGAATTGGATGGTATTGATCTGGACAGCGTTTACTTTCAACAAGACGGCGCTACGTGCCACACAAGCAATGAAACCATCGATTTTTTACGGGAAAAGTTTCCGGACCGTGTTATCTCTCGAAGAGGTGATCACAATTGGCCACCGAGATCTTGTGATTTAACACCTTGCGACTTCTTCCTTTGGGGCCACGTGAAAGATAAGGTCTACGCCAACAGCCCAGCGTCGATTCAAGACCTCAAAGATGGAATTCGTGAGGCTATCGAGGACATAGGGCAGCCACTTTGCGATTTGGTTATGGAAAATTTCATGAAAAGGATATGGTCCTGTAAGCGTGGTCGTGGCGGCCATTTGGCAGATGTTGTATCCATTATTAGCGGCATACCTTCTTCTTTATAATGAAATAAACATCCGATCATTTATCTCAAAAAATGCCATTTTTCTTTGAATATCAAAATAACACCTCTTATTGGAAAACCCTTTACAAATAAAAAATATTGATCATAAAACATCATAACAAAAGCATGGCAATCTAAAATGTTTCTACACAACTCGCAGGACACACTATCTGGCCTGCAGTTGCATTAAAAAAATTGTAATATGTCTAGACAAACAACGGTTAATAAGTCCTTCATATCACACGCAAAACTAACAAGAGAAAAAAGATGACAATATAAAGTTTTGGCGGTTCACATTTTAGAGAAATTCACATTATCGGTAATTCACATTATCGAGGGGCTACTGTACGAATTTTTTTCCTAACGAAAACAAAAATATGTTTTATTTATATTGGATAGAACGACCAGCAAGCAGAAGTTCAAAACAAAATTTAACACAAAAAAACTTTGCCATTGGCATTCGGCTGTACTGTTTGTTGTTGTCAACTCAGATGTCTTGTCAGAAAGATTCAAAAATGGATGTGTTCGTTTATTTCACTGCATAATTACTCGTTAACACTTGGTTAACACTGACCTGGAAGTGTATTTAAACATTTTTTTTTAAGTTCAGGTGCAAATTGAATTATTAAATCCAGTCAAAAAAAAACAGTTGACTGGATTTATTTTTCATTTCCAGCTAACGGCGATAAAATCCAGTCAAATCTGACTGGAAACCAGTCAAAATGGCAACACCGTTTATCACCAGTAAAACTAGATTTAACTAAGAATATGAGTGGAGAGCTTTATTTGCAGATATAAATACCAAACATTTAAACACGATTTTGATTTTGTGGGGTGAAAGGGACAAAATTATGTTTGTTGTTAAATTGATTGAAACTATCAGTTTTTTTTTGGAAGATATGTGATGTATGTAGGTACATATATCAAAGCAATGGTAAATTAACATATTAACTTTGTTTTTTTTTAATTTCAGTATAGGTTAGGTACCTACCTACAAGAAAGGAGATGCTCTGACCTGTGCCAACTACAGAGGTATATATCTCCTCAATGCCACATACAAAATCATGTCATCATTTCTGTGTGATTGTTTAAACCCTTTGTCAACGATCTGATCGGCGACTATCAGTGTGTTTTAGGACCTTAAAATCAATCGACAGATTTTGGAAAAAAACCCAGGAGTTTCAAATCGATACACATCACCTCTTTATCGATATGATAGCTAAGATAGCATCTCGGCATCCCTGCCAAACTCGTCCGCTTGTGAGGGATGACGCTGCTCCGTCAAAGTCGGTAAGAACAGCACCGAACCCTTTGAAGTCGAGAAAGGTTTGAGGCCAAGGTGACGCGTTATCATGCACCCTGTTTAACATCATTCTTGAAGCAATTGTACGAAACTCGCAAGGCAATAACAGACAACAGAGGTACAATTTTTCAAAAGTCTTCGACTTCGACCTGGTCAAAAAGCTGAAAATAATGCGACAGAGATGCCTCGGACACGTGGAAAGTATGGACACCAACCCACCAGCCCGAAGAGTTTTCGAATCTACCCCTGACGGTCTGCGCAGTATAGGAAGACCCCATTCCTTAGGTGGCGCACACAAGATGATAACGACCTCAACCAACTTGGAGTGCGTAACTGGAGGCTTATTAAAGTAAGGTTAGTAAGTGAGGTTAGGTACCAGCACTATTTTTCATACTTTCTAGAAGATCTTGCATACAAAATTTGATAAAAAATCAGTGAAACCGTTTTCCAGAAAGTCATCAGAAATCGAAAAATTGATTCTAAGAGCTAGGAGGTAGGTCCCGTTAGTAATTATTTTTTTCAGAAAAATGTTACTACCCAAAGGAAGCCTATATACATACCTATAGTAATTAACTGCGGATTTTTTTTGATGTGTAAACATCTATGCTGGCGGTAGAGTGAAAAAAAAAACGTGAACGTTCGTGTGCAACGTTACGTCGTGCAACGTTACGGTGTGCAACGTTACGATCTGCATACTAGGATGGGTGCGTTCAGAGAAAAAAAAACTTAAGATCCCCTTCAAGCAAAAACAAGTCCGTTTTGGATCCGCGCACGTTGATGTTTACACATATTAACCACGAGTCCCGGCACTCACACATTTTTTTTTTACAAATCTATGGAATCGTTCTTGAGAAAAACGAGATTTTCCTTAAATAAAACAAAATTAAAAAAAGTAAAAAAAAACTCAATATCTTTTCAATTCTTTTTAAAGAAAAATTGGAAACTAAGTGACCATGACCTATAATTCGTCATATTTGAAAATGAGTCAACCGCTAAATTATTGCAAGGAAAAAATTTGAAGAAAACAAAATAACACAATGTAATTGTTTGTTTCAGATACTTATCTCACTTGCTGCGATCAATAAATTTGCACTTCAATACACATATATTGAGCAGATAGAAAACAAAACCATTAATAAAAGGTTATACGAGTAAGTATGTTATTATTTCTCAACAATCATTAACATCTTTATAAAACAATAAAATTTCAAGCTTGTGACCAAAATTCATGTTTAAAGTAACATTTTTGTTACATTGTAGTGTAGTACAGGTACATGAAGTTGCATACAAAATTGCAACCAAAAAAAAAGACGCCCGATGTTTACAAAACATGTTATTAGAGAAAGGGTGCATTTTTTGGATAAACCTTTAATCTTACGTTAAGACATTTTAATATACAATTTCTACCCATTAATTAATTCTAACTCAAATAAGGCAAGACACAAATTTACACACACAATGTTTTTATTTGCTTAAACGTTGAAGTTAGTTGTTTTTTTTTTTATATTTTCTGTGCCTTTGAGAACACACACAGCGATTGCGATGGCTTGATTATTTAGAAAAGATAGTCTTAAAAACTATGCGAATTGAAACCTCGCATGTCGATAAATGTTATAGGGCTTATAGTAAAGGGTGTTTTTTTAAAGGTATAGGTAGACCTTTGAAATGGAATAAAACAAAGATGATTTTTTTAAATTGACATGAAACTTACTTTATTCGAAAGATAATCTTCTGGAATTATAATTTAAATATGATTTCTGGCATATGACCTCCACAGCGGGCTTGAACGTAGTCTAATCTGGAGGCCTAATTTTGTATGACTTTTTCCAACATTTGCGGCCGTATATCGGCAATAACGCGGCGAATGTTGTCTTCCATGTGGTCAATCGTTTCGAACCCTTTGAAGTCGAGAAAGGTTTGAGGCAAGGTGACGCGTTATCATGCACCCTGTTTAACATCATTCTTGAAGCAATTGTACGAAACTCGCAAGCACAGATTAGCCACATGAAGATGAGAATCCCCGGCAGCCATTTTAATTTGCCTACAAGCTTGAACTGGCAGTTATCAGATAAAAAATGAGAATGTGTGTAAAAAAACCTCACACATAGACAGTAGGGATCTTCACGTTAAATTGTTGTTGCAATTCACATCTATTCATCGACGCGGGAAGAAATTACAAATACAACAATGTAAACAAATGGGTTTTGGAGGGTGAAACGTACGAAACATTCTCATCTTCATATGGCTAATCTGTGCTCGCAAGGCAATAACAGAGGTACAATTTTTCAAAAGTCTTCGACTTCGACCTGGTCAAAAAGCTGAAAATAAAGCAACAGAGATGTCTAGGACACGTGGAAAGTATGGACACCAACCCACCAGCCCGAAGAGTTTTCGAATCTACCCCTGACGGTCTGCGCAGCATAGGAAGACCCCATTCCTTAGGTAGCGCACACAAGATGATAACGACCTCAACCAACTTGGAGTGCGTAACTGGAGGCTTATTAAAGTAAAGTTAGTAAGTGAGGTAAGATACCAACACTATTTTTCATACTTTCTAGAAGATCTTGCATACAAAATTTGATAAAAATCAGTGAAACCGTTTTCGAGAAAGTCATCAGAAATCGAAAAATTGATTCCAAGAGCTAGGAGATAGGTCCCGTTAGTAGTTATTTTTTCGGAAAAATGTTACTACCCAAAGGTAGCCTATAAACATACCTACCTATAGTAATTAACTGCTGATTTTTTTTTTTACAAATCTATGGAATCGTTCTTGAGAAAAACGAGATTTTCCTTAAATAAAACAAAATAAAAAAAAAGTAAAAAAAACTCAATATCTTTTCAATTCTTTTTAAAGAAAAATTGGAAACTAAGTGACCATGACCTTTAATTCGTCATATTTGAAAATGAGTCAACCGCTAAATTATTGCAAGGAAAAAATTTGAAGAAAACAAAATAACACAATGTAATTGTTTGTTTCAGATACTTATCTCACTTGCTGCGATCAATAAATTTGCACTTCAATACACATATATTGAGCAGATAGAAAACTAAACCATTAATAAAAGGTTATACGAGTAAGTATGTTATTATTTCTCAACAATCATTAACATCTTTATAAAACAATAAAATTTCAAGCTTGTGACCAAAATTCATGTTTAAAGTAACATTTTTGTTACATTGTAGTGTAGTACAGGTACATGAAGTTGCATACAAAATTGCAACCAAAAAAAAAAAAGCCCGATGTTTACAAAACATGTTATTAGAGAAAGGGTGCATTTTTTGGCTAAACCTTTAATCTTACGTTAAGACATTTTAATATACAATTTCTACCCATTAATTAATTCTAACTCAAATAAGGCAAGACACAAATTTACACACAAATGTTTTTATTTGCTTAAACGTTGAAGTTAGTTGTTTTTTTTTTTATATTTTCTGTGCCTTTGAGAACACACACAGCGATTGCGATGGCTTGATTATTTAGAAAAGATTGTCTTAAAAACTATGAGAATTGAAACCTCGCATGTCGATAAATGTTATAGGGCTTATAGTAAAGGGTGTTTTGTTTAAAGGTATAGGTAGAACTTTGAAATGGAATAAAACAAAGATGATTTTTTTTAAATTGACATATGAAACTTACTTTATTCGAAAGATAATCTTCTGGAATTATAATTTAAATATGATTTCTGGCATATGACCTCCACAGCGGGCTTGAACGTAGTCTAATCTGGAGGCCTAATTTTGTATGACTTTTTCCAACATTTGCGGCCGTATATCGGCAATAACGCGGCGAATGTTGTCTTCCATGTGGTCAATCGTTTCGAGCTTATCGGCGTAGACTAGTGACTTTACATATCCCCACAGAAAATAGTCAAGCGGCGTTAAATCGCACTATCTTGGAGGCCAATTCAAGGGTCCGTAACGTGAAACTATGCGGTAACCAAACGTTTCCTTCAATAAATCAATTGTGGCACGACCTGTGTGACATGTTGCGCCTTCTTGTTGAAACCACAGCTCCTGCACATCATAGTTGTTCAGTTGATGAACGAAAAAGTCAATAATCATGGCTCTATAGCGGTCACCATTGACTGTAACGTTCTGGCCAGCATCGTTTTTAAAGAAGTATACGGACCAATTATTCCACCAAACCATAAAGCACACCAAACAGTCAGTTTTTGTGGATGTAACGGTGTCTCAACATACACTTGAGGATTATCATCACTCCAAATACGGCACTTTTGTTTATTGGCGTATACATTCAACCAAAAGTGAGTTTCATCGCTGAACAAAATTCGCTTATGAAAATTATGATCAACGGCAATCTTGTATTGGGCCCATTTGGGCACAATTTGGAAGCGTTGTTCAGGCGTCAGTCTTATCATGTTGAAATGCCAAACCAAACAAAAAATAAATCACTTAACAGCTGATAAAATGGCCGACAGTTAAAACAGTGTTGCCAAATTAAAGATCTATACCTCTAAAAAAACACCCATTATATTTACGTCAAGGTACATATATTAAAGGTAATATCATTAGCGTTTAAATTTTTTTTCAGTTCTGCGCATCTGTGAAAATGGCGGATCCAGTGTCTCTTTACTTGTCAAAATGCTTATATTTGTTGTTGTTTCTAGTAATGCCATGTGCAGTTTTCGTAGACACTCGAGCCGCCATGTTTAATTTCTGACTGACAACCTGCGCAATATATTACCTTAGATTTGTGTACTGTGTATTTACGTGGCCATATACCCCTGTTACACGCCTCAATCGATTTACCATGTCGACGAAGTAGTTCGTTCTTGTATAGACAGACATTCACACGCCAATGCGTCGACGCATAATTATATGTCAAAACCAGCTGTGAAATCAAAAAGTTGTCAATTCTATATTATTTCTATAGTAAAATTACTATTTCACTAGTTCGTTCCTTTTTACACGCCACGTCGACATAGATACTACTTCGATCTCCAGAGTTCGAACGACCAGCGTCGACACACTTTCGTTTCACACGACCAAAAAACTTGTCGACACTATAAATCGCCGATGCAGTCGATCGAGGCGTGTGTAACTTGCATATCAAAAATATGAACTACATACCTACATAACAGGGGTGAAAAATTACTTTTTTTGATTGTACTGAAAACTCAAAAAAATTGTACTAAAATGGCATCAATTGTACATTTTTGTGTCGTAAATAATTTTTTTTGTGAATTATTTACACATAACACACCGAACTGTATTCGTCAATAATAGGTCTTTTTAACTAGCGGGTATGTTCTCACAATTTGGTATAATCGACTCTCACACCTGAATACTTCTTAAGGGTAAATATTTTTTTTCTATGGATTTTGGTATCCTTCAAAGTCCGATTTGCTTGTTTTGTCAGATTCGTAAATAGGGCTATAGTAGCCGTGTTTTTTTTGCAAGTCCATATGGATTTGTCGAAAAAACGACATCGGGACTAATAGTTTTACACGTAAATACAACAACAACTTAAATCCATATAGACTTAGCTAAGTCCAGATAATTATCGGGACTTACGTACTGTAAGTAAGAAGTTCCTAAGCCCGGATGTCGTTTTTTTCGACAAATCCATATGGACTTGCAAAAAAACACGCCTAGTAATAGACTTTTCTAACGTCATTAAGGCCTGTGCAGCATGATTAGAATTGGGATGCGTTCGTAAATGTTGTATTAATAAAATATACCTACAATATAGATGGGTGAGGCGTGAACAATAGTTATTTTTACAAGACTCAAAAGGATTGTAATTATGTATTTTGCTAAACAAAATATTTTCGAAGGAATGTACTGAAATGAGGAGTGTTGTACTTCCGTATTTTAAAATCAATTGTATCAAAAAAAAAAGTTCAATTGTAAGTCGTTTTCCAACACTGATATACATAATGCATCTCTTTATTATATTTTATGTTTTGGGAACGTGATATTTTGACAGCTTAAAATTATTTCTTAGCTGTTTGTCTGCAGACAAGCAAGGATATGTCAAATTAAAAGCTCAAGCCTACAGGACTGTCCATAACGTCCATCGATTACAAGAAGTAAATATAATGTCTTTGCTTTTTATTTAAATTTACTTTTTTTTCGCTCAAAATGTACGAATTCTAAAAAAAAATCTAACGCTCTTTTGCAGCGAAACAATAAATTAGAGTTTAAACAATAAATAACTTGAAAAAAAATCAAAGTCGCATAAGAAAGGTTCAAACTTAATCCTAACGTCTTTCCAATTTGAGTGTGGGTGTGTATGTGTACATAGGCGTGGGCGGTTTATTTACCTGCATCAACCAACAACACATCATCAGCAACAGTTTTCCATAAGAACCAAGTGCAGCCATTATCGCATTACCACACTCGTCAATGCATAAAACAAATGACAAATGACATTCCAATTGACATTTTGTAGTGTGTAGGCCCCGCAATTCAATTATCATCGTTCATTGTCGTGATGTGGGTAGATTATAGAGTGTATGTGTGTGTATGTAGGTTTGTGCTCAGACACGACCTGTAGCCGTAGCCCCGTTTCGTAGCATATTATTCCCGACGGTTTCGTGGTGGTGTCCTGTCCGTTATCGGTATTTGGAAGATATTTCGTTTTCGATCCTTTGCCTTAATTGACTTGTATATTGGAACAACGCGCATTGGACGCTCGATATGATTGATGGTCAGTCGGCACTGTTTATATCAATACATTCCCCACATTCGATCTTCGGTTTCGGTTTCGGTGTGTTGCTTGATGGTTGTGTGCCTGCGTGCATTATAGCCAGTGACGCTCTCCACATAAGACACGAGTCCTCGCCTCGTCATTGAAATCGACATGAACCTGAACGTATACGTCCGCGTCCGTCCGTTCGTTTGTCCGTCCATCCACTGAAGGTAAGTTGCAGTAGGACTGTGAAATTGAAACATTTTCTTGAATTGGCCATTTGTCATGGTTTAAGATTTCGACGGCCCTGGCCATTGATTGATTACTTTCATCTCTTCGTAGTTTTATAGCGAAAGGTATGTGTCAACGTAGGCACTTACACACTCACATAAGGTATGGTTTTTTTTTTTTGTTTTTTTTTTTTTTTTGTCAAAATTATCAAGATGACAGTTTGCATGACATTCGAAACGATTCTTAATTAATAAAGCGCATAATGAAGATTATTTTTATTTTGGTTTTGATAAATTGAATATAAAAATTACAGATACGAGATAAGAAGTTTTTGGTAAGAAATACGTATAAATGTTTCTTTGTTTTTGTCATCTCAAGGAAGTCGTGTTATTAAGCTTACAATTTTTTTTATTGATTTTTGTTTTTATATTTTAAGATGAGAAAAGACACTTTCAAGGTTATTGGAATTAATATCAAATTGACTGCAATCAGGATCCTTTCCTGACTTTCTTTAAGAACTCGCCTCACTTATCCTGATAGAGAGCCGGATGTCATCCAATTGTGTAGTTCTGAGAACAGTTTTCAACGAGTCAGACCAATGGGAGCAATTTATCAAATATACCGGGTGTTACCAAGAGTATGTTGTGATGCTCCAAATTATGTTTGCATATCATGAATCGGCTATACCTAAGTCCAAATTTTGAATTCCAAATAAAGGGTTTTCCAATAAGAGGTGTTATTTTGAATAACCCGCTATTTCGGTAGCTGTCACTTTTGAAGCTGTCATTTTTTGACATTTGACAAGTAGAAACTACGCCATTAATAAAAATGATACACGCTTCAACAACGCATTGAAATTATTAAAATTCACTATAAAAATGGTGAAAATTTGGCAGAGACGGTTCGTAAAACTAAAACATTTTTGGGTCGTCGTGAAGCACCTTGTCGGACCGCAATACAGAAATTGGTGGACAAATTCGAGCTGTTGGGATAAATTAGTGATATGAAGAATAAAACCCGTGCACGTCGCTCAAGAACAACTGAGAATATTGCTGTTGTAGCCCAAAGTGTTGAAGAAAACCCAGGTTTGTCCATTCCTCGTCGTTCTTTGGAATTAGGCATTCCACAAACGTCATTACACCGTATTTTGCATAAAGACTTGGGTCTTAAGGCTTATAAAGTTCAGTTAACACAAGAACTCAAGCCGGCTGATCATCAACAACGTCGTGTCTTTGCTGATTGGGTCCTTGAAATGCATGAAAATGATCCGGAATTTCATCGAAAAATCATCTTGACTGATGAGGCCCATTTCCACCTCGGAGGCTACGTCAACAAGCAAAACTATCGCATCTGGGGCTCGGAAAACCCAAGAGTTATTGTTGAAAAGCCTCTCCATCCTCAACGCGTAAGTGTTTGGTGCGTTTTATGGTCCGGCGGGGTCATTGGACCTTACTTTTTCGAAAATGAGGCTGGAGCAACAGTTACGGTCAATGGATTGCGCTATCGAGAGATGATTAATGATTTTTCATGGCCGGAATTGGATGGTATTGATCTGGACAACGTTTACTTTCAACAAGATGGCGCTACGTGCCACACAAGCAATGAAACCATCGATCTTTTACGGGAAAAGTTTCCGGACCGTGTTATCTCTCGAAGAGGTGATCACAATTGGCCACCGAGATCTTGTGATTTAACACCTTGCGACTTCTTCCTTTGGGGCCACGTGAAAGATAAGGTCTACGCCAACAGCCCAGCGTCGATTCAAGACCTCAAAGATGGAATTCGTGAGGCTATCGAGGACATAGGGCAGCCACTTTGCGATTTGGTTATGGAAAATTTCATGAAAAGGATATGGTCGTGTAAGCGTGGTCGTGGCGGCCATTTGGCTGATGTTGTGTTCCATTATTATAGGCATACCTTCTTCTTTATAATGAAATAAACATCAGATCATTTATCTCAAAAAATGCCATTTTTCTTTGAATATCAAAATAACACCCATATAATTTTATGGTTTGACCAAGAATTTAGCTTTATTATAAAGATAAGGGTTTGGCATTATGTTTTAAAAATGATTTCGGGCAAGTAGCCGCCGCGGCTGGCTCGAATAAATTCCAGTCGAGAGGCCCAATTTTCAACCACTTTTTGCCGCAACTGGGGCCGTATGTCAGCAATAATGAGCCGAATATTCTATTCCAAGTTGTCAATCGTCTGGGATTAATCTGCGTAGACAAGCGACTTCACATAACCCCACAAAAAAATAGTCCAGCGGTGTCAAATCGCACGATCTTGGAGGCAACGCCACAGGCCCACGACGCGAGAAAATGCGCTCACCAAAAGTAAGTTTCCTTCAATAAATTGATTGTTTCGTTGGCTGTATGGCATGTAGCGCCGCCGTCTTGTTGGAACCAAAGGTCGTCCACATCAACATCCTCCAATTTAGGCACGAACAAAATCAATAATCATGTCTCTATAGCTATAGCCTTCCCCATTGACTGTAACATTATGGCCGGCTTAATTTTTGAAGAAATATGGACCAATGATTACCTCTGTCCATAGAGCACACCAAACAGTGACTTTTTGAGGATGTAACAACGAGCGTCTCAATGGTTTGAGGATTATCTACACTCCAAATGCGGTAGTTTTCCTTATTGACGTAGCCATTCATCTAAAAATGAGCTTAATGGCTGAACAAAATTTTCTTTCTCGTTTCGAGCCAATTTTGCACCAATGCATGCGTTGTTCAGGAGTAAGTCTATTCATTATAAAATGGCAAACCAAATTGAGCATAAATCAAGTGACAGCTGTCAAAAAGATCAACTCTGCAAAGAGTATTGCCAGATTAAAAACCACACGTCTAAAAAAAAAACATCAGTTATTAAAAAAAAATTCACACTCGATGTACCATACGCATATATCACAAAAGTCATTTGAAATCTTGCTTAACATTCGGCTAGTTGAGCTATCGATACTATTCACATAATTATATCCTTTTTAAGTTCTCGAAATGGTTTGTTGTGTTGCCCATTATACACCCCACATATATATCCCGCAGCCATATCATCTTTACTATGTTCCTATGTCTAAAGTTTAAAAATAAACTAAATCAATTGACGTTGGGTGTATAATTCGTCTTCTGATGCAGATTGTTTGTTTGTTTCTAAAAACCAATAAAAAAAAAAACCTATATTTTGAAAAATATCACAAAATTCTTTGTAACTCTATATACACCAAGAAGTGACGCAGTGTAACGTTCAATCCTGTAGGTAGATATAGAGGAACCACTATGATGGACTACTTACAGGGTGAATTGAACTTTTCGGCTGGAGAATAAATTCTGTTGACCGCAAAAACGGTTTCGAGTTACTCTTGGTAAAACAACATGCGCCCCTGCAACTGCACCACTGTCCACTATTGGCCACTGGTCATCACAAGCTCACAAGACGAAAGATTACTTCAATAGCAATTTGCCACAACGATTAGGGGAACAGTGCGACTGGAAAATTCGTTTCGTTTCGATATTTTTTTTTTTTGTCTTCGTAGGTATTGGGCAGGTATATTTATACTATCAACCTAGCTGTATCGGTTGTATCTTAGCATAAACAGGCTTCAGTGATGTCAAGTGGAAAATTTCTAGTTATTGGATCATCATCATTCTCACTTATTACCTTTGTGACAATATTTATACTTGGAGTAGATTTCTTTTACCTTTATATTTACAAAATAAAAATTACTGGAGAATCGAACATGATGGATAACAGTAGGTACCCATAACAGGAAATTCATATAGCCTTCGTGCAACGTATTCAATCTATATACGAGATATCTTTATGTGGGGGTGTGTACTGTGTATTTGGTTAAGTTTCCTATGCTTGCTTTATTTCTATGGGTTCGATGCGTCCCTAATAGGTAAAAAGGAGCTTTATGGTTGGCGGTTAGCTTATTCTAAGTGAAAAGTAGTAACCAAAGTGCAAGGGATGAATATTATGCAGTCTTTCGACTTATGGTTTGGTATTTCAATTTCATATCAAGGGTGGTTTTTATCCTATGTTGCGGTGGAAAAAAGTGAAACGTTAGGGGAAACTTTGAGCAGTTTTGGTTCTGTTAATTGTTTTTAAACTTTTAAGGATGTTTGTATCTGAAATTTAAGGGAAATTGTATAGGTAACCACTATAGACGCTCCGGGGGGGAGTCCTCAAGTGGTGCAAAATTGAGACAGTTAAAGAAAAAATTATTAATTTGGTGTATTGTCAAAATATACCGGTATAAAAATCACACATAAAATGCCTTTTCTGTGCAAAATTTCAACATTTCTTTTGAAATTCGGTGCAAAAAATATATTGATATTAGTATGGTATAGTATGGCATTGTGAGTGCAACCGTTGTTTTTAAATAATGTTTCTTATGTTTTAAGTAAATTTATTAGAAAATTGACCCTTTTGGCTAAACGGGGGGAAATAGACATCCTCCTCGTATACGATTTTTATCTTGTCTCGATCCTACACGCTCCATAGCTTTTTGTCACACCTTATACGATTCACCCTATAAATTAACTTAATTATGCCTCATTTTTGGTATTTTCAGCTCGTTTTTAACAATAGGTACGTCTCTAAAAAAATAATAAAAAACAACCAAAAAATCATAAATCTCGAATAATAAATTTTTCACGTATCTATCGACTTCGAAGTCATTTATTCATTAAAATTTTCGAGGCGCTCGATTTTTAGTCAGGGTGGGACTGAAAATCACTGGACAGAATGTGCTTTGTTCTTAAATGAGTCACTCACATTCATATTTATTCATGATTTTCTTGCGTCCATACTATGAAGGTGAATACTTAAGCTATGATAAGACGGTCAATGTAAATGGTCAACGCATTGATTCTCTGACGTCAGCAAAAAAGTCTTCAACACACTGCCAAAGGAACGTCAACGTTGACCATGTCAACGCATAACACATTGACGATCACACGAATGACGCTAGTCCGTCAATGTCACACGGAAGTCAACGCCGACTACGTTGACGTGGCAGAAAAGTATGCCATGTCAACGTTGGGATTATGGTCAACGCTTTGCGTCAATGTGTCCTAAAATTTGCTCAGGGTGATTAGACGTTCAACGAAAAAATTCATTGCCTTGAAGGTAAAAGCAATGTTAACGTCGGTGTCAACGCAGCCGTCAACGCAAGGACATTATTCTGCTTTGACGATCACATGACAATGCAACTTTGGGACAGAATTTGACGTCGTTTTGACGTCAGAGAGTCAACGCGTTGACCATTTTCGTAGACCGTATAATCGTAGCTTTATAAGCATAGAAATAATATTCAAAATTTTTGCAGATACATTTTCGATCAGAAAATAAACAAAGGTGTAAATTGAAAAGTATTTGCGGCCGGCGAGCTTCCAGCGATTTTATTCCGAATATAAGACATCTGGTTTCATAGGAAGGTGTTAGTCTTACTATTCTCCAATTCAACTTAAAAACAAGCATTAAATTTCTTTGAGTTTTCTCAATTCTTATACAGATGAGATAGCATTAGTAAGGATTCCAAACTATGCAGCAGTACTCAAGCGATGATCTTACCAGTGAATTAAAAAGAGATAGTAAAGTGAAGGAATCAGTAAATTCTCTGATGGTATTCCTTTTAATAAAACCTAGCATTCGATAGGCCCTCTGTTGATCATGAATTCATAAGGTGGAAGAAATGAAAGATTAATGTCTAGAATTATACTCCTAAATCCTTTTTCTGGTTAACTCTTGCAAGATTTTTGTTGTTGATATTGTAGTCAAAAATGATTGGAGTAAGGATTCCTTTTCATGCTTTAAGTAAATACGGGTTACCATGCACCAATTAACCAATCTACCTATGTCTTCAAATAGAAGACGACTATCCGATACGCAGGTAATCCTATGGTAAATCTTAAGATCATCTGCAAATGTAGCAGACAGTGAGAGTCTTTGAAAATAGCAGGAATATCATTAACGAATATTAGGAAAAGTAAAGGTCCTAAATGGCTTCCCTGTGGAACATAAATATCATCAGAATGATAATTTTTAATTTTGACAATTTTGTACTCTTTCAGTCCAGTAAGAATCCAACCATTTTAAAAGAGAAGAATTATTTTCAAAATAAAGCAGTTTGTGAAGCAGAATTTTGTGATTGACTCTGTCAAAAGCTTTTGCAAAGTCAGTAAAGGTATAATATCCGGTTTGGATCTTTTTTCCATAATCACCATTGTGGTTAGGCTAGTTACAGTAGATTTACCCATTACGAACCCATGTTGAAAAACTGATATTTTTTTGTTGGATGAGGAATGAAATTCTGTCATAAACTATTTTTTAAAATAAATTCGGTATTACAGATAACTTACAGGTTGGTCTATATATCTAGTTATTGACTTCCTGTTTTTATCAGATTTAAAAATCGGAGATAGAAATGATTTTTTTTTCAAAAAAGGATAAATAACTATATTATCTACACTAAATCGAAATTATAAATCCAAAAACTGCACTGAAAAGTGGCATATTATTGCCTACCCCCCTTGTAGACAATAAAAATCGTTAACTGATTATAAATGGATTTAATTTTTCATTTCATGTTGAAAAATTGTTCACATAACGTATTAGTCACCTACTAAAAAAATATTGCAAAATTGAGTATGGGGTAAAGAACAGAATTAAAGATTTGTGTCTGAAGGCATACAAATTAAATTTAGTGATAAATGGTGTAAGCGAATGTCCGAGATCTGAAATGCCTTTGGGACGATAAAAGAAATAATTTCTTTGTTCCGAGACATGTTCTGTCAAACAGAAGGAAGCTGATGGACAGCAAAATACAGAAGTCTACGAGTATTCAGGGATAACATAGTCGTTGTAATGGAAGCACTGAAAAAACACTGGGTTACGAGACAAACCGTGTTACAAAACAACGAGCCCTTAAACTTTATAACTCGTCTTTGGATTCGACTTTTTTAGTCTACTTGTTCATAATGCCTCATTACTCGTCGATACTTTAAACCAGTCGCAAATATTTTTTCTTAAAAAAGCATTTAAAAAAGATCGGGAGAATGATAAGAATTCCTTCAAAACGCTTTGAGAAACAATTGAAAAATGCTTGAGTGAATCAGGTATTGAATTGAGCTGTTGGAAAGAAACAAAGTCACTGATCCAATATTCCTTCGTCTTCAACCGAAAATTATTTTAGAACATCCATTTTCGTTCCTTACTTGGATTCTCTGATAGTGTCCCTTAAAGACCGATTTTCAGAAGAAAATCTCCTTATCTCCAAAAAACATGCAAGGCATGTAAAGGGTCCGCCAAATAACTTCTTTTTTTTTGAAAATGGCTCAAAACATCGAGTGTAGCTTCGGCTGTGTGGCACGTAGCGCCGTCCTGTTGAAACCAAATGCTACCAATATCCTCCTCTTCAATTTTTGTGAACAAAAATTTGTTCAACATGGCCCGATAACGATCGCCATATTGACTGTAACGGCCACTTCTTGCTCATTTTCGAAAAATGGCCCAATTACGCCTCTGGACCAAAATCCGCACCAAACAGTGACTCGTTTTGGGTGTATCGGCTTTTCAATGTATGCGTGCGGGTTTTCTGTGCCCCAAATGCGACAATTTTGCTTGTTTACTACCCGCCAAGATCAAAATGAGCTTCATCTGAAGAGATGATTTTTTTTGGCGAAATCGGCATTTTCTCTAAGTCGATCGCAGGCACACTTAGCGAAGCGTATACACAACCATATTCGTTCAGCGGAAGAATAAAACTAATTATCTGTCAAATCAGACATGAGCTTAGTGTTACCATTCACGAAATAAGCACTAGTTGAAAAAAAAAGTTAGATGGCGGACCCTTTAGGTACTCATCATCATCCAATTTGACTGTCCAACAAAAAAAACTGATAAATATGGATCCTTTCTGGATAATTTTTCTGACGAGCCCATCATGTGGTTTAACCACAAGAACATGAAGAATTGTATCGGTTTTCCCAGCACTATCTATAGCACTTTCCATTCCCGCCACAACATGTACAGCAGAGCGATCTTTCATAAGTGTCAACTTAGCGAATCAACATTCATGGATCGAAAAGTGGTTAGGTGGATAATTTGACGTTAATTAGTTGTGATAATTTCGAATTTGTCGTTCCATGTTTTCTATGTTTTTGTCGCTGCTCTCAAAAATAGGTAAAAGCTTCTTAAATTGAACGGTTTTCTACTTAATAATTTGCTGTTCGGTGGCGTTTGAATATCTGTAACAAAATAAAGTTTGCCGTGCTATGTTTTCTATGTTTTTTGTTGCTGCTTTGCTAGCTTTGTGTCAACTTAGCAAAGCACCCTCTCAAAAACGGATACAAAATTCTTGTATTGAATAGGTTACTGCTCAATAATTTGCCGTTTATTAGTTGTGACAATTTAAATTTTGTCGTGCTATGTTTTCTATGTTTTTCTATGGGTTAATATGTTCTTATATGCAATGGTTTATTGCTTATTAATTTGCCATTCATCAATTGTGAATTACCTAGTTGTGTCAATTTTAATTTTGTCATGCGATGTTTTCTGTGGTTTTTGCTAGATTCATATGAAATTAGCGAAGCAACCTCGCAAAAAGTGGTAAAAACTGGTTATATTGAATTGCTGCCACCTGAGCGTATAGGTGTAGATATATCTTTTAATAGATATTTAAAGTTATATAAGCTATTCAAAATAGATATCAAAAAATATTAGGTACCTATACATCAATTTATCCACCTCACCATATGTCTGTCACCAAGTCCGCCTTTCAAATGAGAAACCAAGGATTATAATTGGCAAAACGGAACATGTGCATCGAGTTCTCTGTGTGATGATAAAAATCAAACTCGCTACTCGCACATACCTAATCGTCGAAGGAACAAATCCTTCTAATTCCGTTTTCCGTCTGATAAGTATCTTTTTGTGTATATAATGTTTTAAAAACTCACCAATTCATTCAACACGAATTTCACAAATTGTGCTCAAGGGATGTATCGATTGAATGCCAAGATAAGGTGTTGCGAAAGGGCTCTTCCATCTTTCATCAGCTTCAGCTCTTCTAAAAGCGCAATCCGGACATGATTCGTATATAATATTAGGTGTATGTTGTTTGTTTATAATCGTCCTTTTTTGTGCCTCTTTATTTTTGGCTCCGCAGCACAGTTCTGATTCTGATGGACCATAATATGACAATATTTCCAATCCGCTTATGCGATACAAATTTTATCCTTTGTCAGTTTATTTTTTTTTTGTAAATTTGTACTTCACTGTTTTGTGTGGCAATTCATGTAGAAAATATTTTTTTTTTTTTTTTTAATTCCTTGGACGATTTTTGGACTGTAAATCCTCTCACCCTATCGTTTGCTGATATCAAATGTCAGTTAACTGGTCGTGCTTCTGTTTGAGGGTGTCGTGTGTCAAATGTTCAACTTTAGGTGATTTCTACTTAACTAACATGCGAGATACAGAGATACATGTTTGCAAGTACTCAAGTACCTACCAATGTAGGTAGATATGGTATGACAATGTTAATAAAGTGCTAGGTTTGTTGAGATATCATCAATTGGGATTTTGTTTGCTAAATGCTGATATTTCAATGATATAAGATTCTTATAGGGGGTTGACTATTTTGAGGTTGTTTTATGCCAAATAATGAAAAGCTATAGGTATCTATACATTATTTCGTTAAATAATTGAAATGTTGGATTTGAAGATTATCAAAATGAACGGAACGCTTCCGAAGATATATTTTGTGAAAAATTGGTGGCAAGACAATTTTTGTTTCGTCAGAGAAAGGATGTTTTTGGTAGAACGAAAATTTTGTATTCGTCTTCAGGTTATAGTTTATTTTCCAAAGTTTTTTACAAAGTCTGATAGAATACGTACGTTTTTTTTTGCACAGAACTGGGTTGAATTATTGCATGAGTTATAGAGTAATACGTGACTGAATTATAATACTGTTTTGTATCTTTTTTAATCAAAATGTGTAAAACCTGTCAAAATACAAAAGAGAGAACGTGTTTCTCAAAAATGAAGAAACTTACAAAAAAATTTACAAACGCATTGAACCACTTTTGTGTACAAGACTTCAGAATTTTACATTTTTTTACAATTTTGTTAACAGTTTGCGTGTAATTTAAAAAAAAAAATTACAGAAATTATAAATTTCCCAAGTAACCACAATTTCAAATTCACAGCAAAAGATGCTTACAGCTGGGTGTTTTGACAGTCTTTACTCTTCTTGCACACAAAAATTTATGTAGCACAAATTCGCAAGTTATCCAATTGAGGGGAATTTTTTTTCCCTCGCGATGTGCTCTCTCGTTGCAACTTTGTTGAGTTAACAAATAATAGGAATTTGTGACAAATTGTGCAATTTTGTGAAAATTTGTGCAAATTCGAAAGAAATTTCACGTTACCAAACAGACCTTATGTGAGTTTGGAATTACCGCTCACGTTATGGAGCCATCACCCCCATAGGTTTTACTCCTTCATGGCACTCACTCGATCAGTCACTAATGCGGTAATTTGGCCCCAGATCGAAGGTCAGGGATGTATATCGGCAATATTTTAAACGATGGCGGTGGTAGAGAAGAGGAAGAAATGTTGGTATAGATAATAACGTAATTATGTATTCAAAAAAATACTAATTTCTTAAATTTGGAATTTAAATTAAAGCCTAGAACTCACCTTCCGTGAAATTGAAAGTAAAAACGTTTCAAAATACCTACACTTGAAAAATTATTGTGAAAATATAATTAATTCTCAACATGAATTTTTGATATACTTAGTTCCAGTTATTTCATGCGATATAAAAGTTAAACCCGATTTGGTGAGTTAAAACTCAGGATTGACTGAACAAATGCTTTTGATATTTATCCACCGAGCTTATTTAGTCATTCCGCATGCATTCTCCACAAAAAAAAAAAAAACTGCTTCCTCAGTTAACAGCGGGTTAATTTACTACAAGCGAGTAAACTAACTCTGGCTCAACTCACCACTGAAAAATTGAGCCTTTGTTTGGAGTTTTTAATACTCACTTTTGAATGAAAAAAAATTATATTAGTTCTGCTCCTATAAGGCGTGTTTTGATATTTATTCCCCCTTGATAAGAATAAATATGTCAGAAGAGAAAATTATTGAAGTGGAAATATTTATTTTTTTTTAATTTCAGAACTTATTTTTGAGCAAAACACACTTTTTCACAAAAAATTAGATTTTATTCCTAGGGGTAGTATACGTTGGGAAATGAAAATTGTTTAGTTAAATTGTATAAAAACCGGTTCATTATTTCACTTTCTAATTTAGGTACTAACTTCTTGCTGTGAAAGTTTGAAGGATTTAAAGATTAAATAAGCCTTTCTTTAAAAAAAAAATCACTCGTAGCTATAGTAGTAAACTAGCGGAGTTGAATCCACAAAAAACAAGGTAAATCAATAACAAAATCATGCTTTTTTAATTATCTTAAAAGATGGCCCAAGGACCCAAAAAAACATTTGAAGCGTTTACCAGCACCAAAGGCATTGATGTTGGACAAATTGTAAGCAGAGTGCCCTTGATGATCTTCTTGAGAAATCGTCTAAATTATACGCCCTTACTGGCTCTGAAGTAACCAAAATCGTTATGCAGCGTTTGATGAAGGTTGACGGCAAAGTACGCACTGATCCCACTTTCCCAGCTGGATTCATGGATTTCATCACCATTAAGAAGACTGGCTAATACTTCCGTTTGGTGTATGATGTCAAGGAACGTTTCACCATCCACCGTATCTCGGCTGAGGAAGCTAAGTACAAGCTGTCTAAGGTCCGCAAGACCCATGCTCGGCATCAATGGAGTTGCATTCCTTGTTACACACGAGGGCAGGACCATCCGCTATCCCGATCCACTGATTAAGGCCAACGACACTGTCCAGGTCGACATCTCCAAAAGAAAAGTGACTAATTGCATAAGATTCGACTCAGAAAACTCGATATTGTCCACGTTAAGGACACACAGGGTCATGTGTTTAGCACCATATTAATAAACGTTTTTCATCATTGGCAAGGGCAACAAGACAAACATCTCTCTGCCAGTGGCGTACCCAGGCGGGGCTCAGGGGGCTCGAGCCCCCCACCAAGCAAAATTAATTAGTGTGCTTAGATTTTTAATAAAATAGGAGAATAGTTTTTATTATTTTTTCGTTCAAATTTAATTTTTATTAGATTTTATTTTTAACAATATTCTTTAATTTTAATTTAAAAAAAAAAAACTATAGATATGGATATCGTAATGAAAGCACTAGATCATACCACACATAATATAGATTTTTTTTTTTGACATTGCAAACGAAACTCAGATCTCAGTATTAAAAGGAACTAAAAATAAAGTTCACTTGTAATCGGCAAAAGTCCCGAAACTATTTCACGCATTTCATTTTTCCATTTGAAAAAAAAAACGATAAGACCAAATAAAATCCCACCACCTGAATACACTGCACCCATAAACACAATAAACTTCAACTTGAATCGGAGGAAGACAATCTTCTCATACTCTTTGTATTTATAAAGCGAACGGGCCGTATTCATCGTCTTTTTAAACTATATTGCTTAGTTTAACCAAAACCTTGAATTTTTATTTAATTTAATTTATGTAGGTAAATGCACTATTTTTTAAGTCAAATAAGTTAATAAACTTCTTCTTTTATAAATACAGAAATGCAATTGAAAAAAATTGTATTAATTGATCTTATTAAAACTGTAGTTAAGTACAACATGAGTTTAGCGATCCACTATGAATTCGCCGCAATAAAAATTCGTTTTAACAGAATTTCCTTTAAAAAGTCTTACTATTTTTTTTTTTCATTGCATTTGCTAGTGCTTGCGCTACTTTAAATTATAATATAAAACATAACTTAAAAAAAAGAGGGAAATTCCATAGATATATATTTAAATATGAATAACATATTCCTGCTACCGTTGTTAAAAAAAATCAACTCGATAAAAGTCCAATTTTGTTATTTAAAAATATTTAAAAAAAAAATGAAGTTTTATTCATCAAAAACAGATGTTGTAAGCATTTAGACAGCATCGGTGAAAGAATTATTTAACACGCGTTGTTTTCAAAAATTTGTTTTCTTTCAATATTTAGATATGGAAGCAAATGTTGAAGGATGAAACCGAAAAATTTATAGCAGAAACTATTTCAGCTTCACTTCCGTTTAGCAAATCCGGACTTGTATCCCGATTTGAGCAAGGTAATTGAAGTTCTTTGTGTGCTGCAAGTAACGTCTGTATAGCCAGAACGTTCGTTTTCCACTTTGAGGCAGTAAAAAACGTGGATTAGGTCCAAAACAACGGATACCACAGGCTTAACGGATTAGCTTTCTTGAATATTCACAAAGAAATTGATGTAATCCCTGAAGATGTGATTTGCAAATTAAAAAAAAAGGAGAATGGATTTAATTTTTTTTACCAAATTTTACTTCCTAAATTTGTTATTTAAAACTTAAAATATCAACAAATTTTTATAAATTTTTAAAAAATGAATAAAAATAATTTTACATGTAAGAAATTTGTTTGTGTGCCTTTTGTCGTTTTCTTATTGAAATTTTTTGTGCAAGTTTAAGTGATACGTTAAAAAAAAACTTCTACAAAACTTGACACTGAGCCCCCCCCCTCCCAAAAAATTCCTACGTACGCTACTGTCTCTGCCAATGGGAAAGGGTGTTAAATTGAGCAATTCTGAGGAGTGTGACAAGCTATTGGCCCCTAAGACTCATTAAGGATTTTTTTTAAGAAATGAAAAATTTGTCAAAAAGTCAACCGACCGTAATATTAAAATACCTATTCAATTTTTAAAAATTAAAAAAATTAAACTAGCTCACTATTATCTTCTTTAGGTACGTTTGTATTACGGCTGTTCTGATATTCGGTCGAATTTGAAAAGGGAAACGTAAATTGAATCCGTTCGGATTGAAAACGATTGTTCTGATTTCCAGTCGGATTTACTTTTAAGTTTTACCAACTTCATCAACAAAACATTTTCGAAATCAGCTGCTATGTATGCAAGACCTGACAAAAACGAAACTGTAATCCACCAACAAAAGGATAACCGAATTTAAAACGTCAATTCGGCGGAATGTAGATCCGTTCGTTTTGCCGAATCCGCAAAACGTTTTCGCATACGGAATTCGGAACAGCGAAAATTCGAAAACGTGAGGATTTAGAATTCGAATGGAAATAAGAACAGCCGTGTATGTATTTCTTTCCAAATTCGATGACTATGAACTCCTTTCGTCTTTTTCGGATCCTTGCAAATCGGAGCGTTTCACACCAATTTTGTGTTAGTTTTTTTTTTTTTTTAATTTCGTGGTTTCAAGTTGGTAGCGCTGGCATTTGACACCTGTCAAATTCAGTTGTCATTTTAAGTGTCATAATCATAATATTAGTTTAATTTATGTTTGCCATTTGCAGTAATGGATCGCTTAACAATTGAACAACGCGTTAAAATTATTAAAACTTGGTGATTCAAACGTATCCGCATTTTTCGCGTAATACACGATAATTACGGTCGCCATAAGGTCGCAAGCAATCGGTAAAATTGTGAAGAAATTTTTAAAGAGTGGAAGCGTTACTGATGTCGTAAGGCCTGTGCATCATCGTAACGTAATGCACGTTCAGTCGAAAATATTGCGGCTGATTGCATGTGTTGCAGATGATCCGAATTTATCGATTTCCCGGCGTTCGCAGCACCTCACTATTCGCTCGTACTAATATAATACTAGCTACTACATAACATTCATAACTGTCAACAATTATTTCATACACATACTTCTTGAGAATTAACTGCAATAACGCTTCGTTAAATTAAAAAAAAAAAAAAACTTCATAAAACCCATTTATCCTTGAAATTGCATGGAAAGAATCAAATAAATATTTAAAAACTATTAAGTACAGTTCCTTTTTTATACATATGAAAATGCGAATGTGAGTCTATATCCAGTCATATGAATGTAATAAAGGACGAGTTGATTATGATTGTATGAAGGACATTAATTAGACGTTTAAAGATTAATAATTGCTCTTCTTCACATCACATATTGGGCGATGGGCTATGCGCCACTGTGTTTGGTGTAAGTAATGATTGTCAGATGAGTCGACAGTATATTTCATCATCATCTCTCTTTTGCTGTCAAAACTGTCAAAGTCATTTGATATTAATGGATTTTTCATCTATGCGTTATAGAAAGCTGCGTGTAAATGTTGTGTTAATATGTTTTTATTTTCCTGTTCCTATATACATATATTGTCGGAGAGTGGAGACGGCCCTTCATAATAGATTTATATGAAGTGGAAATATAGACACTTAGATACCCACAATAAACACAAACACATAACAACAACAACAACAAATAAAAAAAAACACTCGTGGGCTGAATATCAATTAAACTAAAAAAAGAACTCAAATGAGTTATGCGATTCAGACTGGAGTAACGCATTGTGTTTTATATACCTACTATACCTACACCTTTATAGGCTTATCAACATAATTCCAAGGTTGAATAATATCGCAAAAAAAAAAAAAAAAACAGAATTAACAATAGCTGAATTATTAAATTTTATGTTAGGAGTGACAACAATAATGATAAATTGATGAAAGACTTGATGCTTTTGTATTTAGGTATTTGAAACACCTGGATTCCGGTCCATTTTGAGTTCTTTTTTCTATTATTTTTGTATCCGTTTTGAATTTGTGAATTTCAATTTCAACATAAGAAAACTGCTTTATATGAATTCGAATAGCACTGAAGACTAAATAAAGGGTTTTCCAATAAGAGGTGTTATTTTGATATTTAAAGAAAAATGGCATTTTTTGAGATAAATGATCGGATGTTTATTTCATTATAAAGAGGAAGGTATGCCGTTAATAATGGAACACAACATCAGCCAAATGGCCGCCACGACCACGCTTACAGGACCATATCCTTTTCATGAAATTTTCCATAACCAAATCGCAAAGTGGCTGCCCTATGTCCTCGATAGCCTCACGAATTCCATCTTTGAGGTCTTGAATCGACGCTGGGCTGTTGGCGTAGACCTTATCTTTCACGTGGCCCCAAAGGAAGAAGTCGCAAGGTGTTAAATCACAAGATCTCGGTGGCCAATTGTGATCACCTCTTCGAGAGATAACACGGTCCGGAAACTTTTCCCGTAAAAGATCGATGGTTTCATTGCTTGTGTGGCACGTAGCGCCGTCTTGTTGAAAGTAAACGTTGTCCAGATCAATACCATCCATTTCCGGCCATAAAAAATCATTAATCATCTCTCGATAGCGCAATCCATTGACCGTAACTGTTGCTCCAGCCTCATTTTCGAAAAAGTAAGGTCCAATGACCCCGCCGGACCATAAACCGCACCAAACAGTCACGCGTTGAGGATGGAGAGGCTTTTCAACAACAACTCTTGGGTTTTCCGAGCTCCAGATGCGACAGCTTTGCTTGTTGACGTAGCCTCCGAGGTGGAAATGGGCCGGATCATTTTCATCCATTTCAAGGACCCAATCAGCAAAGACACGACGTTGTTGATGATCAGCCGGCTTGAGTTCTTGTGTTAACTGAACTTTATAAGCCTTAAGACCCAAGTCTTTATGCAAAATACGGTGTAATGACGTTTGTGGAATGCCTAATTCCAAAGAACGACGAGGAATGGACAAACCTGGGTTTTCTTTAACACTTTGGGCTACAACAGCAATATTCTCAGTTGTTCTTGAGCGACGTGTCCCAACAGCTCGAATTTGTCCACCAATTTCTGTATTGCGGTCCGACAAGGTGCTTCACGACGACCCAAAAATGTTTTAGTTTTACGAACCGTCTCTGCCAAATTTTCACCATTTTTATAGTGAATTTTAATAATTTCAATGCGTTGTTGAAGCGTATATCGTTCCATTTTTATTTTAGTTTCTACTTGTCAAATGTCAAAAAATGACAGCTTCAAAAGTGGCAGCTACCGAAATAGCGGGCTATTCAAAATAACACCTCTTATTGAAAAACCCTTCATTAAGTTGAGGCATTGTGTATATGCTTTCGTCGTAGGTAGATATCGGAAACGAGACTATATGACTATGCCACATCGAAGCAGAGTCACTAAATATTATTTTGTACTTTTTGTACTTTTGAGTTAGAAAAAAAAAAAAGATGAAGCCAAAATGTGTTTTTCAGTGTTCAGATATAGGTATACTACTTATGTTTATGAATAAGACGAATAAAGTTCCCTGCTAATTTGAGAGCGTGATACTCGAATTTTCTTCAGAAAATTGCTTTGAAAACGTTCAGCCGTTTTATGTACAAATGAAAATAAAAGTGACGAAAATGTTTTTTTGAGTAGGATTTTTGAAAGAATTAATACCCTTATACGGATATAGGATTTTTAACAACAGCTTTAGAAGCAAGGAACCAAATTATCCTTACGAATAATGAATTTGAATTTAAAATATAGCAATCAATCGTAAGTGCTTATTTTTGCATAATTTACTAATATGCTTATTTTTATATTTTTGCATATTTTCATAACAAATGCATATTTTTTGTTCAAATTTTCAATAAAATAAACGTCAATTTAAAAAAAAAACATCAAATAAAAAAAAAACACACCATTCAAATTCGTGTTTAAGATTCAGTGAAATTGTGCCTACGTTCTGTAACGGCCATATTATTCACTCGATTAATCCAGATTAAAACTTAAATTCACATGCAAAATAATTTAAATCTGATATATACGCACTCTGGCAACACTATAGTCAGCATACAAAAATATATAGTTAATGATGACTACAGAAAATATAGCTGAGCTTTGGGGCATTCGATTGATAGGCAGTTAGAGACGCAGTCGTTTGGACTGCAACCACCATCACTTGACTAACCGAAGACTATTAAATAAACTGTATGAATTAAATATTACTAAAGTACAATCTTGTTGTTTTATTTTGGAACGTGGAAACACGACATTGTGGCGAAATCCAATTCATATTTTTCATTCGATATATCCGCAGTTAAATCCAATTTTTTTGAATCCAGTTTCGATTAATCCAATTGAATTGAAACTGATCTCCGACGGTCAGTTAAAGTAAAGGGGACCGCCAAACAACTATACTTTTTTTTTGAAAATGGCGCAAAACATCGAGTGTAGCTTCGGCTGTGTGAAACCGAATGTTGCCAATATCCTCCTCTTCAATTTTTGTGAACAAAAATTCGTTCAACATGTCCCGATAACGATCGCCATTGACTCTAACGGCCACTCCTTGCTCATTTTCGAAAAATGGCCCAATTATGAATCTGGACCAAAATCCGCACCAAACAGTGACTCGTTTTGGGTGTATCGGCTTTTCAATGTATGCGTGCGGGTTTTCTGTGCCCCAAATGCGACAATTTTGCTTGTTTACTACTCGCCAAGATCAAAATTAGCTTCATCTGAAAAGATGATTTTTTTATGGCAAAATCGGCATCTTCTCTAAGTCGATCGCAGGCCCACTTAGCGAAGCGTATACACAACCATATTGGTTCAGCGGAAGGATAAAACTAATTATCTGTCAAATCAGACTTGAGCTAAGTGTTACCATTCACGAAATAAGCACTAGTTGAAAAGAAACGTTAGATGGCGGACCCTTTACTTACATCCGCAGATTAAAACTCAATTTCATATATTATTCGTCACTTTTGTCGGCCATGAAATAAAGTTTACCTACGTACATTATGGTACATTATGTATATGCAGTCGTGCTGTCAAAAATATTGAATTTGTACTAATTTTTTTTATATGAGTATTGTAGTATTTCAATCGTAAAAACTCGACCTTATATTAAATAATAAAGAAAAATACAAATTAAAAAATTTATCAAAAACAACAAATATGGATTTTATTCGTGAAATTTATGAGATGGTCAGGTCATGCCTTCGTCATCAGAAGATGACATTTGTGTTGAGGTAAATGGCACCGGTTCAGCTGGTGTTTTTTTTTTTTTTTTTTTTTTTGTTATTTGCGCGCACTCAAGGGGTTATGACTACCTACCCTTATAATGATAAACATAGTGCGAGCGTTTAGGAAAATAGGGTAGGGTTTAATAGGAGATACCGATGCACATTGGTTTTGAATTTCTGGATATTACAATGGGAGGGAAAAATAGAGCTAGGCAAAGCATTCCACATTCGAGTTGTGCGGCTAAAGAAAGAATCTCTGTACTTGACTGTACGTCCGAAATTGGGCTCAAGGGTAAGCTTATGTGCATTCCTAGAAGCACGAGTATTACGGTGGAATTGTTTTAGGGGAGGAATGCAACTGGCTATTTCGCTAGAACACTGTTTGTAAAAATAGCGATAGAACAAAGATAGACATGAAACACTGCGGCGGTGTTCCAGAGTTGTATTTGTATCTGTTATATTTCTATCACCTATAATTTTTAAAGCTCTATTTTGAATTCTGTCCAAGAGATTCAAGTGAGTTATAGGAGCACCTGCCCAGATGTGGGAGTTATACTCAAGCTTAGGACGGATAAAGGCTTTGTATAGATTATAGCCAGATCAGAAGGAGAGAAAAATTTCTTGCATCGCCGAAGAAAGCCTAAACACTTCGCAGTGTTTTTGGCAACGTTAAATATGTGGTCATTCCACAAGAGGTGGTCTGTGATGTACATTCCCAGAACTGAAAGCTGTTTAGTTTCTTCAATACAAGTACCGCTCATGGATAGCGGCATGGAGGGTGGGTTTCGCTTCAACGACAGGAGACAGCATTGAGTTTTTGAAGCATTAAATTCTACGCGGTTTTTGATTCCCCATTGGACAATGCTCTCAAGATCAGAATTTAATGAGCTTATCATACGCTGCCGCTGTATTTCCACATCCGAAGGACAAGGATGTGAATCTAGAAACGAATATGAAAAGCTGAGGGTACTGTCGTCAGCAAAACAATTTAATGGATTAGAAGTTTCAGACAGAAGATCATGGATCAGTGGTGTTGATGACCTCACCCTTTCATCATTTTATGCAGCAATTAATCACCGTATCCACCGTTGGGCCAGGAGTTACTAACGCATATACCGTTGGGACAAAAGTTTCCACCGCATCTACTATTGGGGCAGGAGTCGGCAATAAAATATCACATTCTATCCCTCCCAAGAAATCAGTCCTTGAGGCCAAAATATTTTCAACAACTGGAGTCGGTATCCTATCGCTTGGATAGAAAGTGCGTAAGGCTTCACTATACATCACTCGGATCGAAGGAAATCGTCGGTGGCTTGCTGAGTGGAAGGCAGCCACCTCCAGTGTCTTGAACGGATTCCTTTTGAAATCTAATCAGTTTTTACAAGTCTTTTAAAATGTTTTCTGTCCGCTACCCAAGTTCTTTTTCAGTTCTTTGCTGTTCAAACGAATGAAAATCATAAAAAGTATCAACAGCGAATAAATGAAACACTTATATAACGGGTGATTTTTAAGCTGGTTTGGTTTTGGCAACACTGGTTTTGACAGCTGACGTGTGTTTAGTACCTTGTGTCACTGTCAAACAGCTTCAGTTTGGTTTGCAATTTAACCATGGATCGTCTTACAAATGAACAACGCTTGCAAATTATTGAATTTTACTATCAAAATTCGTGCTCGGTTCGAAATGTTCATCGCGCGCTGCTTGTGTTCAGCGATGAGGCTCATTTTTGGTTGAATGGGTACGTAAATAAGCAAAATTGCCGCATTTGGAGTGAAGATCAGCCAGAAGCATTGCAACAGCTACCAATGCATCCCGAAAAAGCCACTGTTTGGTGCGGTTTATGGGCCGGCGGCATTATTGGGCCATATTTCTTCAAAGATGATGCGAATCGCAGCGTTACTGTCAATGGTGAATGCTACCGAGCGATGATAACAAACTTTTTTTTGCCCGAAATGGAAGTTCTTGACTTGCATGATATGTGGTTTCAACAAGACGGTGCCACATGCCACACAGCACGCGAAACAATGGCGCAATTGCGAGGCGAGTTTGGTGAACAGTTAATTTCACGTTTCGGGCCGGTCAATTGGCCGCCTAGATCGTGCGATTTGACACCATTAGATTATTTTTTGTGGGGGTATGTCAAGGTTAATGTCTATAGGGACAAGCCCGCTTCGATTGACGCACTGGAAGCCAACATCCATGCATTCATTCGTGAGATACCGGCCGATATGTGTGAAAGAGTATGCCAAAATTGGACTCAGCGGATGGGCTACCTGAGACTCAGCCGCGGTCAACATTTGCATGAAATTATCTTTAAACATTAAATTGCAAGGTTCAAACTATCGATTCAAATAAATATTTTATTCATTTTTTCGAATTTTTTGTGTTTTTTTTTTTAAAAAAAGTTCTAAACCTCTTAAAAAATCACCCGTTACAATGACACCAGACGAAGCATTAAACGAAGCACATATGGACCATGCGAGAGGCATGGTTAAAAGCAGTAGACAAACGATGAAAATTGAAGCAAATGGCTTCAACGCACATCTGAATATTCAGAATTCTGAATTTTTGAAGCTCTTGATTGGCCAGCTGTCAGAAGTCATCTGAATTTTCAGAACTTTTTCTGACAGCTGGCCAACCAAGAGCTTCAAAATTTCAGAATTCTGAATATTCAGATGTGCGTTGAACTCGGCCAATCATATGAGTTTTGTTCCATTTTCCATCGTTTCTCGAATGATTTTATCGATGCGAGAGTTACAGAACATGGGTCATGGACTCCCTTCCCATCGAGCACCTTTTGGCTGTCATTCTATTAGTTTCCATGCTATTTACATTGGAAGACATAACCAACGAAAGAAGCAAATCGGTTTTCTTTTGGGAAAACCGTTTTCCTCGTTTTCCTTTCATTTGTGTTGTATCTTCTTCACTAATATCTATTTTCCCGCCACCTTTCAATATATTTTTTTGATGATATCAGTCGAGAAACGATGACAATTGAAACAAATCGTATGATTTTTGTTCGCCATTTTTAATCGTTTCTCGACCAATTTTTGTCCGTGCGGGAGTTACAGAACGTAGGCACTGGTTGAAATTGAAAAAAAAAATAAATGAATACTCTTTCCACCCACATTGAATTATAGACATTTGAGAAAATTTCCTAGGTGTCCTTGGAATATTTTCTTTTTCATAGTCTATTTAAAAGGACGAATAATCTAGTCAGCACGATAAATTTTAATAAATAGATGTATGTATAACCCGCTTAGAAAATAACTTCCATGTACAATACGACAAAAATTCCGCTTATAAAGGGTTTTCCAATAAGAGGTATTATTTTGATATTCAAAAAAAAATGGTATTTTTTGAGATAAATGATCGGATGTTTATTTCATTATAAAGAGGAAGGTATGCCGTTAATAATGGAACACAACATCAGCCAAATGGCCGCCACGACCACGCTTACAGGACCATATCCTTTTCATGAAATTTTCCATAACCAAATCGCAAAGTGGCTGCCCTGTGTCCGCGATAGCCTCACGAATTCCATCTTTGAGGTCTTGAATCGACGCTGGGCTGTTGGCGTAGACCTTTTCTTTCACGTGGCCCCAAAGGAAGAAGTCGCAAGGTGTTTAATCACAAGATCTCGGTGGCCAATTGTGATCACCTCTTCGAGAGATAACACGGTCCGGAAACTTTTCCCGTAAAAGATCGATGGTTTCATTGCTTGTGTGGCACGTAGCGCCGTCTTGTTGAAAGTAAACGTTGTCCAGATCAATACCATCCAATTCCGGCCATAAAAAATCATTAATCATCTCTCGATAGCGCAATCCATTGACCGTAACTGTTGTTCCAGCCTCATTTTCGAAAAAGTAAGGTCCAATGACCCCGCCGGACCATAAACCGCACCAAACAGTCACGCGTTGAGGATGGAGAGGCTTTTCAACAATAACTCTTGGGTTTTTCGAGCCCCAGATGCGACAGTTTTGCTTGTTGTCGTAGCCTCCGAGGTGGAAATGGGCCTCATCAGTCAAGATGATTTTTCGATGAAATTCCGGATCATTTTCATGCATTTCAAGGACCCAATCAGCAAAGACACGACGTTGTTGATGATCAGCCGGCTTGAGTTCTTGTGTTAACTGAACTTTATAAGCCTTAAGACCCAAGTCTTTATGCAAAATACGGTGTAATGACGTTTGTGGAATGCCTAATTCCAAAGAACGACGAGGAATGGACAAACCTGGGTTTTCTTCAACACTTTGGGCTACAACAGCAATATTCTCAGTTGTTCTTGAGCGACGTGCACGGGTTTTATTCTTCACATCACTAATTTGTCCCAACAGCTCGAATTTGTCCACCAATTTCTGTATTGCGGTCCGACAAGGTGCTTCACGACGACCCAAAAATGTTTTAGTTTTACGAACCGTCTCTGCCAAATGTTCACCATTTTTATAGTGAATTTTAATAATTTCAATGCGTTGTTGAAGCGTGTATCGTTCCATTTTTATTAATGGCGTAGTTTTTACTTGTCAAATGTCAAAAAATGACAGCTTCAAAAGTGACAGCTAATGGCGATAAATCTCTCCGCTTATACGAACAAAGAGGATATAAAAACAGAATAATAAGTATTATAACTGTTATAAACATCTTAATTGCCTGAGACCGAGACTGATAGTTGCGGTATTACATGGCGGTATTTTTGTGCACTTTTATTTAAAGCGAACAAGTGAGTATAAAAAACGCACACCTAATATTATGGGACGAGATTAGAGATATGCCAGTTTATAATAGTTATAACAGTTTTTCGTCATTAAAAGTAGGCGTTCGTTAACGCGCTTCTGAAGTGTATCCACCGGCGGAGGGTCCTGGACCTGCAGGGCCGCATTAATAGTACTTTTGTAAATCAAAACTGTTATAATTGGCATGTCTAGGGTCACTTCCAATATTATGATACCTATCCTCAACGAGAAAATGTTAAAAAATCAAAAGTAACAGAAAAATTGATTTTTTTGGTTGATTTATTTTTGTCAATTTAATATTTTTCGACAAAAATTTTAAATGCAATATTGTTAAAGATATTGAGAGGGATCAGATTGCAAAGTTATAGCGAAATCGGTTTAACCATGGCAAAGATATATACGCGAATAACCAAAAAATAATAACCCATTCTCAAAAACGTGCGGAGTGCCTATTTGCGGTATGTGAATTTTCCGCCAAAAACCTGAAACCCAAACTTTCTTACAATTATTACTTTGATTTACGAAGTTTAATGAAAATCAGCCATTTTTGAGAAAATTTTAAAAAAGAAAACTTTTGTATTACAGCTATCAGTTCTAGACAAAAATTCGAGTTGACTTAAAACAGAAAAAAAAAAATATTAAAAAACAACGGTTATACTTGCAATGCTATTCTATACCTTTTTTAAAGTCGGTAATTTTTTCTTTCAACATGTTTTTTAATAAAGTTATTTTAAGTTATTTAAATAAATTTTCAAACTTAAAATTTTGAAAAAAAAAATTCAAACTTATTTTTTTCAAATATTTACGTAATTAAGTACTAATTTTTTTTTCAAAATTCAAAGCGTTTATTAGTTATTAGTCAAAAACAGAAAACCGGATGCTTAAATATCTTGTACTTTTTGAGAAAATTGAAAATAACTAAATCTACTTTACTACCTACGTAGTGGAAATAGGATCTTTAGAGCAACTTAGGCAACGGATTGGAGTCAAATTAAGGAAATTTTATTTCGGTTATTTTCAATTTTCTTAAGAACTAGAAGAGATTTTAGCGTCCGTTTTTTGGCGTTTGACTTAAAATTAATAAAGGTATTGAATATTAAAAACAAAAATACTACTGAATAAGGTACAATTCTGAGCAAAATTAGTTTGAACAAAATTTTTTCAATTTTTTTTTCGAAGTTTTCTGTTTGAAAATTAAATTTTCAAAAACTATTCTCTAAAACGACTTTTTTTTTAAAATACAATCATCAAGAGATTTCTGTATTTACAAAAAGGTGTATATCATGGCATTGTATGTGTAACTGTTGTTTTTTTAATATTTTTTTTCTGTTTTAAGTCAATTTTTTAGATTTTAGATTTTTTTTCTTGTCTTAGCCCAACCTACACGCGTTAGCTTTTTGTCACACTGTATGCGAATCACCCTGAGCAGATCTGCAGACTTTTTTTTATTCATCTAATAATTTACGAGAAACAATAGTTACCACATGCCCATTTTGAAAAGACCTTTATGAGGCGTAGATAACTTATTGCTTAAGTACAGGTTGTCCGCCGGGAAGGTATACTATACTTTGTTTGTTTATAATTTTTTGATTAAATGAAAGAGATTGAACTTATATTGATAAATGTTTAATTTATTGTCGGCAATTATATATGGAATACAATATCAGGTAAATGTCCGCCTCTGCACATTTTTCATTACATTCTCACACATTTAACATGGTATTTCATTAATTTCATCACGAATATTTTGTTTGAGTTGCTCAAGCGTTTCTGGTTGGCTTTTCAGATATCCCCTCAAAAAGAAGTGCGACCGTGGAGGCCAATCAACATCACCATTTCTTGAAATAACTTGTTGTGGAAAGAGGTCTCGCAGTAATTCCATTGTAATCCTGGCTCTATGCGATGTGGCACCGTCTTGTTGATACCACATGTTAATCAAGCCCAAAGCATGCAGTTGTGGCGTTAAAAAGTTGTCAATCATATCACGATATCGCTCCCCATTCACAGTTACCGTTACGCTGTTTTCATTTTCAAAGAAGTAACACTTCCTTCAGCAGTAGTAATGTTTTCAGCCGATTAACTATTAAAACACGTTGGTTTATCGAATATTTTTCCATAATAAATTTGCCACGTGTCTACTTCACGACTGCCAAATATCTATACTAACTGTCAAGACTAATGTTTACCAAAATGACGCAAAACAAAGTAGTATTCCTCCCTGGCGGACACCCTGTACATAGACTTTGAATGGAAAAAAAAGGATCAAACGTCAACGTCGCAAAAGTCTATTTTTTTCATATGATTGTATATTAACTGGCACAAGCACTACAAATTTTTTGCATAAATAATTATAATAATAATACAAAAAAAAAAAAAATGCGCTTAATGTAACTTAATGTTCGATTTGCCAAACAGTTTTTGAGATTTTATTCATTTTGTGGCTTTGGAGATCTAAACCGCCAATGGAGCAATCTGTCGGTGACTATTTTTCATAGTAAATCAAGCAATAAGTTTTCATTTGATCGGGTGGGCGCTTCAGACATATGTATGTATGTTTTACGATATGTTCAGCTTTGTAAGCTATATGACTTATATTTTGTTGTTTGATTGAGTTACAGTTATATGTCATGCAGTTAAGTGCTTACAATTATTATTGATTCTGTGACAGCATCATGATTGTATTACCCAATATACCTAACTCTCGTTTCGCCAAATCGTAGCGTCGCGTCGGTCGTAAGTTGATGTAAGCCCTCTGATGTCAGGTCCTATTTCGAAGTAAAACATTATAAGGTACACCACAAATAAATTGTTATTGTGGGTTTGTTAATTGTTATATATATACGTTAGAAAAGTTTTACTTATCTTATTAAATATTGTAATCATAATATTAAAAGTGCGGAGTCCCAATTATTGTTATAGTTTGTGCGCTATGTAGTTTAGGTCGATCTCAATTCAAAATAAGCATTTGTTTGGTCTTTTTTTAAAGTTAAACAGATTAGGTTACCTAATACCTATTGAAGTGACGCGAGACATGCCAATTATAACAGTTTTGGTTTAAAAAAGTACTGTTTATGCGGCCCCGCACAGTGGTGCGAGAGCGGAAAAAAGTCTTATGAAAAAGTCATATCTATCCTTTTAAGTACTCTTAGATAACCCGAGCGTATGATTTAAAATTATTTTTTAACATATATATTGTATGTTCTGATTTACAAGCCCTCAAAGTTGAAAAATAATTTTACTCGAATCGCGAACCGTATTTTCAACAAATTTTGAGATGTTTATCTCCGAAGTTCCTTTTTCACAAATTCTCTAGCTTCTTAAGTAATTTAATTGGTCTATTTTCGATTATCTAAAAATAAAAAAAAATATTGATTATTTATAAAAGATACCTTCTGTAAGTAGCCTGAAGCTTTAGTACTAAGAAAAAATGCTTTTTTTTTAAACTTTTTGATTTAAAAAAAAGCGCCAAAAGATACCAAGAAAGTAAGTATGCCAGCATATGCTCCATACGTTCATGTTGAAGCACAGAAAAAATCAGCTGCAGATGCGTGCAGATGTGGAAGTTATGGTCGAAAATGTTTCACTGAATCGGATTTCAAAAAACTCCGTCTTGACGGTGGTGTTTACCAAAAAGTTTGATTTCTTCGGTGTCAATTGTCAGAATGAACTCGTTAACCCCATTATTTTAAGAAAAAATGTCAAACTTTATTTTAAAAATAAAACAAAATTAATACATTGGCCCAGGTCTGAGAATTTTGATTTTTGCGAAACCATTTAATTCTGCCTGGAAAATTTTTCAACTTTCAACTCAATTTTCTTGAAAACAACACACGAAAAATAATATAGTTTTATGATATTTTGAATTATATGATAGAGCTTAATACAAAATAAAGAAAAGGATCAGGGAAAACTACAACTTCTGTAATGAATAACCTGACAAATATAAAAACCAAAGCTGTAAACAGGGAAGCTTTAAACATGGGAATGTCTCCTGTTCACGCTCGGATAAAATTTATGGAGTGTATCCTCCATGTTGCCTGCAATTTGCCATTTAAAGCATGGAGAATCAACAATGAGACCCGCCATATTAGAGATGCTCAGAAGAAGAAAATTCAGTAAGAGTTTCGTGAAAAACTGGGCATCATTGTCGATCTTGTAAAACAAGGTACGGGGACAAGTAATGACGGCAACACCTAGAGAAGATTTTTTGCAAATCCAACCAATAATAATATTTTAATCAAAATAAAAATTAAAATTAAAATGTCAATAACTTTTTTTCTAATAATAATTTTGACCAAGCATGTATAAGACTAATCTTAGCATGTGTGTCAAATTTCATTAAAATTCGTTTAAAAGTTCAGATTTTACAGACTTTTTTTCGCTCTCCCATACAAAAATCAAAACACTCAAATTTTAGAAAAAAAAGTCAATAACTTTTTTACTAATAATTTTTTCTTAGCAAAATGTGTATAAGACTAATTTTAAAATGCGAATCAAACTTCGACTTAATCCGTTAAACAGTTCAGATGTTACAGAATTTTTTTCCGATCTCCCACACAAACATCAAAACCCTCAAATTTTAGAAAATGTCAATAACTTTGTTTCTAATTAGTTTTTTTCAACCAAATTTTGACCAAATATGTATAAGACTAATTTAAACATGTTTGCCAAATTTCATTTAAATCCGTTGAACCGTTCAGATAAAATAGACTTTTTTCAGCTCTCCCATACAAACCGAACCACTGTGCCCCACAGGGCCAGGGCCCTCCGCCCGCCGGTGGGCATACTTCATGCACCCAGAGTTTTTTTTTAAGTAAACGCCCACTTTTAATGGCGAAGAACTGTTATAAATTGGCATGTCTCTATTCTCTGTCCAACAAAAATTGACAGTGTAGGCAAGATAGAACGTTTGCCTCTCATTCTGGCTACAGTGGATTGCATAAATCTGTCCTTCATTAAAGCTTTCACAAGGTTGTCGTAGTGTACACGATAACACTCATCATTAAAAGCTATTTCTTAAAGCTCAAAAATCAAAAGCACCTTAACAGAAACTCAAGAAAGAAAAGCTGAACGAATTACCAAATGGACAAGGGTAACTCTGAATGCACATCAAGCAGCAGCCAATCGCCATTGGCCACAGCAATTCAGTGCACACTCAGATCTCAGATGTGCCTTGAATAGGACGTTGGGTTTGTGTCAGATGCTATTTGAAATTCACGGGCGGGCAAACCCTTTTTTGGAGGAGTTATTTCAATTTAATATGGCACGCTACTGATTTTGAAAAGCTTTCCGATAAGACGTGTACTGCCTATTTTTGTTGGACAGAGTATAGTCTCTTCCAATACCTTTATTCAGGTATATTCTTGACTTTTTGATATGTCAACATTTTTGTTGGCGGCGGTAGGGTAAAGTAAAAACGTGGACCTTAAGTGAAATACGTTCCATGTAGCATGTTACGTGTATCACGTTACGTAACGTTATGTATATCGAATACGTTGAATAGCCAAAAAATCGACATTTGAACAAATGTTAAAGCTTGCACATCTTAACCGTGAATCCTTGAACTCACACTTTTTTTTCTATCTCTATAAAGTGTTCATAATTGATTAATTAATTACTATTTTGTTTCCTTTTGGAAGATCACAAGCTACATATTATGAACCTTCTTGCTTAAATTGTGTTTTCTTTCAATTCTTAATCTTTCTAAAATCAAAACCACACAAGAGGTTAATGTGTTCCTCAATCGATTTTCCGCAAATGCAACCCAATACAATATGAACTGCTTCCTCTTATAGGTATACTATAGAACTCCTATTGTGTTAATCGTAACATATAGGTCCCTTTGGAATGCAGCTTCGTTCATTTACTAATCATTTTTTAATGCCAATCTCTCCAGAACATTGGCATATCTCATATACAAAATATGATAAATGATAAATGACTTCAAGTTCAACTCCTACCATCAGGTATAACCTAACCATACAATTGCCACTATGCGTATATATATACCTACTTCTTGTTGGAACCGCCAAAAATCAATTAAAACTTCCTCAATTCATCAGCTCCGCAGGTATTTCCATTCTCGCACTGAGCTGGTCAATATGTTAATTTAACGCTTTAATATGATGTTCCTCTCAAGAAAACGCTGATGCTGAAGATGAATAAAGTGGTGATGGTGAGGAGAATGAGGTAGCCTAGATCATTAACTATTCTTCGAATCTTGAGTCTTCTTATAACTATGATTGGAGCGGCTCTCGAAGCGAAGGCCCCCAAATAATGCAATAATCGATTGGGCAATCAATCAACATCGCTACCATTTAATGGAGGAGGCATCGCAATTATCAATGCTGAACCTAAATGCTTCCTCGCACTACTGTGATGGACATCGGGCTAAGCTATATGCAGTGTTAAAATTAAAAGGTAAATTTCACCATGCGGGCTAAAACAGATTCTCAGAAAATGTTACCTATAACACAAAGGTAAGTGCTCACGAAAATTGGTGAATAATTTTTCAGGCATTTAAATGCTATAATCTAATAATAATAATAATAAATGAAATATTTTTCATAAAAATTGGTATCACCGTATCTATACTACCGTTTTAGCTGAAAAAGGCGTTTCTAGCATTTGTGCTTTCCTTTAAGTTGGAGAGGCAAGTTTGAAATCTTTTTTATCAAACATAAAATCTGTGATTATCTCGATTTTTAGCGGTTAAATAATTTATATAAAACGTGAAAACTAACACTCAAGGGCGTACGCAGGATTTTTAGCAGGGGGGGGGGGGGGGGGGTAGGGCAAACTCATCCAAGAAACAATTTAAGTGACTTTTTTGTATAATTTTTGTTTGTTATTATAAAAAAGAGTTTTCAGTACGAACAAATAAATAAAAATCAATAAATAAGTTGAGGAAGTTCCGTATGTGACTTTTAGATTTTTAACATAGGAAACCCTCTTTAACTTTATAGGTAGGTATATAGTAAAAATATGCCTAACACTAGCACAAAGGGAATTGCATTGCCCCTTTCTGGCTAAGAATGTATACGTACGAGTTTGATATCAAATAAAATTTGACGTTGAGTTTGTTATATGAATGAAATATCTTCAAAATCGGTCATTTGAAAGTCGAGATATTTCAGCTTGAAGTTTCCCATTGCGAAATAAAGAGTTCATTCATATAACAAGCTCAACGTCACCCTTCATTTTATACCAAACTCGTTCATGTACACTCTTGGCCAAGGCTCCATTGTAAAATGTGCATTCTCTTTGATAGTTTAAGTCTTATAGGCTTCAGTTTAGTTTTCTTTTTTTTCTTTTACGGGCCAGTTAAAAATAATATAAAGAGGCAACAGTTAAAAACAAATTGATTAAACCGTTAAGAAAACATTAAAAAAGAAATTGATTGTAATGAAATAAAGGTTGACCAAGTTTATCTCGAAGAGTCTGGCTTCTGCAGCATCTCTGCGTTTTCTGTATTGTATATTTCATTTGATATTTTGCATTCGGAATCAGGGTTGTCACTTTTCTTGGTTAAATTTTTAAAACTAAGCGTTTTTTTTAATAACAGTGTCGAGGACGCTGAGGACCAAGCACTTTCAATACTTAAAAAATCAAATTTTATTTCTTGAAAATATAATTCTACTGCAAAAACATTGAATCTAATGCATTTTATTTGCAAATCTCTTTCGGAAATTTTTCAACAGCTGGTAACCCTGATTGGAATTTAAGCTTAAGCGCGTAATTTTGTATTGTTTTGGATTGTAAAAATGGAGTACACCAATGAAGAATATTTTGAAAAAATAATAATATTCCGTGAAATGGGACGGTGTGCTGAAAGGACAGCTCGCAAATATACACCCAGCGAGTTCCATATCGACGCCATCCTGATGATATGATTTTAATGGACTTATAAATCGCCTTCGCACTTTAACCACAACGAGAAAATAGAGACGTGATGCTAATAGGTAATATTGGCAGTAAAGACATTAGCCGTGTTTTTTTGCAAGCCCTGAGGAAATCGATCGAAAAGAACGACGTCCTGTCCTACAATTTACATGTTAAATGCAACAACAACTAATCCCCTTCGGGCTTAGCTAAGCGCGGAGAATTCTAGGGGCTTAACTTAAGCATGGAGAAAAACTGTGTTACCGGCGTGAATTGCATACTTGTTATCTATAGTTTGTATGGAAACTCCATTTTGTTTCTGTAATGGCGTCGCTAATCCCCGATGTCATTTTTTTTTCAACCAAATCTCCCCGGGCTTGCAAAAAAACACGGCTAGTATTTCGTGTTGAACTTTCCACGAGCACACGAAGAGCAGCTCGTACCCTAGCGATCCCGAGGAGCAAGATCTGTACAACATCTCCATCCTGGTGACCGGGAATGGCGTGTTGCTTTTTATTTTTAACATTATTTGGGCAAACGAAGCATTTATTACTCGTTGTGGTTATTTCAACAATCATAACTTCTATTTCTGGCCTGAGGAAAAGCCTTGTAACAGTCTACACAATTTCAACACCAATAAGTGGTCTCGGCTTTTAAATGATATTTCTTTAAATAAAATTTTTGTTTACTATCGACAAAATTTAAATAATAAATATTAATCGGATAAATGTGCTTGAAAATGATTTTTTTTTTAAACTTTGGAAAACGCCCTCATGAAATGTTGCAAATTATGAAGATTTTTTAAGAAAAAACCTGTCAGAAAAAACCAGTCGATGACTTGTCCTTCAAGCAACACAGGACTATAAGGTTCATACACGATGGTGGCCCAGAAGTTTACGCTGTCGTTGCGTCCAACTTCTCGGGGCAGTGGATCGGCCGAAAAGATCCTATCAGTTGGCCGACGAGGTCCCTAGATCTTAACCCACTATAGACTTGTTCTTGTGGGGCATTTAAAAAACTTCGGTTACCAAATAAATATTGGAGGGATTTAATAACCGTATTGAATTGGCGTATCGAACCGTGACGGATACGATCAAAAGGGCCACCTCAAGTATTTTTGGTATAACACAGTTTTGTATCCAGCAGGATGGGGTTTTTGAACAACTTTTTTAGGTCACTGGCTATACAAAACGGGTAAAATCCTTTGAACCCGTGAGGCACTGCTCCTTGATGAGAAGATTCCTGAACCTTATGAGCTGTATAAAGATGTGGATGTGATATCGTAAAAAAAAACAAAAACACATCGGTTACATAGACCCTCCTCAATCAAAATGATCGAAATATTTAAGACTCTGTGCTGAAACAGCTTATGATTATTAATCATTTTCACAAACTTAATTTTGTAAAATCTTAAGAAATTCACCTTTTAATCACTTGGGACAATGGTACGTCACCGGAGGACAAAAGTCCTCCACCTTGCCTCCTTTGTTGCTGCCAGTCTTAATGCGGACTGAAATGCGATCATCTATACCAGTACATATATATAGAAGAGTCCAACTCCGACTCAAGAAGGCATAGGTACCTGAATTAGACCCCTTTTGTGGCCTTTGTGGTAGCTGGCATAGGTATGGCTCTGTTCTGGTGCGTTGCCTTTTCCGGCGGTGGCCATCAAAGGGTTGAGCAATCGATTTTATCTGATGCTCAGATGACGGTGCCGCAGCTACTGTCTGTCCATGGTGAGTTCATCATCTTTCATGTGTCATTTTGTCGGTGATCCCGCTGGCGCAGATAAAGCAGCGCCCGGCAGAGTTGATAGTTCCAGCACCGCGCGAAGGTCTGTAGTTGTCATAGAAGTGCACTCGAGAGAGTAATGGATCGTCGCGTTGCGTTACGACGAGGTAGGTCAGCGTTTTGCACTGCGCGAATGACGCGCGTCTTGCTCTTGCGGAATTAATGATGCAACGCCTCTGCCGGCCATAATTGGAACGAAGTAATTGAATGGCATTTGTCATATACCTATAGTAGTTGTTGCTGTGCTGTGCGTTCTGTTGTGCTGCTGGTTCAGTTTTTGAGTATTTTGGTGGCGAATTAATTGCACCCGCTCAACAGACGAGTATTATAAGTAGCCGGATCGTCCCATCGCCAGCCCCCGGAGGCGGATTGTTTAATAAATTAACAGTCTGTGCGCCATTATTTGAGTTGAAAATATATTTATATACATTTTGTGGGCCAACGACGACGACGATATAGCGAGAGCAAGAGCGACGACGACGCACGCCTTTGGTAAAGTGATTTTTTCAACGCTTCGTTAGTGGAAGGATTTATGGAGCACCCATTAAGATGGCAAGCACCTGTGGGCTGGCCAGCATCCTAAATGGGTTTTTAACGCAATTTTAATTGTAGTGGTGTTAGCATTTCAACAGAATCGCCGAATTGTTCATAAGTACACGGCGCGCTTTTGATGATATGGAGTCAGATTTGCAGATGGAATCAAATTAAAGAAATGGCGCGCCTGCCTACCACGATGAGCATGCACACGCAGTGTTGAAAGAAAATCTGAATATAATACGATCATAGCCTTGAGGGCTTGAGCTTACATATAAGAATATATAGGATGCTAAATTAAAGACAACAAGATCATGGCATTAGGATGTTTATATGCAGTAAGCGACCAGTTTAACGCCAAAAAATGTTTAATGGTTTTCAGCGGGAAATGAGAAGGGTTATAATTGAAGTCTTTTTTTTTTCATTTTTAATTTAAGGCCGATGAACGATGGCTTTTTTTATAAATCATTTGAAAGTAGCAAACAAATAGATTGAAAATAGTTTAAGCTTAGCTGTTTGTAGCTTAATGTGACTTTTGGTATGGAAGTATATTTGGATTTATGAAAACTTAAGTGAAGTGTGAAGCTTAAACTTTCCACACCTTTAAGATTTACTACATCATCTATTGCACTATTGCACACATTGGGTTTAGTGTACACCTAGATAACTAATTTTATTTTATCAATTATCCTTAAATAAGGAATGTTTTTTTTTAGAGGTATAGAACTTTGAAATGAAATAAAACAAAGATGATTTTTTAAATTGACAAGAAAGCCTAGATTAGAAAGATAATCTTCTGGCATTATAATTTAAATATGATTTCTGGCATTAGACCGCCACGGCTGGCTCGGACGTAGTCTAATCTGGAGGTCCATGACATTTCCCAACATTTGTGACCGTATATCAGCAATAACGCGGCGAATGTTGTCCTTTAAGTGGTCAATCGTTTCGGGATTAGCGGCGTAGACTAGAGACTTCACATATCCCCAACGAAAATAGTCAAGCGGCGTTAAATCGCACGATCTTGGAGGCCAATTCCCGGGTCCGTAACGTGAAACTGTATACAGTTACCAAACGTTTCCTTCATTAAATAAATTGTGGCACGACCTGTGTGACATGTTGCGCAGTCTTGTTGAAAACACAGCTGCTGAAACTTCATGGTTATTCAATTGATGAACGAAAAAGTCAGTAATCATGGCTCTTTAGCGATCTCCATTGACTGTAACGTTCTGGCCAGCATCGTTTTTAAAGAAGTACGGAACAATTATTTCACCAAACCATAAAGCACATCAAACAGTCCGTTTTTGTGGATGTAATGGTATCTCAACATACACTTAAGGATTATCATCACTCCAAATACCGCAGTTTTGTTTATTGACGTATCCATTCAACCAAAAGTGAGCTTCATCGCTAAACAAAATTCGCTTATGAAAATTGGGATCAACGGCAATATTTTTTTGGGCCCATTTGGACACAATTTCCAAGCGTTGTTCAGGCGTCAGGATATTCATGTTGAAATATGCCGAACCAAACTAAAAATAAATCACTTGACAGCTGACAAAATGGCCGCCATTTAAAATAGTGTTGCCAACATAAAGTTCTATACCTCTAAAAAAACAATCTTTTCTTCTATGACACGGAATTCGTGACGCTGATTGAAGTTAGAAAGCTTAACTTTAATTGAAAAACCTTTTACTGGAATTGAACCCATAGACCAAGGGTTTCAGAAGCTAACGCACTACACATTACTCAACCAAAGTACCGAAGGCACGTGATCAGATAAATAGCAAATGTAGACTTTATCGTTTATTAATTGCATAGAATAGTTTAAAAATAACATTAAAACATTACTAGCTATTTTAATTTAATTTACCTACACATAGAATATAATATTGTGTATGTAACTTAATACGTATGAATGGCTGAATGTAATTGGAGAAGGCATTCATATATCTCGCAGTGAGATCTTTAACTGTTACGATCTTTAACTCATACAAATATTCTAACTAATTTGAAAAATTATACTCTGACTCATAAATAGAGTATAATTTTGCGAAAAGACCTATTCGATATAATTGTCTGAAAATCACAACAAACCCAAATCTGACCCATCTGATGGCTATTAACAGTTGCACGATTCCAACCTAAACACATAGTTTGTATCCAATTGAATTCTCATTTAATTTCCTATCGAATATGCCAGCAATTTTGAGTAATCGTTCAATCGTTTGCGAATCGAACTCGAACGGTCCGGGCCATTCTCAATTATTATCCATAAATGTATGCCTTAAAACTTCTATACACCTATAGATATACCTTTCAATGTGATGCCATGGATAGACTTTCCCAATCAACAAAGGTTGAGATGCCCTGATGGTAGTTTTCCACGTTCCGCCCCTCCTCAAGCCACAATCATAATCAAGTCGCAAAATTGTCGGAACACATTCCCAGGCCTAAACACAACTTTGTGTCCGATCATTCAATCGTAAAAGAGACAAAAGCAAAAACCAAAACGTCAAGTCAACCAATGACCACAAAATGACATCAAATTGATGGCATCGATAGCACTTAATTCATCATTTCCAGAGTTTTCCTATCCCGCGCACTAGCCCAGGCCCAGGCAAAGGTTTATATGCGCTGCTATCGGTATCCGAGTTCCCAATCCAAACCAATATAATTGGCATGAACCAGCAATGTAATTTCAGCCAAGCGAAGGACCTTTGTTTTCATATTAAATTCCACTTTGGTGCAATTTATTATGAGAGCCAAGTTAAAACTGAAAATAAAAATAAAAATAAAAAAAAAATATTTGCTTCAAGTCGAAAGATGACGATGATGATGATGATGATGACGACGACGTCAACGACGTTATGACAATGCACGTTGACATGGTGGCGGTGGACACGTCCAGAATTCACGTCCAACGGATAAAAAAAAAAAAAAACACTCAAATAACTATAATTCGTAAATATCCGACATTTTGCGATGCGATATAGCTTTGCGTTTTGTTTTTGCACAAAATGCACAATTATTTCGCGAGATACTCGTCGTTGTCTTGTCCGATCGGCTGAGAGGGATGGAAGGGCAAGATGAAATAATGGACAGCGATTGCTGAATAAAAATGGCCGCTGATTGTCCAGAGTCCAGATCAGAAATGATCGAGTCTTTGAATAAATTACAGGGAACTGGACATATTATTGGAGGAAAGAAGACGAGCATATGTACATCATTCGAAGTTTGTTCTGATGTATATGTGTAACTAGTTGTTTTTACCTAATGTATGGACTTTAAGTGGAAGCACCTACTGGGGGGTGTGTAACTACAGTGTGGATTACAGAAACAATTACAGATGAAAATTTAAACAATTTTTCTATTTTAAGCCAGGTACGCAGTTCAAGCTAAACTAAATTTTATCTCTACTATTTTTATCTCTACAAACGTTTGCTAAAAGCTTCGATATATTTTGAAGTTGGAGGGATAATTCGTCAACGTCAACTCAGCGACAAACTGAGTAACAGCTGATATTATTTAATTTTCCCTTAATCGTAGAACGTAGATGTAGTTTTATTTGAAATACTTGCACCATACATCAGTAATGTATCTCAATTGCAGTGCCCTAGGAGTATTATCGTGTGATCTCAAATACGCCCCCTTCGCCCATTGAATAGGGAGCAACTAAAATTCGCTGGGGTGAGCAACTAAAAGTTGCCTATAGTGGGCGGCAGGCCTTAAGAAATAAATCCGATCTCTCCGCTCATAGCTGTTCTACTTGTGCACATGTCTCGCACACCTCCAAATCCTTGAGAAAAACTTCATAGAAATCATTGGCAAACATCCTCGAGCAGAGCACAGCAGCACTTCATGGATGTCCGCTGTCATTGCAATGAGCAATTCTATGGAAGCGATGTATGCTATGATGAGGTTCTGTTCATTCATACAACGACTGCCGAGCAAGATCTTTACTTCACCCTGGCAGGAGATCGAGACCATCTTCGTTGTCCGCAGTAAACTTGGATTGACATAGGAGAAGAATATCGAACTATGCTCGGGACCTGGTTGAACACCCAGAGCCACTCAGTATACATCATCGTAAAGTGACTCGAAGAGCTCGTGAGCTTGGGTCTTATCCTTATCGACTTGATTTTCTTCGGTCGACTCTTCGTGGGGTACTATAGTCTCTGCTGTGTCCGGAACTTCTTTCAGGCAAATTTCAGTAATTTAACGCATCTCTCCGTCATCGTCATCGTAGAATAAACTTGGGTGTCTTCTGGTCTAATTTCATCGACTGGGAAATTGTGTTTCGTGTTGAGGATGGTGGTCTTCAAGCGTCTTGTAGCCTGCAAGTGAAAAAGTGGAAGTAAAGCTCACAAACCCATCCAGCCATTGTCAAAAGTCAGTACCTCTGCGCAATCGAAGTTCCGAGAAAGAAAAGCCTTGGCCTTAATTCTAGGTCGTCCCCGTTCCATTTTATAAAGTGGTTGAATAGGTGAAACGTAAGAAACATACTCATCTCTATATTGAGTATCTTTGGTCTTGATTCACAAATGTCAAAAATTATATGTGAACGAATGTGTTCAGCATTGATTCACGCGCTAAATTAATTGGAGACTTTTTAATAAAGTACTAGATGACAATTGGAATTAAGCTGGTGAACTGCATACTGCTCGGCTAAGAATCCGCGCTAAAATTTATCTTTGGAGGAAATTTGTATGGAAGATAAGTTTTAGCGCGATCCGCGTACTAGGCTTTACAAGATAAAAAAGGAGTAGTTGATGAATACAAAGTTTACCTTCACCTACACGCTTGGTGTAACGGTTAGTGAAGTGCGTTGGGCTATCAAGCCGGCTGTCGGTGAGTGCTCTTGGTTCGAATCCAGCGTTTTCCACATACCTATACCTATGTTTCTCCAGTGGAAGTCTCTTGCAGAGAAAGTTACAAATCCTCTTAGAGCATCTCTTGTCATGAAATGTATCTAATAATATAGTCGTTCGAATTTGACAGTGTATGACATACAATCGTCACCTCCATTTCTTTTGACTATCAACATTAGCTTCCACATGGGAATGGTTGAGAGTCTGAGTCACTAGGCCCTTATTTTCCGCGAGCTGTCACTCCATTATTTGTTTTATACTTACCTATACACAGGCAAATCATGCAAAAGAAATTATAACCAAAAATCTAAGAGTAAAGGGTCCGCCAAACAACTTTTTTTTTTGAAAATGGCGCAAACATCGAGTGTAGCTTCGGCTGTGTGGCACGTAGCGCCGTCCTGTTGAAACCAAATGTGGCCAATATCCTCCTCTTCAATTTTTGTGAACAAAAATTCGTTCAACATGGCCCGATAACGATCGCCATTGACTGTAACGGCCACTCCTTGCTCATTTTCAAAAAATGGCCCAATTATGCCTCTGGACCAAAATCCGCACCAAACAGTGACTCGTTTTGGGTGTATCGGCTTTTCAATGTAAGCGTGCGGGTTTTCTGTGCCCCAAATGCGACAATTTTGCTTGTTTACTACCCGCCAAAATCAAAATTAGCTTCATCTGAAGAGATGATTTTTTTGTCGAAATCGGCATCTTCTCTAAGTTGATCGCAGGCCCACTTAGCGAAGCGTATACACAACCATATTCGTTCAGCGGAAGGATAAAACTAATTATCTGTCAAATCAGACATGAGCTAAATGTTACCATTCACGAAATAAGCACTAGTTGAAAAAAAAAAAAACGTTAGATGGCGGACCCTTTATATTGAAGTTTTCTCGTGATGTGAATATTTTCTTTCCGAACCCGAGTGTATTAAATGAGTGCAATTACTGGAAGCGGTGCCGCAAGGCTGGACTTATAAGCTGCGCTTATGTGCACCTAAAGCAGCAATTACCAATGCGAATGGCAAAATGCTGTTGGCGGCCATTTGCTGGGATATCGATGCCACAAATAATAAAAATAAAATATGCAATATACCTAACAATCCAAATCGTGCAACTCTGGGATGGTACTTATATATTGTATCTCAGATCAAATCCAGCAGATCCAGGTGGTTGTAGGTCCAATAAGAGGAATCAATTGTGGATCAAATTGAACATTTTGATTTGCGGTTGGTTGGACGGATATAAAAACGTTTATATGTATACAAATATTTGTAACTATACAAAATAAATAAGCCTGCAGACATAAGATGGTGAATATTTTCTCTCCAGACGTTTTTTGGTTGCTTTATACTTTTTGTTTTGTTTAAATTTAAACGTCCATTTTATTTCAGTCAGCTCTGATTAGGGATTATGTAAATTTCCATTATGGGACTAAAAATGCCAAATGTACGTAAGTGTTATTTGACTTCCAATCTTTGTTTCTTTATATGTATTTATTAAGTTCACCAAATTGGCCCTAGGTGCTAGGTGGGTATGTATATACAATCACAACATTAAAAATTATCTATAAATTTAAACTACAGGTACCAAATAAATTGAATGTGAAAAATAGCCAGAAAAACAACTATTCTATTTTTGAAATTGAATAGGTATATGTACGTACATCTAAGGTATTTTTTCTGAGAACATTTCAATATCGAAAATCCCGAATGACAAAATTATATTAAAATTGAAATGGCTATATATTCATGCTGAGGATTCTCATCTTCATGTGGGATAATCTCTGGTTGAGAGTTTGAATGAAATAAGATTATATGAAAATAAGACTTGGCTCCCAGAAATTAGGCCAGAATTTTATTTTGGCTAAAAAACTTGCAGAAATGGGGGAAAAGTGAACATTTTGGGGTAATTGTAAACAGGAGTTTTTAATGCTTGGTCTATCTACCATTATGTCATATCAAAAGAATATGCCACGTACATATCAATGAAAAACCACAGCTCCATCAAACATGTCAGACGATATCTAGAGTGCAAAAAGTTCGCAACGAAAAACGTTAATTAGACCAAATGCGTGGACATTGATGTAATCAAAAGCTTAAAACAATGAAGGCTTGTCGTTGTCAGCTTCAAGGGTGGAAAACGGCTTGCTATATATCTACGCACCTAAGTACGATTTTCTGATTTCAAAAGTTCTGGAGGAGGAAGAGAAAATTCAAGTGCTCGGTACTATAAGTATGAGTTCATAAAAAATAATGAAAGTAACAAAAGTTCTGTTTCTATAAACCGAATATGTGGATTGTTGGCAGAACAATTTTTTACATCGCCTAATTTAGCTAAAGGGTTTTCCAATAAGAGGTGTTATTTTGAATAGCCCGCTATTTCGGTAGCTGTCACTTTTGAAGCTGTCATTTTTTGACATTTGACAAGTAGAAACTACGCCATTAATAAAAATGGAACGATACACGCTTCAACAACGCATTGAAATTATTAAAATTCACTATAAAAATGGTGAAAATTTGGCAGAGACGGTTCGTAAAACTAAAACATTTTTGGGTCGTCGTGAAGCACCTTGTCGGACCGCAATACAGAAATTGGTGGACAAATTCGAGCTGTTGGGACAAGTTAGTGATGTGAAGAATAAAACCCGTGCACGTCGCTCAAGAACAACTGAGAATATTGCTGTTGTAGCCCGAAAGTGTTGAAGAAAACCCAGGTTTGTTTATTCCTCGTCGTTCTTTGGAATTAGGCATTCCACAAACGTCATTACACCGTATTTTGCATAAAGACTTGGGTCTTAAGGCTTATAAAGTTCAGTTAACACAAGAACTCAAGCCGGCTGATCATCAACAACGTCGTGTCTTTGCTGATTGGGTCCTTGAAATGCATGAAAATGATCCGGAATTTCATCGAAAAATCATCTTGACTGATGAGGCCCATTTCCACCTCGGAGGCTACGTCAACAAACAAAACTGTCGCATCTGGGGCTCGGAAAACCCAAGAGTTATTGTTGAAAAACCTCTCCATCCTCAACGCGTGACTGTTTGGTGCGGTTTATGGTCCGGCGGGGTCATTGGACCTTACTTTTTCGAAAATGAGGCTGGAGCAACAGTTACGGTCAATGGATTGCGCTATCGAGAGATGATTAATGATTTTTTATGGCCGGAATTGGATGGTATTGATCTGGACAACGTTTACTTTCAACAAGACGGCGCTACGTGCCACACAAGCAATGAAACCATCGATCTTTAAGGGGAAAAGTTTCCGGACCGTGTTATCTCTCGAAGAGGTGATCACAATTGGCCACCGAGATCTTGTGATTTAACACCTTGCGACTTCTTCCTTTGGGGCCACGTGAAAGATAAGGTCTACGCCAACAGCCCAGCGTCGATTCAAGACCTCAAAGATGGAATTCGTGAGGCTATCGAGGACATAGGGCAGCCACTTTGCGATTTGGTTATGGAAAATTTCATGAAAAGGATATGGTCCTGTAAGCGTGGTCGTGGCGGCCATTTGGCTGATGTTGTGTTCCATTATTAACGGCATACCTTCCTCTTTATAATGAAACAAACATCCGATCATTTATCTCAAAAAATGCCATTTTTCTTTGAATATCAAAATAACACCTCTAATTGGAAAACCCTTTATTATGAGCAGGTACTACAAGTTAAAAAAGAAAAATAATTTGCAAATTTTCATTTTTTTCCCTGATTATTTTCATAATTTAATAAGTGCGAAGGGAAAATAAACATGTCAATCGAAAAGAGTCAGGAATAAAGATTAATCGTTTGATGGTGGCCGAAGAATTAAAAGGAAAATTAAAACACAATATAATAGTTCTGTTTCTGTCTGTTTTGGGAAAAGTTTGGGAAAAAGTTTGGGCTCGAGCTTTTTGATGTTGTTTTTGTGATTTTTGACCAGAAATAAAAAGTAAGGAAACGGATTTGGGATGTTTCTGATTGACTCTTACCATTTTGGGCTCTTTCAAAGGAACATTTTATATGAGCTTCTTATTTATGTATACAAATTTTGTACCTACTTTGTAAAATAAAATTGACAAATTAAATTTCAAATATTCCGATCAGCTGATTTCTTGTTTGACAAGCAAGAAAGTGCAGTAGGTAAAATGTTCGGGTAGATTCTTGCTGGAGTTAATATTTAATAAATTAAAAAAGTCAAAAGCTCTGGCATTTTCGTGCCAGAAAAAAGTAAAGAAACACGCCCAACTAACAAACTCCCGGAGTTAAGCTCTTCAAATCTGAAAAAAAAAACTCCCATAAGATTCTTTTATATCCTATTGCTATACTTAAGAATTAATCTCTTGTTATGAAACTCAAAGTCGTCTCATAGCATTTTTGTTGTAAGAGCTAAACATTTTTTAAATTTGAAAGTACTTAAATCCTATATCTAAATCTATTTAAGCCTCATAAGTATCTCGTTATGAAATTAAAACTCTAAACGTAATTTTTAGTCTTTATAATCCCATAATAATACTTCAATGAGACTATTCATAAATAAGTTTTTTTTTCAAGATTCTAATAGGAGCTACGACGCCAGCTTTGAATATCAAACGAACAGATGTTATAGTTGAATTGTACAGTGCGTTCTTTTTGTTCACAAAACTTGCTTCTGTTCATGTTTCTATGGGATTGGTTATTTGATTGGTGGTGGCAGATGTAATTTTAGATTTCAAGGAAAAGTTTGATTCTTTTCGTTGCGAGCAAGTTTCTTTGGTTGATTTTTTGTTCTCTTTGTTTACCTAATTTCGGGGCTGTAGAACTGGAAGTAGTGAATTTGATCATATTCATAAATATTATAACAACAATTTTTAGCACCGAAATATACTAAACAAAAAGCACACATTTCAAACTTAAGGTAGTTAATATTACGTATATTAGTGTTATTAAAAAGAGGAAACAATCTGCAGAAAAATCGATCTCAAAAGCATTATTTTGATAGAATTGATCGAAACAACCTTATTAATTGTACCTACTAATGGAAATCGCCATGAGTATCCCATAATGTTTATAGTATATCTTATACTGTTGTTGCATCGGCTGTCATCAGCTTTTTAGTGATTTAAATAACACCAAGCTATATCCAGTTAACTTTGATTGTTACTTTATTCGAAAAATTATTAGGTTATAATTTTGTTCCATTGTTTCAAAATGTTAATCTAACACAACTATCGATTTTTTGCTTTTTTGCACATTTAAATTTCTTAATAATAGTTGGCAATTGCAATAAAAAGGAACGCCCCACAGACAATTGTGTTTCGTTTGAAAGTTAAATGTTAAATTTAAGTCCCATAAGAGCATTTTAGTTCCCATCAGAAGTACTGTCTCTCAGAGAAAATTTATATTTACTGAGAGCGACACTTCTTACGGGAGCTCAAACGTTCTAATAGGACTACAATTTGACGTTTAACTTTCAAACGAAACACATTTATCTGTGTTGCTTTCCGTTTCATCATCATCCAAAGATCTCATAGAGATGTTAAAACAAGAGTTAAAGTATCAATCAACAGCAGTCATGTTGCGATATGAATTATAGTTTTCACTATATTTTGAGCTACGGTAAGCTTAAAAAAAATTTCTAAATAAAGTATCTTATTTGGTTTTCCATTCTGACCAAAACTTTTAAAGAGTTTTATAGGGCATATTCATCTTGCTTTCTCTTATTTGCTGTCGATATTAGTTGTATAAAAAATGGATTTGTATAATTTAGTATACAGCTACTATACCAGAGAAGAATGAGCGGGGACATTCTTTATTGTGTTATGTCATTATTTAAAATTTGTGACAGCAGTATATTAACACGACACAAGTAAAACGGCATCTTAAAAAATCAGTTGTTTTTGTCAGTTTTTAATGACAAATATATTGGAAGATTTCAATATTCATTCTTAATAATGAAAAAGCGTCATATTTTGTGCCACTGTAGATAAAACTTTTGTCATAAAAGCACGATAATGACAATAATTGGAAAAAAATATGGTATGAATGATCGCATTTTGTGAATTGTATAAAAACATACTTTAGTGATTTTTGCATCTAAAAAAATATTAACGGTAACCCTTTTTCTTATTATAATTAATAACAAAATATTTAAGATATGCATAATTATGGAAGCGCGTTGTTATTTTTTGAAGCAAAATGTGGAAATTAGTAGATGCAATTTTAATTGCACCAAGAATTTAGCCTACATATGCCATGATTTTTACAAATATAATATGTCAATTAACTTGTGAGATAAATACTCACACCAAAAAACACATTATTTTTTGAGATGAGAGAATCACGAACACACATAAAAACTATTTGCCTACCTTCTTCTAAAAGAAATTAAAAATGCGAAAGATATATGTTTTTTTTTTTTTTAAGCTTACACACACTCGTTCTCTTTTTAACAAATTCTGTAGGAAGAGACGCACTCCCATAGGTAGAGTTCAGAGAGCTTTACTAGATTTACAAAGCGGCGTCTATAATCGCATAAGAAGAATAAAACTCTTCCTATAGGTTCAAGAGGCTCCTATAACTAGGCCATTTAAGGCTTTTAACAATCTTATAAGCATCTAGAAGAACTCCTTTAAGAGTGCTTTTAGCTCCCTAAAATAAGTCTTGTAGCGCTTTCGGAGCATCTTATGAGAGGAAAAATGTTACTTGGGCGTTTTGGATAGATTTGGGATATACCACGCCCACGCGGGGACCCCGCGGTCGAGTCAAGAAACAGACCTAATCTGCTCCTGCTCGCAAGAAATTTTTTGTTCTCTTTTTTAGAAAAGCTGATAAATTTATTGATGTTTGTGAAGAAAATTTAGATGTACATATACATGGCTTGGTAAAATTATATTTTTAAAGGATCCTTAAACTTGTACTAGGGTTTTTGATTTTGTTGGTTAAAGAAGCATTTTGTACATTTCGTGGAGGAAATCTTACGGCAACAGTTGTGAAATTGTAAATTGAAAAAAAACTACATTCATTTTTTAAAGTGTGGATTTTCTTACTGTCCAGTTTTTAAAAGGCCATTTTTTAAAAAAATCGACATTTTGATCATATCATAGAAATTAAAATAATAGTGATCTGATAATGTTATATACCAATTAGCTAGAAAAGAATATTTATAGAGCTGCTATAATGATGTATGAAAGGTTACCCATATGAATATGTAGAAAGGTTACCCCTATATATTGTAAATTCAAAGTTAAATATTTTTTCTGAAACAAATTCGAAATAAGGAATGTTTCAATTCAAAATATTATTGCGATTCTATTAAAATAATTATTTTATTATTTATTCACCCAGAAAATTTGATGTAGAAATATTAAAATACGCTTTTCATTCTACTTTATTAATTGTCATATAGTCAACCCGACAAACACTCTTTTCAATTTAACAGAGACAGGATTGTGAAAATAATAGCATTTGTTGTAAATTTTTCAGTCGGAAAATTTGTCGATACAACAGGATACATTGTTGAATGTACAGCGTACATTCGTACGTAGGTACCCCACAAATTTTGTGTAAATTCTTCAACCGGTTGTAATTATTACAGAAAAAGACTGTAGACTAAACAATTTCGCTCTGTAGATTTTACCACAAAATTATATTTGTATTATATAACAACCAAATCTTCGCTGTTAATTTTAAAACAAGCAATTGTTATCATTTCAACAATTTTACTGTGAAAATGAAAGCAAACGCTGTTAGACTTGCATTTAATAATTATCAATGAAAGCGCATTTGCTATATTAAATACACAAAGGGAATTTTCAATTTCTGGCCTAGAGTGTACACGAATAACGAATTTGGTATTAAATGAAAGGTGCCCGTGCCGTTAAGCCCTATTCATAAGTAAAATATTTTCAAGAGATAGTATTTAAAAAAATGGTGCGATTTTTTTTAGTTTTATTTTCTAAGCTTAGTATACAGTTCTTTTGAACCAAAAAAAAAATTGATGGTGAGAAAGAATTTTTTTCGGGAGAAAAACATTCGAGATAGCAAACTAAATTTTTTTTGCACAAAACAATGGCACTGACATTATTTTTCGCGAAAAAAATCGTGGTGAGTATAATTTTTTTTTCAGGGTTAATTCACAGTTCAATAAAAATATTTTTCAGCAGAAATTTTTTTTTTGGCAAAAATCACTCCCATATGAATTGTATGTAGTTTTTTTTTTCGTTGAAAAACTGTAGGTATACTTAGCTTAAAGAGAAGAAAGTAAAAAAATTCTTTAATAGTTTTTGAAAATTTGAACAAATAAAACCAAAAAAAAATCGCGCAACTCGTTGTTGGTATATATAGGGTGATTTTTAAGCTGGTTTGGTTTTGGCAACACTGGTTTTGACAGCTGACGTGTGTTTAGTACCTTGTGTCACTATCAAACAGCTTCAGTTTGGTTTGCAATTTAACTATGGATCGTCTTACAAATAAACAACGCTTGCAAATTATTGAATTTTACTATCAAAATTCGTGCTCGGTTCGAAATGTTCATCGCGCGCTGCTTGTGTTCAGCGATGAGGCTCATTTTTGGTTGAATGGGTACGTAAATAAGCAAAATTGCCGCATTTGGAGTGAAGATCAGCCAGAAGCATTGCAACAGCTACCAATGCATCCCGAAAAAGCCACTGTTTGGTGCGGTTTATGGGCCGGCGGCATTATTGGGCCTATTTCTTCAAAGATGATGCGAATCGCAGCGTTACTGTCAATGGTGAACGCTACCGAGCGATGATAACAAACTTTTTTTTGCCCGAAATGGAAGTTCTTGACTTGCATGATATGTGGTTTCAACAAGACGGTGCCACATGCCACACAGCACGCGAAACAATGGCGCAATTGCGAGGCGAGTTTGGTGAACAGTTAATTTCACGTTTCACGGTCAATTGGCCGCCTAGATCGTGCGATTTGACACCATTAGATTATTTTTTGTGGGGGTATGTCAAGGCTAATGTCTATAGGGACAAGCCCGCTTCGATTGACGCACTGGAAGCCAACATCCATGCATTCATTCGTGAGATACCGGCCGATATGTGTGAAAGAGTATGCCAAAATTGGACTCAGCGGATGGGCTACCTGAGACGCAGCCGCGGTCAACATTTGCATGAAATTATCTTTAAACATTAAATTGCAAGGTTCAAACTATCGATTCAAATAAATATTTCATTCATTTTTTCGAATTTTTTGTGTTTTTTTTTAAAAAAAAGTTCTAAACCTCTTAAAAAATCACCCATTATATGGAGTTTTTTTTTTTAATTTCGGTTAGCTTAATTAAAATAAAATGTTTGTGGGGCAAAAGACCCAAACATTTTTTTGTTGGACTTAAATATCCCACCTAAGTGGGATATAAGTAGGCCACAAATTAGAAATTGGGATTTATGTGTCACCTATGTATGACTTAGGTAAAACTGGGTCTGGATTAAAATTTATTTTTTTTCAATTGCTTATCTACGTTTGCTTAAAATATCTTGGAATGCATTGGATATTTTTAATAATCATTTTTGGAGATGAGTTAAACTGTGATTTTCCAATCACAGGTATAACTGTGACTGTGATTTCTGAATCACTGTAAGTTTAACCTGTGATTGTGATTTTCAAGTTTGGAATATCTTTGAGACCGAAAAAAAAAAAATCTCAGTAAAATATAAAGTATGTAATTAAATGAGGACAATAAATAAGTAATTAAAATTAGCTCGTAGGACATATTACCATGAATATAAAAATGCTAAAAATCTCAAGTCCCGAATTCAAAATTATCGAATAGCAAAATCTCGAATGTCTAAAATATCGAATGCCCAAAATTTCCAATACATACATACGGCGGATCGAAAAACGGAGTATGCCAATCGATTGAGGAGGTGAAAATTACCTTGTCTCGCCCAACTCTCTAGCTCCAGTGGAAACCCCTAAAATTTGCAATGTCAAAATTTTAGTTTCACTTTTCCTTGTCCTTCTGTACAAAATCACAACCAATCTAGGACTTCAGTTCACAATTCAGTTCTATCTTCTAGATCCTAAACTAAAAAATAAAATAATTTATCTGTTCTTCATATTTTCATCATGAGTCCTGAGATTTTGTTTTTCTGTATTATGATTTCGTTCAGTTGCTTAAATAATAACTAAATCACGACTACAGTTCTCGTTCTGATTCATTTTACTCATTGTTGACTTTTCTCTCGTCGTGATTTCGTTCACAGTTCATAAAGTTCATTGTGCGATTGTCGTGATTTGTGAATCGTTTCTTTTTGTTGTGATTTTTAATCACATTTAGGGCACTCACAGGTTTATTAAAGAGTCGCTCACAGGTATTGATTGTGATTTTTGACTCACAGGTCGAAAATCACAGGTCGTGATTTTTGCTCATGATTCATTTTCAACTCCAAGGGTTATGCAATTTTAGTATCTAAAATTGCATCAAATTGCAAATTCGTAGTTTTTCACTTGTATTGAGATAATAAGCATTATCCAATAACATTAGTATTTAAAACAATAAAAATAAATAACTTCCAACTGCTTTTTTTATCTCTGCAATAATTGTGAATCAACAAGAATCATAAGAACTATTTTATATTATAGTTCCGAATTCACAGTAACAAAAGAACAGAATTTAAAAATGGCTCCCATCTCTATTCCGTTTCCAACCATTCCCAATGGTACCTACTTTGTTAAATTGCATTTGGATTTCTTTTTAAATTATATCAAAATACGTTTTAGAATTACTATGCAAACGTTTTCTGTTTATGACTTGACTATATAAGGACTGACATGGGTACGGGTACGGGGCACAACAATAAAAACAATATACATTGTGTGTCCAACATTCAACATTTGGACGAGATTTCCGAAATGTAATCGTTTGCCTAAATTCACCCATTTGAACGGAAACCGGAACTTGTAAATTTTATTGCTGAGCACCGTTTTTTTTTTTTGTCGTCTATATACCCTTGGTCTTCTACTACAATAACATGGAAATATCATTGTGGATAAATACCCTGCAGCCAAAGGGATACAAAATATCCAAGCATTTAAAAGAAGCATGGCTTGGCTATAACGTTCGAGAATGTTTTGCTTCCATTGTCCTTTCCTTGCGTTCTTTATTCGAGAATCGAGATGTGTTTGTGTTCATGGAAAAGCTTTTCTTCCGATCCACAAATTTTGAAAAAGAGTTGCGTTACGATTGCCGCATTTCTATATACACAGCAGTCAGCAGACACAAATAGAAAGAAAGAAGAGTATCTTTCCGATTCATTTTTTTTTTTTATTAGGATTTTTATGTTGATGTGTTTTTTTTTTTTGAAATTGTCCGAAACAAATCGCTTGTGTGCACTTGGTTTTTTAACCATAGCAAAAGGGCAGATAAACAAGAACGACAAATGTGCAAATATTAAATGGTCCTAAAGGATGAATAGCTTCCGGTTCATCCCTTTCATTGGCAACAAATCGAATGGCTTTGTGTGTCTAAATGGGATATTTATGCGCGTCGCGTGTCTGTGTGTTCGTGATGAATTCTATGTTCTCCTGTTTTATTGTGGAATAACAAAAAAGTTTCTTCTTTATAAAAAAAAAAAAAAAAAATAGAAATAAGTAAAAACAACCAAGGGGAAGGGAGTATTGGTTGTTGTCAGTTTTATCGCAGTCCCTGTTCCGTTAATTTAGTTAGTTGTTTTCAATTTGCAGTTTGCATCAGGACATCTATTTTTTAGCGCAATAGTTATAGTTTTCAACACGCGCGCCGGCCGCTGCCGTTGTTCTCGTCCAATTGTTCAATATTTAAAGGGAAAAAAACTTTATTCAGAAAATGCATTTTCCTTGTTTTTCTAAAAATACGCATTTTGTTGAAAAACAAACTTTTACTGTGATTTTTTTTTTTTAAATCTTCCGGAAACAACGATTTTAGTAGTTTTAAAAGAAAAGTTGTGAGATATGTTCACTTCCTTCAGTGTATTTTATGCGAGTAATTTTTAGTGCAGTCTTCTTATACCTACTGTAATAATTTGACTTGAATTAAATCCTTTTCTCTATAAAGAACATTGCAGTATTGTTAGCATGAAGGTACCCATCGTGGCACTGCTATACAGTAGACTAAGCGATGTTTTAGGGCAAAAAATCCGATCATATATTTTAGTTTTTCTTGAAAAATTAAATTTCATGAAAAGTTGGTTAGCTTTGTCAATTATTCAAGCTTGAAATGGAAATTTTAAATATCGACAAAATTAATTCTTCCAAAGGTACCTACAGAGTATGGGGCAAAAGAATCAAAGAGGGGTTAGAACAGTCTATAATTTTTGTATTGAGTTTGTTTTTTCTAATTTTTTTTTTAGTGCACTGTCTATGTTGACGATAACGTCACATTGGTATATGGCGTCCTTTCTCAGGTTTGAAAAGTTGGCCTCTTTTCAAGACTTTCTTCACATAACTTTACTCAAAATTTAAGGTGATAGGTATATTGCTATATAGTGTTTCTTATTATATAGGAAAAAAATCGGGATCGGTTAAATGCTTTCGCCGAGAATGTTTCGTAACAGCGCCATTATAAAGGGTCCGCCATCTAACGTTTTTTTTTTTTAACTAGTGCTTATTTCCTGAATGGTATTGGTAACACTTAACTCATGTCTGATTTGACAGATAATTAGTTTTATCCTTCCGCTGAACGAATATGGTTGTGTATACGCTTCGCTAAGTGGGCCTGCGATCGACTTAGAGAAGATGCCGATTTTGCCAAAAGAATCATCTTTTCGGACGAAGCTCATTTTGATCTTGACGGGTATGTAAACAAGCAAAATTGTCGCATGTGGGGCACAGAAAACCCGCACGCATACATTGAAAAGCCGATACACCCAAAACGAGTCACTGTTTGGTGCGGCTTTTGGTCCAGAGGCATAATTGGGCCATTTTTCGAAAATGGGCAAGGAGTGGCCGTTACAGTCAATGGCCATCGTTATCGGGACATTTTGAAAGAATTTTTTTTCACAAAAATTGAAGAGGAGGATATTGGCAACATTTGGTTTCAACAGGACGGCGCTACGTGCCACACAGCCGAAGCTACACTCGATGTTTTGCGCCATTTTCAAAAGAAAAAAAAGTTATTTGGCGGACCCTTTATTTGCCTTGCTGAATTAAAGAATTTATAGACTATTGAAGTCCTTTCGTTTATTCTATGCCACCTTGTAATTATATCTGTTTCTTTTGATGGCGATCTAATGGCGCCAGTTCAGGGGCGGAATTACTTTTTTAGTTATTCCAGGGTTTGTATGTTTTGAAAAATTCGCTAGAGCAATCAAATTTCCCGTCAATGAATAAATTGTCCATAATCAAAAATTTGTTTTCCGAGTACCTACTTAAGTATGTTTTTAACGTAATGATCGACACTATACCTATATACATTTATATCAACTATATACCTACTTTACTTATCTAGTTTTGCAAATTGATTTTTTTAAATATTTCTGTCTGGAGCTGTTTCGACTCTAGGCAGCTAAATATTAACCGAGCTTATTGGTTGAGGCCACATGCGACTGTGGCCCCATTTAAAGTACATTAAGTCTTAACTTTGTATACCTCTTATGGGTAAAATTATACAGCATCCGGTGCATTTTTTTTTTCTCAAGACATTCCAGACGAATTTTATTTTACAATTAATGAGTTTTACATCTGCAGAAGGAAAACCGCTAATTAAATAAGTATTAAAGTCTTTTCTGAACTTTATAACATTCTTATCTGTTAAATAAAATTTATTCGAATTCGATATATTTTATTTTTTTCGAGATATTAGGAAGGTATCATGCTACCATGAACGTATCTATTATACAGGTACAGACAAACACACACATACATCTATCAATAATGGATTCGGGTCCCAGTGACCCAGATATGTGAAGAAAATGTCGAAATTTTCGATACGACAAATCGGACCAATTACAATAACTTCCAATGGAAAGTTAATAAATCGTCATACACAATTAAAGAAATAAAATGGGGGAGGGGAGTGGCTGAGGAAAAATGTGTACCAATTTCTCGTTTTTCTTTTGCAAAGTTCAGCTTGTTTAAAATATTTGTATGTCAAAACCTTATTTCACTGTGAAAAGTCCGCTCTAGAAAAAGAGAAACTTTTTTCGAATTTTGCTCATAAATTTTGAAATTTCGAATATAAAGCTCCATGAACTTAAGAACAGTATTCAGTACACCTAGAACAACTTAAATTGATTTAATTTAAAATAAAAGTTAGCTTGATCAAAAATCCTTTTTTTTTACAATTTGGAACCAACTTTGAAACATATTTTATTCAAAAAGAGGGCTCACTTTACACACTCTAATTCTCATAGGTATTAAAATTAATTTCGGACAAAATATAATCACCACAAATCATCTGTCAGCTGTCAAAAAAAGAACTGTGTTGCCAATTGAAAAACCAAACCTCTTTTAAAAAAAGTTATTTATTTTATTTTTCTGAAACTGAGGCTAAAGTTCTTATCCTTGGTATATTTTTCATCTTCTGAATTCAAAATTTTGGCAAAGTGACTTATAACACGTTTTATTTTCATAACTTATCGATTCATAGTAGAAAGTTTTAAAATGTCTCACAATATTTTTTTGGATAAGCTTAAAATTTGTTTGAGTGAGCTGAACTTACATATATGTACCTATAAATAACTGTCAACGGCCGTGATACGCAATTCCTACTAGCGTTACTGAGCAATTGCCGAAATTTGAGTGCTGAATTGTTAGTTGTCGGTGTCGTTGGCAATCATGTCACTAACAGTTCCATATAGGTATGTAAAATGTTTACCCTCTAGGCCCTTGAAAAATGTCTTCAATAATAAATATTTAATTTTTTTATAAAATATAAATACCTTTTGTTAATTTTCTCTTTTAATAATTGCGACAACACTGAGCAAAATCCAATTACACAATGCCAATGCAAGGACGCTGTTCCTGCTGGCCGACGAAAATAATAACTGCGATGCTACTATGTAAAGGTACAGGGTCATTCATTTATCGGTTTCGAAAGTAAAGATAAATAAAACACACATAACGATACATTTTTGATGAACATTTTATTTCATTATAAAGTTATGACTTTTCCATTAATGCCCGATTTCATAAAAATACACTAAAATTCCTTTTATCTAAAGTCTTCTTAAATTTTATCAGACCTTTAAATATTTCCAGTTTCACAATCTAAAAAAGGAAATTTTAGGGAAATTTTAGTTAAAATTGGGTTTTCCTCACATCCCTGGATATGGAAATAGGTTGTTTCCCTCTCACATTCGAAATGCACGTGAAAAAGCATTATATGTAGAACGAAATGCTACGAAAAAAAAATATTTGGAGGACGGATTCCAATATGAACTCGCAATATTCTTGGACGTCTTACTTTATGTTGCTCTTCATCCTCAGATGAACAATCAAATATTCTTAAAGCAAACAAATTATGAATGCTTTCCGAATCCAACGCGAAACATTCGGAACGAATATGCGATGACTGAACAATGTTTGAAGATTCACATCGCGCCAATGTGGGTGCTCTCATTCATCTCCATGTAAATAAATTAAAAAAGGCGAAAGTCTTGTCGTCGTTCGGAAGTATTCGTGTTGGCTTGGGAGATTATTATTGACACACAAACTATATTTTTGTTTCGACCTATTCACAATTTATATTTGCAAGAAATTATATGAAAAAGTGACTCCAAAATATCATCTATAATTTTCTCACTCGTCGGCTGACATCTGACATATTAGACTTCACAAATCACACTTTTAAAATTTATTGAGACGAAAATGGGCTTTTAGTTTATAAGGGCATTTAAAAGCATTTTAAATTTAAAAGCACTTGGTGAAACCAAAAAATCCCATTTTAACTCTAAATGGGCTTTTAAATATTTAAAAGTCCTTTATGAAATCGGGCATAAGTGTGAAAAACAATATCATTCAAATGGCCGCCTCGGGAAGATTCGCAGCATGCGATTCTTTTGAGGTAATTTTTGATAACTTGATTTTTAATGCGTCTATAGAGTTCAGGGATTATTTGCGTAAACACGGTCTTTTTTGTAGCTCCACGCAGAAAAAAATCTAACGGTGTCAAATCACATGATAACGGTGGCCAATTGAAGTTGCCAAAACGTGAAATTACGCGACCAGGAAACTTCTCACGCACAATAAAACCATAACTGGTCGCGTGTTGTGTGGCTTGTTTCCCCGGCTTGTTGGAACCACATATCGTCCAAGTCATGATCCAAAAAAAAATCGACCAATTGCTGCGAACGCCGGGAAATCGATTTCGGATCATCAGCAACACTTGCACTAGCAGCAGCAATATTTTTGACTGAGCGTGCATTACGATGATGTACAGGCCTTACGACATCAGTATAACGCTTCCACTCTCTTCAAATTTCTTCACAATTTTACCGATTGCTTGCGTAGTCGGTCGATTATGACGACCGTAATCATCGCGTAGTGCGCGACATAATGTCTGTGTTTGAATCGCCACTTTTGTAGTAGCTGAGTTTGACAGGTGTCAAATGCCAGCGCTACCAACTTGAAACCATGAAATGAATGACCCTGTATATTGTATATTGCATTTTGATTTGTTGCTTTTTTTTGAGAAGGTAGAGTACAGGTAAAAATGGTAAAATACTCAAATGTGGGTATATCAATCCGTTTGGCACAACCGATACTTTCATTAACTCTGATAAGCAAATCCTAGGCACAAGTAAAGGGTCCGCCAAATAACTTTTTTTTCTTTTGAAAATGGCGCAAAACATCGACTGTAGCTTCGGCTGTGTGGCACGTAGCGCCGTCCTGTTGAAACCAAATGTTGCCAATATCCTCCTCTTCAATTTTTGTGAACAAAAATTCGTTCAACATGGCCCGATAACGATCGCCATATTGACTGTAACGGCCACTCCTTGCTCATTTTCGAAAAATGGCCCAATTACGCCTCTGGACCAAAATCCGCACCAAACAGTGACTCGTTTTGGGTGTATCGGCTTTTCAATGTATGCGTGCGGGTTTTCTGTGCCCCAAATGCGACAATTTTGCTTGTTTACTACCCGCCAAAATCAAAATTAGCTTCATCTGAAAAGATGATTTTTTTGGCAAAATCGGCATCTTCTCTAACTCGATCGCAGGCCCACTTAGCGAAGCGTATACACAACCATATTCGTTTAGCGGAAGGATAAAACTAATTTATAATCTCGTGAATCACATTACTGATTTCTGTAATAAATTTCAAAAACGTAAATCAGCTAGGTATATAGTTATTGAGGGATTGTAGCTGATTTCTACTACTTATCTATTCCTTTATCGATTACTTAAAATCCAAACAACGTCATTGAATAACATTACCTACCTTGTTATTTGTTTAAATTTTCATGTCCATTCAAAAAAAAAATAAAAAAAAACTTTTTCTATTACAACTAAACACAGTTGCTATAGTATAAATTATTAATTCCCATCATCTATGCACAATCGCCGCCATTCACCCTTGATGCAAAAACTAACAAGCTCAAAGCAATCCCATCATGGCATAGGAAAATATCGAATTTCGAATATCCACTCAGAAAAACCTAAAACGGTGCTATGACATGCACTTAGGTAAATTTATTCACTTGAAATTTTTCGATAAATCTTTCTAAAATTGTATTGAATTTTAATGGCCACCAGTTCCGTGCTGTCCCGCAGCCCAGGCCAAACCCAGCCCAGCCCAGCCCGACCCGGCACCACAATCCTGCCCAAAATACCAATTTTTATTTGTGTTTTTTTTTTTTTTAATTTTTGTTTGTACATCGTGTATGGGTCGTCCTTTTCGTCCATCATGGAGAAAGACCGCTACCGCTAGCGAAATAAATGGATGATGGCTTTTTAAGCGGAAACATTCCTTTTATTTTGGGTTTGTTAACTAGTGAGCTGTGACCACCTAAAATGGGGTAAATGTATCTAAATGTATCCTGGTCCTGGGCTGGAAGAGCAAACAAATGTCTTTGTTTGTGTTAGTGTGTGTTTGTGTTGGTTTTTTCTGCTTGTCTAGATTGTTTTTCCCATTTTTTTTTTTTTGCTGAAATAGAAAATTGGACATCAAAGAGAACGGTGAGCAATGGTTATTTGGCCACTGGAAATGGTCTCATAAATTTTAAATTTTCTGCCATTGAACAGAAATTGGCAGAATGTTATAGTGGACGGAATTTGTTTTTTATTTTTCTTCTTTTCATCGATATTTTTTTAGAATCAGGGATGTGGATTTTTGTGGTTCATTCTGTTATTCGTTTTATTGATGCTTGAATTGATTCGTTTTTTTTTTTTTTTTATTTTTTTTTTTCGTTCAACTTAGAATTCTTTTATTAAGAATACATTTTAGGGATGAGCTAAATTTGGGACACTTTAGATTTAAAAGATATTTAAACTCCATTTTGTGTTTGAGAAGAAATAAAAGTTTGTGGATTTTTAAAACTTCCGTTTCGGTTTACTATTTTTTTTTTTTTAAGAATCTGAAAACTTATTTCTTATTAACATTTCAAATAGAATAATTATCTATGTATAGCTATATACCATTGATTTTATCAAACCCATGTAATTTTATGTTCATTTTATTTCCGTAAATAAAACTTTTATCATTTTGACTTCCTGTATACCTGGGAAGGGCAATTTAAGACTCGTATGTAAGAGAAATTGCGGAGGTTTTAATCAAATCTAACAAAACGAGGATGAGAATTACAAAATAGTGATTTTGGCTATGGAAGTGACTCTATCCATGCCAATTATAAAAGTTTTGGTTCATAAAAGTACTGTTTATGCAGCCCCGCAGGTCCAGGGTCCTCCGCCGCCGGTGGGCATACTTCAGACATCCAGAGTCTTTATTCAAGTCGCGCAAAGCGCGTTAACGAACGCCCACTTTTACTGGCGAAAAACTGCTATAACTGTTATAAATTGGCATGTCTGTAGTCTCGTCCTTTGGTTATACCATTTGGGTAGCTCTGCGCCTCCATTTCTATACATTTAGGACCAGTTTCAAAGTCTAAACTTACCGGAATAAGTGGCGTTTAAGTTTCCAATATTAGGACTTTAGGTGAAGATTCATAGCCAGCGTAAGTGGAACTTAAGTTACCAACATCGGAGACTTAAGTGTCAATTATTAAGGCAAGTGTGCACTTTAATGTTGCGCCTTAATCTTTCACATTTCCCACTAAAGTGCCACTTTTCTGACTTTGAAACTGGCCCTTAAGTAGAGCCAAAACGAGTGTAGTGATAGGTATATGCTTAAAATTTCGTAACAGAAAATTTGTATGTTACAATTTTTTAGTAGCGAAATTCAAATTTTTCACACCGCATATTTTCACACCAAGCAATCCTTAGGAAAAAAAGGAACAAATTCAGAAGGAGATACCGACGCACATTGAATTTGAAGTTCTGATGGACATTAAAATGGGAGGGCAAATAGAGACAGGTAGATCATCCAACATTCGTGTAGCGTGGCTAAAAAAAAAAGATTCTCTATATTTGACAGTACCTACGTCAGAAATTGGGATCAATAGTAAACTGACGTGGATTACTCTTAATTTGGCTGACACTTTTTGGAGGAATCGAAAAATTTGCTCTCTGAATTTGTAGCTAATTAAATGCTCCTTTCTTTTGTAAATCTCGATTTTGTAACTCGAACCCTTATTTAATATTCAAGTTTTTGTTAAAATAAGAAGGAAGTTAGCGGGCGTAAATATAAAAACAACATCAATTTAAATGTTTTTTTTTGTTAGAATTTAAAACGCATTGCTCGTTCAAATTAATTTTAATCATTGAATTGGTAGAGTTAACTATGTTTTCACCAATTTGTGATACACTTTTCCAATTTAATTGAGGCTTAGTCAGCTCAACGCCTTTATTTTATAGGTATTTATATATGTCGCAAAGAGAAAAAGTGAGTATTGCACTTCGAATCTTATAATTTTTTTATTCTATCCGATTAATAGGAATCGAAATAAATCTTTTTTTATTTTAATGTTTGAAGGAAATGACAATAGGTAACTTAAGTGTTAAGTACCACCTTAAAGATATTTTACAGAGACCAACCATCAGACTAATTGAATGGTTACTAATTGTCTGGTAGGTAGATATGTTCAAACTTTTTTGATGATATAGAATTTGAACCTTGTCCAGGTGTTTCTAAGCCTAATATCATTTTTATTAGCCCCACACAAGTTTTTGTTTGTTCCAGTCAGGGCTAAATTTCCAAATTTTGAGAAAGAGACAATAAAAAGAGTATTTTAAGAAAAAAAAAGAGCCACCACTGTAAACGTCCCCAATATAAAAAAATATGCAGGACTGGGTCGCACGAACTTGCTTTTACGTGCGACGTGCGCATCACACTTTGGTTCTAAAGTCTGAAATAAATTATTTATGGGAGTGGGAGTCTATATTTTATCCATTTGCCAAAATTTAGTAAAGTTGCAGGCAGTATTGTGGGAGCATATAAAAATTAACAATATGGCCCCGTGTTGCGCAAATGCAATATGGATGCAAGGAAATTGTATTATTGTAACTGGAAAATTGTTTTTAATCAACGAAATTAGAAAAAAGTGGATAAAAATAATTCTGAAACTTTTTCAACCCAACGCGATGTACACCATCTGATTTCTTATATTAAATAAATGTTTATTTATGAGAAAAAAAATTTTAAAATCATAGGAGCTGTTTTAATAATAATTAATTTTGTATATATGAAATTTTGTTGACATATTTTAGAAAAAAAAAATTGGTAGGCCAATTTTAATTATTTATTAATGTAATTAATTTTGCAAGAAATCTTCCACCCGTTTTCGAATAATCGAATTAAAAAAAAAAAAAATTATAAAATATTTTTTGAAATACAAAAATAATTTGTTGCAAAGTTTTGATATACAATATTGTTTAAATTTATAACAAGCTTGTGTATACAAAATTTAGTTGTAATCGATAAGTCAGATAATGAGAAAGTCGAAAATCAAAAAGAAACCATCCTATAGTATTTACATAAATAGGTACTGTTAATAATAGTTCAATGTAAAATTTAATAATTTTTAATGCTAGACCTTACTATAATTTTGATAACAAAAAATTTTTATCAAAATCGTGGGAGACGGTTATGAGCAAAAAACGATTTTCCTTAACGTTTTTTAAATCATTTGTATGGGAGGTACCGATATTTTTGATTATAAGAATAATTTTTAAAATCTTCAAGATAATGTTAAAAAATTCTTTTTGCCAAGTTAAATAAAAATCGACCAAGTCGTTTTTGAAATATCGAGTTGTCAAAAAAAAATCTCTTTGCAACGTCGGGGAAATATTTAGGCGAAAAGCCACAAGGGAAGAAATTGATTTTTTAATCAAAATGAACGCGTTCAGATTTCAAAGAATTTTTTACTCAGAGGAAAAATTTCAAACAATTTTTCACAAAGGGTTACTTAGAGGAAAATTTAAAAATTCTGAAAAATGAAATTTAAGTAGATATATTATTCTGAAAAAGAATAAAAAGAGCCACGAAAATCTCAAAAAGAGCCAATTTGGGATGATTTTAGAAAATTGGAGCGAAAGAGCCACACCTGAAAAAAAGATCCAAATTGGGTTTTTAGAGCCACGAAGGTAGCCCTGGTTCCAGTGAATTAGATTAGATTAAGTTAAGGTGGCTGCCAAGCAGGAATCCCGACACACACAGACTATAGCTGGTCCATTGTGATACCACAAGAATCTATTAACTTTCCCTCCTATTCGTCGAAACACTTTGAGCTCCTTACGAAGCGTGCGAGATTAATTATGTCAACATTTACCAGATCACTCACTATAGGATCATTGAAGATTGAAGTAGTACTCTCCGAGATGGAGTTTGCGTCGTTGGGATAGAGCAGGACAAGTGCAGAGGAATCGATTCTTCCTCTTCTTCATCCATACATCTTCTGCAGAAATCATTTGAGAATACTCCAAGCCTCGTTGCGTGCTTGGCCTATCAAACAGTGCCCGGTGATGACACCTACAACAGAGCCGATATGCAGTCTGCTTAGAGATATTAAACTCTTGGAACGCTTCAGATCTAGCAGCTTTGGCGCGATATCTGTTTTGTCGCTACACAGGTGGTGATGTTGTTCCACCTTAGATTTGTTTTCTCTTTTGCATCGCTTCAGCATAAGTTTACACGTAGCTTTGGGCATACCTATATTTGTGTGGTTCAGAAACAAAACCCATGATATCTTATTGACCACTTTTTTTGACCACTTTTGACCTATTTGGTAAAATAGGTAGTATTGCTTCACTTCTGGCGAGTTCGTCAGCCCTGCAATTTCGTGGAATGTCCCTATATGGCCCGGCACCCAGCAGAGGTGAATATTAAACTGCTGTGCCATCTCAATGAAAGATGATCGACAGTTAAGGGCTGTTATAGAGTTGGTAGAGACAGCTTACAGGGATTTTATGGCGTCTTGGCTATATCCGAGAAGATGCGGATATTTTTGTTATATACATATACAGTACTTCTTTTATCACCAAAAGTTTCGCCTGGAACACGCTACAGTGATTGGGAAGGCCTGTGAAGTAAAGCAAGAACATTTTGCGCCCGGGGCAGACCAATAACTTGACATCTCAAAAAAAAAAAGAAGAATTTAGCACCACTAGTATGTTACTTTTTGTATGTTGATATTTTCATGTACAAAAAATCGGTGAGCTAGATATACACTTTTGAATTATGTAATATGGTATAGTGGTATAATGCTGGCTAACGGTTCAATTCAAATTAAAAAGAAACAGCCTACAAATCGTTCGATATAGCGAAACTTTGATGATAATCTACGTAATTATTTTAAGTATGTATGTGTTACAAGACACTGAGTTTAATGAAAACATCAACCAATTCCTACGCCCCTAGAGATTACATGCTGATGCTGAAACATATTTATGGACAATTTACGCTTGTTTTTATTTTCTTCACGGAAATATAAGCCCAACTCGTTATTTGAGTTTCCTGGACTTTGACTTTAGGTTTGTTATGAAACTGTGTGACTTATTTTCAGTTGTGTTTATTTTAGTGATCCAAATTTTTAGAGTTCTGTATGCAGGAAAGTTATAAGCCTCTAGTATGTACAACTTCGTATATTTATGTATATTCTACATTCCTCATACTGAACATTTTAATTATTTAATTTCTGTAGACACGAGTATTTTCAGTTTGTTGGAGTAGCGCTAACGACGACGACGACGACGACGATGGTGAAGATTTTCAAGCTAAAAGTAAAATTACATTTATTTCATATACGGCGGGCGGTGGTCATCATGCTGCTTGCAATTAAACTCTCACATGCATATTACGGCCGACGCGATGGATATAGTGGCGCGATGGTTACAGCGTAAATTTTCCTAATTCAATTACGGCCCATGATATAATTGCAGACAACCAACCACACACAAATCTCACGACATGGCATGTATAACATACAGTAAATCTTTCCTATGGTGATATTTTCTATTTGTTTCGGAAATGACTGCTATGTACATCAGTATACATACATATCTGTTTGCTTTGAGTTTAATATAAAAGAAAATTTGATTAAATCATATACATATGTATAGCATCTCGATTTCCTTCCGAGTAAGGCTGAACACATACTGAAGCTGCGATCAGAGCGGTGATGCGAGAGTTTAGCAGAACGACGAAAACAAACAATTTTTTCTTATGAGAGCTCTCATTTCTAGACGTCTCCGGTATGAGAGTGAGAGCTCTCATAAGAAAACATTTGTTTGTTTTCGTCGCTCTGCTAAACTTTCGCATCACCGCTCTGCGCTCGCAGCTCCAGTATGTGTACTGTCTATAAGGATTTTCACAAGATACTAAAATGAGTTATTTAAATGTTTTCTCAATTTAAAGAAAATAATTTATTTACTTAGGTACCTACTGCTATAAGAGCTGTCAGCTGTATTTATTTTGACATTTTTTTTTAAAAATGAATCTCATTGAAATATTGGACGAAAAAATTAATGTTTGTAGCAGTTAATGGACGGTGTTCACATTGGACTGACTCCTCCGATTTTTTTTGACGTTTCTGTGCTTTTGCTCACTTCCACTTCATGGTGAGAAAGAGATGGCCAGGAAAGGCAGGATTTTTTAAATTATTTAAAAATCAGTGGATTTTTTTTGACGTCTTCTTTTGTGACATCTGTTTTCTCTGTCTGTGATTTATCTTTGGCACTTAATTCATACAGAATCCAATTTTTTTCAATTGGAAACATATTTATTAAAGAAGATTTACATTTTGCAAGTGAACAAAATGTAATTAATCTTTCAAACTGCACACATTTCTGGTTTGTTTTAACGACTGCTAAACGTCAAAGTAAGTCCGATGTGTTCACATTAGTTTGTGTCTGAACAAACTCACTTGGATTCACGTCAAAAAAAATCGGATGAGTCAGTCCAATGTGAACACCGTCATGGAGTCTTTTGTAAATAGTTTTGAATGACATATAATAATAAAATGTCAAGAAATTTTGTTAATTTTTGAACAAGCATAGATACATATGTAGGTATGTATCATTAACAAAGATTTGACGGAAAAGTCAGTTTGCATAATTTTAACTTATTTTCAAATCACCTTAGCGCATTTTCAGTCTTAATATTCGTTGAAGTTTGAAGTTTTGAAATTTTTTTTAAGAAAAGCCAATTTTTGCTACACGAAAGTCAAGGGGAGCACCTATCTGCCTTTGGCCCTGAATACTCCACATCACTTGTACGAATCACAATGCGCAGTCAATGAAATTACTTGACAAAGCCCCATTTTTCTACTTGGTGATTTGATATGTCTATTTTTTTAACGTTCTGTCCTAGTTTATATGCGGTTAAGCAAATTTTTACAAAATTTGTCTGGCTTTTATTTCTTCATAGGGGTTTTTCAATTTTTTTTTATATAAACAAATTCCCAAGGGATAAGAAATAAACTCAGAAACCACTCATGAAATTTCGCAAGAAGACCATGTACCCATCACCTCCTTTACACCCCCCTCCTCTGGACCTAAGACTAGGTACTCATTATTAAATTAGGAAACTTGGAAAAATTTCGAAAAAGTTGATTTTTGTGCATTTCCTAAGAACATCATATAAATTGCGGACTTTGGGCTAAAGTTTTTAAGAGGATATGAAAGCATGTGAAATTCATGATGTTTCGCGAAAACTATATATCAGTTTTTTAAAAAAATGTTGAGACATCATAGGTTGCTTTTGATATTAGACTTTTACAATGCTAAAATAACTTTCGTTGGCAACATTGGTCAGATATTGCGTAACTAATAAGCTAATTAATACATACTTTTTCGTCCGAATTCTGAAAAGTGTCCTGCTTACTTTAAATTTAAACATCTCAAATACTATCGTAGTTGAGTTCATTTGTTTAATTCGTAAAAGTTTTTACATTGTAAGCCAAACTATTCGCTGAGTATTAAAAACTGATATTGGTATAAAAATAACTGAATATAAGTACATAGGTATCTAAAGGGTACGCCAAATAACTTCTTTTTTTTTTTGAAAATGGCGCAAAACATCGAGTGTTGCTTCGGCTGTGTGGCACGTAGCGCCGTCCTGTTGAAACCAAATGTTGCCAATATCCTCCTCTTCAATTTTTGTGAACAAAAAATCGTTCAACATGGCCCGATAACGATCGCCATTGACTGTAACGACCACTCCTTGCTCGTTTTCGAAAAATGGCCCAATTATGCCTCTGGACCAAAATCCGCACCAAACAGTGACTCGTTTTGGGTGTATCGGCTTTTCAATGTATGCGTGCGGGTTTTCTGTGCCCCAAATGCGACAATTTTGCTTGTTTACTACCCGCCAGGATCAAAATGAGCTTCATCTGAAAAGATTATTTTTTTGGCAAAATCGGCATCTTCTCTAAGTCGATCGCAGGCCATCAGACATGAGCTAAGTGTTACCATTCACGAATTAAGCACTAGTTGAAAAAAAAAAATGTGTGAGTGCCGGGACTCCCGGTTAATATGTGTAAACATCAACGTGCGCGGATCCAAAACGGACTTGTTTTTGCTTGAAGGGAATTTTAAGATTTTTTTCACTGAACGCACCCATCCTAGTATGCAGATCGTAACGTTGCACACCGTAACGTTGCACGACGTAACATTGCACACGAACGTTAACGTTTTTTTTTCACTCTACCGCCAGCATAGATGTTTACACATCAAAAAGTTAGATGGCGGACCCTTTACAAGCTACATACCGTTCATAATAGACCTGATTTTTGAGCTCCTTAATGGGCACATTAAGAAATTCTTCACATTGAGTCGAATTACGTCACATGCATATTCTACCAACAACAAGTTAACAGCACATTTACGATAATGGTTCGCTTAGCAATCGAACAACGCGTTTAAATTATTTAAACTTAAATAAATAAAATTTTCATCAAAAATGTATAGATGTCGTGACCTTATATTTAGTACACATACTATTTTTTAATAGATATATCATCACCTGTTAAAATCCTTGGCTCAAAATTTTAAACAACCTCATGTTAAGGTTTAAGCATGATACTAATTAACACTTTACTAACTTTTAAGCTCTTTTTTAAAATGTTCTTATTTTTAAACACTTTAACTAGTATCATACTTAACCAATTTTTTTACGAAACGCGTCTTAAACAGTGACATTTCTTGCAAAAAAAGTAAGCAAACATACTTTTTTAAAGTTTTTCTATGTCAAATTGACAAATGGATTTAGTAATATGCGTTAAAAAGGTAAAACAGCAATCTGGCGATTTTAACTTTAGTAAAATGTTAAGAGATAGTATCATGTTAAACTCGTTTAAAATAAAAAAAAAAACACTTTTTAACTTAGTATCATATTAAAAATGATTTAACACTTTACTAAATCGTCTAAAATTGTGCGCCCTTATCTGTATTGACGAGTAATACGAATGTTCCTGCTATAACATTATATCATGATTTATTTATAAACATAGATAGATAGATAGGTGATTTATTTATCAAGTAATTAATAATTGTTAACTAACATGATTGTGATACAATGCTCTAAATGAATAAGAAGACAATGGCGAAATTTGCCGTCTGTCGAAAAATAACTATAATAACTATAATTTGATTTCATGACTGTTTTTTTTTTTTTTTTTAATACATATTTATATAAATTCTGATATAATAAGTTTTTTATATCGTAATGCTGCTTCACAGTATTTATAAATAGCCTCCCAGTGTGCACCATTTAGCAAGTTCTTGAGTTCCTCTAGGGTTAATGTTGGTTTTTCAAAATATTGGATCGTCCAATTTCTCAATATAGGGCAAATACCTATGAAATTAAACGTGTCTTCTCTCGCATGCTGGTTACAAAGTGTGCAGTAATTGGTTTCGGTTTGTGTTGAAAGATGTTCCATTCAGGTTAAGCAGTTCTCCTCTCGCTCGAAAAAACAAGGAAATTTTTCTGCAACTGTTTGCATCTGTGAAATAATTGTTTTCGTTGAGGTTATGAACTAAAGTTGGGTATATAAGGCGGTTTTCCGATGCATATGCTTTTTGCGTGTAGTTTTCTCTCTGTTTAATATCTATTTCGCTCATTCTTGCATAAATTTGACTTTTTAGTTCCATCGGTCTTTCGAGATTTATAACCAAAGGTAAATCAACTGAGTCAGCTGAATCTTTCCATTTTTGTATAAAGGAGTGGTTCCTCCTAATAGCCTATAGTCCTTAGACGCGCTGTAATCTGTCTTGACTATAGGTTGCTATAACTTTTATAATGTAATCTACATGTAATTTTAAGGTGAATTTAAGGTGAAGTAAAGAGCGGCCAGTCCAATTTCGAGATGTAGCATGTAGTTTGGTGTATTTTCAGGTAGCTGGAATACTTTTTTAATGAAGAATTCCTTCCTCGTATTCTTGAAAACCCCATACCTGGGCTCCATAGCACATCATCGAACGTAGTACCGTCTCATACACTTTGTATTTAGCTGAATTCGGTACCTCTTTCTTTTTTAACAATAGATTCCAACTAAGATTGATTGCATTTTTTGACGTGGCAAGCTTTGATGCGAGATGTTGTTTCATATTGAAGGTCGGAGTTACATCTATTCCAAGGTACCTGTAGTTTTTGACTATTTCAATATTCTCTCTATCCCAATACCATTTCTCTCTTTCTAAACATCTTCCTCTCGTAAATCCCGCTATTATGATTTTAGACTTATCAAGGTTGATAATAAGGTTCCAAAATTTACAATATTCGTTTAACTTACTAATTAATCATCAGTTGTAAGCTTTTGGGTGATTCAGCAAGCAAAATCAGATCATCAGCATAGAGAAGGGATTTTATAACTGTATTAGACATGTTGATTCCGGCAGGTAAATAAGATGTCACATCGTCTATAAAAAGGATAAACATTATGGCACTCAATAAACATCCTTGTTTTAATTCAGTTTTAGTTTCAAACCATTCTGAAACTTTTGTTCCGTCCCATACTGCTGACTTAGATCCGTTGCTCAATTCTTTTATAATTCTTAGCATCTTTGTCGACATTCCCAGTTGGTTTAGTTTGAAGTATAGTGCTTTCCTATCTATAGTGTCGAAGGCTGCCTTGAAATCTACGGAGAAAATGTACAATTTACTTGGCCGTATTCGGAATTCCTGGATGATTGTAAAGGGTTTTCCAATAAGAGGTGTTATTTTGAATAGCCCGCTATTTCGGTAGCTGTCACTTCTGAAGCTGTCATTTTTTGACATTTGACAAGTAGAAACTACGCCATTAATAAAAATGGAACGATACACGCTTCAACAACGCATTGAAATTATTAAAATTCACTATAAAAATGGTGAAAATTTGGCAGAGACGGTTCGTAAAACTAAAACATTTTTGGGTCGTCGTGAAGCACCTTGTCGGACCGCAATACAGAAATTGGTGGACAAATTCGAGCTGTTGGGACAAGTTTGTGATGTGAAGAATAAAACCCGTGCACGTCGCTCAAGAACAACTGAGAATATTGCTGTTGTAGCCCAAAGTGTTGAAGAAAACCCAGGTTTGTCCATTCCTCGTCGTTCTTTGGAATTAGGCATTCCACAAACGTCATTACACCGTATTTTGCATAAAGACTTGGGTCTTAAGGCTTATAAAGTTCAGTTAACACAAGAACTCAAGCCGGCTGATCATCAACAACGTCGTGCCTTTGCTGATTGGGTCCTTGAAATGCATGAAAATGATCCGGAATTTATCGAAAAATCATCTTGACTGATGAGGCCCATTTCCACGTCGGATGCTACGTCAACAAGCAAAACTGTCGCATCTGGGGCTCGGAAAACCCAAGAGTTATTGTTGAAAAGCTTCTCCATTCTCAACGCGTGACTGTTTGGTGCGGTTTATGGTCCGGCGGGGTCATTGGACCTTACTTTTTCGAAAATGAGGCTGGAGCAACAGTTACGGTCAATGGATTGCGCTATCGAGAGATGATTAATGATTTTTTATGGCCGGAATTGGATGGTATTGATCTGGACAACGTTTACTTTCAACAAGACGGCGCTACGTGCCACACAAGCAATGAAACCATCGATCTTTTACGGGAAAAGTTTCCGGACCGTGTTATCTCTCGAAGAGGTGATCACAATTGGCCACCGAGATCTTGTGATTTAACACCTTGCGACTTCTTCCTTTGGGGCCACGTGAAAGATAAGGTCTACGCCAACAGCCCAGCGTCGATTCAAGACCTCAAAGATGGAATTCGTGAGGCTATCGAGGACATAGGGCAGCCACTTTGCGATTTGGTTATGGAAAATTTCATGAAAAGGATATGGTCCTGTAAGCGTGGTCGTGGCGGCCATTTGGCTGATGTTGTGTTCCATTATTAACGGCATACCTTCCTCTTTATAATGAAATAAACATCCGATCATTTATCTCAAAAAATGCCATTTTTCTTTGAATATCAAAATAACTCCTCTTATTGGAAAACCCTTTATAAACTAACTTAAAAATTTTTTGAGTGCAATAATTTTAAACCTAAAGAAAAATGTGTTAGATCTAATCTCTTACTATGGGTAGGTATGTAGATATTGTATTGAAAAATTCACTTTATTAAGTAGCCAGTTTAAACCACCCTGTAATCGAATACTTTTCGAGTGGTGGTAACAATATACCAGTTGCAAATTAACTTGATCCAATTACCATATGCCCAACAAAAATATATACCCACTGCAGTATGTTCGCTCAACGTTCAGGAATGAGAATACAATGTTTCTTTTATTAGAGAACACAAAACAGGAAATCCTAGTGACAGTTGCAACCAATAAGAGAAATTACCATTAGCAAGGGTGTCTGCGGCCAGCCACTTGGAAGGATTTATTCAAATGTATTTATTTGAAATGATTTTGATGATTATTAAATTACTCTATTAGTCGAGAGTTTATTTGTAAGTATAGGTACATGATGAGGGAGCATACATATATGCAGTATAGTGTATGTAGAGGTATATTTATATTAATTTTATCCTTTTAGACTTCAATCAGCTTGCATATGCTTCATTTATTTCAAAAAAGAAAAAAAAAAGTATTTTACTAAAATTAAGTACCTACACATACGCACAAGCCTTCCATCAGTTAACTTTTAATAATTGTGTCGTTTTAAAGGACCGTGCGAAAGTCATATTTCATTTACCTAATATTAATTTCGTTTCCGAAAATGCGTATATGTGCCTTGAGAATCTGTGAGAAAAATCTTGCTAAATGAAAATCTCCGTAAGAGCTGAAAAGGCTTCGCAAAAGTCCTCTTGAAGGTAACCTTTGATTTAATTGCAAACAGTCAAGAGCATAGAGTGGGTATATCGATCAATCGAATAGGTTCATAAGTTGCAAGAATGTTCATTTTTGGTTTGGAACATTGTTTTTGTTGTACCTATAGTCCTTGAAATAAATTTCAAGAGTTATTTTCTAACTTTAACTCTCACACTACGCATCATATAGCCGTGCATCATGCCTCTACCACAAAGGCGAGATTTCTTTTCAACACCCCTTAACGTAGAAAATATGTACGAATAAGTAACCTCTTTTGAGGATACAAGGTGATGTTCATATATTGGTGAAGGGAAATCTTTATAAAAGGCATTTTGATTCATTTTGATTGGTATTTTCTCAATTGTATTTTTTTTTTTTTTTTTTTTTTTGTAGGGTATTGTTTCGGGGGATGATTTTTAGTGCTGCGCTTATACCCACATATACCATATACTCAATACGAATCCTGATGCTTCCCTGCTGCGGAGGGTGACTATAATAACAGTATTATTTCCCTTAAGTAGTCCTCTAATGTGACTTAAATTATTTCAAATTAACCCAAATGGAAGAGGAACGACAAATTGCTAAAGTTATAGGTATAAGTATACCTACTATACCAGGGATAAATGAGAAGGAGGAAGCGGAGTTTGAAATTCGGGTGATGATGGAAACCTTTTTTTTTCTATAGCTCAATGCTATTTTTACTCGAATCCAATTTGACTTTTTGACTAACGGAACTAATAAATGATTCTAATAAATTTTTGTTTGTATCAGATTTTATGCCGCGCTTTTGTAAAATGTTTAAGGACCATGTTATACGTTTGAGAAATAAGAAAAAATATAAAGGTTTATTTTTTTTTGGGAATAGATAGGTATAACTCAGAACACGAAATAGTCTTCGGAGGAAAAATTCAAATATTAATGCTTCAATAAGGTGGGCCATCGGTGATAGAGTAAATAAAAGTTGCGGGGCCGCATTCGCGATACTTTTTGTAGGTAATAAAGCCACATTCTGAGACTTGGTAGTTTGTTCACGATATCATTTCGTTTTATTAGAACAAAGCCTTTTGAGTTTAAGGATCTTATGGATACTCCTTCGGACATAAAATTTTACAAATTGCTTAGACCGTTGTACGAATCACCACAAAAATGTTAATCTACGCTTTTTTATTTGATTTTGATTTTAATGGCTTATGTTTAGTATATGTGAATGTACATAGGCGCCCGGAGGCAGGGTTAAGGGGGGGCACTTGCCCCCCCTCTGGCTCTGGACAATCCCACACAACTAACAAATTTTTCACTTTTACTATGAATTTCAACAAATACCTACTTGTCTTCTCTAAATTGTTTGCCCCCCCCCCCCTGGCTCTGGATCATGCCAAATGTATCTGAATATATTCTTATTTTCGATATTGTTGGAAAATAAGGATATTTTCTTCACAGCTTCTTTATGGAGTTCATGGTTTGACTTTGTTTGCCTAATGTAACATACACTCAGAGAAAAATATGATTTAAAAATATAGCAATTATGTCTAGTTACATTAACATGGTGCACTTTTTCATATAAAATCAGAAACTTATGCTGAATTTACACGACTGACAAATTTGCACTATTTCTGAGAGTAAATTGGCGAAATAATGGATAAAACCAAAGCCTCAATGATATATACCTACTTACAAAAGTCATATACCTACTGGCAGTGCTGCCAGATGAAAAAAAATCTCCCCCCAGAAAAATTTAGAACCCCCCAGATTACCACATTTTATCAACAAAAACCCCTAATTTTTTTTTTAACTTTTCTGAGCTAATAAATTTGTTTTTAATTTTAAATTTAATTAATTCACACATCTACAATACAAAAAAAAACTTAGCGTTTCACATTTTTTTCGAAATAATAAATGTATGTGTCAATTAGATGTTCCAGTTTTCCTGACAAATAGTTTTGGCTGATGACAACTGGAAAAAAAATATTAATAATATTTAAATTGCCAAGTAGGTACATAAATTTGCTAATCCTAATCGACACTTAATCGGGCCATTAAAATACTTTGAACTTTAATTATAAGTTATACTATTCAGATATTGTGAAACATAAGGGACGTTTATAATTGACTAAAAAGTTCCCTAATTGCTTTTTTAGAACTTTAAGACAGGTCCAGTTTTTCAGTGCGCGATTAAAGTTAAACCCGAGTTAAATCATCATATTTGTTGGGTTAACTCAGGATTAACTGAACAGATGCTTTTCGCATACATTCTCCACAGAAAAACTTCTTGCTCAGTTCACTGTGGGTTAATTTAGTTCTAGAGATAGCAAACTCTGGTTTAACTCACCAGAAATAAATATTAAAATAAAAATATAAAGGAATTACAATTTTTGTTTTGCACTCCTTTAAAAAAGTTCTAATACATTATCGTCATCTTCGTTTTGGCTGTCGCGTCGGCCTGATACATTTTCTCACTTATGAAAATTTTCAGCCAGAATTTAAAGAATATCTAACTCGTAGAATACAGTCAGCTGTTTCAATACCTATACCTCAACCTCAACCTTTTAGCTCTGAATCCCCCCAGATTTCCCTCTAAACATGTTGTCCCCCCAGATAACCCCCTAACGACAAAAAAAGCTCCTGAATCTAGGGGGAAAACCCCTAAACTGGCAACCCTGTACTGGCGCTCTGATGCTTTAAAATTATTATAATGGCAAAAATGAGCAGGTTTATTCTTCATTGTTAGTTTTCATAATTCGTTAAATTATGTCAGCACGAATTTTCACGATGTCAGCATAAGGGTCAAATTGAAAAAAATAGTGGCAGGTTTTTGGCCATTAACACAATTCGATCATTTACAGAAAAAAAATAGGTACCGCCAATTTGTGAGTCGTTTAAATTCAGGATTGCACGATTTCAATAACAATATATTCGTGGTTAAATTAAAATGGTAGGTAGGTACTATTTTGATAATATTATAGTTGATTTAAGATGATGTAATGTTGTTTCAACATGAAATTATTTTAAATACAGCAAATTTCAAGATTTTAAAATGGCCGCAGTGTAAATTTTAACCAAGTTCGTGCTATTTTAACACTGCATCTTGTATACATAATGTTATTGTTCCAAAATTTCCCGTGCCTAAGTGTATGAAAAAGTTAATGTGTATGTGAAATGAAACTTCATATAACATAAAAACAGTGCTGATTTCACAGTTAAATAGATGTTTGAATTTTCATTCTTGAGCGCAATACCTATTGGTTTTACAGTAAGATTGAGTTATATCAACTCAAACAACCTGATCATCTTGTTGGGGTATAAGATATATATGCTTCAGAGAGTCTTGACCTCCTGGATGGATTTGTAAGTCTAGATGGTTATGATTTTATGAAAATGCTGATTAGAATTTCTCAAAGTTCGTCGGCCATTTGTGCCGGTATACATGAATAATTTTTTTTCACTAAAATAATAATTAAAACCATCAGCTTTATTTTTGCATCAAAATAATTTTTCATTTGACTTTCTAAACTTCTCAAAATTAACAATCAACATTTTTCAATGATGCCTATACCTGGCGCCTAACAGTTGGTCTTATGTTGCCTTGTATGAAGTGTAAATTAGTTTGAGACATAAGAACAAATTGGATTTTCACTTTTGAAATCTGGCACACACGAGACAAATCTCATTGTTTTGAATGGCGCCGGTATACTATAACAAGCCGTGCAGTGCATATTCGAAAATAACTTTGAAGCGCCCCTTTTTGGCCTTATGTCACTTGTCCTTAAGTGGCATGTGGCAGTGTAAACAAAATCGTTCCTTGTTAGTTCCTTGTTTTCTTAATTGTTGTATGTTTTAAAAAACATAATTTATATGTTTAAATTGTTATAGTTTGTTAAGAAGTAACAAAATCGAGTTAACAAGAAAAAAAATTGTGTGAGTGCCGGTACTCACGGTTAATATGTGTAAACATCAACGTGCGCGGATCCAAAACGGACTTGTTTTTGCTTGAAGGGATCTTAAGATTTTTTTTCACTGAACGCACCCATCCTAGTATGCAGATCTTAACGTTGCGTAACCTTGCACACGAACGTTTCACTCTACCGCCAGCATAGATGTTTACACGTCAAAAACCGCCTGTATTACATGAATACCCTATACCACCGATACAAAAAGAATATATTGCCATCATTGTTACAATATGTAACCCCAAAAATATGAAGAACACCTGTAAAAATATCGATAAATCTCATAAACTTCAGCAATTTAAAAAGAAGCATTTCATCAATAATTGAAAGCATAAACACCTCTGCAATGACCAACAACCCCTCAACGCAATAAATCGCTTAGATCATGGAATAGTGCTATTCACCCTTATACATATACCGTTTCTTTGGAGGACGAACGCTTTTAAAGTCAACAAAGGAACGCATTGCGAATGCACTTCAATGCAATCGCATGTCAATTCTCTATTATTATTTTTTATTTCCACCTGAAGTGGACGCCAGCCACGCCAAGCGGTCGGGCTTGGGCTCGGGCCTTGGGATTACACTTATATACAAAGGTATTGGAACAACAATTTTTATGCGGCTATATAACTACTACTAAGGGAATTAATGTGTCATCTCCGTGAATTAATACAAAAAAATCCCTTATAACCATTCACATGGCATTTCATCGCAACTGTGCTGTGCGGTGATTCTGGAATGCGTAATCGATGACAGTTATTAAATAATTGGTCAAACTGCCTCCACCCACATATAGATTTATCGAGGGAGGTTTTAAATGAAATGATTCAAGTAGAGCAATAGAGGTTTATTTCTCATTCAGAAAATTACCGTAATATTCATCACGCGATATTAAATAATTTGGAAATGATTGGGGTTGTTTATTCATCTGATATATTGTATTTAATTTTTTTTTTCTAACGATTTTCCTTTGGGAAGGAGGGTTATTCAATTTACTTTTTTATTTTTGTTTGATATTTTCAATGTTTGGGGTTGGACATGTCAGGAATAATAATTGTAAGGCGACTACTTTAGAAAATCAATTGTTTTCTTCGATGACATTTAGATATATTTGACGTTTAAATTCTTTTTACGTAAATGACAGAAGCCGACGCTTTCTTTCCGAAACAGCGTATTTTTTTTTAGTATTTTGATTTATTTTAATTAAATTAAAATTAAAATATAAAATTTAAAAAATATGTTTTTTTTTAAGAATTTCTAAAATCTGGAAGACATTTAGTTGGGTAGTACTACTGAGTAGTATGTCCCCGATTCTTTTCAAAATTTAATGGTTATGAAGGTGAAAAAAAAAATCTCACTTCGCACCTTGCAGTCATTAAATTTCGAAATGAGTCAGAAACAAAGTGAGTCATCGTGTAATGAGGGACTATATTTTTCCTTGCTCTATAGGGCAAGTATTGGTTTCGTGTAAAAAAAAAATTCGAGGTTATAATCAAAACTAACACTACCATAATCGAGAAGTCCGAAAAAGTGGGTTTCGTCATACCGTCCGTCGGTCTGTGCGTCGGTGCGTCCATTGTAATTTGAGGTAGAGCTTAATGGGGTTGAACGTTTTGCATGAAATATGGTACAGAGCAATTTTTATATGATTCCCTAGAGGGGAAATTCGAAGTTTTGTTTTAGCTCATCTGGAACGTGTAGCTGCTGTACAAATATTTTGGTTTCTTCAAATTTTCTCGAAAATAACTCTAACGATTTCGATTAAACTTCGTACACGCAATAACTAAGTCAATTTAAAAAAAAATTGCATTTCAGGTTTTTGTCAAAAAATTCACATAACGGAATTAGGTATTCCACTTTTTTTTTTTGAGAAAATGGTCTTACCTTTGGGTTATTCGCATATATCTTTGTCATGGTTAGACCGAATTCGTTATAATTTTGCATTTTGATGCTTCTTAATAGTTTAAACAAAAGTGCATTTAAAAATTTTTAAAAACATTTTTTTTTATAAACAGAAAAAGATTCATACAAAAAATCAATGTTTTAGTACTTATGACTCTTTTAATAGGTATTTAATCGTTAAATATATGCATCATGCATCTTCAATATGTGATTAAATTTCGTGCGATCAAGTTGTGCATATTTTTTTGGATTTCTCTAATGCTCCTTAAATTGCCGACCTCTAGTAAAAAAAACACTTTTAGGAATGATAGTCTCTTTTCCTTCGTTTTTGATGTGTATAAACATATCTATGCCTACGGTAGAGTGAAATAGAAAAACGTGGACTTTCTTCTGAACGACGAAACGAGGTCGCACTTTACGATTTAGCACGTTACGTTACGAAAGTCTGCATAGTAGAATATTGGGTACGTTCAGTGACAAAAATCTGAAAATCCTCTTCAAGCAAACTAGTCCCTTTTGGAACCGTGCACGTAGTCAACAACATATGGAAGACTTCGCGTACGGATCCAAATATGGATCCTCTAAATTTTATATAAAATTTAAGTCATATTTTCAATTAATACATTTTTTTTTTAAAAAAACTGTCTAATTAGCCAACCGTCTAGGAAAATCTAATAAATAAGGCTGTGAATGTGTTAGTTATCGAATCAACCAAAATTCGCCGATCGAAAAGTGGTTAGGTATATAGTGTATAGATATGTAATTTTCCATTTATAAGTTGTGACAATTTCAATTTTGCCGTGCGATGTTTTCTACGTTTTTTTTTAAGATATGGATTTAGAAAGATTCCAAAAAAACATAGAAAATAAAGGGTCCGCCAATTTTTTTTTTTTTTTTGAAAATGGCGCAAAACATCGAGTGTAGCTTCGGCTGTGTGGCACGTAGCGCCGTCCTGTTGAAACCAAATGTTGCCAATATCCTCCTCTTCAATTTTTGTGAACAAAAATTCGTTCAACATGGCCCGATAACGATCGCCATTGACTGTAACGGCCATTCCTTGCTCATTTTCGAAAAATGGCCCAATTATGCCTGTGGACCAAAATCCGCACCAAACAGTGACTCGCTTTGGGTGTAACGGCTTTTCAATGTATGCGTGCGGGTTTTCTGTGCCCCAAATGCGACAATTTTGCTTGTTTACATACCCGTCAAGATCAAAATTAGCTTCATCTGAAAAGATGATTTTTTTGGCAAAATTGGCATCTTCTCTAAGTCGATCGCAGGCCCACTTAGCGAAGAGTATACACAACCATATTCGTTTAGCGGAAGGATAAAACTAATTATCTGTCAAATCAGACATGAGCTAAGTGTTACCATTCACGAAATAAGCACTAGTTGAAAAAAAAAAAACGTTAGACGGTGGACCCTTTATATACCTAGATCATTCTTCTCTGCGTCGCTTAGTCTTGAAAAAACTTTGCTCACAAAAAATTGTTTTTTTGATATCTCTATCTATTTGAAAATAATGAATTCGAATTTTCGGGATTTAATACAATATTTCAACCACTGATAAAGGCTCCATATGAGCTTCGTTGTTATAAGCTGCTTGAACCCCTTTTTAAATGAACACAAAACATTGACAAGGTACTACAAATATTTTAAGAATTTCCCTGACAATCTACGAATTCCTCAATTTTCAAATGGATTTTTTTTCGATAAAAAGATAGCTACTTACTGTTGTTCCTTATCAGCTTATCACTATTATTCTTGAACAAAAGTAAATAACAAATAATGCATAAATAGAATTGCGGAAACAAACATCAACTCCCTCATTTCCATTGTATACTTTCTTCTCCAATAAAATTAATAGAACTAATTGAAATTCTAGTTTCCTCCTTTTGTGTTGATGAATATGTATGTGTATAGGTATACCTCCTATATCTATAGCAAAAGCGTGTATCACATTGTCCTCGGTTAATTTGTGTGGTTCCGATTAATTAACAAAAATTGAAGCTTCGCTTTGTCATCGCTTCTCAGTTGCCTTGTGAAATCTATCGTGTATAGTAGACACAGTCTTGAATTTGCCACGTGCCAGGAAGTCAAGTGGTTTTGTGTCCCTTACAGGAATGATAAATTAGCTTCCTTTCTCCATTCAGAGTTCTATGCGCGTACAAAATGAGCATGCAAACATAAACAAAGGTCGTCGTAATGGAGTCGAGTGGCGGACGGCAGCCGTCACCAACTTTATGGGTGTCGCTGTCGGTCGTGGCGTCGCACTTAGCTCAAACATCATCACAGCAACCCAACAAAACCACCCATTTTTCCAACCCCATCATCCTGCGATGATATGGGAACCCATATCAACCCAAATGCCAACCATTATTCGCTTAAGTCATATTATTATATAAAATAAAAATCATGTTTGCTCCTTTTAAGTCCCATGGCTTTGGCACATCTTTATGCTCCATTATTCATCAAGGATATGTGTGAAAAGGTCCTTCATACACCGATTGCGTATTACATTGTGATGAAGATCTCAAGTGTGAATTGAGAGAGTATAAAATCTGCAAATAAGATTCACATAAAATCCGTCTTTATCGTTCGCACTGGCTTCATTGAGCTCAGATTTTCGCAATATCCTTTTTCACTGTTCATTGTTATGTGAGTATTTTAATATAAAAAAAAAGAAGGCCAATAGATATATGTAGATAGATGGAGATTCTTGGGTAAAGCTAAGCTGCTTAGCTATTTATTATTATGATTATTCGAGTTAAGAGCGGGGTTTGTTTCATGCATGAATAAGCTTTATTTTCACTTTGATTTTGTAAGGAGTTTAAGCTCCTCTAAGGGTTAAGTAATGTTTTTGAAATTTATTATATCCTAACATTGAATTGTAATAATTTGTTTGTTTTTCTCGGGTTGCTTTTAAAAGGATAGTTAGTGTATATTAGATACAAATTACTTAAGATACTCCATCACCATCACTATTGTTTTTCTACTCAAAAAGTTAACACTCTGTGTGTGTGTGTCTCTCTCTCTCTCTAATTTAGAAAGCAACATTCCATGCCTGAGCAATTCCATGTAACATATAAACGAGTACCGAGGACCCTTTTTTTTATGGCCAAATCTCATCATAATAATTCAGTTCAGATTTCGGGTGAAACGGTCTATCAAATATTATTCCTATACCTATAACGAAAGTGTACATTAGTGATGGGTTTTATGTTTGTTTTCTTGTCGTATTGTGTTGGGCGTTATTATACGTGGATCACCGAGAGAAGGGTGGATTGAATGTGGTGACACTTTTAGTACATTTGTCTCGGTTACTTACATAAATAAAATATCTAATAAAAAAACGGTCACGCAGGCTATTTTATCATTTGATGGCTAAGTCAAAATTATTAAGATGTATATTCCACATGGAGTTATACGACTTGGAAAATATGAATCTGTGTGTGATGACTATGAAAAATGTGGTATAATGTTAGTTAAAAAGAAAATATATTTGTATCTATATAATATTCCTACATTTAATAGTTTTTACTTTCAGAAGATTATACACCACAGAAAATAAAAAAAAACTTTTTAAACATCAAATAACATAAAAAAACAACTCAAACTTACAATAATATAGTTTTCAAGTCGATTTTGAATAAGATTTGAGAGATATCCATCAGCATACAAAAAGATTCTGGAAAGAGTCGGTTCACCGAGATATTTGAAAACCTATATTCATTCATACAAACATTTAAAATATATATGCTTGCCTATAACTATATGTAATGTATTATACCTAAAAATAAGAGACGAGACTAGAGACATGTCAATTTATAACAGTTATAACAGTTTTTCGCCATTAAAAGTGGGGGTGCTTGAAATATGCTCACCGGCCGGCGGAGGGCCCTGACCTTGAGGGGCCGCATAAACAGTTCTTTTGTAAACCAAAACTGTTATATAATTGCCATGTCTAGAGTCACTTCCAAAAACAAAACTTGACATTATGATGATAGGGAAGACGAAAAAAGTGGGTATCGCAAAAAGCAAAAATGGCCGTCTCTAGCCTAAACGGATGGGTGGATTTTATTTTAACTCGGTGTGTAGGATTTTTTTTTGGACATTCCGCCGAAATACTCTTTTTTTTAAGACCAAAAATAACGGTATTCCGTCATTCAAAATTTTTTGGTCAAAAAGGAAAATCTTATTTTCTAAAAATTGGCACCACAGATTAAACAAAAAAAATCAGTAAAACTAAATAGGTATAGGCTGCCTTTCGCTTTCAGTAAAAAGGTGACGAAAAAAGGTTATTAATGGCACCTCCCAAAGTAGATGTATCTACTATTGTATTGACTTTCGCTTTTCTCGAAAAGCGTTCAACTGATTTTGATCAATTTTTTATGATTGATATTTTTAAAATAATACTGCGTATTTATTTATTTACTTGTATACACATTAAGAGATAACAAAATTAAAAGAAAAAATAATAAAGTTACCTAATATTTAATATTAATTTAACAATGACAGCATTTAAAAAAATATTTTTTGGATTTTTAAAAAAAGTTTGAAATTTTATTTTTGAAAACTTGGAAAAATGTAGTTTTTTGACATTTTTCTAACACATTTTGAACAAAAATTATATTTATAAATTAAAATAACGGTATCTCTCATAAAACTGTTTAAAAACCATTGAGGAAAATTTAAAAAAAGAATCTTGATTTAAAAAAAAAAAAAATTATAAAACGTTTTTTTTTGTATTTTCGACTATTTTACCATCAGGTTAACTGATTAAAATTCAATTTTTATATAGGAGCTTGTAATATATTTAAATAATATTGCTTAGAAAAATTTTCAAAAAAAAATATTTCTTTATTTTTATACAAAATATCAAAATTATTTTTTTGAAAATTAGATATTTCAAAAACGGGTGAATGATTTTTTTTGAAATTCAATATTTAACTCTACATTAATAAATACTTAAAATTGGCGTAGCTAACAATTTTTTTCAAAAATGTATACAAAATTTTATATATAAAAAATTAATTATATTCAAAAACCGCACCTGTACGATTTTTAAATTTTTTTCTTTTATGTAAATTAAGATTTATATTAGAAATCAGATGACGTAAAATCACGTCAAAATAGTTTCAGAGGTATTTTATTCAATTTATTTCTAAATTTGTTGATTTGTTGAAATTTAATTTTAGTTATAACACGGTGCTATTTTATTCATTTTTGTATAATCACATAATAATTACTTAAACTATACAATTTTTTTGGTGCATAATAAATTTAATTCCTTTAAAATCCAGATTTTCAGGTTCACATCACAAGGTTCAGACTTTGGAACCACGATGCGATCACACATAAGACCAAGTTTGTGCGACCCAGTCATACAGTTTCCTGCGACTGATCGTTTATAAGATATCGTCATTTAAAAAAAAAAGATCAAAATGAAGAAAACTTCGGTTTTCCCCAAAAAAAACTCCTATACTCTTAAATTTGGTCAAAAGAAGAAAATACTGTTTTTTTTTTATTTTTATTCACTCTTAATATTTGCCTGAAACATTTGTTTTGTGAGACTAGAAGCTAGGGATGCCAGATTTGTAAAATATTCTTGCAGGACAATGTTTGATAACATATTTTTGCATGTGTACATACAAACCATTCCAAACATTTTGAAATGTTTGAGAAATTTTTAGTCAAAGCAAAAAGTCGTTTGAATTTTTAAACAGTCTTTTATTATGTAAGTATCCATATTTACTCATGTGTACACTATGGACTTTTATGTTTGACCTACATTATTTTCTTAAGTACCTAAAAGAAAATAAATAAAGAGGTTAATAGTACAAAATATTATTATGGAATAAGACACAAATAAATATAAGTACAAAGCAAATTAATAAATGAAATAAAAAATCAAAAAAAGTTGTCCCGAATCATAAAAAGTATTTTAATTGTATTTTTGTGCCGATGTGATTTTTTGTGTGATTTCTTTTAAGCCAAAATCGGCTGTACAAAATTCTTTGAATTCCCAGAGTGCCATATTAAAGTTTTGTTTTATCATTAAATCAGCCTTTTATTCTGACATTATATTATTATTATTTTAAGTTAGGGGCTGAATTCCTGTTAAAAAAGTCTACCCAATAATTATCCACAGATTTTTCATTATATTACTACATTCGTTTGCATAGAATAATTCAAGGTGCAGATTTGCGGGATCTGCGGGGCATTAAATTACTTTTCGGGACAGAATATACTGACGGGATACTTGTGGGTCAGTCACACACCTGGCGCGACGTCTGGCAACCCTACTAGAAGCCCTTTTAAATAAGAAGAGTTTGACAACCATATCTAAATAGATGCACAATAACTAAAGCGATGTTCAATAATTGATTTATACAATGTTAGTTTTTGATTAATATTTAATTCGTTTCCTAGCCAATTTAAGACATTAACTATTTGTCCTACTTTTTTCACAAACGTGGCTTATGTTCTTATCAAAATTTAATTTTTCGGCAATAGGATATTTTAAATTAAATTCAATTTCTAATTTTGTTCCATTTACATATAATATATGTTTGTTATTTCCATGACTTTGGTTTTACTAACATTTAGTTTTAGTTTGGTTTGGCATAGTTTTTTAAAAATTGTATCAAGATCAAAATTTAGATTAAGTGTTGCATATTCAATAGAGTCAATATAAATAAGAGTATCTCCTGGAAATTGTGTAATTTAACTATGAGCCAAGCATTTTCATATATCATCAATGCATAAAATAAATAATAATGGTCCCAGAATGGAACCCTGAGGAACTTCTAGTTTATTATTTAACTGCATTGAGACTGTCTCACCCAATTTAAAAATATGCTTACGATTTGTCAGATAGCTGTTGAACAAATTTAAAGATGTACCACGAATTCTGTAATCAATTAAACTTGCGTAATATGATGGAAATATTTATGGTAATATTATGAATGTGAAATTGTGTATTTTGTGAGTTTTTACAAAAATACTCGAATTTCTTTTTTGTAATATATCCATTTTTAAGATATTATTTTTTTTTTTAATATTGGTAGAATGAAGCCCGATGATGGCTTTTTAAAACAAAACGCGTCGCTTGTAACACCAAAATTATGTATGTTGTGAAAATATTAAATTAATATAATTTTAATTTTTTTTTAAAAAAATTAACCATTAAAATTTTTAATTTTTCATATTAAATACAAAATTCGTAGAAAGTTGGAAATACGGGTTTTTGACTTTTACTCACAATATGACAAAGTTGTCGGAAATATTTTATACTCACTTTATAGCTTATAATAAAGGGTGGTTTTTTAGATGTATGGTTTTCAATCTGGCAATAATTTTTTCGGAGTTGGTCTTTTTGACAGCTGTCACTTGATTTATGCTCAGTTTGGTTTGCTATCTTTTAATTAATAAACCTACTCCTGAACAAAGTTTGAAAATCGTTCAAATTTATTACCAAAATAATGGTTCGGTTCCCGCGGCGCATCGCGCGCTGCGTCCAATATTCGGTCGACATAATCGCAAAATCGCATAAATTCGAGTAACCATGGATCGGTTTCGCACCACGTTTACTCTTTGGTGGATACGTACAGTGCGCACCGAAGACGCTATTGCTGCTGTGGAGCAGAATATCCAAGAAGACCCGAATGAGTCCATCCGCCATTGCGCGCAACAATTGGAGCTGCCGAAAATTGGCCCTCTCGGCTGGAATTTATTCAAGCCAGCCGCGGGGCGGCCACTTGCCCGAAATCATTTTTAAAACATAATGGCAAACCCTTATCTTTATAATAAAGCTAGATTCTTGGCCATAACATTAAATGAAATGTGTTTTATTTCTTCTTAAAAACCACACGTCTAAAATAAACACCCTTTAGTTGTTTAGGTAGATACATACCACAAAAAATATAATTATTTTCCATTCGAGCTATCAATTACAAAATATTGCGACTTAAAAAAATTGTCCAATTTTGAAAAAAACAGCCCAGAAAAATCGTGTGTGCATAAGAAGATATTCATACCTACTCAAATGAAAGGAAAAGACCGCATTTCTTGCCTATAAATTGACCATTTGACTGTTTTTGAAGTTGCAATATCTTGTAAATGATCCCTTGTAAGGAAAAAGTATTAAAAGTAGTAGTAAGATATTATAATCTATAAAGTGAGCAAACATTATTTTTTGACAACTTCCACATTTAAGATCTTTTACTTTTGACGAAATTAAAAAAAAATTATATCTTTTTAATGATTGCTTTTAGCAAAAAAAAAAAATATTCTCTTATAGGGGGTGACACAATGTGCAAATATAGTATTTTGATAATTTCGAAAATATGCTCCATTTCGGAGTTATCTGGAAAAAAAAACCGACGTTTTCTTCATTTTGTGTTTTTTTTTTTAAATGGCGATATATTCGAAGCGGTCTATAGAAGGAATAAAAATTGTCTCAAACTTTTTTATAGAAAATTGCATGATGTACAAATTTCGACATTTCGAATTTACCATTAAAAAGTTAAACGTAAAGAAACGAAGAACTCTTTACGCACACATACGATTTGGCAATGGACTTCTAAGTCAGTATTTCTGATGCTTATTTTTGTATTTAAAAATCTTCTCTAGGATTTTTTTAAAAGTAAAACCATGTTTTTCCTTGGCTGCATTGATCAACGTCATAGACGTCACTTATTCAGTTCATTGCATCTCATCATGCATAAGTGTTTTATGACTGCAGTGAACTGTCAAATAGAACAATTAGTCTTTCATAAATTGTACATCCCTTTAGCAAACTCGCTACAGTGCAGTCAACATTCAAAATTTTACTGTTAATAATGATGTCGTTCTATTCAGTGGCATTTCTACAAAGCTAAATCTATATGTGTGGAAATCTACACATTTATTTTTCTGCTGCCATAAGTCCACTAACGTGACAAATTTCAACTTCCTTTTGTGGGAATCGGATTAAATCGAATGCTGACGCACTGTTTAAAATCCAGCGCATCCCTTATTCAACGTACCTATCTAAGTACTACTATACATACATACTTATCTGTATACCCAAAACCCTCAGACCTCAGAGATGTATATTGTATGGGGTTGTTATTGTTAATATTTATATTTAATAGTAGGTAAGGGTGACATGTTCGTTATAATGAATATTGTTAACATTATTCTGCCAGATATGTACACATGCATAGATTTTAGCTCAGATTTATCAAATCTACTTTTATTATTATACTTGCAGTTGGGAATATACAAGTCCTTTTATTTGACATACTACACACTCAAACTTGACTGTGAGTATGTTTCGTTTGTTAATCGATTGCAAATGACAAGAAGTACAGTGATTTAACAATAAGGATGGTGTCAAAGCAATATACGAAAGTTGAAGGGCAATTTGAAGAGGGAATGACATTTAGGCGATGACTTTTTTAACAAATATAGCAAAGACTTGAAAATTTTTAATTGGTAATTAGATATACAGGGTGTTTCCGAGCTCAATGGCCCAACTTTGAGAAATGATTCTCAGAATTTGTTCTAAAAAAATCATAAAGGAGAAATTGATATATATACAAAAAAAAAAATAAATTACGTGTAGGTGCCTAACTATCCATTTATATATAAAGGGTGTTTTTTTTTAGAGGTATACAACTTTTAAATGCAATAAAACAAAGATGATTTTTTTAAATTGACATGAAATATACTTTATTCGAAAGATAATCTTCTGGCATTATAATTTAAATATGATTTCTGGCATATGACCGCCACGGCTGGCTCGGACGTAGTCTAATCTGGAGGTCCAATTTTCGATGATTTTTTTCAACATTTGTGGCCGTATATCGGCAATAACGCGGCGAATGTTGTCCTCCAAGTGGTCAATCGTTTCAGGCTTATCGGCGTAGACTAGCGACTTCACATATCCCCACACAAAATAGTCACGGGGGGGTCAAATCGCAAGATGTTGGAGGCCAATTCACGGGTCCGTCACTTGAAACTATGAGGTTACCAAACGTTTCCTTCAATAAATCGATTGTGGCACGAGCTGTGTGACATGTTGCGCCGTCTTGTTGAAACCACAGCTCCTGCAAATCAATTGATGAACGGAAAAGTCAGTAATCATGGCTCTATAGCGATCTCCATTGACTGTAACTTTCTGGCCAGCATCGTTTTTAAAAAAAGTACAGACCAATTATTCCACCAAACCATAAATCACACCAAACAGTCAGTTTTTGTAACTTGAGGATTATTATCACTCCAAATACGGCAGTTTGGTTTATTGACGTATCCATTCAACCAAAAGTGAGCTTCATCGCTAAATAAAATTCGCTTATGTCAATTGGAATCAACGGCAATCTTGTTTTAGGATCATTTGGGAACAATTTGGAAGCGTTGTTCAGGCTTCATGTTGAAATGCCAAATCAAACTAAAAGTAAATCACTTGACAGCTGACAAAATGGCCGTCAGTTAAAATAGTGTTGCCAACTTAAAGTTCTGTATACCTCTAAAAAAAAAACACCCTTTATAAGTAGGTACCTTGTATATAGTTGAAATTTTAAGTAATTTTGTTACGTTCTCTTTAATTATAAATTACACAGAGTAAAGAGCAATACTACAATTTGTTTGAATTATAAACTAAAATTTCAATGGGTAACAAATAAGTAATTGAATTACAAATGTAATTATGGACTTAGAAGCCTGGTACGAACTACATTTGGTATAGTCTCTTTAATTATTTGGGAACTTAAGTATCCAGATGCTGTTGAAGGCATTCTCAGATTGCTTTACTCAGATTAAAAGTATTGACTCATCAACCGCACAAAAGCACACACGTAGCAATGCAACATCAAGAACACAAATTAGCCTATACGTCACTATTATTCTCCATGAAACAACCAACATAATCCAAGTGAAATGTATGCCTTCGCTTCTAGAACAAGAAATATATGTACCATCAGTACCTGGATTTAGTGTCAGACAGTTCCATCAGAGCAAATGGAGACTTAAGCAGAATTGGATTTTATGCTCTGTTCTCTCGTCATCATCAGCAGCGATGGTTTGTTTGATAAAGATAATGAACAATCGAAAACAAATATCAAATCGACCACCAGACTGTTGCGTTGTATTGGTTGGTTGTTTCCAACTTTTGATGTGAAATTTTCCGCCAAATCGATTGTCGGTTTGGCGCCGCCGCCACCACCGCCACCGCCACCAGCCGCTTCTGCCCCTACCGCCCCTATCGAATTACGGAAATGATTGCAATTTCCAATTTGCAACTTTCTGCTTGATATGCCCAGGCATACGGAGAGGAAGAGATCAGAAGAATTTTAACGCAGGAGCTGCATTGCATAATCGCCTCTTTGTGTGCATCAGAAATTTGATGATTTGCATTGCCGTCACCGCGTTTATGTTTGTGTTCATATTCGGTAGTTGCATCGTCATCATCGGGAGCATATTAATCAACGATTGCTCTGCAAGCCATCTGCAATACTGGATGGCTGTTCATATGCTCATTCTGCATACAAGAATGCGTAACTTTAAATTCATCACAAACTTTTAGCAATGTATAGTAGTAATCTTAAATAGTTAGCAAAAAAGGATTTTATATAACCTTAGTTAAGACCTCTTCATGGAAACTAATATTGGAGAGCAATTTAAATAGCTACATTTTAACCGAATATTTTTTTCCTAAATTGATTAAAATTCAGAGCTGTAGATTTGCACTTCCAATACTGTCAATAAAATCGTATAGGGAATTGCCATTTCTGGCCCAGAGTGTACACGAACGAGTTTGGTATCAAATGAGAGGTGACATGAAGCCCAATACATGAGTAAAATGTTTTCAAAATTCTTATTGGTGAAGTCGAGATATTTGGGTTTGAAGTTGCCTTCAGATTTTGTTCCAAATAGGTAATTGTCCATAATGTGCGATGGTTCTAATCCCTTTTATGTCCGACTCCAACCCCATTCCTCAGAGTTCAAAAAGTTGGTGTTACGTTCGAAAAGACTATGCAAACGTACTGCAGATTTTGAAGTGGTAGTGCTGAAAGATTTGCGTTCGTTCTTGTTGCGGTTTTTATGAAATGTTTATATCGAAGGCTGTTGATACACGTTTCATTTGAAGAACCGCCAAATACCGTTGCCAAAAAAATTTCCCCAGCTTCTGCAAATCGATTAGCATTAACTTTTTTTTTTTAAATAGCTATGTTTCATCAGGTGGCAATTTTTCTACAAAGTGTTAATAAATTTAATTTTTGCCATTTTAAACAGCGATGATGTATGCTTGAAGAAATATTACATTTTCAGCCACATTTCTTCCGAATTTAAATGAGGATGGAGCATGCATCTGTTCGGAGTTAAAACCTTTTCCAGGGGGGTCATTCTGTAATTTTCAAAATGATAATCGTCAAAACGATTATCGTTAACGCTATCGTCAATGATTCGCTTCACGTAACTCCACCACCAAGGTCTCGTCTATCGCTTTCAGTTTGAGATTGTTTGGTATATTTCACAAATTCTCAAACTGTAGTCAAAATGTTAGATAAAGGATCTGATTTATCTCTTAATTGTCTTCGCAATCGTATATTAATTGTAGTTTTTCTTAATTTTCATTTTCACTTTGCAAGATAAATAAATTGCGCTGAAGCATTTTTACTTCTATTTATCTACTAAATTGACAGATTTCAATGCCAAACGATACCTATATTTAGCTATCGTGTAAACGATATCGTTTTGATGATATCACTTTGACGATTATCGTCTTACGTGAAGCGCGACTATCGCCGAAACGCTATCGTCTGACGATAATCGTTTTACGGAATGACCCCCCAGGCTTATATTTAAAAAATCATTGGTACCTGTTATCAGTATCTTCCACCTCTTGGTCTACTTGAATTCCAACATTTTGTAGTTTTTTTTTTCAACATCTCAATGAAACGCATTTTATTACAATCGTTTGATAAAAATTTCTCTTGATGAACTGTTGACATAATTGTTTCGTCAAAGAAAATGTCAACTACGCTTTTCCGCATGTCAAACAACAGCTATTATTCATTTTCACCATTTTATTTTAAACTTTATCTTTGGACAAAAACTATTATAAGAACTTAAGCTTAACTCCGTTATTAAAAGAATGAAAAAAGGAAAAAAAAATTCCCGGGAAAAAATTAACCGGGAAAAAAATATGGCTCAGGTTTCCATTAGGCACATACACACAAATAAATATGAAAAAATGATTTTTAGATGTCAGCTGAGCTACAAAACACGAAAATAATATTATTTTGCACGGAAACTATTATTAACAAAGTTATGAAACTATGAAACTACTCACCTATTCCAAAAAAAAAATATTAAAAATGCGTCAATGTTGTTTTCCTAAATGTATGCAACTCTTTTGATATCATTATGATTATGGCCGAAAAACCGTTGCGATTAAAATTTATTCATAAAACTTGATACCAAACCAACTGACGACATAGACGCCTGCCTGGCGACTGGACGTAACCTAAGCGGACCAACAGAGTTGCGTGAGCGAGTGTGCCCCCGAAAAAGGGAGTTAATAGTTAAAATAGAATAATTTTAGGCGCATTAACTCTGAAATTATAAAATCTATACAATAAATAGAAAGAAAGATAATTGAATTTCCAATAAAAATATACATACAAATTTAAAGTAATATGAGCCGTTCTTGAGATATTGATTAAAATGCGTTTTTCAAAATGGCGGCCGACGCACAACACTAACAGCTGCGCCATTTTTGTTTATATATACTTTGATTATATACCTTTCGCATTATGAAAAATCTTTTTTGCCTCTGCCGACTGGCCTATAGATATATACTTCTTGGCTAACTGTCGGAATGACATTAATTTTTGATATATGTTCGTTCCTTTTCAATATTATTTTTTGTATAACTAAAAATAAAATGCACTTATTTTATTAAAGGCCCCATTCATCTGGATTAATTCTAGGATTTTTGGATCGGCGGATATCGGCGTGTTATATGTAAGATTGACCCCCCCCCCCCCCCCCCCGCCCCTCTGATCGAAATCTTGCGTACCCCCTTGACCTCTAGACCTTTTCCTTAGCGTCTACTTAAAAACCAAACTTAACAATGGATAAGTCGGCAACGATTGAAGAATTGGAAGCTGAAGTTACTCGCGCCATATGGGCCAAATACCACTCGAAATGTTCGGACGAATCATTGAAAATTGGAACTTCAGTATACCTTACTATAAATATAGAAAAATACATATTATTCCATTCCAGACTTATCTTTGTCTAATCATAAAAACGTGGGGGTGTGCAAAACTGCCCATTTTCTTGGCTGAAGCTTCGGTGTCCATTTTTGCTCTAAATGCTCTAAATCTGCTCTAAATCATCTAAAACCATGTTTTTTTTTTCCAGAATGTATTAAAAAAAATTATCTCATAGTTTTTGTGTTTTACCAAACCTGACTTCAATATAATATTTTGAACATTTACGTACCAACACAAAAATCGATTATATAATTTATTCAATATAAACCTACATAACTCTCCAAACTATGGAAGCAGATAAATTTCATAGTCCAATCAACAGAAAAGGCGTCAAAGCGTTTAATATACCATCATCATCCTCATCATAATAATTACCATCATAAAAGCTTCCCCAATAACAAATTCGCACCACCACGAAAAGTGTTCACAAATAAATACCAGGATCCATGTTTATCCATCATCATAAAGATGTCCATGTCCAGCAGCCCAAATGGATTCAGATTCCAGATATAGAGGATTGAGTGGTTATATAGTTTGGTGTACCTATTATAGAACACTAACACACCCCTATGAAAGTATATGAAATGAAAATGATTGAGACACAGACATGTTGTTGTTGATAATAAATTGCAAAATCGTTTCAAAAACAATATTCACCACACCAACCCCCGTGAGCAATTACGACCCCATCGCCATCATGATGGTGTTAACACTGAAGAGCCAATATTTATAGCTATACACTTGTAATTACGGTTATTTTACAAACTACCCAATCCGCACCCCTTTCCCTTCGTCATCATGGGTGAAAGTGTAAGGAACTGGAATGGCACTTGGAATTGGGAACCTCTGCGGAACTCTCGGATTTGCATTCGAACCAATTAATATAAATTGTGTCATTCAAACGGAAAGGGTGCTTGACGATAACCGCATCGCGTACTACCTATACCTATATACAGTTATCGCTGGGGGGTGTTTTTTTGTCAAATTGCTTTATATCGTGGGTGTACAGACGGGGCCCGTTCGTCAGTTGTCACAACTCGATTACCTCTTCTTTTACTTTGCCCAGTGAGTGCTGTAGGCTAGTGCCAGAGTGCTGTGATGAAGGTGGGCGGTTGGCTTTTTGGGGGATGAAATTATAATTTCATCAAAATCATCGCACCCTGACGCTTTCCTACGACCAAAATTCCAACTTCATCGCACTGGGGTGCCGCACAATGATTGCAGAGTGAATATGGAATTTCTGTGGCAATTAATTAAGTTCAAGATCCGGAAGGTGTTATAGTTTGTCAGTCATCATCGCACCGTGTTAGTTGGAAATTTTGTTTATTTTACCTTTTCGATTGGGTATTTATTTGATTAAGGGTGCCAGAGTGCGGTTTCATCGCTCTGCGTATTTAAATTTATGTTGATTGAATTCTCATTTGTTGGCCTAACTATATGAGTTCTCTTCATGCGATTTGTAAGTGGTTAGTGGTTTTATATGAGTTATAGGTATCTCTGTCTATTATATTAGTAATTTGAAACAATTTATATTCATTTACTCGCACCTATACAGGGTCTTTCATTAAGTGCTTCTTATTTTTAATTTCAAATAACATTGATAACATTGAAATTTTTTATTCGTTTTAAAGGTCAATCGATGCCCCTATGTGTGGAATATAACATCGACCGATGGTAAACGTCGACGATTACGGCGACCGTAAAACGGGCGAAGCGATCGGAACGTAGCGTCGCACGAACAGAACACCCATTTTGAATTGAACAGAACAACAATTTTATCATTTGCACGTATTGTTGAACGCTTTATCCGTCCATTGTGATTTGGCAAAACAGGCTCAATAAATGACAGCCAGTTTGACAGATGTAGCTTCAACAATATAGGGCCACCATCAACTGGTCAAAGTTCGGAATTCAATATTGGAAGACCCCTTATAAGTAGGTGGATGGATTTAGTAAAAAAATTAACAATAAGGTTTTTTGCAAAAATATCATTCCTATGAAAAAATGGTTTTGAGGTGTATAAAGTTAGCAGGACACTTTTCATATAATTCGGACTTAAAAGTTGGTCATTACCTATTAATTAGTTATGCAAACAAAAATTAATCGCGGTTTTGACGTTTTATATATAGGTATGAGAAAAGTATGTGCGTGAAGTTAGCAGCGCCATTTTCGATTATCCAAAAAAAAATTAAAGTTGTGCTCTGCTGTGCATACATATATCATCTACCTACTCAACTCGTGCTGCTTTGTGCCGTTTATAATTTTTAAAAAAAATCGCAAGATTGAAAACTGTACGGATGAATTTATTTACGAAGAAGAAGAAGAAAAAACAAAAACAATAGAAATGCAGAGTGCGTGAAGTTAGCCACCCTTTTTTGAATTTGTTATTTTTGAAAGTTGTTTCAAATTGTTCCTGATTTGTTCCGAATTGTTCCAAATTTGTTTTGAAAAAGAATTAATCAAAAATGCTTGTTTTAAACCCAAAAAACGATTTTTGACCTAGGCCCCCTTTTATCGATAATCGATTATTTGAAAAGTGTTCTAGTTGTTCTGAACATTGCTCCAAGTTTTTTGAACTCTATATTCAAAATTTTAAAAGTTATGGCCAAAATTCGAAAAATTCTACCCCCTTTTTTTCCGAAAATCGAACTTTTAATTTTTTTTAGGTTTCAAAACATATTCTGGACATTGCTCCAAAAAATTAAAGCTGTCACATGCAAAAATTGGCTCTCCAAAATTTTATTTAAAAAAAAAACTTTAATTTTTTGTATCATAAATACAAGTGTTAAGACAATATTGTGTAACTAAGTTTATAAAATCACCTTAAAATCGAATTAAAAAAAAAAAAAACATTGACAACTCCTTAGCCGTCTTTTTCAAAAATCAAAAATTCAAAAGTTGTTCCAAGTTCAAATCGCTTTAAATGAAAATATCCCATTTATTCTCACTCTGGCCCCCCTTTTCAAAAATTGAAAATTCAAAAAATTGTTCCAGGTTGTTCTAGGGCTCTTCTTAATTGTTCCAGAATAAATAGGCCTTCGAAAGCTTTAATGTTTTGGAATAATGTTCGAAACACTTTTTTCGAATTTTGGCCATAACTTTTGAAATTTTGAACATAGAAGACCAAAAACTTGGAACAATGTTCAGAACGACTAGGACATTTATTAAAAATTCGATTTTCGAAAAAAGGGGACTAGGTCTTTGGGTCTGAAACCCCTATTTGTTTGAACATTTTTCAAAAAAAAATTGGAACAATCTGGAAGAAACTGGAAGAACTATCAAAAATAACAAATTCAAAAAAAGTGGGGCTACCTTCACACACCCTAGAAATGCATTTTTTTACTTGCTCTATAGGGCAACTTTTGGTTTCTTGTAAAAATAAAATTTCGAAAAGTGCGTTTCATCATGCCGTCCGTCGGTCTGTGCGTCGCGTCGGTGCGTCCACTGTAATTTGAGCCAGAGCCTAGACGGGTGAACCGATTTGCATAAAATTTGGTATAGAGCATTTTTATGTGATTCCCTACAGAAAAAAATCGAATTTTTGTTTTATCTCATCTATAACGGGTAGCTGCTATACAAATATTTTGGTTTCTTAAAATTTTCTCAAAAACGGCTCCAACGATTTTGATTAAACTTCGTACCTGTAATAACTAAGTCATTTGTAAGAAAACTGCATTTCATGTTTTTCTCAAAAAATTCACATTAGGTGTTGCACGTTTTTGAGAAATTGTCTTATTTTTGGGTTATTGGCGTATATCTTTGCCACAGTTAGACCGATATTGTTATAATCTTGCAATCTGATGCTTCTCAATAATTTAAACAATAATGCATTTAAAAAATTTTAAAAATATTTTTTATAAACAAAAAAAAAATCAAACAAAAAATAATTTTTATAGAACTTTTGACTCTTTTAATATTTTTTCGGTAAATATATACATCATGCGTCTTCAATGTGTGTTTATACACAGTTGTTAACCACAAGAGCAAGTTCGTGTGATCAAGTCATGCATATTTTTTTCAAATTACTATTTTCTAAAATATTAAAGTTGTGCTGCCATGGACCGAAAATATAAAAAAAAAACTCGCATATTAGGGCGATACCTTTCAAAAAAAAAAAAAAATAGAATCGCACTCGTGTGTGACAACTGACAAATCACACCCGCGGACATTTATTTAACAAACTGACACGACGAACGTTTCGAAAATCACACTCCAACTATCAAAACAATAATCAGCGTCTATTAGGGTAGTGAAATGATTGCAAATAGGTAATTTAATGGGATTAGCTCAAGGGTCTCTCTCTCTAGATCTCCGGTTTCTTTCATTACCTATTATTATGTATTATGATTATAAATGAATATATTTGCTTACGCGTCATTGTATAATCGAAAGCACTACTCAGTACTCACACTGGGTGGTCGCCCATATTAGTCGAAGGGAGGAATTTCAATTCGAATACATTTTTACAATAGAAAACGCTTTGTATAGTTTTGTGGCCTCAGGCGAAATTCACACCATCAACAGATTCCAAAATTTTCTTCTTTGTAACTTATTCCACTTGAATTATTCAAAATAATCGAAAATATTTGATTTGGGGAACACGCTACACGCGTGTTAGATTTTATTTTTTTTTCTTTTTTTTTCAATTTCGTAGGTCATTCCTTCCTCACTGATTTATATGAAAATGAAAGAAAAATATTTATTCATCTTCGGGGTTGACGTGTGCAGTGGCTATATATGGCCAGTATGTTAAGCTGCGGGGCATCTTTTTGAACTTTCCATCTTCAATCAAATGCCAGATGCTAATTCGATACAAAATCGAACATTTTGTCCAATTTAAATTCAATTTAACTTCTGGCATTACGTGAAAATAAACTTATGATTGGGGATACGCTGGCGCTGGAATGTTTACCCGCCATATGTACATCTGAGGCCAAAGTATTTTCCATCTTCGAAGTTTCATCCATATAGCCATCGATTGCTGCCCGCAAAATGATGCATAATTCTTGCGGTTTTGGGTAATCCCATTTATGGTTGCAAGTATAATTTGAATGTGATGATGTTTGGAAGCTCAATTGGTGGCGCCACAATTCGATTATAGATCAGGCGGGCGGGTGTAATTTTCTGATGGTTAAATTACTTATGCAAAAGGTATGCGCAAGGTATTTTGATATTTGAATTCAATAAGAATTGATCAAGTGAATTATTTTTCTACATTTACATGCAGAAAATATCCGTAAGAGTAGTTTTTTGACCTGATCCATCAAAGTGATTGACCACAGGAGATTGTAATCATAGTGGGCAGCGTGGGTTGTGTATTTATATCAGATCCAAATGAGATTAGTTTATATATGTACTATGTATGTAAAGTAGAATTGAACAGCATTTAGAAATTCAAAACGTTTCGGCATCAGGATTTATTTGATAAGTATTTGAGACAAACCTACAATCTTGTCAAATAATTTCATTGATGTCAAAGAATTGATTCCATAACGGGTTCATAGGTTGCAATTTACAATTTAAACAATAGCTTTCGTTAAAATGCTTTTTTTCACATCAAGGAGGCGTAACTTGCTGGAAGAATTTACACGCGTTTTTTCTCAAAATCTGTGGCTATCGCTGTTACGAGAAAAAATGTTTAAGTCATATTTGTGTAGAATTAAATAATGTCTTCTAAGAAACTTATAATTTTCGAGCAGTTTTAAAAAAAAAATATGCACGAATGGATGATGGCACGAACTTGCTCTTGAAGCTAACTACACTGTAATGTTACCACAAATTAGAGATGCATATTATGAAATTTTTAACGAGAAAATGTTGAAAGAGTCAAAAGTAGTAACACAAATATTTTGTTTGTTTTGATTTTTGTTTCAAAATGGTTTTTTTTTAACATTTTCTTAAATGCAATATTGTTTAACTACTGACAATAACTTAGCGATGTACCCTCTCAAAAATGGGTACACACTTTTTAAATTGAATGGTAAACTAATACTTAATAATTTGATGTTCGATAGTTTTTAATTAATACGTCAATTTTAATTTTATCGTGCAATGTTTTCTATGTTTTTTTTTTTTTTTTTTAATGAATTAAGTTTTATGTTTATCTGTTTTGTTAAGTTTTTTGCTAAATTCATATAAATTAACTAAAAACTTTAAAAGAAAAAAAAAACATAGAAAACATCGCACAACACAATTGAAACTGTCACAATTAATTCACTACTGATCAATAAACTATTGAATAGAAGAAGTTTGTTCACTTTTTTAGGGGGTTCTTCGCTAACTTCATATGAATTTAGTAGGAAGAACAAAGCAAACTTAGCACGACAAAGTTGTCACAAATAATTCACGACTTATTAATTATTATAGGCATAAATCATTTAGTATAAGAAGTTTGTAACCCTTTTTAAGAGGTTGCTTCGCTAACTTCACATAAATTAAGCAAATTAGAAGAAAAAAACAAAGCAAACATCGCACAACAAAATTAAAATACCAAACGGCAAAAAATTAGACAGCAAACTATTCAATTTAAGAAGTTTTTACCCCTTTTTGAGAGGGTTCTTATCACTAAGTTGATATCAATGATATAAAGGGTGTTTTTTTTTTAGATGTTTGGTTTTCAAAAAGACATAAAACGCATATAATTTTATGTTCTGGCCAAGAATTTAGCTTTATTATAAAGATAAGTGTTTGTCATTATGTTTTAAAAATGATTTTGATCAAGTGCCCGCCGCGGCTGGCTCGAATAAATTCCAGCCGAGAGGCCCAATTTTCGAACATTTTTTCCAGCAATTGCATTTCCAGCAATAACGCGCCGAATATTCTCTTCTAAGGCGTCAAACGTCTCGGGCTTATCTGCGTAGACAAGAGACTTCACATAACCCCACAAAAAATAGTCAGGCGGTGTTAAATCGCATGATCTTGGAGGCCACACCACAGGCCCACGACGCGAGATAATGCGCTCACCAAAAGTTTCTTTCAATAAATTGATTGTTTCGTTGGCTGTATGGCATGTAGCGCCGTCTTGTTGGAGCCAAAGGTAGTCCACATCAACATCCTCCAATTCAGGCATAAAAAAGTCAGTAATCATGGCTCTAAAGCGTTCCCCATTGACTGTAACATTATGGCCGGCTTCATTTTTGAAGAAATATGGACCAATGACCCTCTGCCCATAGAGCAGATCAAACAGCTTTGTGGACTATTATCACTCCAAATACGACAATTTTGCTTACTAACGTACCCATTCAACCAAAAATGAGCTTCATCATTTTCTTGTGAAAATCGGTATCGATGCGGCCATCTCGTTTCGGGCCCCGTTCACCGAACGTGCGATGCGCTTGATGGTCGTTTGGCTTCAATTCTAGAAATGGCAAACCAAACTGAGCATAAATCAAGTGACATCTGTCAAAAAGACCAACTCTGAAAAAAGTATTGCCAGATTGAAAACCTCACGTCTAAAAAAACACCCTGTATAAGCAAAGTAGCAAAAAATAACATAGAAAACATGGATCTACAAATTCGAAATTATCACCACTAATTAACAGAAAATTATCAACCTAACTACTTTTCGATCGGTAAATGTTGCCTAGCTAAGGTCACACCCATAAAGTGTTGTCGTAGGTATCTCGTATCTTGGTATCACCCTTACCTTGTTCGCTTGCACAGGATGTCTGAAAGCAATCTACCTTCTCTGTCAAAGTTGGAAAAAATCTACCATCCTTTTATATGTTGAGAAAGTTCTCAGATAAGTTGAGGTAGTATCATGGCAACCGCACTTTATCATCGTTTTCAAAATAACTGTCCACAATTCGCAATTCAACGCCAAAAGCACAATTTTTTGAAACCCATTTAACTTATCCTGATGAGATAATCGGGTGAATAAACCAAGCTGTCAGTGGCTCATTCACAACACATGTTTTAAGAATAGGCTTGGTTTCTTTCCCTACACTTACTTCGTGTGTGAAATCAATCCCGCAGAAGCATTTTATCTTCTTTTCATAAGATGACCAACCAAAAAGACCATTACTCTCTTTCACTATATGACTGCTACTGCTACCGGAAAGACTACAAAACTAAAATGAACAAATTATAGAAATAATAAAAAAACAAATTAGGTCTTTCAAATTACAATCAAGTCCAACCTACAAATTGAGTCTATCTCACTTCAATTCAAAGTGGAAAACGTTTCATATAGGTGCGTATCTAATCTTTAAGATACATACCTTCCCCCACCTTGACTGCGACTTATAAAAAAAAAAATACATAAGAAAAACAAAATCGTTCAAAATTACAAATTAAATACAAAACTATACAATAGGTACGATCCGGATCCCCCACCATACCTTCTATAAAGCTAATTTACTAAATTAATTCAACTCATTAGATAACCGACAACGCCGAAGACCTATACGTTACAGTCGAATTAAAAACACATTTAACCCAAAACTTAGGTTTGATTGGCGCAAATTACAAGCTATAGTCTGCGTTCACGGACGGATGTTGCATCACTTGACTTCAAAATTGAGCAATAAAAGCCGCACATCATACTGATTGTTGTTTGATTTCCTTATAGGTATACCTATACCTGTTTAACTGAGATATACCAAATTACTTCCTGCGTGCGATCTGGCGTCATTAAAGAAGCAAACAACTTTTTCGTTTTAATATTTCTGAGCGACTTCCATGTTCGGCGACATGACTCAATTATAAACGCTCTTTTTTCGTAGAATATTTTAGATTGCCACTGCGTACCTACCAAGCTCCTGAATAAAAAGGTCAATAATTCGCAGATTCACGTCCTTTACTTATTGGCGGGCACTTTTTGGCGAAATCAAAAAATTTTAATATAAGAATTTGTAGCTAATTAAATGTTAATTTTTTGCGCAAACCAAACATTTTTAGCTCGAATAGTTTCTTAGTTATTAAAGTTTCAGCTAAGAATCAGAAAATAAATCTGAAGTTAGCAGACGAAATCTAAAATGATACGAATTTTACTGAGTGTTTGACACCCGAATTTGAAGCTTTTTAAATGCTCTTGAGTTGTGAAAACGGCCAAAAATTGTCCGCCAAACTAAGAGACGTTGCAGATTCTTAATAAGAAGATCCAAAGTAATTGAAATTGTTTGTAGTTTGTTTGAAACACAATGCTTATTAAGTTTTTCCCTAATGTCCTTTTTTGCCATATATGGTTACAGTAGATAAGTTATATTTTATGCCATAGCCTGTTTCTAAACGGATCAAGTGCCTATACGAGTATTTCTTGTAATAGTCATCGATTGATGTGTTGTTCGTGCTTTAGCGGCAAATCTACCCCTAAAAAAGGGTTTTCCTTTTTTTTTCTTTTTTTTTATTATTTTTCTTGTCTGGCCATAAGTCCAAGTGGTATTGTTGACTCCGTGACAAAGTTGGCCCTCCTTGCACCTGGCAATCATTTTACATTCGAACGAGTTTAATTCACACTAATGCGAACATAATTCAACCCATTAATGTAATCACATTTATTGGGGTCCTTCTGGTACCTTGAAAACATCACCTCTCTATATACAATTGGAGTAGAGTACTTTAACTGCGACGACAATAAGTGGACAAATGTTCGATACAGACAACAACAATACAATAAAAAAAAAAAAAAAAACGAAATGGACAAATAATCCACTTTAAAGGTACACGAATGTCCTTTCTATTCAATCGAATCAGTTAAGGAAAACAAGTTTATGCGAATGGAAACACCTTGCCTTTCAATATTCGACATTGGAAAGGCAACACACACTACATTAATAAGTGGTAGGTTTGGTTAATTTTTGTGTTGCCACACATTGGCGAATCGACTCGAGAACATTTCATTTGCTTATACACATTATAGTTTTTGGTGTTTTGATGAATGATTGATAAAAATATGTACGAATAATGCCATAGATAAGACATCTCCATTATTATTGATTAACGGGATTCTTTGATAAAAATTGAAATGCCACCCTTACAGCATAGGTATAATATTTATTATTTTATTCAATATCAAGTAATAAGATTGACAGTAAGGTCCAGTTTTTCAGTGGTGAGTTAATCCAGCTTATTAATTAACCTTAAGTTAACTTAAGAATCTATGTTTTTAAGTAAAGAATGCATTCAGAACGACTTAACAAACTTGGAGTATAAAATATCAAAATCATCTGTTTCGAAAATGCAGAGTACACTCACCAATTTATTATGGTGAGTAGACTCGGGTTTAACTTTAATCTCGCACTGAAAAACTCGGCCTGTATAACGCAATTATTATCGATCCTTTCAAAAAATCTGTAAATTTTTTGAAAGAATTTGAAAATGAAATTAAATATCGTGGGGTATATCGATATCGATATCAAGACTAAACTTAATCTCACTTAGCGGGACTGAAAAACGTGTGCAAGCTGCCATTTAAAAAAAGCGTTCATACGATTTTAGTGGAATGGAATTTTTTTATATAGATTTTTATGAAAAAATAGTCTATAATTCTTTCGTGTTCAAACATTTTTGACAACTCTTTTAAATAAAAAATATGTATTGTCAAAAAACTGTCAAATGTTTGTACTTGAAAACGGTTTTTACCGTTTATCTAGTCTTTCGTTGATCTGACTGATCACTAAATTTCCTACATTTTTTTCATATTAAGCTTTTCAGTGCATTTAATTCAACTTAAGATATGAGCTTAAGATTAGGTTAATTACGTTCATTTTGTCGAAAGGAATGGTATCTACGATACTAATAATAACACTGTTACAAAATTAAAAATAAATTTATTACTTTTGAATTGACCTCAACAATTTCTGAACGATTTTGATAAATGCTATATAGCTCAATCGATTCAATATTCAAAAAATCTACATAGAATTTTGTGGTATGAACATGAAAGTTTATATTTTTAAAAAGGACGGTCATTCATCTTTTCGAAACTGTAAGAAATCAAAAATTGTTTGAAAAATGACTGAGTAAAAAATCGGTCAATCCTGTTAATAATTGAATTGTCTTCAAATAATTCTTAATATGTTGGCCTTAAAATATGTAAAAATATGTACATATTTAATATATTTATAATATAAGGTGCCCCAAAATTAATCATCCAATTTTGCTTTTGAATTACTTTCCTTCTAAATAAAAAAAAAAAATATTTTGAGTGATGGAAATCTTTATTTGGATCTTTTCAATTTTTTTCTGTTAAGTGGAAAAGATGATACCTATCGGTCAAGTGGCTGCGGCCAGTGTTGATACACATTTGTGCCCATTTTATTGCATTTTTCATGAATTTCTGCAAGATTTCCGGTGATAACTTGTAATAAGCACATTAGTTCCATGATAATGTGAACTAATTAAAACAAGGCGTTTTCGGATTTTAGAGGGATTCACGTTACTGGAACTTTTTCAGTTCTTATATAAACTGATTGAAACAACTTTCACATTTATTTATAACAACATAAAATAATTTCCTAAGGCTCAGTTTATTTATAGAAAAAAAAACATAAAATTAAAAAGTATTATTAAATGATGATAAAACATCATAAAAAAAGGATAACAATTCAGCTTCTTCAACTTCAGCTTCATTAAAAAAAAACTTATTGAAATATGTCTAGACAACAACAGTTAATTATACCCTAATATTGCACGCAAAACTAACAAAAGAAAAAAGAAAATATAAAAACTTTTACAAAAGAAATTCACATTTTAAAGCGCAAAAATTTCAGAAGTTCACATTAGATATGACAATATTAACTTTTGGTCACATTTTAGAGAAATTCTCACTATCGGAAATTCACATAATCGAGGGGCTATATATTGTATCAATTTTGTTTACAAGCTATTTTTTTTAATTCTTAGCAAGAAGCTGATAATTTAAATAAATTTTGCGGCGATACAACTCCTGAATGTAGAAGCTTTGATTCGCCTTAGTTTGAAATAGTTTTAGAAGATCGCCAGATTTAGAAATTTTAAGTCTGGAGCTGTTCCACACATACCTACCTTACCTACTTATTTCTTCCTAAAAGAGAGCACTCACGTATGAGTAAAACACTTCCCTTCCTTTTCAGTTTAAGTTCGAGAAATTAACTAACGTGAAATTGTTCACAAATTTTCGCAATTTTTCACAAATTCTCACAACTTGCTGTCAAACCCCATAGGAAGAAAACAAAAATGTTGGGAAACTTGGTGGAAGTTTTAGCTACTAAAAAGGCATTTTACTTCTGGATATTTCTTGCTAGTTGTCAAATGACAGAACTTGTCGGTTAAATTAAAAAAACAAGGCTGCTCAAGTGTTAATTTAATTTAAGTTTTAGTTTTGTAAGATGGGCATGTTATCTTTTAATTAATCAAATAATTTTTTTTAAATATTTTTCATTTATAAAAACAATTTTTGAATAAGAAAATGTTGAATTCTTGATCTCCACAATCTAATTTACCTACCTACCTTGTTTGTTTTTATATTTATTAAAAAACTTCGTTCTAGTTCGTTTATTGATGTGTAAACATCCATGGTGGCGGTAGAGTGAACAAAAAACGTGAACGTTCGTGTGCAACGTTACGGTGTGCAACGTTACGGTGTGCAACGTTACGATCTGCATACTAGGATGGGTGCGTTCAGTGAAAAATATCTTAAGATCCCCTTCAAGCAAAACCAAGTCCATTTTGGGTCCGCGCACGTTAATGTTTACACATATTACCATTTATTTTTTTGAGTTGTTAGTCTGCAAAACGTTTATTAAGATTTATCATTGATCTAGGGAAACTCTAGTCAAATTTATATTTTGACGTTTGGTCCGAATTAGTGCAAGTAAGTGCGTTCCCGACATTTTGACAGTTTTCCTTCTCACTTAGAGCATTTCACCCCCACTCCTCAAAATGTGACATTTAGCTAGACTATGGTTGAAAAATCTCTGGAACAGACTTAGTGACTAACAACACTAAACCATGCGTGTCTTGTTATAGCGGTTTTCATTAATTATTCCGGAAGAACCCTCTGGAATTTTTAAATTTAGAATGCCAAACGAACAAGTTGGCAAACTTTGTCTTAGTTATTCGTAAACAAATTGAATATTAACTTGGTAGATTTTGATCCTATTTACGAAGACAATGTTTTAGATTATATGTTTGGATGGTAATAATTTGATATTCTCCAAAATAGATAAGTAATTTAAATAAAATCAGTCGAATTTATTCAGAAATTTATAACCGAAATTCTAAAATTAAATCAAAAATTTTAGCTACATTTCACGATTTTGAGGTTAAAGTGTGCTCATGTTTGGGTGTTTCTGGTTTTGATTCTTTGTTCAAATCCAGAATCGATTTACTCTTCTTATCAGAAGAAGAACTGTCATCCATCGATTGCCAAACGAACACTTTCAGAAGCATTCGGAATACTTCCGGGCGACGAAACGAAAAAACTATTGCATATAGTTTACAGGAATGGTTGCTGATAGTTCGATTTTTAGGTATATTTAATTATTTCACAAAAATACTACTTAAAAAGTTTGTACACCTTATTTGCACTCGATGAACCTTAAAATGTCTTCCATTATGAGAAGGTACAATTTTACTCCATTTACTTCATTGTAATGGGTGATTTTTTAAGAGGTTTAGAACTTTTTTTTAAAAAAAAACACAAAAAATTCGAAAAAATGAATGAAATATTTATTTGACTCGATAGTTTGAACCTTGCAATTTAATGTTTAAAGATAATTTCATGCAAATGTTGACCGCGGCTGCGTCTCAGGTAGCCCATCCGCTGAGTCCAATTTTGGCATACTCTTTCACACATATCGGCCGGTATCTCACGAATGAATGCATGGATGTTGGCTTCCAGTGCGTCAATCGAAGCGGGCTTGCCCCTATAGACATTAGCCTTGACATACCCCCACAAAAAATAATCTAATGGTGTCAAATCGCACGATCTAGGCGGCCAATTGACCGGCCCGAAACGTGAAATTAACTGTTCACCAAACTCGCCTCGCAATTGCGCCATTGTTTCGCGTGCTGTGTGGCATGTGGCACCGTCTTGTTGAAACCACATATCATGCAAGTCAAGAACTTCCATTTCGCTCGGTAGCGTTCACCATTGACAGTAACGCTGCGATTCGCATCATCTTTGAAGAAATAGGCCCAATAATGCCGCCGGCCCATAAACCGCACCAAACAGTGGCTTTTTCGGGATGCATTGGTAGCTGTTGCAATGCTTCTGGCTGATCTTCACTCCAAATGCGGCAATTTTGCTTATTTACGTACCCATTCAACCAAAAATGAGCCTCATCGCTGAACACAAGCAGCGCGCGATGAACATTTCGAACCGAGCACGAATTTTGATAGTAAAATTCAATAATTTGCAAGCGTTTTTCATTTGTAAGACGATCCATGGTTTAATTGCAAACCAAACTGAAGCTGTTTGACAGTGACACAAGGTACTAAACACACGTCAGCTGTCAAAACCAGTGTTGCCAAATCAAAATCAAAAGTCACGTTATACTATTATGTAAACATAACTTCTTTCATTATTACAGATAAATACTTTCCCAATTATCATATACATTGTTTGATGGTTTTCCAAAAAAACACTTTCGTGGTCACTTGAAAACGTCAGTAAATAGCACTTAAGTGTATCGTTGCCACGTGTCATCGAACAATATGTTTGCCGATGAGCCGATTACTTCTCAGACACGTGCCTCGACTAACATTGATCTTCCGTATCGTATCCCATATTAAGTCTATACAATGACATACCGCCCTTTATAAATATAACAAATTGCATTATCCTTTTCCAAGGATATTATAACGTTGACGCTTCATCAAACGTATAGCGGCAAAAAATATTTTTAATCTGTTTTTTTTTTATTTTTTTTTTTGTGGTGGTCTTTTTCAACCCCCAACATCATAAGATTTGCCAAATATGTTGATTTATGTGTTGATTTTTTTTTTTTCTAATAAAACACGATGATTAGGTAAGTCTTGTGTCAAAAACATGACGTCTAGCAACGCAGAATTGACATAAACAAATTTAAATTTGAATGACATTCCATTGAGCAGAAAATGGATTGCCTTTTCCCATGGGGAGATGAAGCTTAAACGAATAAAAATGTACCTACCTACATATACTTTGTTCAAAAGAATCAAAATAATCCAGGAACATGAACAAGAACAAACAAAAAATTAATGGAAAAGTTAGAGGGGATATCTAGACTTTATGAATATTCATTATTCTTGTAAGATACAGTAGCTTTCTATTATAAATAAAGCAAAATTCGCATAGAAGAAACATATGAACAATAATAAAAGGAAAATATATAGAGATATTCAATAACATTATCTATATTCATATATGGTACTATTTTTGATAACATTGTATTTGATTTATGAAGATGTCCTGTTATAAAAAAAAAAAAAACAAATATAAAATGTAAGAGAAATCAAATTTCTTAAAAAACTAATTTTAAAAATGTAATTTTATTTTATTTAATTATTTAAACTTTTTTCACAACATTAATTTATCTTTTTCAAAAGCGAAGCGTTTCGGTTTTAATAAAACCATCTTCGGGCTTCAGCTTGTTGACTTTGGGTGTTGTTTTGCCAAAAATTCACCTTCTTTTGATTGCCGTTTATGGTTATTGTCAATTGTTGTGGGTAGAAATATATTTATCTTGCTTGTCTGCTATGATGTTGAATTGTTGTGTTGTATAATGTATTCGATTTGATAGTTATTTTGTCTTGTTCAGTCTTATAAGCTTTGTAAATTTCATACTCCTCTACAGCGTCCAATTTTTATAAAAACCGAAACGCGTCGCTTTTGAAAAAGATAAATTAATATTGTGAAAAAAGTTAAAATAATTAAATAAAATAAAATTACATTTTTAAAATTAGTTTTTTTAAGAAATTTTATTTATCTTTTCTTATAACGGGTGATTTTTAAGCTGGTTTCGTTTTGGCAACACTGGTTTTGACAGCTGACGTGTGTTTAGTACCTTGTGTCACTGTCAAACAGCTTCAGTTTGGTTTGCAATTTAACCATGGATCGTCTTACAAATGAACAACGCTTGCAAATTATTGAATTTTACTATCAAAATTCGTGCTCGGTTCGAAATGTTCATCGCGCGCTGCTTCCATTTTATGATCGGCACTCTCGACCTTCTGAGCAGTCTATTCGGAAGATTGTGACCAAATTTCGCACCAAATTTACTTTATTGGACATTAAACCACCAACACGTTTACGTACTGTGCGTAGTGAAGAAAATATTGCGGCCGTATCAGCTAGTGTGACAGAAGACCGCGAAATGTCGATTCGGCGCCGTTCCCAGCAGTTAGGCCTTTGTTACAGCACTACGTGAAAAATTTTGCGGAAGGATTTGGGCGTAAAGCCTTTTAAGATACAGCTGGTGCAAGAACTAAAGCCAGCCGACCTACCACAACGCGAATTTTTGGTGAATGGGCTCTTGGAAAGCTGGCCGAGGATCCGCTTTTTTATCGAAAAATTGTGTTCAGCGATGAGGCTCATTTTTGGTTGAATGGGTACGTAAATAAGCAAAATTGCCGCATTTGGAGTGAAGATCAGCCAGAAGCATTGCAACAGCTACCAATGCATCCCTAAAAAGCCACTGTTTGGTGCGGTTTATGGGCCGGCGGCATTATTGGGCCTATTTCTTCAAAGATGATGCGAATCGCAGCGTTACTGTCAATGGTGAACGCTACCGAGCGATGATAACAAACTTTTTTTTGCCCGAAATGGAAGTTCTTGACTTGCATGATATGTGGTTTCAACAAGACGGTGCCACATGCCACACAGCACGCGAAACAATGGCGCAATTGCGAGGCGAGTTTGGTGAACAGTTAATTTCACGTTTCGGGCCGGTCAATTGGCCGCCTAGATCGTGCGATTTGACACCATTAGATTATTTTTTGTGGGGGTATGTCAAAGCTAATGTCTAAAGGGACAAGCCCGCTTCGATTGATGCACTGGAAGCCAACATCCATGCATTCATTCGTGAGATACCGGCCGATATGTGTGAAAGAGTATGCCAAAATTGGACTCAGCGGGTGGGCTACCTGAGACGCAGCCGCGGTCAACATTTGCATGAAATTATCTTTAAACATTAAATTGCAAGGTTCAAACTATCGATTCAAATAAATATTTCATTCATTTTTTCGAATTTTTTGTGTTTTTTTTTTAAAAAAAGTTCTAAACCTCTTAAAAAATCACCCGTTATATATCCACACAACATGGAGACTAGAACACAAAGAAAAAACATAAAATTCTTATATTGATAGTTACCAACAAAGTTAATGGTCTTTTAAATTTCAATTTAACTACACATAGCCGGCGAGAACTTAACTTTTCATATAATTTGTGGGTGGGTGTTTTTTTTTAGACGTGTGGTGTGGAAAGTAGGAATTATTTCTGAAAAGGTTGATAAGTTAGAAAAGAAGAAGAACAACAACAACAAAACTAACAATAACAACAACAACAACAACAACAACATCAACACTTACAACACCAACAACGACAACAACAACACCAACAACAATATAAACACTAACAACACCAACAACAACAACAACAGAAAGAAGAAATTTTATTTCTGTTTTCTTACATGCATATATCCACACTACAAGGAGACTAGAACACAAAGACAAAAAAAAAGAGAAGATCTCCCAAAGCATCAATGAAGCCACTGCTTGGGTGATTAAAAATACTGATGAGAAAGTAGGAATTATTTCTGAAAAGGTTGATAAGTTTCAAGAAGAAATAAAACGCATATTATTTAATGTTATGGCCAAGAATTTAGCTTTATTATAAAGATAAGGGTTTGTCATTATGTTTTAAAAATGATTTCGGGCAAGTGGCCGCCCCGCGGCTGGCTTGAATAAATTCCAGCCGAGCCGATTTTCGGCAGCTCCAATTGTTGCGCGCAATGGCGGATGGACTCATTCGGGTCTTCTTCGATACACTGCTCCACAGCAGCAATAGCGTATTCGGTGCGCACTGTACGGCCGGCGCACAGTGGTTCGGTTTGTATGGGAGAGCGGAAAAAAGTCTGTTTTATCTGAACGGTTCAACGGATTTAAATGAAATTTGGCGCAAACATGTTTATAATAGTCTTATAAATATTAAGTCAAAATTTGGTTGAAAAAAAATAATTACAAACAAAGTTATTGACATTTTTCTAAAATTTGAGGGATTTGATTTGGCTAAGAAAAAATCATTAGTAAAAAAGTTATTGACTTTTTTTCTAAAATTTGAGTGTTTTGATGTTTGTATGGGATAGCGGAAAAAAGTCTGTAAGATCTGAACTATTAAACGAATTTTAATGAAATTTGACAAACATGTTAAGATTAGTCTTATACATGCTTGGTCAAAATTTGGTCAAGAAAAAATTGTTAGAAAAAAAATTATTGACATTTTTATAAAATTTGAGGGTTTTGATGTTATATTTAAATAAAAGTTTTTTTTTCTTAAATCTTAACTTTTTATTTTGAATAAAATATTATTATTAATTATGTATATTATAAGATTAAATAAATAAATAGATAAATACATAAAAAAAAATAAATAAAAAACAATTATGAAGTAGATAGTAATTTTATAATGCTAGAATGAGGTTTTTAGCGTCTGCGCTGATTGGAAGTATTTTCTTTTTTGCCTGTGGCCTTAAACCTGTTCGTCGCAATTCGGCTGCATTTTCTCGAATGAAACCTGCGCTAGGCTTTAAAATCCTTATGACTTAAAAAATGAGACATAAAACGTTTCTTTAATTCTGACAGCACAGTTTCTATTTGCTCAGAAATTAAGTTGGGGTATTCCCTTACAAAATATGGTCGAAGATTTTGAACATCATGACCATTAGTAATAAGTTCACTACACAACACCGAATAAGGAATTTCGATTGAATCCATTTTAATGTATTGAATTCACTATACATATATGTTTGTAATTATATTTAACTTCACTTTCACTTATTGCACCTTGCACAAATGCTCAATAACTCAATACTCAATAGATTTAAGTAAGAGATTTTATTCTAATAAGCCATTACTAATCCTTACAGGTAATAAAAAATTACACAATACACAACAAAAACAAAGCAATAAAACTTTAAAAAGAACACCTTTTTTATTTTTACCTGCCCTACTTTTAGCGAAAAATTTAAAAAAAATAAAAGATTATCCCTAATCCTTTTCTTTATTTTGTATTAAGCTCTATCATATAATTCAAAATATCATAAAACTATATTATTTTTCGTATGTTGTTTTCAAGAAAATTGAGTTGAAAGTTGAAAAATTTTCCAGGCAGAAATAAATGGTTTCGCAAAAATCGAAATTCTGAGCCCTGGGTCAATGCATTAATTTTGTTTTATTTTTAAAATAAAGTTTGACTTTTTTTCTTAAAATAATGGGCTTAACCAGTTCATTCTGACAATTAATACCGAAGTAAACAAACTTTTTGGTAAACACCACCGTCAAGACGGAGTTTTTCGAAATCCGATTAAGTGAAACATTTTTGAGCATAACTTCCACATCTGCACGTATCTGCAGCTGATTTTTTCTGTGCTTTAACATGAATGTATGGAGCATATGGTGGCATACTGACTTTCTTGGTATCTTTTGGAGCTGTTTTTTTAAATCAAAAAGTTAAAAAAAAAGCATTTTTTCTTAGTACTAAAGCTTCAGGCTACTTATAAATAGAAGGTATCTTTTATAAATAATCAATATTTTTTTTTATTTTTAGATAATTGAAAATAGACCAATTAAATTATTTAAGAAGCTAGAGAATTTATCTACAGGAACTTCGGAAAAAAACATCTCAAAATTCGTTGAAAATACGGTTCGCGATTTGAGTAAAATTATTTTTCAACTTTGAGGGCTTGTAAATCAGAACATAGAATATATATGTTAAAAAATACTTTTAAATCATACGCTCGGGTTATCTAAGAGTACTTAAACATAAAGTTTAAAACGATAGACATGACTTTTTCAAAAGACTTTTTTCCGCCCTCGCACCACTGTGCGGCGTCTCTGAGGATGCGCACTATCCACTAGAGTAAACGTGGTGCGAAACCGATCCATGGTTGCTCGAATTTATGCGATTTTGCGATTATTTCTACCGAATATTGGACGCAGCGTGCTATGTGTCGCGCGAATCGAACCATTATTTTGGTAATAAATTTGCACGATTCGCAAACGTTGTTCAGGAGTAAGTCTTTTAATTATTAAATGGCAAACCAAACTGAGCATAAATCAAGTGACAGCTGTCAAAAAGACCATCTTCGAAAAAAGTATTGCCAGATTGAAAACCGCACGTCTAAAAAAAAAAACCCTTTTACTTTGTTTGTATCTACAGCACCCATGTTTGTATACATACATAATATACACATATCACAAGTTTGATAGTAAAAGTCGTAGTTCATAACATAATTTGTATCTTGAAATACTAATAAAGCAAGGATTTTTTTCTGCTGACTTTAATTTATTATAAAAATGAACATAGAAATCACATATTTAACAAAAAAGTTTTAAATAATAAAATATTTATGAGTAGATTTTCTACATAAATAAATTTTTTTTTATTTTTTTCTTTTAATTTCTGGCAGTCCACTGCCATATTCAGAAGTTGTTAGTGTCCTTGAATTTGTAGCGTATTTGTTGAGTCTGCTTGTCATAGGGCCAGTAACAGTTGTTGCATACAGTCGTTTCCTGGTCTTCTTTTCTTCCTTGATTTTTTCAGGATTCCTTTTAAAATTACAACAAAAAAATTAGTAGTAGATAATATATTTTCTCAAAAATATCTGAACAGAAAAAAAAAAGTACCTTTCTGTGTATGTTAGTCTATTTGTTGGTGGAGGTGCTTTTGGAGCTGCATGTTTTTTTGTGAAAGATGTTGGTTCGTCCTTTAGTCCAAAACTCTTAGCAAAATGACCCATATGGGCTACTTTAATATTAAAAATTGGTTTGAGTTGTTTGGGAAACGTTGAATAGAACTTCATCCAGGATACAAATGCTACAAATAAAGAGAACAGAAATTTAATGAGACTGTAGAAAATTCTAACCAGTTTTAAAGGCTTGAAATGTAAAAAACCAAAAAGTTGAGAGTAAAAATTTTTCAAAGGGAGTACATAAATATAATGTATTATAGGTACGGCATATTAGTTTTCATGATGAATCAAATGGAACAATTTTTAGATAGATTCGGATCATTCGTATAAGAACCATGCTAGATACAAAGATACAGCCCTATTTTTATATGTACTTTTGTTCAAAGACAAATTAAGTGCAAACGTACCATAAAAAAGACTCAAATTCATTTCACTTTCATATGTATGTCTACCACAAAAATATATATACGCATAAAGTTATTTTTGTTCCAAGCCAATGATACTCTAAACGCAACCACAAGTGCCTTTGACAATTAACGTTGATAATATCTTCAAATTTTCGAGCAATTATTCAAAATGCAGATGGGTTTGGCTAACGTATATAAACAACCTATATCTACATGATATAGGATAGAATGAATCTTCAAGAAGACAGGAAGGCATAAAGCATATCAATTTCATCCATTTGTTAGTTAATTCCCCGATGAATGTCTGAAATGTCCTTGGGGGTATGAGAGCGAATACCACAATGGATATTATATAGTAGGTATCTATTATTGATACACTCAGGACCCAGCTCAGCTCAAGTCAGCTTGGTTATTCTTTTTAATTGGCTAAATAAAATTATTACCAAGAAAGCGTATCAGGATATATGTATAGGTATGTACGTGGCACTTCCACATAATGGCTTTCCTTCGCATGTATCGTCTTCTAATGGAGCTCCGTTTTGTGGCATAACAATGGATTCATTATACGGAGATGGAGCTACAGACAACGGAACAGTACGAGACAAGAAAAGAGGGTATCTATTAAGAACAGCAGCACACAATAACAAATGAAAAAAAAAAAAGAAAAAAAAAAAAAACTTAACCATCTCTGTGGAATAGTATCCTTCCACAAACGGGATGTTTTGTGTATCCTTTATCTAGACATTGAACTACACTCTACACATCACACCGCCTCTCTCCTTCTCTTGGCTCTCACATGTCGAATGAATTTAATTTCCAACGAACGATTGTCTCGTATAAATTCGGAAATTACCGTCATCCTGAACTGAAGGATACAAATTAGATTCATAGCTCTATCTATTTGGGACCTATTAAGGACGTGTAGAAGATACCTATACATACGTATATATCCACGTTCGTTGGCTGTGTGGGAGGAGCACAACTTTTATGGAGGATGTTGGCAGATTTTAGGATCAGTATGTGTCAACCGACCACAAATGGATTACCATCAGCGAAAATGTTACTGATATGTACATATATACACAGAATAGAGCTGGCGCAAGGATTAAGGAAAAGACAAAAGATGTCGAAAATGGTAGATACGACGACGGTGACGTACGACACACGGTGTGGTGGTTGTTGTTTGTGAGCCAGAACTTCAAAAGCAACAACAGCTGCCGCCATTCTATATTTGCTTGTTGTTAAATTTATAACTCTTCAAGTGAGTCGGAGGTTTCTCGTTTACATATTAAATTACGAACGAAATAATCCTCTTGTTACGAACACACATTAAACCTATAGTTTTGACACTTTTATTAATTGGAACAATATAATATTCACTGTCGCGAAATGGTTGAGCTATTGTATTGAATATAAAAAAAGAGTAATGCTGGATTTACACGAGTATAAAATAGATACGTATTACCGTTATGTGTTTCAAAAACACGTTCTTGAGATAAACTAAGAATGGCATGAAATGCAGTTCGCTATCAAAGATTTGATTCTTAATTCTATGTTACATAATAAAGGGTTTTTCAATAAGAGGTGTTATTTTGAATAGCCCGCTATTTCGGTAGCTGTCACTTTTGAAGCTGTCATTTTTTAACATTTGACAAGTAGAAACTACGCCATTAATAAAAATGGAACGATACACGCTTCAACAACGCATTGAAATTATTAAAATTCACTATAAAAATGGTGAAAATTTGGCAGAGACGGTTCGTAAAACTAAAACATTTTTGGGTCGTCGTGAAGCACCTTGTCGGACCGCAATACAGAAATTGGTGGACAAATTCGAGCCATTGGGACAAGTTAGTGATGTGAAGAATAAAACCCGTGCACGTTGCTCAAGAACAACTGAGAATATTGCTGTTGTAGCCCAAAGTGTTGAAGAAAACCCAGGTTTGTCCATTACTCGTCGTTCTTTGGAATTAGGCATTCCACAAACGTCATTACACCGTATTTTGCATAAAGACTTGGGTCTTGAGGCTTATAAAGTTCAGTTAACACAAGAACTCAAGCCGACTGATCATCAACAACGTTGTGTCTTTGCTGATTGGGTCCTTGAAATGCATGAAAATGATCCGGAATTTCATCGAAAAATCATCTTGACTGATGAGGCCCATTTCCACCTCGGAGGCTACGTCAACAAGCAAAACTGTCGCATCTGGGGCTCGGAAAACCCAAGAGTTATTGTTGAAAAGCCTCTCCATCCTCAACGCATGACTGTTTGGTGCGGTTTATGGTCCGGCGGGGTCATTGGACCTTACTTTTTCGAAAATGAGGCTGGAGCCTCAGGACCGTAACTGGTCAATGGATTGCGCTATCGAGAGATGATTAATGATTTTTTATGGCCGGAATTGGATGGTATTGATCTGGACAACGTTTACTTTCAACAAGACGGCGCTACGTGCCACACAAGCAATGAAATCATCGATCTTTTATGGGAAAAGTTTCCGGACCGTGTTATCTCTCGAAGAGGTGATCACAATTGGCCACCGAGATCTTGTGATTTAACACCTTGCGACTTCTTCCTTTGGGGCCACGTGAAAGATGAGGTCTACGCCAACAGCCCAGCGTCGATTCAAGACCTCAAAGATGGAATTCGTGAGGCTATTGTGGACATAGGGCAGCCACTTTGCGATTTGGTTATGGAAAATTTCATGAAAAGGATATGGTCCTGTAAGCGTGGTCGTGGCGGCCATTTAGCTGATGTTGTGTTCCATTATGAACGGCATACCTTCCTCTTTATAATGAAATAAACATCCGATCATTTATCTCAAAAAATGCCATTTTTCTTTGAATATCAAAATAACACCTCTTATTGGAAATATTAAATTTTGATCAAAAGCTGATTTTTTGATGAAACAAAAATACAATGTCAGAACCCCTGGAGCAGAAATTTAAAAACTCGCATTTTTTTTCATTTTTTTGTGTGTAAACATCTATGCCGGCTTTAGAGTGAAATAAAAACGTGGACTTTACTCTGTGCGACGACGTTACGAGGTCATACTTTACGATATAGCACTTTACGTTACGGAAATCTGAATATAAGGATATTGGGTATGTTCAGTGACAATAATTTGAAGATCCCTAATAATAAGCAAACTATAGTTCGTTTTGGATCCGTGCACGCAGTCAACAACGTATAGACGACTTCGCATACGGCTGCAAATATTGATCCTCGAAATTGCTTTGGGACAGACTTCGATGTTTACACTTATTAACCGTGAGTACTCACACAATTTTTGAAAAAAATATTTTCAAACTCAAAATTAAAAAAAAAAATATTCACCGAAATGTCGATGTAAACCAAGGTCATTCGGGCTCAATGGATCTTGTAACCCTTCAAACCAAGATCTTTGAGTAAAATTGTGAGCGATGCGACGTCCAATCGATAAATTTGGATCTTCTTCAATACTCTTTGAACGGGTGCAATATTCTCTTCTTATGCGTCTCGGTGAATAGCAGTCAGTGCAAGTTTGTCACTCCAAAACCATAATTTTGGAACCAAATTTATAAAACTTGTTGAAGCATATGTGTCATCACGATAAAATTGCAAAGACTCCTGAATAAAAATGACGCTGACAGTTTGCAATCTGAAAATTGGACAGTTAAACTAGAGTTAACTAACTCAGGACATAAATTAGTCTACAGCTAACTCACAGAGTCGTTTTTCGTAACAAACTCGGAGGATAAAACATCAAAAGTATCCAGATTTAATTTTAATCTCGCACTGAAAAACTGGTCCTTAAACTAACAACTGATATACATATGTATTGTATTGTTTAGGGGCGTTTTTCTCAAAATCTATAGCTATTTCGAATTTGCGTTATAATCTGCTTTGGATAGAATTTTGTAAGCTATACAATTTTTCTTGAAGTTTTCCCAAAAAAGCGTAGTTTTTAAGATTTATATATAAAAATGAGACTAACGTCTGTATGGGGCTTACAGACTCGAAAACTACTGAACCAATATCGCTGGAAGTTTAAAACTTTGGTTGCATTAGCAACGAGATAGTTTAATATGTGGTTTGTTTAAAATCCGACCATTTTTATCATACTTTAGTTGTCTTCTTAGAACGTTAACGTTTATTACTTCCGATGTACATTATGTAGGTACTAAAGGGTGTTTTTTTTTGACGTGTGGTTTTCAAGAAGAAATAAAACGCATATAATTTAATGTTATGGCCAAGAATTAAGCTTTCTTATAAAGATAAGGGTTTGCCATTATGTTTTAAAAATGATTTCGGACAAGTGGTCGCCGCCGCGGCTGGCTCGAATAAATTCCAGCCGAGAGGCCCAATTTTCGACAGCAGTAATAGTGTCTTCAGTGCGCACTGTACGGCGTCTCTGAGGATGCTCATTATCCATTAGAGTAAACGTGGTGCAAAACCGATCTATGGTTGCTCGAATTCATGCGATTATGGCGACAGAATATTGGGCGATGCGTCGCGCGAACCGAACCATTATTTTGGCTCGATTTGCAAACGTTGTTCAAGAGTAAGTTTATTCATTATGAAATGGCAAACCAAACTGAGCATAAATCAAGTGACAGCTGTGAAAAATACCAACTCCGAAAAAAGTATTGCCAGATTGAAAACCACACGTCTAAAAAAACACCCTTTACATTACGTAGGTACCACCTACTATACGGCATGTTTTGGATTTGCAAAAAAAACTGACTTCGGGATTTCAATCGAACATTAGGTCGATAAAGAACACGAACAAAGTGCATCACGCAATTCTGTCTGCACCTCGACCTACAGGCTACAGCCTAAACGACTGAAGCGATTTTGAGATATTTTGTGATTCCCTGGAGGGTGATTTTTTCTTTTGAATTTATATTACTAAATACTTTAAAATGGCATAAAATTTTATAAAGTATGGGTAAGAAACTCATTTTTAAGAAAATCACTCCAATGATTTTTTTTAAATTTTTTGTCCATAAATTTATATTTTTTCAGGAATTCAAATGGCGTTCTTCATTTTGAGATTATAAATTTTTTAGGAGTTGTTGGACCAATTTCTGAAACTAGTTGACCTTTTTTGATCAATCAATAACTAACCTTTAAGATGGCATAATTTTTTTTAGCGAATATTACGCATGTGAGGTGCTAAGATCCCATAGCCGGAACAATTTGTACCTTCACACTTTTTCAAGAAATAGTAGGTACCTATAGTTCGAGATAGTTTCCCCTCCTCCTCTAGAAAATTTATATGTGATATAAATTCAGTGTATTGTTCGAAGAAACTTAGCACATAGACATAAAGCTCTCCACACAAATTTAGCTTTGTAAGAATTTTTTCTAAGTTTGGCCTTTTTTTGCCTAATTTTCCTGATGGGCTACAAAAAAATTCACAGGAAGTCAAAAGTGGCAGGATTCTGAAATCCTGATTTGTTTTCATCAACGAAGGAAAATTAAAAATCAGATTCAGGTACTGCCGAAAATCAATACATTTTTCGAAAATAAAAAAAAAAAAACTGTATAAAAACATAAATCTTCTTTTAAGATAATTCGATTTTCTTTTTTAGGCATTTTTTGTATCCATTTGCTTGATATCAGGAACAAATTACTCAATTGCCACTATAACACTATAGTTATAGATATATAATGCCTATACGTAAAATGTTTGTTATACTTAAAAGACATTAATTCAATTTCGATCAATGCAATAAAAGGCTACTTTGTATATTATTATTATTACAATAATATGCAGTAATCACACTTACCCTATAGTAATGTCGTGCATTTACCGATAGTTCGCCCTCCATTAGAAACACCAAAAAGGACGTCAATTGAAGTTAACTCATTAGTAGAACCACTTAACGGAACCTTGTTGTTCGTTGTACATAAGTTCTTAAACAGGACTTTAGTTATAAGTTTTGATGCGATATTAATAACCGGTGAACAAGGTGAACGAAAAAAACAATAAGCTACAAAATAGGTGTTCGTTGTTTCGGTTAAACGAAAAAAAAAAAAAGTAATACCTACTTGCCTAAAATAAAGGTAGATGTTACTGTTGAAGATTATTTGATTATGTATATAAATAGTTAATGTTCTAATAATTCTATAGATATGAATCTAAAGTGGGCTAACTTGGATAGAACTGAAAATATTAAAACACAAAATGAGTGTGTCACCATATACCCCTACACTGGGGCATCATCGTATAAAAAAGTAGCAAATAAACTTAAAAAAAAAAAATTCGAGGTTATAATCAAAACTAACACTACGATAATCGAGAAGTCCGAAAAAGTGGGTTTCGTCATGCCGTCCGTCGGTCTGTGCGTCTGTGCGTCGCGTCGGTACGTCCACTGTAATTTGAGCTAGAGCCTAAACGGGTGGACCGATTCGCATGAAATTTGGTACAGAGCATTTATATGTGTAAATTCGAATTTTTGTTTAAGCTCATCTAGAACGGGTAGCTGCCATACAAACATTTTGGTTTTATCAAATTTCCTCGAAAATTTCGCACCCGTAATAACTAAATCAATTATAAGAGAACTGCGTTTCAGGTTTTACTCAAAAAATTCACACAACGAAATTAGGTATTCCACGTTTTTTTTTTGAGAAAATGGTCTTATTTTTGGGTTATTCGCGTATATCTTTGCCATGGTTAGACCAATTTTGTTATAATTTTGTAGTCTGATGCTTCTCAATACTTAAAATATTTAAAAAAACATTTTTTTATACAAAAAAAAGTTCAAACAAAAAATCAATTTTTCAATACTTTTGATTCTTTTAATATTTTCTCGTTAAATATATACATCATGCATCTTCAATGTGGGGTTACACACATCAGTATTTAACCACAAGAGCAAGTTCGTGCGATCCAGTCGTGCATAGTTTTTTTAGGAAGTGACTCTATAGACATGCCAATTGGTTTATAATGGGTGATTTTTTAAGAGGTTTAGAACTTTAAAAAAAAAAAAAACACAAAAAATTCGAAAAAATGAATGAAATATTTATTTGAATCGATAGTTTGAACTTTGCAATTTAATGTTTAAAGATAATTTCATGCAAATGTTGACCGCGGCTGCGTCTCAGGTAGCCCATCCGCTGAGTCCAATTTTGGCATACTCTTTCACACATATCGGCCGGTATCTCACGAATGAATGCATGGATGTTGGCTTCCAGTGCGTCAATCAAAGCGGGCTTGTCCCTATAGACATTAGCCTTGACATACCCCCACAAAAAATAATCTAATGGTGTCAAATCGCACGATCTAGGCGGCCAATTGACCGGCCCGAAACGTGAAATTAACTGTTCACCAAACTCGCCTCGCAATTGCGCCATTGTTTCGCGTGCTGTGTGGCATGTGGCACCGTCTTGTTGAAACCACATATCATGCAAGTCAAGAACTTCCATTTCGGGCAAAAAAAAGTTTGTTATCATCGCTCGGTAGCGTTCACCATTGACAGTAACGCTGCGATTCGCATCATCTTTGAAGAAATATGGCCCAATAATGCCGCCGGCCCATAAACCGCACCAAACAGTGGCTTTTTCGGGATGCATTGGTAGCTGTTGCAATGCTTCTGGCTGATCTTCACTCCAAATGCGGCAATTTTGCTTATTTACGTACCCATTCAACCAAAAATGAGCCTCATCGCTGAACACAAGCAGCGAGCGATGAACATTTCGAACCGAGCACGAATTTTGATAGTAAAATTCAATAATTTGCAAGCGTTGTTCATTTGTAAGACGATCCATGGTTAAATTGCAAACCAAACTGAAGCTGTTTGACAGTGACACAAGGTACTAAACACACGTCAGCTGTCAAAACCAGTGTTGCCAAAACCAAACCAGCCAAAAAATCACCCGTTAGAAGTACTGTTTATTGCGGCCCCGCAGGGCCAGGGCCCTCCGCCGCGCCCGTGGGCATACTTCAGGCCCCCAGAGTTTTTTTTTCAAGTCGCGCGAAGCGCTTTAACGCTTGCCCACTGTTATAAATTGGCATGTCTTTAGTCTCGGCCTTTTATTTAACCTTAAAATTCTTGATCTTACGGTTTATTTATATAGTCAACGCCCCAGTGTAATCCGTCGCCTTATTCGTTGATGATGTGTAGGGAGATCGCCTACATAGTCATGTAATTACACTTTTGTCGCTAGGTCAGAGGAACCCAATTAATGAAACTTCTCCAATACTATAGGTTCTGTAGTTCTTTCTTTCTATTTCCATTGGTTGTTTTGTTTGTTCATTTGACGTATACAAATCACAAATAGCAAAAGTTAATTTCCAACTTTATATTTCATCATCGTTTGTTGATTGTGCTGAGCTGCCCTATGCCCCTATATCCATCCTATTTATTTTATTTTATTTTATTTTACTGAAGAGAAAGTCCTTTTCGGACAGAAAATTATTACTGCGGTGAGACCGACTATGGGAGGTGGCTGCAGTTTTTTTTTTTCTGTTAAACTTGAATGTAATTTCGATTGCGTGAGGCGATAAAAACTGTTATATTAGCTCTCGAGTTAATTAGACAGTTGTTGTTGCCGACAATCACAAAGGGATGATGGTGGTTATAAAAAGAAAACACAAAAAAAAAAATACAAAAAAGTACCTACCAAGCCAAAAGGACACAAAAGGGGTGATAAAAGTTTTCTGGTTATAAGTTTTTTTTATGTTTTTTTAAAAGTCCATTTGATTTCTGGAAATGTTTTTTTTTTAATAAGTAGGTATTCAGTAGTGGGGGCGGGGGCGGGGGCGGGTGAGGGTTGAATGATATTACCGTTGCTGTTCTGCCGTTGTAATAATTTGGATGCAGCGATGACAGGTTGGTCGCTCATAATTAGAAATTCTTTTGATTTTTATTTGTGACATTATTTTTGATTATGTCAACGAAAGAATAAGGGGTTGAGGTTTTTTTTGGGTTAAGTTAACTATATTTAAATAATAAGTGGGGTTTGGTTGTCCTGGATATTATATTGAGAACTAATTGCTGGTTGGGAATATGGAATGGATAAATAATTAGAAATAAAGTCAATTTGGGGAACAGGCATCAAATTATATGTATACACAATCAGTTGAATGTCATTGCGTCATTATGCGTCAAGCGAAGTTAAAACTAGGGACTAGACCGCATAAATAAATTATTGGAAATAGGTACAAACGACTTACCCGCATCTATACGGATAGATTTTTATTTGATACCTAGAAATGAGAATGTTTTATTCAAAAAGTTATATTTTTATAAGCCGATTAGCTAAGGCCTCTCATCCTCTCCTGTTTCCTGTTAGCGGTTAATTTAACTGCGCAGTTTTTTTTTATGGAAGAGACTAGAGATATGCCAATTTATAACAGTTATAACAGTTTTTTTTTCATTTAAAGTAGGGAAGTGCCTCTAGACATGCCAATTATAACAGTTTTGGTTTATAAAAGTACTGTTTATGAGGCCTCGCAAGGGCCAGGGCCCTCCGCCGGTGCGTATACTCCAGATTTTTTTTTAAATCGCGGAAAGCGCGTTAACGCACGCCGAAAAACTGTTGTAACTGTTAAAAATTGGCATGTTTCTAGTCTCGTCCTAAAAGTAGACAAGCGTTAACGGGCTTCGCGCGACTTGAAAAAAAAGCTCTGGGTGCCTAAAGTATGCCCACCAGCGGAGGGCCATGGCCCTGCGAGGCCTCATAAACAGTACTTTTATAAACCAAAACTGTTATAATTGGCATGGGTAGAGTCACTTCCTTTTGTTTATACCTATAATAGGACCAGAGTGAAAGCTAAGACATGAAAATTATCTAATTCGCCCTGTTCAGGTGGAGGCAATTTGTTTAAGAAAAATGATTGTGTCGAAATTTTCAATGTTGTCAAAAACTAAAATACCTATATGTGCATAAATCCATTTAGTTTCAAGCATTCGTTTACAAACTGGTAAAAATATTAAATACAATTAAAAACATAAATACTTAATAACTTAAAATCAAAATCATTTTATATTTTTTTTTTCTTAAATATTTTTACTTTAAGGTTCAGTTTTTCAGTGCGAGATTAAAGTTCAGCCCGAGTTAACTCATCAAATTTGGTTAGTTATCTCAGGATTAACTGAACTGATGCTTTTGATATTTTATCCACCGAGTTTGTTTAGTCGTTCCGCGTGGATTCTCTGTGGGTTAATTTAATTCTAGAGTTAGCTAACTCTGTTTCAACTCACCACTGAAAAACTGGGCCTTAGATAGATTTTCTAAATAAAAAATGTTAAAATAAATAACTTGATTTAAATTTGGCACATTTATCGTGTTGCCGTTGTTTTCAATAGTTTTTTTTTTCGTTTTAGGAAAATCTTATTTTTCTCAAGAAGAATTCCACAGATTTATAACATTTTTGTATTTTTAGGTTAGAATATCCCGCCAACCTGTTGTGATGGAGCAATTCTGAAATTCTGATGGGGTCAGATTTGACTTGTTTTTTTAAAAAAAAATTAAATTCTTATTACAATGAATATTTAATTTGATATAACATATGAGAACCTCGGATGATTTTATTAATAATTATAAGTATATTTTAAAAAATTGATTCAGTTGCCCCGAATGCCGAAGCTTTGATAATAATGGGTGATTTTTTAAGAGGTTTAGAACTTTAAAAAAAAAAAAAACACAAAAAATTCGAAAAAATGAATGAAATATTTATTTGAATCGATAGTTTGAACCTTGCAATTTAATGTTTAAAGATAATTTCATGCAAATGTTGACCGCGGCTGCGTCTCAGGTAGCCCATCCGCTGAGTCCAATTTTGGCATACTCTTTCACACATATCGGCCGGTATCTCACGAATGAATGCATGGATGTTGGCTTCCAGTGCGTCAATCGAAGCGGGCTTGTCCCTATAGACATTAGCCTTGACATACCCCCACAAAAAATAATCTAATGGTGTCAAATCGCACGATCTAGGCGGCCAATTGACCGGCCCGAAACGTGAAATTAACTGTTCACCAAACTCGCCTCGCAATTGCGCCATTGTTTCGCGTCTGTTTGGCATGTGGCACCGTCTTGTTGAAACCACATATCATGCAAGTCAAGAACTTCCATTTCGGGCAAAAAAAAGTTTGTTATCATGGCTCGGTAGCGTTCACCATTGACAGTAACGCTGCGATTCGCATCATCTTTGAAGAAATAGGCCCAATAATGCCGCCGGCCCATAAACCGCACCAAACAGTGGCTTTTTCGGGATGCAATGGTAGCTGTTGCAATGCTTCTGGCTGATCTTCACTCCAAATGCGGCAATTTTGCTTATTTACGTACCCATTCAACCAAAAATGAGCCTCATCGCTGAACACAAGCAGCGCGCGATGAACATTTCGAACCGAGCACGAATTTTGATAGTAAAATTCAATAATTTGCAAGCGTTGTTCATTTGTAAGACGATCCATGGTTAAATTGCAAACCAAACTGAAGCCGTTTGACAGTGACACAAGGTACTAAACACACGTCAGCTGTCAAAACCAGTGTTGCCAAAACCAAACCAGCTAAAAAATCACCCGTTACAAAACATGTTTCAACTGAAAAATTGGAAATATAGAAAATTTAAAACAGCATATTAGTAGTTATTTCCGAACCTACACAAACTATCTACTTCAGGCAGCATAAGCGCTTTCAGTGAGCTCCGCCAGTTGCTAAAGGAGTTTCTCAGCAATGCGATTAATAAAAGCCTGGTCAAGAACAACTATGCTTCAAAATCGTTTCTCGAATTTAGCACTGCTGCACATAGAAAATGAAAGAGTTAAAAACACGATCACTTTTTGATGCAGTCCTAAACAGGTTCAGCGAAAAATATCGGAAACTAAACCTTAACTAACCAAAACTTAAATTAACAAATAAAAGTTACCGATTCCGGAGACGGTACAATCATGAATTGTACGCAATCTACCTTGAAGCAAATATCGTGACAAAAATTAAGCTCGGTAGACTCTGGTGGGCAGGGCACCTAGCTCGCAAGAGCGAAGAGGAACCTGCTCGGAAAGTTCTTTGTGGTACATTCTATGGTAGACGACAGCGTGGTAGACCATGCTTGCGCTGGAGAGATGGCGTAGACTAGGACGCCTGGAGCCTTGGGTGCGCAACTGGATGGCGGCGGCTCGAGACCGGGATAGGTGGAAAGACTTTTTGAAGGAGGCCAGGACCGGACCCCGGTTGTCGAGCCGACGATGATGATGAGCTCTCTCCTTGACATGAATATTGCGCAAATATGCTATACTGATGAAGGAAAACAGAAATCCAGACAAGATAATAAAATGATCAAGTACCCATAATTTGACCCTCTAAAAGAAATATTTTGTCCAAGTATCTGTAGCAGTAACACGTTGATACCGAGCTTTCTTCGTTGTTAGTAGGAAAACCAGTACACGATATCTAAAACGTACGGAGCTTATGTGACAGTTTACGGTGAGAAATAACTAGAACATAGGGTACCTAAAGCGTTTAAGTAAAACATAAATATTTATGTTTCGTATCTTAACTTTTTATTTTAAAACGGTAAAACCCGGTCTCTAGAAAAATAAGATTTCCCCCCACTATTTCCATGATGAGTCTTATTCTTTACGAATGAAAAACTTCTATTTTTCATACACAAGCCTTGCAAATAAATTTCATACCTACATATAAATTTATAAACAAATTTCTTTTTTAACTATGCATTTTATTAAAACTTTATTGTAATTTTTTCCCAGGATACGAAAATCAATAAAATGCTTTAACTCACATCAGCTCTTCTCCCATTTGCATAAAAGAAAATTTATAGTGAAATTCAAATGCAAACTCATTCCCCTGCACATATATTATAGCAAAAGTCATAAAATCCTTCTTTTTTCTATATTGCTTTCAATAAAATTCCCATTTACAAAAGTTTAAAATTCAATTCCTCATCATTCGTTGGAATATAATTTTATATACGAAGCTCAACAACAAACACACTCAACCCATATTGTGAAAATCAATGTAATTGTGGACAAGAAGCCGCTCTTCATTCGCTACACATTAATGCAAACTCACCCTCAAACCCTTGAAAAATAGTAAAAAAAAAAAATACTCTTTAACAATTTAACTTTCAATTTCAATTGTATAACTTGTGAGTGAGGCTTGCAACAATAAGGGTTCCTTTACTGCTGCTCACTTTAGAAAAAAAAAAAAAAAAGATTCTTTCCCAAGTACCAAAGTTCTCGCCGAGTCCTTATGGTCGAAGAGCCTGCCAGTCTGCCACCCATAAAGAGTGATTTCCTTTAGAGTCGAAGTCGAGAACTTGGACAGCGATCTACTACAACTTAGTTTAGTGCATTAAAAGTGCGGCACTAAGGGAAATTCTTCCGTCATCCGGTCGACGACGTCGACTAGAACGAGAACGAGGATAAGGTGGTTAAGGACGACGACGACGATGACGACGGACGACGACGTTTCTATTGTTGAAATGAATAGCCGAAATGGCTTTTTGATTGGTTCAGTTTATTGTTTTACAGTCTTCGTGGCTCCGTGGCAAAAGGATAAGTGTTTCAGAGTATATGAGTGGGTTGGATTGGGTGTGCTTGTGATTGTCCTCGGTTTTCTGGAACCCCTGCTGAGTGTTTGCTTTTCGGGGTGATTTTATTACAGTTTTATTTGCTTTAAGTGGTGTTTCTATTAGTCAAACCGTTACATGAAGAATCCTAAAGCAGCAACCCCCGTCAATTTTGGATTTATAAGTTGGCAGTGTTAGCACACACATATTATATCCCAGCGATTCTCTACACTCTGCCGCTCGGCGATGATGGCAACGAAGTGGTGGTGGTGGTTAAAAGAAGGTGAAGTGATACGCGAGAAAGAAGAAAACAAATCGAATGGATTAAGTGCTTTTTGTGGCTTGTAATTCACTTCATTGAATCTGAATAGGTATAGTTTGTTTTCTTTTTCAACGGAAATGTTATTTTATTGTTTTTAATGAACTCGCGTTGAGTTTATGGAACTCGTCTGGAAAAATTTACAAGTTTTTGCCAAGTTTTAGTCAAGGCCCTGGAAAGTTTTCAATAGAAAAAACCTAGACGAGGAAAACTTGTCAAGAACGTACTCGTTAGTAATTGCTGGCAAAAACTTGTTAAGACATGTTTTGCAATACCATGAGAAATACTCTCTATAGCTAAGACATCTTCCCCACAATGGTATGAAAAATTAAATTATAAACTTATTTATTTTCAGCATTGCAATTAAAATTAGGACGAGGCTAGAGAAAAGCCTATTTATAACAGTTCATCGCCATTAAATTTGGGCGTGCGTTAAAGCGCTTGAAAAAAAAACTCTGGGTGACCGAGGTATGCTCACCGGCGGCGGAGGGCCCGCTAGCCCTGCTGGCCACATTAACAGTACTTTTATAAACAAAACTGTCATAAATTGGCATATCTAGAGTTACTTTCTTAAAATTATGTATTGTGAATTAGCTCAGTGGTTAGCGTATTGGCTAGTTAGCGGAAGCCCGCAAAATCAAATCCTTTGGAAACATATAACTGGCGTAGGCCTAGGCAATTCTGATATTCACTGTTTCTAGGCAATTCTGATATTCACTGTTTCTAGCCCGTGTTTCTATATATGTAACATAGATATGTACATAATGACAAGTAACTTCATATATTCACATTACACCCTTAATTTTATTTGCATGTTTTATCGCAATTCTTATCGTTCTATACAGTTCTGCCTTTACCTGACTATGACTTATGACTTCCCAACAACAACATTTTTCATCAAATTCTCTCAATTTATTTTAATTTCCGAAGCACAAACCGTTTAACAGTCTTAAGCGTACAAACCACTAATTAATTATCGCATTGCAGCATAATTGTAGCGATAAAACAAGAAAGTTCTTTCCCAAGCCTCAGATTCTTTAGTTAACAGTTGCTTTTTACATAAGTATGTATTTATGTAGTATATGTAAGTTACCATAAGAAAATCAGCAGCCAACCCACGCATCGACTGTAAGAAAAGGTATTTACGGGAAAGTGCTTCCCCCACTCCTCGAAAGAAAGCGCCTTTACATCCACACGATGACGACGCTAACAGCAATGAAGTCCTTCCGCTTATCGCCTCAACAGTAATAATAAACACAGCAGTACAATATCCTATCGACGAAATGTTCGCCTGGCAATGGAAGACTCAAGACAGTGACTAATGCCCGCCTTTTCTGAATCTATTATTAAAAGTTACCAAAGTTTTCCTACGAACGTTGAAAACCTCAGCAATTAGTATTTCGTGGCATAATTTATGTGGCTGGAAAATTGTACGCGCGTATTTTTTTTTTTTTTTTCCTGATACAAGCATTTTTATTTGAGCATGAGTTCCATTTCGATTTTGTGTGTGTAACGCTTACTAGAAAGGGAGCACGTGGCCCATTGACTGGGGCGAATTATTTTATGATTAAGAGGATTTATGGTACGCCTGCGACCTTAATTACGTCAACGGTGGGTGGTTTCATTAGATTAAGTTCGTTTAATGACCAATAGAACAGCTTGATAGATTTGGTAGAATAAAAGTTCGTCCATATTATATAAGGTCAAATGTACTGTTCATTTTTATAGGTAATCGGAAGTTCATGCTTAAAAGGAAAGAATTTTGTTTTTGCTTGTTTTCTGTAGCCGAAATCCAAATAGGTCAGCTTAGTGTACACATGTTTGTTCATGACGTTGATTAATCTAAGCAAAATGTTTGGACTTTTTTTTTACAAACTCTTGTTACAAAAGACTTAATAATCGAATGCTTTTTAGCGAAGTAACATTCCAATTACGGATTTAATAAACGACTTCTAAAATGTATCATTATTAATTGGAAGTGACTGTAAACAATTTATAACAGTTTGGTTTATAAAAGTACTGTTTATGGTCAAGGGCCCCCTCCACCGGTGGGCAAACTTTGGGCACCTCGCGTTGACGCAAAACTTATTTTAATGATGACAAACTGTTGCATAGTTCGGCAGTTTTAGAAAGAAAAACAAATTAGTGGAAGAGTGAAAGAATAAAGCAAATCTTAATAAAATGAATACCATTGTAAATCTGAACATTTAAGCATTTTTCAAATTTCAGGACGAACTTTAAATTACCTATATCTCAAGTAAGCAGAGTAATGCAAAGCAAACAAGTGTGTGAGTGCCAGGACTCAAGAATAAGATGTGTCAATCATACGTGTTGACAAACGGCTAACTTCATGGTGTCTCTTTTTCTTAAATTTAACGCAAATATTATTTACTCTTTTAATCCAGGTTAAAAATTAAATCCAAACATTTAATCCAATTCCATATTATTCATTCGTTAAATCGACATTTGAATCCAAATATAGATAAATCCAATTATTGAATTTTCACTGCTTTCACGATACCAATAATTTAAGTATCAGTTTATCCAGATTATTTTGGACATAGATTTAATAGATCTTAATTTAAATCCAAAGTGAATAATTATGGCAGTTAACACTCGTAAAAACAAAATAAAACTAAAACCGAAAAATCTCAAATGAATATTTTAAATTGCCCGCGTACAAAATGGGTATAATACCATTGCATATTTTTGGAAGTATAATATCCGGGTCGTGTATTCGATAAACCAGTATTTTTGTTTTCGGAGACAACAACCATAGGAAGTGAATTAATAATGGTACTAAGGGTATTCATGCACTGTCGGAAACTTCCCGACGTCGTAAAATCGTTAAATTTCCGGCGCACATTTCATGAATGCCCCTTAAAACATTTTGCGTAAATGGCCGCGTTCGGGCAACTATCCAAAGCTATCCGGATACGTTTGTGTTGTTGTAATCCCTTGTTGAAAAACATCTGGGGTGTGTTTCTTTATTGCGAAAAATTAATTTACAATTTGCAAAACAAAGATATAATCGCAAAATGATTTTTTGAGATGAAAACAAATAGCTGATAGTTGGATATTCTTTCAATTAAGATCTGTTTCCTTATTTATTCTATTCTGGATATTCTGGGTAGATATTTTGCCTTTTCCGTCTTTTCTATTCTTTATCCGGAAAAAATAAAGAAACACACCCCTGATGTCAGCTGCTGCAACAACTCCAGCTATCTGAAAATTATTGGGATAGGTGGACGGCCTATCGGAATGCCACCTGAACGTGGGCAATGTTGTAGTAAATTAATCAGCTGAACAGCCAATGTTATAATCACATTGAAAAAAGTTTTTTTACACAAATTCTTGTAGGAAAGTTTACGATTTGTAGGAAAAGATTTCCCATACAAATTCTGACAGTTCGTTTACGACATCGTAAACTTTCTGACATTTATGATGTTTAGATTGGTTTTCCAACGTTGCAAGATACCCTTAATATGAATAGATCCGTTTTGAACATTACTTTTAATTTCCCCCTTAACGAGAGCTAAGATGTTTGTGCTTGTACCGCGCTCTAAAAAGTTTGAACATACAAAAAACATCCTTTTTTGATGTGTAAACATCTATGCTAGCGGTAGAGTGAAAAAAAAACGTGAAGGTTCGTGTGCAACGTTACGTCGTGCAACGTTACGGTGTGCAACGTTACGATCTGCATACTAGGATGGGTGCGTTCAGTGAAAAAAATCTTAAGATCCCCTTCAAGCAAAAACAAGTCCGTTTTGGATCCGCGCACGTTGATGTTTACACATATTAACCGTGAGTCCCGGCACTCACACAATTTTTTTTTTTTTTAAGTGGGCGGATTTGTTTGATACACCATTTATAAAAAGCACTATGGGATTCGTAAATGTACTCAAACAAAAATTAAAAGAAAAACTGAAAAAACCTTGAGCAACCAGCGATTTTATAAATATGTGGGCTAAAATTATTTGTTTAGTTTTTAAAAAAATATACCGTAAAATGTAGTTTATAAAAAAATAAAGTCCTGCAAAACGTTCTTTTAGCTACTGAGGAATAAGTCTAAAAGCTTAAACATAATTATTTATTTCTATTCGCTTACCTTTACAAGCTTTGTCGTGCATTTCCTTATCATCAGCTATTAATTCTTGGAATTTGTGTTGTAGATTCGAGGCCGCTTCTTGTATATTCCTGGCTTCTGAATCAGCATCAACTAAGGCATTTAAATAGACATCCATATCAACTTGCGAAATTCTAAAACAAGAATGAATTTAATTAACGCTTTAAATAAACATAATACAGTTAAATATAGAAAAATAAAACGTTATCACATTTTCATTAAAAAATTATAAATATTACAACTTTTGCTGATGTATTATACAGTATTCAAAACAAACCTTATCCTTTTGTCTTCAAGAACTCGAATGAAATTCGTTTCACTTGGTGTAAGGAAGAGAACGGCACGGCCACTTTTTCCAGCGCGAGCAGTTCGTCCAACTCTATGAACGAAGTCTGATATTTTTTGAGGCGGTGAATATTGAATGACTAGGTTTACTTCAGGAACATCTAATCCACGACCAGCAACATCCTAGGGGGGATAGAATTGTTTGTTTGAAAGAAGAGTTTATTTAAAAACTACGAAAATTAAAGAAAAACAATTGAGGCAGAGTAGATGTCATATTGCAAGTTCAAGTTAATGAGGACTCTAATAAACTCCAGTATTTATTTGACTTTTTAAAATACTAACTGCATCGTTTAAGCTTGGTCTAAATATAAAATATCAAACAACAGAAACGCACTTGTTTAAATGCATGTGGTATAAGAAAAGTCTTCGTAATACTGGCCTTCTACATAACCTCATTTAGGATTTACAAAAAATTCCAAACTTACCGTTGCCAAAAGCACACCAGCCTTTGCGGCCCTAAATGCATTAAAAACCCCTTGACGCTCATTTTGTGTCATTGAGCCGTGTAATCTAAAAGAAATGCAAACAAAAAACAATTAAACAATTGAAACCCAAAATACCGACGATAACCAACTTGAAAAATCGCATTCCCTTCAATAGCGGATCATCACCATCGTCTTCATCTTCGTTCGGTTCATCCTCATCATCGAGCACCTTCTGTGTCAACTGTTCGTTCATGAGATCATGATGAAAGTTCACCATTTCCATTGTGGACATAAACACCATCGCCTTGAAGTTCTTTTTCTGCAGTTCTTTGGCCAACAGTCCAGACAATGTGACCAATCGCAATTTAGTTGGAGCAACTACAAAACTCATTTGCAGATTCTCCGGGATTACAAGACAACCATCATCGTCAACATTCGGCATCTCACCTCCTATCATAGTTTGTACTGTGGTCGCAGGATCTTCATCTTTATTGTCGATGAAAAGTGGTTCCTTCAGTGTGAGACCGGCTAGTTTTTGTACAGCCGACGTAAGAGTAGCTGAGAGTAACAGACGCTGAAGATTGCCGAGTTCTTTGCCTTCGGTTGCCGATTTTTGTCGCTGCTCGTCTATGGCTTCAACAATTTGCTTAACATCGCGTTCGTAACCCATTTCGAGAAGCCTGTCGGCTTCGTCGAGGACGATAAACTTGGATTTGTCCACTTTAAAGGTTTCGGTGTGCAGCAAATGGTCAACTAGACGACCCGGTGTTCCCACTAGAATATTGATTCCCTTACGCAGACGGGCTTTCTCGGCCTTTCTCCGTTCGCCTCCGGTAAGAATGCCCGGGACAATCCATGTAAAGGGTTTGAGAAGTTTTACAAATAGCTCATAGGTCTGAATGGCAAGTTCTCTGGTTGGCACAATAATTACGGCTAGAATGCCATCCTCTCTGGATGTTTTGGGGCGAATTTCTTGCAGCTTCTGGACTACAGGCAGAGCATAAGCAAGGGTTTTTCCAGAACCCGTTTGAGAACGCACCAGGATATCCTTGCCTTTGATGGCTTCGGGTATTGTTTTCTGTTGCACTGTGGTCAGCTCTGTTATGTTAAGGATGTCGGCTAAGTTCTTTATGCAATGCGGATGAATGTCAAGGGACGAAATAGGGGCTCCAGTGAAGACTTTCTCAGTTAAAGGTTTCACCAGTCTCTGGCCAAGTATCTTCGTCTCGGGATTTTTGGTAAAAAGCTTGATTTTACTCACAGCCCGATCACTTGGTCCAAACACCCTTTTTAAGGGTTTCGAGTCACCATTTTGCTGTGGTTTATCGCCGTCTTTATCATCAGAATTTGGTTTTCTGTTGGGGTTCTGGGAGAATTTTCGGATTCCTTCGTCAATTTCTTTGTTGGTGAGAACTTTCTTTGTGAAGGGATTGATTTTATGAGTGTTTTTTTTATTGTTTCGATCGAACTGGGATAGTTTATGTTTTTTCTGTTGGGGTGTCTTTTTGGGGGCACCTGAAACTATGTTCAACATAAGTTCACCTTGTGTATGTTGTTTCTCTTCAACCATATCTGGTGGCCTCAGTACCAACGGCCGCCTGGGTGGTGTTTCAGAGACGCTAGGTTTTGTTGGTTCATTTGTTTTTTGTGGCCGACGTCGAGCAACAATTGCTTTTACCTTTGACGGCTGAGAATCAAAATAAAAACCTGCAGAAGCTAGGTTTTTGGATGATTTCTTGGCTATTGCCTTGGATCTCTTTTCGGGCAGAGTTTTCTATTGAGTACATTTTCTTAGTTATTCAAGTCTTATTCATATTTGAGAGCTTACCTTTAGTTTGCTACGTTTTTCTACTATATTGTTGTTAATATTTAGTTGAATATCCATTTTTAATGAGTTTAAATTACAAATTTAATAATTTTTTTCTTTTAAAATCAACTTTGTGTTCGTAGTTCGTTTAAATTTTTTTGTTTTGACGTTTAACCACACGTGTAACTGACAGATATAGAAGTTTGAGAAGCCATGGAAATCTGAGTTTGAAATAAGAAATGGTTGAATTCAGTTCTATTTATGATGACATTCACGTATAATTATCGTATTAAGTGAAATTGACGAAGATTTAAATTTTTATGGAGGAAGCCACGCAAACCTTCCCTCTTGGGTTCGGGATCAGGCTGGCAATTATTACAAATTATTTGTTTTTGTAATTTTGTGATGGTTTTAGGTCATTTCAGTTCCCACCAACATGGTAAATTGCTATGGATTAGTTTTTCAATCATTATGGTTTTCGCAGTGGAATTAGTACCACTAGTACTTCTTTACTCATTCGCCATTAGGTCTGTTTGGTATCTTTTTTCAGCAAAATGTGTAAAACCTGTCAAAACATCAAAGAGAGAACGAATTTCTCAAAAATGGAGAAACTTATGGCAGATTTCATACAACAAAGAAATCGAATTTTTTCTAAACAGAATCGAATTTTTTCTAAGCAGAATCAAATTTTTTCTGTCAATTGAAAGGAATTCGTATTTCGTAAAAGAATCGATTTTTTGGTTGATTGTGTTTGTGTTACTTGACAGCTGCAATTGACGCAAAACGTGAAGAAATTTTTCACAAAACTATTATGGTTGGGAGAAAAATGTTTTACCAATAGAATTAAATGAATAACTAAAATTATTCTATTTTAATAACAAAAGAAATTAGCCAGCTTATACGGGTTCAATTTATTGGTGCATTTTATTTGTTTGAACTTCTACTTGCACAAATGTATATTTTTAAAGAAAATTGTTATTAAAAAGTTTTCACTTGCACTGAAAGTTTTTATCACGTCTTTCACTCGCGAAAGCTATTTTTTGTGAAATTTTTGATTGATAATGAACAAATCACAATAAATTATTTTTATAGCTATATTGACTAAATTAGGGTATTCATGCAATGAGATAAATTTCCGCTTTGCAGAAAAATATAACTTGCCGCAGGACGTTGACATGAACACCCCTTGGAAATACTTGTGAAATGTCACACCAAACACACCACAAATGTCATTTCTAAATTTATTAGGTTTATCTTTACACTTTCCGCATCAAATAGATGACATAAATTTATTAGATCTGCAGAGTAATATTCGGCATTACAAGAAAGTTAACAAACGCATTGAACCACTTTTGTGTACAAAACGTCAGAATGTTACTCCTCACATCAACGATCACATGCCAAAAGTCTGGTTTTGTTAACAGTTTGCATTTAATTTAAAACAAAAATTAGGTACGTAAATTATAAATTTCCAAAGTTATTTATTATTTATATAGTTAATTTTCACATATCAGAAACTACAATTTCAAATTAAAAACAAAAGATGCCAACAGGTGGGTGTTTTGACAGTCTTTACTCTTCTTGCAAACTTTTTCGAGTTAACAAACAGGAATCTGTGACAAATTTTGCAATTTTTTGAAAATCTGTGCAAATTCGGAAGAAATTTCTCGTTACCAAACAGACCTTTTATTGCGAATTCCATAATCGGTATGAATATTTCAAGTCGAACAAAATTCAATAAACTTATATAATATTTTCATCAACATAGAAGGCAATTTGCTTACAAAAAGGAGTTGTGTTTTTAGAATAGAACTTGTCTTGTGTATTGATTTTTAGTTTATTGAACTGCTCTTAATGTCAAATATCATATCCAAAAATTACTTTGTTGGGTTGACAAAAATCCAACAAAACAACGTATTATGCTGGATATACACGACTAACAAATTGGCAGTTCTCTTTCAGTATACTGCAAAAAGAATGAATTTTTCCATTGCTCTGCCAGTTTTTTTACGGTTAACTGCCAGAATACTGCCAATTTTTCAGTCGTGTAAATCCAGCATTTCTATATATCAATGTGTCTCATTAATGTTTAGATTGAATTTCTTATTTTTTCTGACAAAAACTATGTCAGTTTGTACGTCATCCGTAAATTCGTAAACAAAATCAAACTCGAAATTATGAACATGGTATCACGATGATATTACAGAAAAACGAACAAAATCAAGGGGAAGAATTAAGCTGGAACGACACTATACTCTCGTGTGGTGTGTTGGGGAGTACATAGTGTAGTGTGTCGCTGTCATTCCAATGTATTTCATGGATTTCGGCCATGCGCATACAAAACTGTATATTATATAACCGTATGTGCCTGATTACATTTGTCTTTTTACTGAAGGTCATTTTACTGAACTCGTGATTACACGGTGAAGAAAAATCCTTTCATTTCAATCTACACTTCCCTGTCTCACACCCTTAAAATCCACATTTATCTCACTCAAACGTTTCATGCTGAATCCGAAAATATTAAATGCAACTGGCGCATCGGTGAAATTTGGGTGGAATCTACCTTCTCTTCCTCACCGATGCGCTCTTCAGTAAAACGACCCATGTAATTAGGTTAGGTTAGGTTAGGTTGATGGGCTGACAGTGGATCTTGTTCCCGTCACACTTAGATCAATATTGATCCATTGTGGTACCCTGATGGATTGGACCATCCCTTTAAATATATAACCTATGAAATCCTATGGAGTATCAAGCCATTTGGAGGCGTTGATGAAGTTCATTAAATTTAAGATGTTATCACCTGTTGACTTCGAGATTTCTGCTAGATCATTGAAGAAATAGCTACCCAAAATTTTTTTCCTTATATTGCAGAGTGCCGGACAATGACCTAGGTAGTGAAGGGTATCCTCCTCCACTTCTTCGTCTCCGCAGCCTCTGCAAATGTCTGCAGTACTTAGTCTCATCTTCTTTCTATGATAACCTAAGTGGTTATGCCCTGTGATAATTCCTATCAAAAGATTCAGGGATCTTTTTTTCAGGTTTATAATTTTGTCCGTTTTTTTCTTATTGTAGCTAGGCCACAGATTATTTGTAGTGGTACAAGTTACGAGTGAGTTCCATCTTTCATTGGTAAGCTCTACTATCTTCTTACCAATTTCCTGTTTAATGGCACAGGGTGGAATTTTAACACCGGAGTCTGTTAGGCTTGGTTCTAATGATGAACCAGTCCTTGCCAGTTCATCTGCTTTTTCATTTCCTATAATTCCACTGTGTCCAGGTACCCAGCAGAGTCTGATCTTGTGCTGCGCGGCAAGAACTTTTAGCTCTTCGCGACAGCATGAAAACAGCTTGGATCTTATTTCTGTGGCAGAGATAGCTTTGATCGCTGCTTGGCTGTCAATGTAAAAGGTGATATCAGCCTGTGGTATCGCCAGCATTGAGACCTGTTCAGTAGCCTTAATCACTGCCAGAACCTCTGCTTGGAAGACACTGCTGTAATCAGGGAGCCTATAAGAGTTGGCTAAGACGAGGGACTCTGAGAAGAAGCCCGCACCTACTCCTATATCCGTCTTCGATCCGTCGGTGTAAATTTCTACCATCGGTTTATCTGGTTGTTGTAAACCAGCATCCCATTCCTCCCTTGTGGGGATGGAGACAGAGAATGGTTTTTCAAAATCTGTACGGGGGGTTGTGTAGTCTGTGCATGCATACCCCTCCGTAAATTTGTTGATAATCTGTGCATGACCCACGGAGCTCTTTTTCCAGCTATTGGTCTGGCTTAGTCTTTGAGCACTGTAGGCTGCAGCCTCTTGCACGAACAGATCTAGGGGTCTTAAGTTGAGTATGGTTTCCATTCCCGCAGTGGGCGTGGACCTCATTGCCCCTGTGATTCCTATGCACGCTAGTCTTTGAACTTTGTTAAGAGTTTTATAATTAGTTGATTTATCCATCGCGCTCCACCAAACCAGGCTACCATATGTAAGGATCGGTCTTATAATGGCCGTGTACATCCACATTATGATTTTAGGGTTTGGACCCCAGGTCTTACCAAAGATCCTGTTGCAGGAGTAAAAAGCGATCATGGCCTTCTTGGCTCTTTCTTTAACGTTCATGCGCCAGTTTAGCTTTTTGTCAAGAACTACGCCTAGATATTTGGCGTGATCTGATAGACTAAGTCGGGTTCCTTCTATTGTCGGTAGGACAAATTCTGGTATTTTCCTTTTGTTAGTAAAAAGTACCATTTCGGTTTTTTGCGGGTTGACCGAAAGACCACATTTCCTCGTCCAGGTACAGACTTTTGACAGAGCGTAGTTAATCTGTTCACTGGTTGTGGAAAGAAATTTTCCGGTCGCCAGCAGCGCTAAGTCATCTGCGTAGGCAGCCACTTTGACACCGCTGTGGTCCAATTCAATCAGGATTTCGTTCATGACTAGTATCCACAAAAGCGGTGATAGAACTCCTCCTTGTGGAGTCCCCCTAGATGTGGATACTTTGATCTGTACGTCCCCTAGTTCTGAATTAATCCGTCTGTGTTTTAACATACAGATAATCCAGTTTATGAGGGCATTATCTACTTCAAGATCTACAAGTGCTCTTTTTACCGCATCATTTTGTACATTGTTGAAAGCTCCCTCAATGTCCAGAAAGGCAGCTAGAGTGAACTCTTTGTTCTTGAGTGTCGCTTCTACTATGCTTACTATGTTGTGAAGTGCCGTTTCAACACTTTTTCCTTTCGTGTAGGCATGTTGGACAGGTGACAACACATTCGGTTTAAGGATGCTTCGTATGTGTATGTCTATTAGCCGTTCGAAAGTTTTCAAAACAAACGATGTAAGACTAATGGGTCTATAGTCTTTAGCTTCCGTGTGGCTTGGTTTCCCAGCTTTTGGTATGAAGACTACTGTGAATTCGGTGGTAGCTCTATCTAAGGATTCAGGTCCATTTAGTGAATTAATTTCTAAGGATTTGATCCTATTCTCTAATTCCCTATTGAAAGTATCCCAGTTGGTATTTCGTAGGTTTCTAAACGGTTTCTGGGAGGCCATGTAATTAGGCGATATCGTTTTATTTTAATGCGATGATCTTAAAGCTAGGACCGCACTCGGCGGAACTGCACCTCAGCGGAACTGAACTTCACGACTTATTTGTGGGAAATTGTATGAGCTATATCGCACTAAGCGACAACTGCACTTCACGACGCGACACTATGCGACAAAGTTGGTAATCTGACCAACTGTGTTGCGACGTGAAGTTTCGTTCAGTTTCGTGCGAAAGTGCGCACGGTGTCGCTGAAGTGCAGTTCCGCCTAGTGCGGTTCTACCTTAATGCACTTGTGCCTGATTACGTGGTCGTTTTACTGAAAGGCGAGACAAGTATTCTACAGATTCCACCAAGGTATGCGCCATTTGCAAATAATATTCCCGGATTCAGCGAGAGAGGCTTTTTAGTCAGGTATGTTTTGAGATAGGAGAGACAGGAAAGGTTAGATTGAAATGAAAGGATTTTTCTTCATCGTGTAATCATGTGTTCATTAAAACGACCATCAATATAACGACCACCAATAAGTCGACCATCAGTAAAACGACCCTTACATCAGGCACTTAAGTTTTGTTAATAGATCGCGCAAATCATATTTGTGTAAATAAATCTTGAAAATTTATCGATAGCCACTACTTGAACTATAAAAGCAAGAACGTAAAACCTGTACCGTGCATTTTATTAAATCACCAAGGGATAATAATAATAGTTATGTTCATGTTATTTTATTTTAAATGTGCGCTTTATTGTATTAACCTGTGAAATAAAACAAGTTTCAATTTTGTTATAAGCATCACGAGCACGACTCAAATGAAAGAAAAAGTTTTTTTTTTCACTTGCCAGCATTTCTTGAATTACAAACTAGAAACAACCAAGATATCGATGTGCAGATACCACAAAAACCATTGATGCGAAAGTACACAGTACACACTTGGCTTTGACTGGCTAATGAATGTCAACACAACAATCCTAGGACGTTATTCGGATAAAATATTATTATGTACATAGCTGCCTGATTGAATTGAATCATCCAACAAATGACACTCAATGCTTGAATGGGAAAGTATCGCTCTCCAATGATAAATGTCTCATTGATTTGTTATCAACTAATTGTCTCATTGATGCAGAGTCCTTATTAATATAATTATTATTTTTATTGATTAAGAAAGCAGCAGAGACCACTTCTTAACAACAAAAGTTGAGCCAAGTGAAGGCCAATTGTTGTTTGTGGTTGTATAAATCACAATTTAACTTTCTTTCGGTGGCGCTTTGATATTGAGTTGCAGTAATGAGCCTTGTGAAGGAATGTTAAATTGTGAGACGTTGGTACATAATATACATATCTTAAACCTAACTCTTACCGTCATATTATTCACTAGATACATCCAGATTAAAACTTAAATCCAGATGTATTTCCATTGAATTTGTATGCTTTACATCTGGATTTAAATTTTTAATCTGGATGAATGGAGTAAATAATATGGCCGTTAGAGGATATATAATATGATTTTATTCGAATGCGTACCTTTCATAGGGGTCGCTGTTTGAAGTTTCGGTCTGAATTTTCTGCACATTGGAGAAAAAACTAAGAAGAAGATATTGAAATCTTTAAAATAATAAACAAACACTTATTAATTTCAAGAATTACTTGAAATTAGAACAATTTAGAGAGAAAATTGGCAAGTTATGACTTTGAAGCAGCTGTACGATATTCTAAGACTTTATCTAAACCGAAATAGCACCCCCTATCAAGGGCCCAGGCGTTACAATGCATTAGGAATAGTAACGAACACGCCATATTATATATCCTCTAAAACCTAATTGCAACGCGAAAGTAGAGCTTCTCCTTTGTAAGTATGTGTTTTCAATGTCAAGTAAATAAAACGTTTTTATCCAGTTCTACGGAAGGTAATACTACGTTTTCACCGAGCACTAAATCGCGATTTAAGGCCCAATTCACATAGAACTGGCTTGAGGTTTTGGTGTGGTTCTGGCGTGATGCATACATATTCCACGTTGTGGAATTTACATGTTCTCTTATGGGATAATACACACACAGATGACGAGGTGAGGGTATGGTGTCACCTGCCATCGCCACGCCATATTGAAAACCTCAGTGGCCTACGTAAAAGTCAAGCCACAATGAAATCTCTCATTCATAGGCTCATAGACGCATTCATCAAGCAATAATAGTGAACATTTATGAGCGCTAATGAAAGTTATGAGTGGTCACGACCACTGTAGGGGAGCACTCTCATCAAATCTATCGACTTTTCACGTCAAAGTTTTTTTCTAATAATTCAGTTTTTCGTTTATTGTCGCTTCTGTGTGAATAAAGGTCATCGCGCCCACTCCACGCCCGTAGCTGACTATAACCACCCCAGCATCATAAGCCACTTATGTGTGAATTGCGCCTATGAGGATTTAGCATAAATCCTCTTCAAATCTCGAAGATTTACCATACAAATTTAAATCTCCTCAAATGAAGATTTAAAATAAATCTCATTGAAATCTTCTTGCAAGAAGGAGATTGTCAAATCAAACAATCCTAATTTTTTAGAACGCACCCTTTTAAACGTCAGTTTTTCCATTGAAAAAAAAAATATCAAATATTTTTGCGCGTTGACTGTAAGAATAAAAATGTAATTATTTACAATGTATGTATTTCATATATTTATAATAATATATTTTAGTAAACAAAACAAATTCCAGATAATGCAACAACCAAAACAAACAAAAACCAACGGAAAACCTGGCCACTGGAGGATGGGGAGCTTCTCATTGAAGTGTGGGCCGAAAAATTGTGCTTTTTTTCTATAATTAGGGATTCTTCTATTAAATGTACTCACTATGATCTTATTTTGAAGAATCAAATGCTGTGATAACAATAGATTTAGGTCACTAGACTCATTTTTAATAAATAGTTTATTCAAAATTAATTGTTTTATTGCTCAAAAATTGTTTTTGCTGTTGGCTTATACATTTTCCGATTAAATTTGTTTTATTCTTGTCAAATTGCGTTGACAATTGAATGGCAATTCAGAGTGAAAACGTCACATTAATCTCCTTTTTTTGTGGTGAAAACACTACCAGCCCTATTAATAAAAAACTCTTATTCCACCTTTATTCCACGATTTTACTAAACCATAGAATAAGCGTTAACCTGCGGGTTAATATTTTACATTAATAAAAACAAAATGTTCGTGGAATAGTAAAGTGACGTTTACGAAAAATTCTTTAAGAAAATCTACTACAATAAGTAAGATGCCTGTTTGGTTTTGATAGCAAATTATGATAATAGTAAAAAAAAAGGCTCACGTTAAACCAAAGACACATCACAATTCTCTTATTAATATATTATATTTCTGTCCAAATTATTATCATTTTTCTATTGTTTGTGTTGTGTCTGTTGTGTGTTATGACCACCTCTTGTAGCCCCATTAAGGTTATCTTCATCAATTGCTATGAATTTTCTCATATTTTTCTTGGAAAACCTATATTTCTTCCCAAAATTCTCCGCACTAAGCACTTGCATTGGATCATATCTGGTTTTGTAAATTTTTCTTTTTCTTGTCGTTGGTGGCTGATTGTCCAATATAATTGCAAATAGAGTTTAAGAACTCAATAAATCTAGTAGAAGTCATTATTTTTATTGAAAGCCAAATTTACAATCTTTACTTATATTTTTTTAAATTTAAGAATAAATTTGACACATCTAGTTCTTATTCCTTCGCTAAACCACCTACTTCGGTGGTTTAGCTTAGTAAACGTCACTTAATAGAAATTTAGTTTTATTAATAACACTTTGCACTTAATCCAATGTATAAGGTCTAACCCTTCGCTATTCCACGTTTATTAATTTGGCTGTACAAGATTAATTTTAAATCTCCTACCTTAAATCCCGGATTATCTCTTGGTGAAAACGTAGTATAAGATTCTTATTCTAGTCCGCAGGTATCGGTGTCTGACTTTAGGCTGTCTGCATAAGGTTTGTTCAGTGACAAAATAGTTATGGCGTATTCTTTTCAACAAAAAATTCGAAGTTTTTCTAAACAGAATCGAATTTTTTCTAAACAAAATTGATTCTTTTCTGTCAAAACAAATCTTGCGTTTTTAGCAAGATTTCACACTGATTTGCACACACACTATGAAGACTTGACATTTCTAATATGTCATTTTTTTTTCGCTATCAGTACTGCTTAATGCAAGCATTTTGTAACAATATCTCTTTTCTCTTCGGGCTTTTTCGCCTTTAGATACTGGGAAAAACAACTTGTCACAGTCATCACTTAGCGCGATGTTAGTTGTTAGTAGGTAGATAAATTACATAAGTCTAACACACTACAAGACAACTGGACATATTACATTAAGAAAAATAAAAATTTACAAAACATTGAGAAACAAATACTTATACATATAAAATGAAGACAAGAAATGAAATGACAAGAATTAAAATTACATAACACAAACATTAAGAGCGTAGAACACTGGTCTTTAATGTATTTTTAAGACTTCTCTTACTTACATTAAAGTCAAAAATATTTGAGTTCAAATTCAAAAGTTTGCCCATGCGAGTAAATGGTTCATGCATGCCATAATTAGTACGGTGGTAAGGTAGATGCAATAAATCAAAACTACGAATATCGTGGTTTCCTTCACGATAATTGAAATTAATACAACTTAATAAATCGGGTGCATCAATGACGCCAGTTATTAGTTGATGAGAAAAAACTATATCATTATTGATCCTCCTTTGTGATAGGGGCTGAATTTGAAGAAGTTTAATCCTTTGTTCATAAGGAGGAAGATTGTAGGGATCGGACCACGGTAGGCCTTTTAAAGCCATAAATTGAAAGTCGCGGAATTTTTGGAAGACGAGTTGTTTATTTTTTGGTTGGAACGAATTCTACATAATTTTATAAAATATTCAACAATATATTCAGTCAATACAGCTATAAAAATAATTTATTGTGCGTTGTTCATTATCAAACACAAATTTGACAAAAAAAAATAGTTTCGCGAGTCAAAGACGTGTTAAAAACTTTCAGTGCAAGTGATGAAATTTTTTCAATAATAATTTTCTTTAAAAATGTATGTGCAAATAGAAGTTCAAACAAATAAAATGCACCGTATAAGCTGGCTAATATCTTTTATTTATTAATTTAAATCTATTGTGAAAACATTTTTCTCACAACAAAAACAAACAACCTTAATAGTTTTGTGAAAAATTTCTTGACGTTTTGCGTCAATTGCAGCTATAAAGTCACAAACACAATCACACCAAAAAAAAAATCGATTCTTTTACGAAATACGAATTTCTTTCAATTGACAGAAAAAATTCGATTCTGTTTAGAAAAAAATCGATTTCTTTTTTGAAAGGAATTCGCCATTAGATTAGAACAGAACAGGGCCCGTATCGCGTAAAACTAAAGCGATCGCTCTATTATGTGATTGTCGTTTTTACGATTGCTCTCTCTATCTTTCCCTATAGATAGGATAGAGACAGCTTTCGTCAAAGCGACAATCGAAAAATTGATAATCCACTTTAATCTTAGCCGATTCCACCCCAAATTAGAACAGAACAGAACAGCACAGCAAGTTAGAACAGGAAATCTGTTCTAAGTTGTTCTACCTAAAAAGCTAGTACAGAAAATCCTGTTCGAAACTGTTCCAAAGTGTTCTAGACAGCCTCATTGAACACCAAACCAGAACAGTTTTGAACAGAAAATTCCTCATTGAACAGCAAAAAGTTGTACTTTTCTGTTCCAAACTGTTCCGAACAGCCTCGCTGAACAAACCTATAGACGAGTCATTAACAAAGTCGTTTACCAGAAGCGTCTTGTTAAGTGTCGAACTTTGAACATAATAATTGGGGCTTATTCAGAGTCGTTTGCTAAACCCATGTTTTACTAAGCTACATGTAATGGATCGACGAACACAGGTCCTATTTTTAACCGAATTACCTCCTAAGTTGATTAAAATAATGAATTAATCAACTTAAAATATGGATATAGTATCCCGTATCAATCAAAATTCGTCATATAGAAAATTCAATTCAACGCACGTTTAACTAAACAACAGATTAAAAAAAAATATGAATACCCCCATTATATACTTATAATACGAATAAACTCATAATGCTGTTGGTAAATCGCGTCAGTTTATCTAATATTATACTAATTTATATTTGTGTAGGTAATATGTTTGTTTGGTTGTTTGTTCTTCAATCACAGTCATAAACAATTCAATAATGTCGTTGGAAGATTTGAAAGTGCGTTTTATAACGCAAGAGGGTACGGTGATCCAGGCAATGTTCGCTAAAGTAATTAATTATTATGACAGTGCTTGTAGCTTGTACTTACATATTTTTTCAAGGAAAATTTTAGTTGCTGTGTACCTAACATGGTGATATAATTATATACCCTTATCTTCCCATTGAACTATAACATTTAGAATACTATAGGTACATAGCTTGGTATAATATGAGTTTGGGGTTAAATTCCAGTCTAATATCTTCTGGCTAGAAGGATATGTCTGACAATGAATTGAGCATAACTTCACGTTAGGGAATCATCTGACACGTGCGCCAATAGGGGTATACCATTGCGTCATATATACATACATATCTACCTACGCAGAATAATACATCGATTAAATATTTCTTGTTGTTTGTGAAAAAGTCACGTTTCGATGGGAAGGGTATACGATATAAGGGAAAATATGAAATGATGATGCAAAAATACCAATTTAAAATTCCTTCCTTTCTTTATTGAAGTTAATATTCTTATCAGAACACAATACATATACTATAAAGTCCTTGATAAATTTTGTATGTACCAAAATACGTACTGATGGTGCATCATCTAGGAGATTAAATTAAATGATAGTCTCTAACATTCTCTTATATATTTATAAATAAATTGTATAATTAAATAACAATTATTAAGTGATAAATTAAATAAATTACTTAAACCTATCAACATCACTGTACAAACCTACAAACTATAAAACAATTTTTTACAATATCTACATAGTCTCGTAAACTATGATTAGATTATCCTTATTGTAGTTTTTAGCGGTTGATGTAGCCTCTTCTTCGATTTTCTGTTCTTGCAGATCTTGTTCCATAAGTTCGTCCTCATCTTCATTATTTTCAAGATCATCTGTATCTTCATAGTATTCAGTATCGTCTGTTTCGGTTTTGTCCACAATGTTGTTTTGATCATCATCACTTTCTACGTCGTAATTTTGTTCCTCTTCTGATCGTGCTAAATTTTCTTGGCTGTTTTCTTCCGCAGTGTCATTATATTCATCATCAATGCTGTTTCCTTCATCTTCTTTTATTTCTTCAATTCGTGGAAGAACTGGCTCGCCACTCGGATTGAGGTACTGAAATCCATCTAAGCCCATTGAAAGACAGTTGAAATGAAGCTCCATGGCGTCAGTAGTGTGCAGTCTCATAACAAAATCCATGCACATGTGCAAATTATCACCTTTCAGACCAACTTGTGTCATTTGAATACACGCTGCCATGGGAATTGGCATCATGATCGGGACACATATGGGTGATGGATTGCGAGTTGAAACTCCATATCTAGCTCTGCTCATCTCGTTAAGAAACACATCGAGTAAGGCTTCTTTCTTCTCTGGCACGTATGTTACATTAGCACACACTGAAATTTAAATGAAAGAAAATTGTGTTAATTTAAAACCTAAGAGCCATTATAAAGAACTATTAAATAATTATACGTGTTATCTAGCCTCAATAACACCAAGATAAGTTCTACAATAAATACTTGAGTCCTGATTTTTATACATATACTTTAAAGATTTTCTAACACATACATATGTATCTACATAAGTAACGAATACAATTTACATTTTATATAGAAGCTTCCTTTAAAAACTTGACCCAAATCAGATAAACCGTTAAAGAAAGTTTTGGAAATGAATACACTGATAATGACGATTTATGGTAAAATAGTTTTCTACCAAAAACTACAGTGTTGTGAAAAACACTATAGATGTCAAATTTTAGAAATATGTTTAATATCCAATTTTACCAATTTCAGGAGTCTCTGTTTTAAAAAAATGATCGAAATCGGTAAAATCATTTTTGAGAAAGTCGATAAAACAGTTCTTGGTAAAATATAATTAGAGAAACACGGTTTCCTTTTTACATTTTTGTAAAATTTAAATGGAAGTCCACTTGCGATACATAATTTTTCTTTAGTTATATTTTAATTTGTTTAATAAAGTTTATTGAGGTTTTGGTGAAATGATATAACCAGCTCCTTTAATTCTGAGTGCTATTTCAACAATAGAAAACGATCGTACTAAAGCAGGAAATACCCTAAATAATTGACGTACCAACTTGTGTTGTACCTTGGTTTTTTTCAATCGTTGTATGTGTCACATCGCACACTATACAAACTGTATGCTGAAGAGCTTATGTCTTACGAAAAGGGGTCGCGTAAAAAAAAAAAACATTGGGAGGTGCTATTATTATCCATTTTTCGAAACTATTTTGTTTACTAAATAGGCTGCCTATTAAATTTTACTAATTTTCTTTAATCTGTGGAGCAGGTTTTGAGAAAAATAAGATTGTCCTTTTTGGCCCAAAAAATTTAATACCTCAGGTAGGTACCGTTATTTTTGGTCATACAAAAAAAACATATGTGTGTACTGACGTACGCGCGCTAGAAGTAAAACTTCTTTTCTCTCAAACAAAGCCTCTCGCCTCTGTCATATTCTTACTTATAAACGTACAAACATTTTGTATAAACCAACATAACAATTAATTGTTGATTTAAGATTGTAATGAATTCTTTACAAATTGGTTAGATAATCAAACTAAAGTTGACGATTTTCGCTTAGCCATTACACCCCGACTCCACAGGGCGTTCAGATGCCCAACATCACAACCACAATCCAATCAGCGAATTTTTACCGCTGGGCAAATTATGTCATGTAGTTTCACATACAAGGGAAACATACAGAAATTCCTTTCCCCACTACTTCTACCTTTTTCCTTCAACATTTACCACCACATTCAGCGAGAACCAGAAAAAAACTCACACATGAAACGTCAAATCTCTTTTTATTATCCTTCAAATCTGATCCGGATAAGATCATGATAATAAAACAAACAGGATCACTGTGAAAACAAAGTTATATACCCATCTCTTTTTGTCCTTTTGTGTATTTATTTGTAGGTGTTCGTTGTCTTCGTTTTTACTCAAAAAGCCATCTACCCGTCAGCGTTAAAACTAATTTTTGCAAGGAAGTACTAAAGGTGTGTGTTCAAAAATGGATTTGCAAATCCAAAAGCAAAGCTGGACCTTGCATTGTTTTTGTAATAAATGTATTTTCGTGTGCAAATCCAATCCGGATCAGATCTGGGGGAAATTAAAATACCTACGGCTATTAAAGCTTACTGATTTACAATTTCTTAATCAATTAATTTTACGTAACGTGACGACGTGAAATGCTTTATTATGCATATCCTCGTCATAGTTTGAAACTAATTTAACAAGAACGACGAGATCTCGTCACACTCACGTCTCGTTTTCTTATCGCATCCATTGTGTTCGAGGACTAATTCCAAATGCATATGGCAATGCTGTTTTAGATTTGTCAGCGGGTTAAGGATTCCTCGCATATGACAATGCTAGTCTACGTTTGTCAACATTCAACAAGATGGTTTTGTTGACTTTGTGTTTTTCTTATTTTAGGTAAATTTATTTGTTCATTTTAAGTAGTTAGTTTATAAGTTAAGTTGGAAAAAACTGATTTGTGTTATCTAGCATTAAGTGTTTCATAATTTAAATTAAAAATATGGTCGAAAAATATATTTGTTTGTGTTTTTTTTTAATAATGAAAATCGTTTTCTGTTCTGGTGGCTGTTCTTCGCTCTGTTTAATTAACAAAAACAAACAATTTTCATGTGGTTTTTTAATGAAGTTATGTGTTTAAATGTTGTGCCGGTTAGTTTTTGTGGCTCTTTTGCCAAAAAAAAAACATTCTTTTTCGGTATAAAAAGATGTTTTTTTTAAAATAATTATTGGTGGGTAAAAGTTTTTATATAGAGCTATGGCAAAATCTGTCGCGAAAAATTCTGTCGGTTTTTGACAGATAAAAAGTGTCGGTTTGACATGTCACTGACAGCTCCATATGAAAATTTTTACCTCCAACGCCGGAAAAGAAGTTTTTCTTCAAAAAGTGTCTAGGGAGTGTCCAAAAAACACTAGATACCAAGTTTGAAGAAAATCGATCCATCCTTTTATTCTGTATCAGCGACAGAAGGACGCTTTTGCGAGACACACTTTGTTCGTGTTCCCTAGCACCGTTATGTGCAATTTGATCAAAATCTTCAATTTTTTTTATACGAATCCATAACTTGTCACATAGTACCTTTTTACGTTATGTATTCGTACAAAATTTTTGACAAAAATTATTCTAATACCCAAAAATAACGGTGCGTCCCATACAAATGTTAAAATCCGTTAAGAAAAATATTTTTTTCTCAAAAACAACTCCTACGATTTTGATAAAAGTTTTTTGTGTGTTAAAATTAGTACGACCTACCATTTAAAATTTTTAAATTTTATATTTTACGTTTATTAACAGTACCTCTTATAGAACGGTTTCATTGATTTTCGACTATCTCAATATCTGATCAACCGAATAAAATTAGATTTTTTTTATACAGAAGATTGTAACAAAATAAATAAAATAAAATAAAAGTGCGTACCTAACAAAATTTTCTAAAAAATATTTTTTGGATTTTTGAAAAAAATTCAAAATTATTTTTTGAAAATTCGATATTTCGAAAACGGGTAGCAGATTTTTTTGTGAAGTTCAATTTTTAACTTGACATTAACAAATACTTAAAATTGGCGTACCATTTTTTTCTCAAAAATGTTAACGAAATTTTATATATAAAAAATTAATTATTTTTTAAAACCGCTCCTATGAGTATCAAAATTTTTTTCTCATAAATTACGATTTATATAAGAAATCAGATGGTGTACATCGCGTTGGGTTAAAACAGATTTTAAGTATTTTAAATCAATTTCTTTAAATAATATAATTTCTATTTATGCATATTGCATATTTGCAATACTAGGCTATATTGTTAATTTTTGTACTGCAACTAAACTATGTTTTGGGAAATGGATAAAATAAAGACTCGCCCATAGCTAATTTATTTCAGCTATAGAACCACAACGTAATCGCACATATGAGCAAGTTCGTGCGACCCAGTCGTGCATATTTTTTTTTTTTTTTGGGATCAGGTTGTCGATAAACCATTTTGGACGAGACTTTTTACTCTGCCATAAAGTTTTAAAACCCAAATTTGTTAAAATGGGATAAACCGGGCGATTCTTTATGTTTTACTTACCATTGGACGCATATATATATGTATGCAAAAGAAAACAAATAAATCAAACAAATATAAAAACGCTACCGGCAGTGCCAACTGATTATATTATTGTTTAGTTAAATACATAGTTTTTGCTAAGCATTTAAAATTAAGTTTAAGTCTTTATTTTCTTTGAAAACAAGTAGTAGGGAAAACATTCCTCATCTATTAATTATGTCTGTGAAGTATAATCAAACATCATAATATCTACAAAGATTTATATGCTTTCGACCAATTTTGCTTAACTTTAGTCTTTAATTGATACTAACGGATGTCTTTATTATAAACCTCATGAATAATTTTTAGATTAAATTAATTCCTCTTCCCAGTCATGCACCTCAAATGATGGATTGTTTTTATTTGTTATTTATAATTTATTAAGAAAAAAAACCAGCATGACTTTTTTTAATGTGTTGCATTTTAAATTAAAAAAAAATCTCACGAAAATGTGATTATGATTATGAATATAGAATTAAGTCTTAATTTATTATGTAACAGGGAAAAGATCTTGATTATATGGCAACTGGCGGGTGACGGTATAATTGAAATTTCCATTTTAATAACTCAATTTTTTCATTTATTTATAAGAACACCTACCCACTGTAATGCCATTTTTCATAACCAAATATTTTTATTCGAAAATAAAAATCAAATTAAATCCGTAAAAATGTTTAAACGGACAAAATCTGAAGAGAAACTAAAAACTGTATTATAAGAAAAGCAATAGAAATAAAATGCACCATTCGAGAGCAGTTTAAGACTTTAAAGTACTTAGCCGTAGATAAGATGCAATGTGAAAAAAAGTCAATAATACTTAAACATTTTGATAATCAATATAACAAACACGTGGGGTACCTTCGTAAATAAAATCAGTGCAAAAAAATCAATAAATCTACGAACTACAGTCGTGAAGTTCATTATAATTTGTAAACAGGTTTTTTCCAGACATTTTGTGCACTAAAATCATATTCAGCTTTTCTATAAATTTTAAAAAATTATGGGATAAAATCATCTCACAAAGAAGTGAAACTCAAGTTTTAAAATGAGTTGAACAAAAATTGCAGCTACTTTTTCGGCCGATATATGATAAATTAATACTAACCAACATTTTCAAATAATCATAATTAAACCATATATAAGTACATACTATAGTAGGTACTTTCAAAATTTATTATAAGCAAGCTCAACTAAATTTTCGAAATAAAATGTGTTTTTCTGTCAAAAAGCACCAAAATTAAGGTACAAGAAATTCACAATTTTCTATGCCTAAATTTTTTTCTTCAGAAATAGTTTTTATATTATAGATTGATGAAATATTAAAACCTTTCACATCTACCAAAACTAAAATTAAAATTTTATATATTGGGCAACCCTATTTTCAACAGCTTTATATGAATTTTCTTATGTGGTTTGAATTTAAATTGAATTGAAACAGTAGCCGCCACAGGTAGCACAGAATTACTTAAAGAAGGATTTAAGAATTCTAAAGCGTTTCCTGCATTCTTCTTTAAAATGGATTTAAGATAAATTGATTCTTAAAATCTTCTTAATTCGGAATTACGTTTTCTTAAATACTTCCTTACTCCTTCTTAAATACTTCTTTATTCCTTCTTTGAGAGGTATATCATTTTTTATGAAAAAAATAAATAAAATTTTATTTATTTTATTATTTATTTTGTGTTTTTTACTTATTTGTTTTGGTCTTTCATTTTTGTTCTTTTGTTTTCTATTTTTAACTATTTCTGCCTTTTCCCTGTAATGATATTATTATTTTACCCTGTATTTTAAGTCAATTTTGTTTTCTTTACCTGTTGCTGCCAACGGGATTTGAACTCGAGTTCTTTCGCATGCCGTTCCTGTGCGCTAACTACTCAGGCAATCTGATGCATTTCAAAGCTTGTCTAAATAAAGAGCTAGTTGAAAGAACGTTTTCGATTTTCAATTGTGCAAAGGAATTGACGTAGGTTACTCATGGTAAAAATTAAGCAAGTATACTTCCGACATCGTATTAAATTAACAAATATGCACGACGAAAATTTTAGGTGTTCAAGTTGCATCAACGATTGTATATTAAACATTTATTCATATAATGTATGAAAATGAGAAAATACGCTAGAAACTCTGTTTGCTTAAAATTGCTTAAAAAATCCTAAGAATGTCGAACGCATGCCATCTTAAAAAAATATTTTTTTGTATGTAAAATTTATTGAATATATGTAAATCTATGTATGTTAAAAAAAAATTAAATTCCATTTTTTAGTATTTAATAATAAACACGTCATTTCCAACAAATGCAGTGACCCATTTTCAAAATATCGATTTTTCATAAAAAAATAATATTTTTTTGAATCGAGGCTGGGAATCAAACCTAGGCATCCAGCATGACAATTCTACTCACTAATGATTACGATATCGGCACCAATATCGGTGCAGTTAATAATTCTAAGAAGGCTTAAAGAAGTATTAAAGAATCACAAAATTCCGATTTAACTCCTTAAAAAAAAAAAAAAACATTTTAAGAAGGATTAAAGAAGTAGTAAAAAATAAAAAACACCGATTTAAGAAATGCCAATTGAAGAAGTATCAATTAAAGAATGCTTTAAGTAGAAGTTATTAAGTAGAAGTTATTGAAGTTCTTGAAGAAAATACCTAATAAATAAAGAACAAATAAAGAAGGCATACATCGGAATACCAATTTAAGATTGAATAAAGTATGAATTAATAAATGTCATACCGAAATTATACTATTTTGTGCTACTTGCGGCAGTACTCGATCGTATAAAAAAAAAACGATTCTTTTTAATAAGGTGGTAGTGTTGAACCTCACCCGGTACGCGTATGTCATTTCAATTGCGGATTCTAATATTCCAATTGCGTTTACACCATCAATATTTTTCAGGATTTAAATGTAAATTATTTCTACCTCTTCTTCACCTCCACTCTCGTCATCGTTAGCATCAGCAGCATGAACTACTGCTTGCAAAATTGATTCGTGATCATGTTTGTGTACTTCTATCACTACGACACCATTATCGACTTCAACATACTCCTTCCGATTCACGCCCTCAACAATTAAACTAGCTTCTGTAAGCCTGCACGCAATGCTACGGGTAGAGTTAGAAAATGAGAGTTTGATTTTTTTTTTTTTTTTCAGCAAAAGAAAATAAATCGACTAAGATGGATTGAAAGAATGTATTCGAGTTAGAGGGATTTCGACTTACAGGAACTTCGACTCAGAAGATGGTTTTTGTATGGTAAAAGGGAATACCAAAATATAGAATTAGAATAAGAGGGAAATTCGGCTTAAAGGAAATTCGATTTAGAAGTAGTCGACTGTACACAGATAGAAATTTTGTAAATATTTTTAAGAAAAAATGTTAGTTCGGTAAGTATTTATGAAAGCAGAGTAAAAATTGAATTTCCAAAAATATCATCAACCCGGTTTTGAAATATCAAATTTTTAAAAAAAAATATTATTTATTATTAACATGAGCTTCTGTTTGATTTTGTTATTAATTTAAATTGTAAGCGAATAACGAGATAAACAATCGAAAAATGTCGTATTTTTTCCAAAAATTTACCAAACAAACGGCATAAATCAAAAGCTCCTCAAAAATGTATGAAATATTTTTCAATTCTCTTTGCAACATTATGTAATACAATTTACAGGAATCCTGATTTATTAAAAATTATTTCATAAAAATCTACTTACTTCTTTAACATTTTTGATTCTAAGAATTTTATGGTTACATTACATTTTATTACATTTTAAAAATCTATCGATTACAAATGAAGAATAGCTATAAGATTCTTTTAGGGAGTAAAATTAGATTTCATTGCAAAGAGAGTTTTTTTATGCGTTAAGCATTTCCTAAAAAGCAATCTACATATTTTTTAAATTGCTCAAAAACTGCGAAGAAATGTCAAGGTAAAAATTGTTGTTTTCTTTTTTGTGTCAAATTGTATACTTAAGCTAAAATTTGTACGTTCACTTACAAAAATGTAAATTTTAAGAGGTATTTGCACAAAACTGAATCTCACCCCGGTAAAAAAAATTTAAATTTAGGGTATACTTAATGCTTAAACTTTAAAAAGTCAGATTTTAAACGAAAATGTTTGCTTGTTTGGTTTTTTTGTCTAATTTAAACTTTTTAAAAAGTCAATAAAACAAAGGTGAAGATCATTCTCATAGAAAGAACAGTATACCTTTAATATACACAATATTGCAACTTGCACTTTTAAAATCGTTGGTAATAATTTCCAGTCTACTACACTATACACTTTCATTGAAGGTTTTTGATCCACTGAGTTTGAATACCTGACCTCAGTCTTGCCCCATCACGTTATGTTTTTTAAATATCCTTATCTAAAAATTAAGTCTGGTTTGTAAGACCAAATAAACAAATTTCGAGTCTGTGTTATCAGCGACTAGAAACTTGAACTTCATTTATTTTTTTTTCTCTATGCAAGAAAACCCCGAACAAAATAGTATCTTTCTATCTTTGCTCATAGTTATCCACATACTTTTTTGATTGAAATTATATTCTCGAACTTCAAGCCCAGCACAGCATCCGCACTCTAATCCTTGGCAAGTGCATGGTTTCCCCAACGCGGAGAAAATTGGTAGATTTGGCATACGCAAACTTCGCGCACGATGAATCGACACAGTTGGCGGAAGAATCATTTGTTTGGTTGAGATGTCATAAAAAACCAATCCACTTTGATACCACCGACATTCAACGAGAACAACAGCGAACACACCAACAACAACAATCACTCCCGATATTATTTGCCAGTTCATATTTAATTTATATTTCGAACGTGTTTACAAAATTTAACGTGAACAATTTCAAAAAAAAAAATCCAGAATTCACCTTTCGTTCACCGAACCGATCGCGTTGAAAGTGAAGTATCTATTAACCACTATTTCGAAGCCTTCACTTGTTTAAAAGAAAATTTTAAGCGGAACCCACTGATCCCCGTTGAAGTTGGCAGTGATCTTCAGCTTCAGCTGCAGCGGGCTTCAACCGAAATTCCAAAGAAACAAAAAGAGATGGCACTGCGCCAGCTACACACCGAACACCGAATACCGACATGAGTAATGATCTTTAACATGGTTGTGCTGCTATAACACCACTCCATTCGACATTGGAACCAAAGTGTATTGGCTTCCTAATCGGCGGATCAATTTTTTATCCACATTTTGTCAAGCCTTATCGGTCGATTTTTATGTAGTTTTGTTGTATCTGCAGGTGCAAGCGAATTACCTACGGGCTATAGCTTCGGTGGTCGGGGACTATACGGGACGAGACGGAACGAAGCGAAACACTGATGGTGCACCATACTATCAAGACAATAACTTACCCGATGCGCATTAAGTATTTTGAAAGAAAGATTAATGTGAAAGAGTTATTTTCCTTAGGTTTTTAATCCCGAGGTGTCGCAGTAGCTGCTACATTAAAATAAAACTTTCAAAGGGGCGTTTATTGATTATAAAAATTACGTTACGTATACGCAACAGTGAATCTGAATAATAAAATAATGAAAGTCATGGGAAATCTTAAATGATGATGAAGATTTTGTGTCTGTATATGTATGATAGGTGCAATGTGGATTTGAATCATATAAATTATGGTGTTCGATTGTTGAAGGAATAGCTATATAGGAGCTCCGTTACTTGTTTATAGTGAAGCATCAAATCTTGAGCGATATTTAAAATAACATATGAACAATATGTTCTACAGGGTGTTCCAATATAAATGCTGTACTCTAAAAATTTAATTATGTAATTGCATTATGCGCCGCAGCTCGAAGCAGCAATGTTTCAATAAATAAATTCCAACTCAAAATAGAACTGTGTTTAATTTTCTTAACAGAGTTAAAGTCCAAGAACCTCAGAAACCGGTTATAAAAAGTGCATTTTAATGATTTTGGTTTCTAATACCATGAATATAATTGAAAATTACCACTAATGATGATTTATTTTATCTGTCGTCAATTTTTATTTTTTCTCTTATTGCTGAACGAATTTAGAATAAAAACAAATATTATCAAAAATATATGCTTTCCTAAATTTTTATGTTGAAAATTTAAATTTCGAAAACGAGTTCATTTTTTTTTTTAAAAATCAAGTTCTTAAGCGAAAATAAGTATTTAAAATTATCAAATGAAAACTTGAATGAATAAGAAATTTATTCATTTATTAATTTTTTTTGCTAATGTCTTAAGAATTCAACGAATTTGATTTCTTAAATTGCTAAATTTGATGAAATTCTTCGGAATTTTTAAAAATTATATCTTACAAACTTTTTGTCACAATTGTCTCCTAGAAAAATGTTTGTGATTCAATAGGTAGATAGGTACATATTAATGCAACTTAGTCCCCTTTCACACAAGGAAACTGAGTTTCCAGCAACTTTCAGTTTGTTGGAGAGGAAGGTAAGAAGTAAGTGTGGTGAACACAATCTCCCCGGTCAACAATTGAGGATTTTTGATTGTTTTTTTTCTGACATTCTTTTTCACACTTTAGGTAGTGTACTTTATTATGGAAACTATGCAAAATAATGCCTTATGTGGCCTTATCTCCATTTTTCAGTGGAAATTAGGCCGCATAAGTCATGTGGCCTTATTTCCATTACTGCTATGAAATAAGGCCCGTCGGGCATTATTTCGTTTTCAAATAATTCCGAAAAACATCCCAACATTTTACGGGATATAAACTATGAAATATTTTAGTAGTTGCGAGGTTGGTTATATGCAAAGTTTTTTTTTTGGATTTAAAGAAACCCCACTGTTTCAAGCAAATTCGAAACAAAACATTATATACTTCAAAATAACAATTTACTTGAAACAGAATAAGGTTTCTTTAAATCCAAAAAAAAAAATGTTTTACTGTTTTTATGCCGTAAACTTCATATTTTTGTCTAAACTAAGAATTTATTTGGCCGGAATTTATAATTTCTTACTTTCAAGTTCTAATCTATTTTATTCGAATTATAAATGCATTTTTTAAAAACTTATAAAGAAATAGTGAAAAAATTCTTTCTCATTAATCTAATTTCCATGCTTGAATGTTGCCTTGTTTTAATGATAGGTTGGAAATATGGCCCGCTGGTTCTTATTTCAATTTTTACATGGAAATAAGGCCGTATTTTAAATGTGGCCTTATTTCTTCGGGCGTTATTTCACATCACCGGGACTTAGAGAGACTTTTAGCCAAAAAAAGACTCACTTTGAAATAATTCCAACAACGGTGAATGTTGGCGAGGAGCTATATTGGTATGGGTTAAGCATTTCTTAAAAAGTACCCTAAATTTGGAACAGGGGAAAAAATAGTACTTTTTAAATTGCTCAAACATTGTCATTTTTTTTTTTGAAGAAATAGTGAGATATCGAAACTTATAAAATTTACATAAAACAGATTAACATGAAACAGATTTTGAGAAAAACGTGTGCAAATTCGTCCTAGTAAATTTAATTATATTTAAATAAACAGCTACAGTTGTTGCCCAAAAAACCTGATTACTTCCGAGATTTTTTTTTCTATACTTCAGTGAATGAAATTTAAGGTAAATTATCGAATGTGTTTTAGATGTCGAAATGAAGCTCTTCTCCAAAATTCGGCTATTTCGGAATTCTTTTAAGGTCAATGTTTAATTTTAATAGGTTATATTCAAAGAATGAGAAAGAGTAACTGATTTTTTGTTTCGTTTTTCAACGTGATTAGGTCTAATGTAGAAACAAAAAAACCCCGAACCTAAAAATGATTATAATGTTTTTGGAATACAACCACTTGACTAAAATATTCTCAAAAAAACTCATAGTTTTCAAGATATTGACAGAAAAATGAAGTTAACTCCTTTAAAAACTTTACCCCGATAGAGACCTAACAATAAGGCCAACCCATACCAATATTATTTAGCTTTGCTGAAGTTTTTTTTATTTTTTTTTTTCAATTTTCTCTGTTAGAATTTTTTTTTCAATTTTTATAAAATCAAATCAATATGGTTGAAGCCTGTTATATGTAAGTTGGGATATAATAACAGCCTTAGAGTCGATTTTTCAATAATCAATTAAACATTCAGTTAACTAACAGAGAAACAAATGATTGATATCTGAAGAATAATAATAATATCTGATGTTAACCTGAATATTAAAAATTGACCCAAAGGGTCAGGTTTCAGGTTTAAATTTGTACAAACTTATTGCCTAATTAAACAAAAATAAAACAACATAATAGTGGTTTTCCGAGAATTAATAATTTTCTAATAATTTTTAAAAACTGCATAGCCAGGGTATCAAAAGAGTTTAAAAGCATTTTTACTACCTATCAAAACCCTCATTTCTTTACGCCGCGCCGTTCGTTAAAAGTTCTCAGGAAGAGATAGATTTGGCCATTTGGTATGAACTATGAAGGTTTTTCAGATTCGAAAACAAAATTAATTCATCAGCTTAATTTTGTACACCAAGGTTATAGTTGCTTAGAAATGCTATTTGAAATGTCTGCATTTACAAACCAAGAATACGCAGACATTATTTATGATTATGGGCTATGCAACGAAGAACTTCATAGGAGAACGGGTCAGGAACCCATTGACTCAATTATTCGAAGACGTAAATGGCATCAATGGATCGGACACATGCTCTAAAAAGGCAACGATTGCATTGCAAGCCAAGCAATGCAGTGGAACCCGCTCACTCAAGAAGGCAGGAGAGTTGGAAGACCAAGAAGCTCATGGGGCACAATAGTTGAGAGTCAAGGAAGAAAAGTAAGTTCATATATGGGCTTCATACACAAATTTATCGTCAATTTGTTGGCAGATTTAATTGAAGAACTTGTTTATTCACCCGAAATAGAGACTTTGAGTGAATAAGAAGAGTGTGTTCTCGAACGGAGATCAGAAGTAAGGCATCATTTTGTATCAAAAATATTCGTAGTGAAGTCCAAAAACGGGCTCTAACATTCATACAAACCAAAAAGGACATTTTGAGCATATGTTATAACTGTTTAAGTAGGTACACACGGCACATATAACATTTTTTGTATTCATACCTTTGGAACTTGAAGCAAAAAATTATTTTGTTAAATTTTACCCTCTGCAGGATTTCCCACGTATCATTAAATCAAAACTTGTTAATTCTTATAATTATTCATATTGATACGTTTATAATAACAAACAAATAGTAAAAAGTTGTGTTTATAACGCATTTTCGGGAGAAAATATACCTCAAATTCAAAAATTAGCATGCGCAAGAAAAATGTAGATATCTGAAGACTCAAACAAGATATGAACCTTATTTAAACGCAGATACAAGGCTAGTATTTCTAAACGAAGTATCTGCCTTTATTGTTCACAGATAAATTTCTGTTAATATGGTTCATCGTTCACTTAAGCTTTTTCTTAAATCCGTCATAAATGATGTCAACATTGGAGATAGACCCTCACTATAATAAGAAGATTTTAGAATCATTTCTCAAATTATCCTTGACCAATTAAGGGACACCCTGTTATTGTAGCCTTGAAGGTTGGGGTCAAGCTTTACTTTGGGCAGTATTGTTTTCTTTATACTAACAGTTTCAACTGAGTTGAAATTAAAGCTTCTTAAAACTAGTTTAAAAATAAATATATGTACATACGCGTTAAAGAGAATTATTCGAAGCAAAACAGTCCTAATCGTTTATATAGATTTTACAGATAAGCTTGGCATATGTTTTAAAATTCATACAGTGGCTTGGATTTAATCGCATTACCTAGAAACACTGTGGCTCGTGTATAAAATTGAACTGAACTTATCATCAATCAACTAGAAAGGCTATAATTTGTCTTACTTTATTGGTCTTCTTTTGTAAAAATGATATTTTAATTTGAGAGCGAAAGTAAAAACACACAATATTTTGAATTTAATATATATTAGCACCTTTGAATTAATTTTTATTTTCAGAAAGAGTTAAAAAACAATCACGCTTAAATGGATAATGGCATAATGTCCCACGCAAAGCAATACATAATTGAGATCATCAAAGATCACGCAACAAACAAGTTCCTTATCATCATCATCATCATCATCATCACAACTACCAACATATACATATGTCTATCAGATTCATCAACTAAGATTCCCATCGAGGCTCCAAGGCTGTTCAGTGTTCAAGCTAATTCAGCAGTCTCACTTTTCGCAAAAACAAAAAAAAAAAACGACACCGACAGTGATGTAGAGTTTTCTTTTGGTGAATTTTCTTGCTAAATTTCACTTTTCACCTGGACGCTTGCGGCTGCTCAGGCTGACGTTGAAGTTGAAGCTAACTGATACTGATGCAGTGATGGCCCATGCCATGCCATGCCAAAGACATTACAACAATGAATGCATGGCTCATTGTTCATTCAACATTTGCCGCGTGTCGGCGTAATCTGGGCACGTTTGCTTTGTAGTTCGTAATATCTGATGGTGGTATATAAATGATATAAAGAAGAAAATTGATCGTGACATCGAAAAGGCTTATATGAATAGTTGGTTGCCTGTCACTCTTTAACCATGACCATGCAGTGAATACAAAATTCTTGCAAAGTTTGTAATTGAAATTTTTATATTACCACAGAAAATGGTTGTGTACTTATGATAATATAGTAACAAATAATCATGCAATTAGTTTGAAACCACCTGAATTTGTTTGAAGATGAAGAGAGGTTAATCGTCGATAGGTACCGATGATCCATTAATAATAATCTACCGAATCGAAGAGTGAACAGTAATCTTGCCAAGAAAGAGCTATAGATAAGTACTGTTTTTGTCTGTCTGTTCAGCTACAGCCTAAACAGATGGGTCACAGATTAAACCAAATTTAATAAATTTTACTAGTTATAATCGGCCGAAAAATGATCATTAATGCCACCGTCCTAAGAATCATTTTTTTTGTATTTTCGCTTGGAAACGGTTGAACTGATTTTGATCAATTTTTGTATGAAGAATGATTTATACATTTTAAATAATATTGTGTACCAAAATTTTCGAAAAAAATATATTTCGGATTTTTTAAAAAAGTTTGACGTTTTATTTTTTAAAACTCCATATATTATGGAAGACGGCTAAGTCGATTTTTATTAAACTTGGCAAAAAGCAGTTTTGTAACTTTATATATACCTACGTAGAAGAGTTTTAACAGAAAATATTCTAATAACCAAAAATAACGGTATATCCCATACAAATGCTTAAAACGGGTTAAGGGAAATTTTTTTTTGCTTAAAAACGACTTCTACGATTTTGATGAAAAAAATTTTATTGTATATCGAAATAAGTACGATCTACATTTAAAATTATTGTATTTTATATTTTAATTTTATTAACAGTAGTACCTCTCATAGGACGGTTATTTTGATTTTCGACTCTCTCTCACTCTATCCCATTATCTTATTTACGGATATAAACTACGTTCTTATGCAGAAGGTTGTAACGCATGTAAATAATATTGCATGTCAAAATCTTCCAAAAAATAATTGTAAGATTTTTGAAAAAAATTTCAAAATTATTTTTGAAAATTCGTTATTTCGAAAAAATGGGTGGAATATTTGTTTTTTTTTTTTTGAAAATCAATTTTTATCTCCACATTATTAAATACTTTAAATTGGCGTACAAATTATGTAATCATTTTTAAAACTGCAAATTATTTTTATCAAAATGCAGACACTGAAGTACTAAAACACAAGATAAATAACCTACACTTGAACTTAAGTAACACCTACATAATCGCAAGTAAAAATCCTATCAAGGTATACCGTATACAAAGAAAAAATAAATAAATAAAATTTCACAAAAAAAATATTTTTGTTATAAGCATTTTTCAAAATGACAGATGATTGTATTGCATTGCAACAGCGAAGACTCTTTCAAATGTCGTTCCAAGCTAATCCTCATTACGCTGATGCAAAACGAAGTTCGTCTGCGATCTCCAACAAGACACAAAATAATTTACAAAATTATTGGAGAACAACGTCCATGGAAAGTTTAACCAATTGCAAAAAAACACAAAAATATATGTGTACACATTAACGTTTGTGCAAGCGCAGTTTTGAGAATCCATATTTTTATCTGTATGCGAAGTCGTCCATGCGTTATTGACTACGAGCATGGATCCAAAACGGACTAGTTTGCTTGAAGGGGATCTTCAGATTTTTGTCACTGAACGTACCCAAAATCCTACAATGCAGATTTTCGTAACGTAACGTGCTACATCGTTTAATGTGACCTCGTAATGTCGCACAGAGAAAAATCCACGTTTTTATTTCACTAAACCGCGCGCCCTCATAGATGCGTTTACACATCAACAAACGTGAACAAATCACACACAATGAACGAAAAATGAAACAAATAACAAAAACAATCCCAATTAAACTGAAACGCCTTTTTTTCTGCAAACAATAAATTAATAGTTTGGGCAATTAATTCAGTGCATTAAAAGAGTAGAAACTCCTCCAAATAACCTTCAATATATAGCAATACAATAGAAAAAATTACATCTAGAATCGTAATATGCAAGAAAACCTGAAGTACCTACCTTCATAGAAAAAAAAAGCTCACCACCTGTCAGGGTAGGGAAATTTTGAGGCCGTATTAGAATTAACCGCGTAGGTACACAATATTTTATATTTTTCTACCGTCGCGTCGCGTTGTATCAAAAAACCCGGACAACGGAATATAAAAACAAACAAAATAAAAAAAAAAACATTTTTACCGCTAGGTATAATATATACCTAGTCTTAAATTTAATAAAAATATTCTTTTGGAAATAGTGAAGCCATAAGAACCGACAGAAAACGATAACAACTAATATTTATAAGCCTGATTTATTGCTATGTAATTAAGTTGCATAATAATATTGTGTCTATACCAATCTAATATGAAAATGCATCTTTTATGGACTTTTCATTTTTCAACGTTACATAAAGGCTTTCCGATCATTAGCTGATGTATAGCAATTCATTTGTATATTGTTTAAATATACAATCATAAACAAATATTGTTATTATATCTGTTGCATAATATCATTTCTATATATAATTGATTTATCTTCTTAATTTGGACATATGCATATTATGATTCACTAATTTTAACTTGTATTTACTTCCTGGTTAGTAAAATGTATTTTGTGTTGAGGAAATTTAAACATACGAGTATATCTAAATGAGTTAGACTTTGATTCATTTTTATGTAGTTATTGAAATTAGGTTATATCTACTTCAAGGCTGGTATTTTCGTTACATTTTTAAGCTTACATAAATTATTTGAAAAACGCCTTATATACTTAAGTACTTAGTTAGCAGAATAGTCTCGTCAAGGATTGATCAAAAACGTATTTTTGACAATTATGTGTGTACCTACACATTTGTATTGATTGTATTGATTTTTTGTGTTACAAAATTGACGTTTTAAACAAACTTAATATTACTACAAGGTGGTGCAAAAGTTGTCACCCAGCGCAAAAGTTGAACACCACTGACGAGCGACGCATCGTTTCCCAAAAACATTATTATTCCACGTTCTTCAGATACAAAATAACCACATGAATCACTATACTCCTAAAGAACGCGGAATAATTGTTTTTCGAATATTTTGCGAAATAAATCGTCGGTGGTGTTCAACTTTTGCTCCGGGTGACAACTTTAGCGCCAACTGGTATGATAGTCAAGTTCAAGAAGTGATTTTCATCATAGTCCATTTTCATAATTTCTGTACGTCATATATGTACACCGAGATAGAGCCAAGATTTTTTGGTTCATCGGTAGCGGTAGCCCCTATATAACTACTTAATTAACACACTTTGTTTTAAAACGGCTTGTGTGTTAATATGGCACCGCCATTTTATTTAAAAAAAAAAGGTTGTGCTACAATGTGCCCAGTGCTGCTATGTGTACAAAATATTTTTTTTTTTTAATTTAGGGTGAAATGGGGTAAAATAAAAAAAATGTATCCGACTTAAAAAAATTCTCCTGGTGTTTGAACGGACATTCCTGCGATAATTGCTTTAGGGGTATTGTTTTGTTTGAAATGTTTGTTTTTTTTCAGGAAATAGCTTAAGGGATTTTATTTTTCAAATTTTTTTATAATTATTCAAAATTTTAATATTTGTAGGGTAAAATGGGGTCTTTTTGGTTGGAAAGAATTTTTTTTAAGGAAAGGCATATTCTTTTTTAAATTTTTTTATTTGAAGGGTGAAATGGGGTAAAATAAAAATAATTTATGCGATTTAAATAATTCTTTTGGTGTTTGAAAAGGCATATTCCTACGGAAATAGCTTTAAGAGTATTCTTTTTCAAAATTTATTTGAGTAAATGGATTTAGGTATACTTTTTCTTAAAAAATTGGTATTTATAGGGGGAATGGGGATAAAAACGAAAAGTGATATCCGATTTAAAAAAATTCAGCTGGTGTTTGAAATTGTATTTAAAAAAATATGCTATTTATTGAGTGAAATGGGATCAAAATAAAACAGTGTGGTTTTCGAATACAAAAATTCTTTCTAAGTTCGGAAAGCAATAAAGGTTTTAGAAGATTATATTTTTAAAAATTTAGCCTTTCTTAATGTGAAGTGCGTTAAAACCGCAGAAAGTAGTATTCGATTACAAAATTGTAGTTTTAATGCGAAGCAAAGGTTTGTCAACACGGGTATGGGCCAACTAGTTTTATATAAAATAAAAGGTTTTTTTTTTTTTTGAAAAACCACTTCAACGATTTTTGTTCATTTAGCTTAACAAAACATTGTTGATACATATTTGTAATATCTACATTTTAAAGTCCACAGTACATATATGTACCTACAGTATATTAGGTACCTGTCAAAATATTCTCAAATCAAAATTAAATAATGATTTTAAGAAAAAAAAAACATCAAACTCTTCCATATAACAGAGCGTATAGACAGATCCATATGTATGTATAAAAACTATAAAAACCCCAAATTGTGTTCTTATACGAGAAAATATAGTTATCATAACTATAATATTTTCCCATAAAAATGAATTATTTACTACACAATCCGATTGTTGGAAGCTTTAAAATATGTTTCTCAGGCACAAAAAATAAAAGCTTCAAGCTTTTTGCCAAATTTCTCTCCACCAAAAATAAAATACAAACACTCTTCCCATTTAAAAAAAAACATCCATTTAACCCAGTCCTTAAAACAATTAATCAAGATTGTTGTGGTTTGAAAAATGTATATTTCATGACATAACTTTAAAATTCAAATTTTAATCAGGTACCATCTCGTTTGATTGCTTCCCTTTAATTTCTCTTATTTCCATACCAAATCAATCATTTATGCAATATAATTTACTGTACACACATCAAAAAACCGCGTACACACGACCACAGCAAAAAAAGAAATAAACCATTGGAAATCCATTTTACCATCAATACGTGACTTTCAATTTCAATAACAAATCATCATCAAATTAAGATTGAATCTTGATTACAATAAAATGTATGTATACACTTTGGTTAATTATTTTTTAACAAATCAATACTGTCAACGCAACAAATTTAGAATACAAATACATATATATGTACATACATACCTCCATTGGTTTAATGTAAAAAAAAAAGAAAAACATACGACCAAGAGATGAATCCATTAGGACACCCTCAACCCCCACCTTTTGCACAACAAGCAATCAAAAAATTCTAATAAACCAACCAACCAACGAACAAGCAAAAAAACCGACTTAAATTCTACAAAAATGCAAAAGGAATAAATAAAAATCCTTCATTAAGGACATTGTTATTCCCATGTTGATACAAGCTGGCAAAAGCGACAGTCTACGCCCGAGTATCAACAATTAAGGGGGTAGATGATGCGATGGTGGGGTATGAATAGCAATTGGCATCGGAAGGAGTGGAAAATGTTACCAAGTTGTTGCAGATAAAAGGAAAATTAAGAGCCACTACAGAAACCATCAGGTCGCACATTTCCTGACCGATGTCATTCAACGAAGATATTTCTACCACCATTTAAACGCGAATTCCCAATTTCCATTTTAAATATACAACACTACAACTACAACTCAAACCACCAACAAGCAGACGCAATTTCAAACGATTTAATAAATTTATACTTTGTATTCGAATTCATAATAGCTATTCAAAACAGTAGGAACTATATGCCAACGACGACCCACGAGTACGACGACGATGTTGGCGACTACAACTACTTAGGACCAACACCACTACTCTTTTCTACTTGTCTACCATCCACATCTAAATAAGGGTTGATTCTCTTCTCATTCATAACAACAAAACAAACAATAGCAGTATAGCAATGCCGGCATACATGGCGTATACGTAACAAAAAAAAAAAAAAAACAAAAAAAAGTAAAATAAACCTGCATCTAGGTTATAAGTCAGGTGTCGTCCTCGGGTTCTCTCTGGCTCTGGTGGTGTCCTGTACCATGTTCATACACAGCGACAATTGTCAATGAACGGGCGTTCAATAAATGACAATCTATCTAAAAATAAAAACTAACTAACACAATATAACTTGAAGGCGAAATAACAAACAAAAATAAGCAAAAATGAGTAAATAAATAATAATAATCATGTGAAAAAGAAGGATCTTCTGTGAAAAGGATGCCATGCCAATGGTCTTTGGGAAAGCCAAACAGTATAACGTGTTCAATGGTGATGGTTGATGGCATGCATAGAATGCATGAGGAGAGAGCATATGCTGGAGATTCGAAGGAGACACACATACGACATTAAAGTTGGAAAAGGACAGTGTATAGTAGATAGGGTTGCCATACAAAAAAGTCAAAAGTACGTATTTGAAAAAAAAAAAATATTTATTCTTTTGTTTTTTTTTTCATACATACCTTCTCGTATTTACAAAAAAAAATGTTTGTACAATTTTGAATGGAAAATTTTTGAACTTCTAAGAAGTTATAGCAAAATAGATAAGGCGATTAATGAGATCTCCGGAAATAACCCAAAAATACGACAAAAAAACTTCAAAACCTTAACTCCAGAGCCATATATGTATGCATGCATGCAGGTGAGACGTATGGGTGAGCTTAAATTTGTTTTGTGTAAACACCTTTTTATAAAATATTTGCCTGTGGTGTCACCTTAACTTTGGGGAAGATCTAAAGAATAATAATTGTATAAAACAGAGAGTGCCACTTTTTGAAAAAGACGTTAAGACAGACAAAATGTTGATTTGCCATTAATAAAATAAATAAAACGTGAAACTTAGTTCTTTTAATTGCTGAAAAGTGATTTCGGTCCACACTGTAAGCTTTTATTAGAAAAACAAAATTTTAAAATGGGTATTTTAAACCACAAAAACCCCTTTTTAGACCTAAACCAAACCTTGTTTTTTTTAACGAAAATCAAAACTTCGAAATTGTTCTAGATTATTCTATTTATTTTTTATTTAAAGTTTTTGTAGCTATATGTTCAATACTTCAAAACCTATCGGCAAAAATGCGAAAAAAAATTTGCATCCTCTTTTTTCTTGATTCTCATTTTTTATTTGTTTAAGATTTCAAGAAGTGTTCTTATTTGAACATTTTTGATTTTAAATATTTTATAAATACAGTTATTACATGTATTAAAAATGCTGTAAGCTAGTTATCAGAAAAATTGTAATTTTTCGAAAAATATTTAAAACATAAAAATAAATGCAAAAAAGTGAGAATTAAAAACAAGGGGATGTTAGTTTATTTGAATTTGGCCATAACTTTTGAAATTTTAAACTTAAAACTTTTTAAACTTGGAACAATTAAAACAATGGGTAGGAATAAAAAAGGGGCTAAATCAAAAAACAATTTTCGGCTCCAAAACACTCATATATTCCAAAGAACAATTAGAACACTCAGAAACAAACTCCGAAAAACATAAAAAAAAAAACAAATTAAAAAAGTAGAGTTTATTGAAAATATATTTGTCTGCCATCAGTGTTTTTGTTAGTAATTCTATCGGGCAAAATATACTGAGCAGTGCCATATCAAATTTGTAAAATGTTTTACTAATTTTTTTTCGACAGCTCCAAATGTTGCGTGCGATGGTGGATGGACTCATTCCTGTCTTCTTCGATACTCTGCTAGACAGCAGCAATAGCGTCTTCGGTGCGCACTGCACGGCGTCTCTGAGGATGCGCACTATCCACTAGAGGAAACGTGGTGCAAAACCGATCCATGGTTGCTTGAATTTATGCGATTTTGCGATTATGTCGACCGAATATTGGACGCAGCACGCGATGCGTAGCGCGAACCGAACCATTATTTTGGTAATTTGCAAGCGTTGTTCAGGAGTAAGTCTATTCATTATGAAATGGGAAACCAAATTGAGCTTAAATCAAGTAACAACTGTCAAAAAGACCAACTCCCAAAAAAATATTGCTAAATTGAAAATTACACGCCTAAAAAAAACACCCTAAGGGTGTACTAATGTACATTTATCCAATAAATAATAAAAATGTATGTTTTGAAATATATGATGAAAAATATTAAACAGTAACTTCTTTCGATTTTCCTATATGCAAACCCTGAGCAATTTTTAAACACTGTGTATTTCTACTATTAATGTAGTAAGTACAAATTATAATCCAACAAAATCCATATTTTGCAAAGTTTGATAAGATGGTAACCCTGTATATGATTGAAAAAAATAACCCCCAATTGGCAAACAGCAGTGCACACAAAACAACCATCTATCCCCCAACAAAAACAACAGGCAACAAAAAAAAAAAAAAAACGTAAACAACAGCAGCCAGGAAAAACAGGAAGCGCACAACGGATGAAGATATAAATGGCAGTGAGCATTTTGAAATCATTCTTAATCGCACTCGAATAGCAAGCGTGCAAGGATAACGACGGCGACGACGCTCGCAACTCTGAGTCTATCTAACTGTTGAAATAAAGTACTGAGAAAACTCGAATAGCACACACAGAACACAGAACAGGACACAAAATTCGTTTGCGTTCACACCAGCCAAGCCAGACCATCCGTGTCGTTCTGGATGGAAGGATATCCTTATTTCATTCTACGAGCTTAGGTTCCGTTCAATTTTGTTCGTTTTGTGTTGCGCGCTTGTTTCACATCCTTCGGGAGCAATTCATTATTATTAACTTGAGTATTATTTTGTGTTTGTGTTTGGGTTTTGTGTGTGTGTATGTGGTGTATTTTTTTTCGATTGGGATAGTCTCGCTGTTGTCCTCGTCTTCGTCCTCGAATTCGCGTGTTGCTAGCGTAAATAAATCAAAAAAAAAAAAAAAGAGAGTAGAAAAAAACGTGTGTCGTTTGCAGGCAGGCAGACGTCCTGATTCCTTAGGGATAAGTGAAAAGATTAAAAAAGATTGTCGATTTATCAAGGCTGTTCGATTGACGATAGTCGGTTAAGTCATTTATCGACTTGTTGTTCGTTTGAGTGGATAAAAGTATATAAACAAGTGCTTTTTACTATAAGAGGTCCTTAATTCAACCGAATTATTGTGCTAACATCCTGCGGTTCCATCATGCCGCGTCAGGTGCTTTGGATTGGAGTTCTTGTAGTAATTTTGCTTGGATGCATGCCATTAAAAAATCATGCAAACAGTAAGTTTTTTTTACCGTTTGTTGGATGTAAAATATAAGAGTATTGCGGGAATATATGTATATGTATTTTCTTTTTGAAAATTACTTTACTTTTTTAAATCATATTTTTTTACGATCAATTTATAAACTCGTAAAAGAGAATAACTTTATTACCATATGAAGACACTTCTTCTCTGGCCGTGGTTGGTTATGGCTTATGGCTGCGGCACACAGGACGTAAATTTAAGTCTCTCAGGTCTCAACAAACAAGAATAATCCGGAGCAGCTTGTGAAATGTGAATTGTATCGTCTTCTGTTTATTTGTTCCTTTTGAAGCTCAACAAGGTGACTCGCTATAACCGTGTAGTGAAAAATTAATTTTTTCGTATTCCACCGGTATGGAGATAACTTTTGTTGGGGGAGTAATTCTTTAAACCAAACCATAAGCCAAAACATCTTTAGGAAACTTGGAGAGGTGTGCGCTTTTAGTGTTCTGTGGCAGAACCAGTTGCTTATTACGCCAAGAAATATTATTTAATGACATAAAAATATAAAAGGCACTTTTGAATGTGGGTGGTGAGGGTGATGGTTTTTTTTTTGGGGTTGTTGTGTAAGGGTAAGGCTTAAGAGAAAAAATTATTTTAAGTGCCACGAACAGTGTTACCTCTGAAAATTTTCATAAAGTGTCAAAAAAGGTGTCCGAGAGGAAAAATGGTGTCCATTAGAAAAATTTAACAAAATGCAATATTAAATTGAAATTTTAATGAACAAACAAGTATTTCAGATAATGCCTAAAAAGTTTTTAAAAAGTCTTAAATTTCATCACATTATTTCTTTAATATAGTTTATCTTAAGTTTCCTATTTTCTTCATTTTAAATTTAAAAAAAAAATTTCAAAATCAATATCATTGGCTTTTAACTTCCAAGCTTTGTACTCTTTCTGGAGATTATGAATAATTTTTTTAAATTCAGAAACCAAATCAAAATAGTTTAATTCATTTCCAAATTTTATAATTTCTGGGGCCAAGAAACGTTACACAGATAATTCTTATCATTAATATTAATGCTAGCTGCTGTGACTTGATCACATATATTTTAATAATATTTCAGAATATTGGTTTTTATTAAAAGTACTTCATGACCTTTAATTTGGGATTTTAGAGTATGAAAAATAGAATAAGAAATAGATAATGTGTCGTGTAGGTATTTTTATTTTTTGATTGATTGAGAACGGGTCCCGTTCAATTTTTCGAACAAATTGCTTGTTTTGTTTTTAAATAGTGTCCAAAGGTTTGCTAGATTTCTAAAAAGTGTCCAAAATCGAGTTATTTTTAAAAGAGGTGTCCTGGTGTCCGGCTGCTGAAAAGGTGTCAAAATGACACTAAAGTGTCCCCGAAGGCAACCCTGGCCACGAATTAAATAATGAATTTTTCATTTCAATATATATAAATAAAATATTGAAGTTCCTTGAGATGGGTTTAATTGTAAAGCTTAATTCTGACGGTTTTTGTTCGAATATATCAATTTATTTAAAAGGCAATGAGACGTTGTAAGATGCAGAGTGGGCCCTGAACGCAAATTAATTAATTAATTTGCTTTGAAAAAGACGTACAATTTAAGTTCGTACAATAATTAGGTTGTAGGAACTCTCAAAAATGTATTTAAGGGACCAGCAAATCTTTCGCGATATTTTGATTAAAAATTAAAATTCATTCGCTTATCTGTGAGGCTTGGTATAAAGAACGAGTCAAGGTTTTTTCTAGAGTAATCAAATTCATTGAACTGGGGCATTGTAGCCTTTGAAGGTTATTATTTGTAGAAAATTTCATAGTTTTAGTTGTTTTGTAAGTAGGTGAATGATTTTCCATCAACAAAAATAGAGCTTGATTATGCCATCAAGTGCATTTTGAAGCTTAGATTAAAATGTGTTGACAATGTTTTTTTTGAAAAGTTATAAATGAAGTTATGATATGAGAAAGATATTTTCTTGAAACTGCTTATAACATATATGCCGGATATATATGAATCTGTGGTACTAAGACATAATTTATTATTACAAAATGTTTAAGAAATTAATGGCCATTTGCTGAAACGAAACTTAAGAGTTTATGTTCAACATAAGAGCTTATGTGACAGTTTACGCTGAGGAAAAAGTAGAACATAAGCGTTGTAAGTTGAATATAAATATTTATGTTTCGTATCAGCAACCGGCTCTAAATCTTCAGTTCAGTAGATTAACGTCAATGAATAAAGAAGTAGAAAAAGGTCAATCCAATACCTATTTTCCCACTTTATTGTAAACTTATGAAACTCTCTTCTTAAAAATATATCTTACAAAAAAAAAATGAATTTACTGTCCTTAAAGTAAAACAAAATAAAAAATCAAAAAATGGTTATTTCTTACAAGAAAGAAGTTTGTCAATTTTTTTTTCACAAGAAAACATAAATCCATCAGATTTTTAGTGTTTGACTAAAATTTGATTTTTAGAAAATAGCACCTTCCTAACATCGTAACATTTTGAAACAAAAAAATAAAATCAACTTGATTGGGATTCAACAGAAAATTGCACGGTACGGTACCATTGGGCACCGCAAATTGATAGACGGACATTTCACCACCGCCGATTGAGTGTTGGATTTTTAAGTGCTGCCATTTAGGGCCAGTTTCACAGTCGACACTTACCGAAATAAGTGGCACTTAAGTTTCCCATATTAGGAATTTAAGCTAAATTTCATAGCTAGCGTAAGTGGAACTTAAGTCACCAACATCCGAGACTTAAGTGCCACTTATTCAGGTAAGGTGATATTGGGAGTTAATCTTTCACATTCCCCACTTAAGTGTCACTTTTCTGACTGTGAAACTGGCCCTTAGTGCTCAATATTTGAGTGCCACCCATTTAAGTGTCAGATTTTATTAGAAATGGCTAATTCACAATAAGAATTCATTTATATTGTTTTCAATAATAAATCGTATTCTTTTTCAGCTTATTTAATAATTTGCATTTTATTAAGGAAATTTTGCAGAACAACGACTTTTGCAAAATAAAACACGAAAATAAAAAAAAATTATGCAAATTAATAGAAAATCAATTATTAACACTATTTTTACTGGCAATTTTTTGCATATTTTACTGTCAATAATAGCAAATTGGAATTTTTTCCTCAAAAATTTAAACACACAGAATTCGCTTGTTTAGCAAGATTTCACATTACATTGCAATGAATAAAATGTTCTTAAATGTTGCACCATGCTAAAGTTGTCAAAAAAAAACATGGGTATAACTGGCAAATCTGTATTCTATTGTGACTAACCATATTTGTATTCCAAAAGAAACAATGGCCATAGTGAATAATTAGCACTTCATTGTTTATTACCTGTCTGTAGGCAGTTTAAAAAAGTCAGTGGCGGAACCGTTGTAACGAAAATTCCAGCTGGTGGTGAAAATCTGTTGGTGAAGTGTCCAACGGTGAAAGTTCGGCACTGAATAGTCCTGCTTCGAAAATTGTATTTTCACATCTGCTGCCTTACAATACGCCCACACCGGAATGGCTTACACTCCGTTTTCTGTTAGTCACTAAGTCCTAGTTGAAATTATTTCTTCCATATCCTATAAAACGTCTATTGAAAACACTTTCAAAAGCATCCTTTGATTTTAATCATTTTAAAACATTGAACTAACTTCTCAGTCTTCCATCAAGGCGTGTGCAGTTTAACGACGATACAAGATGATTTCAGAACACATGCATGCATTAGATCTCATTGCATAATAAATCAGAAACTTTTAGATAATATCCATGACATCATTGTTATCATAAAAAGAGTTTTTTTTTAATGTCATGTATTTATGCAGATTCTCGTTTTGCTTTCATTTGCTTTTGAAAACTATTATGGGTAGTTTGATATTTATGCAAATTAAATTTTATTAACGAATATAATTGCATTGAAAATACAGAATCTTATGAAAACATCAAACAAGCAATATACAATATACCTATAGATACATGTACAAGGTCGATTTTATTCAGCTTTGCGTTTCCACAGAAATTTTTAGGCTAAAGTTATAGAAAACTTAGTTTGTCTTTAAGTGGGCTTTAGTTTTAATTCTGTGATGTTTCAAATAAAACACAGCATAAGTTATTATCTTTAACTATACACCAATAATAATTACAAATCGAATACAAAAATGTTAAAACTATTGCCACTTAAAAAAAATGGTGTAACTGTGGAAAAGTACTTATGTACAAAACCGTTTACATTCCTCATTACATGGTCGTTTTACTGAAGACTTTCTTAAAATTGAACATGTTTAGAAAAGAGGAGGAGAGGATCCCTTCTCTTTTCTACGCATGTTAATGTTGAAGAAAAGTCTTTCAGTAAAACAACCATGTAATCAGGGATTTAAGCCATACTTCTGGCAAATTCATTCGGTCTTCAAGTTAAGTCGCTAAAAAAAAAAACAAAGCTTAAATGATTAAATGATGGAAAATGTATATTTAAATATTTTTATGTGATTTTATGTTATAAATTAAAATTAGAATATATTTTATTCAAAATAACAACCATACAATATTAAATTTCAGTTGTTTTATATAACTTGCGGCTATGAAAACTTGAAGTTATTTAACAATTTACTAAAATAACCAAATGGTGCTATTTTGCTTGTTTGAACGGAAATCTTAACCATATATATTTAAAATGTTGTATTCTGTCCAGCAGGCCCCAATGGCATATTTTGGAGAGTCCAAGATATTAAAATGATTTTTGTACTGAAGTAAATCCTTTTTTCATTTTAACTTATTTTTTTGTTATGAAAAATAAATAAAGTGAAAGACTGGAGCGCACGAACTTGCTCTTGTAGTTCAAGTGGCTTGGAATTTCAAAGATTGAATATTATACATTTATCATGGGTAGTTAATATTATCTAATAGTTATTATATACTAGCTGGCCCACCCGACTTTGCACGAGTATACAAACCTATGCTTCGCATGCAAATTGAGTTACTTTTTGTAATTGAATACTACCTACTTTCTGGGTTCTTACCCACTTTATGAAAGGCGAAATTCGTAAAAATATGATGATCTAAGTCCAACGTTTATTACTTTCTCAACACAGAAAGAATTTTTCTAATCAAAAACCACTTTTTTGTGTTTATTCCATTTCACTCTAACAAACAAAATTTTTAAAATTGGGTATCCCTTTTTTGTTTATACCCCTTTTCACCCTTTTCAACCTTTTCACCCTGTACAAATCAATTTTTATTTTTTTTTTAAATAACTTTAAAACCATCCACTAAGAACGACCTTTCAAACACTAAAAGAATCTCTTAAATCGGACATTTTTTTTTATTTTTACCCAATTTCATATTACAATTAAGAAAATTTGATAAAAAATGTCCCTAAAGCCATTTCTGATTTCGACTCCATCGATTCCGTGTTAAATGTTATTCCACTGAACTAAACTACTTCGATAAACAAACATAATTTAAAAAAAAAATCATGTTAAAATAGTCGTTAATTTTTCTGAAACTATCCAATTTTCGGTGCAATTTTCTTATTTTTTTTTCGGTAAGAACCTTTTGCAAAGTATTGGAAAACTTAAAAAAAAAAAAAGATGAACGAAATCGGTAAAGTCATTCTAAAGTTATGGCGTGACCAAGGAAAACTGGAATTTAATAAGAAAATCAAAAAGAAGCATGAAACTCGTTTTTTAAATTGCTAAAACAACTCTTATAAAAATGTTTTAATTTCAAATTGAAAACAAAAATCCAAAAAAATTTTGTTTGAACATTTTTGTAAGCAATATTATTAACTTTTAAAAGGACTTCGCGCGTACAACTTTTATTTATCGAAATCGGTCTGGCCAATCTGGTTCCATTTTGGGGTATGGTTAAAGTAAAATAACCCCGTTTTGTAAAATTAAATGAATTCAATGTTTAAATTTACATGAGTTTTGTGTTATGAAAATAATTTTTTGAAATTCATAATGTTAATAATACGTAAATAAGAGTTTTCATTGAATAACATAAAAAATATCTCTTTTTATTAAAAATAGCTTGTCAAAATAATATATATACATGTTTTCACATATGTAATGAAGATTTACTTTGTCTTATTAAAATTTGTCTTCGTTATTAAATATTTCCCAGTATCTAAAGGCGAAAAAGCCCGAAGAGAACAGAAATATTGTTACAAAAAGCAGTACTGATAGCGTGAAAAAAATGCATTTCGTTAACATTTTTGAGAAAAAAAAAATTGGTACGCCAATTTTAAGTATTTATTAATTTTGAGTAAAAAATTGAACTTCACAAAAAAAATCTGCTACCCGTTTTTGAAAATTTTGATACGCATTTTTATTTATTATAAGAATCTACTTTTTTCAGTTGATCAGATATTGAGATAGTCGAAAATCAAAGAAACCGTTCTATGAGAGATATCTACTGTTAATAAACTTAAAATATAAAATTTAAACATTTTAAATGGTAGATCGTATTTACTAATTTCAACATACAAAAAAATTTTATCAAAATCGTAGGAGTCGTTTTTGAGAAAAAAAAAAATATTTTTCTTAACGGATTTTAAACATTTGTATGGGAGACACCGTTATTTTTGGGTATTAGAATAATTTTTGTCAAAAAAGTTCTAGATAAAGTTAAAAAAACTGCTTTTTACCAAGTTTAATAAAAATCGACATAGTCGTTTTTGAAATATTGAGTTTCAAAAAAAAAAAAAATTAAAATTTAAGAAATATCTTTTTGAAAATTTTGGTAAACAATATTATTTAGAATGAGTCAGCAATTCTTCATTAAAAAAATTGATCAGAATCAGTTGAACCGTTTCCGAGAAAAGAGAAAATAAAAAAAATGGTTCTTTGGGATTTACCATTAATAACCGGAACCATTTTTTTATTAAACGGCAACTTAGAACTATTAAAATTTATTGAGTTCTTAAAAAAAAAGTTTTTTCTTTTTGGATAAGAAATTTTGTATGACAGCAACTGTTAGTTTTGGTCCTGAAAAAAAAAAACGAGTGGGGTTAATGTCCAAAAAACGCAAGGTACCAAGTTGAAAGAAAATCGACCCATCCGTTTAGGCTGTAGTCGAACAGACAGACAGACATACAGACGGACGTTTTTGCGAGACCCACTTATTTCGTCTTCCCTTGCATCATCTTCCCTATCATCATCATCATTTCAAGTTTGATCAAAATCTCGAGTTCGATTTTTTTTACGAATTCATAACTTTCCGTATAGTACCTATAATAAAAATATAGAACATAGAATTTTGGTTCCAAAAGTTTTACAGTTTAAATGATGAATTTTATGTTATTTTGAAAATTTAATCAAGAGAAACTTTTGCATGAAGGTTTTCATAGTACAAATTCCTTTTTATTCATGTAAAAACTTAACCTGGCCCTAGGCAAAATATTCCATCTCAATGATTAACAATTTTAATCTTTTCACATTTAATTTAAAAAAAATCATTTACCTAAATTAAAGTGAACTTAATAAAAATTGCGTATTGACAAGGGCCTCACAAGTTAACTGATGACTCTAACTAAATAACATTGCCGGTATGAAACGCCAAATTGAATAGTCTAAAGGAATGGCTGTTAAAAAAAAGATTTTTTTTTTTAAATAATACTTTATGCGTTAATAGTTATTATAACCATTTTTGAGAATTTTGAACAAGTTTTTCAAAGTTTAAATTAATTGTAAAGTTTAAGATTATTAAAATTATTGGCATACCAACTTTTCATTTAAATATTTTATAAATTGAAGATATCGACTGAAATCAGTCTTGTAACACATTCTTGAAAACAATCGGTACTTTTCCTCCTTCTATATACCTGCATATTTCAACGTCCCGGGCTGTCTAAGTAATCATTCTAGACTCTTAAATATCTAACAATGACTCAATTTGTATGTTTCTTTTTAAAGTTTATGCTGAAGCATCAAATATTAAAAATTTAGAATGAAATATATGCAATGCGACATGTTCTTCTGGTGCAACAACAACGAGGAACAGTGGAGTAATATTCAAATTATAAGATACTGTGCCAAAGCGATGGAATGAAGTGACGTGAAATGACGCGAAACGAAAAAAATTCAGCCGAATAAACCGGTATTTCATTTTTATAGTTCAAATAACGTCAAATTTAGATAAAAATAGGAACAATTAGGTTTTATTTCATGTTTAAAAAAAAAAAAAACTCTAAAACAGTTTGTTAATTGTATTCTTCGATCACGGATCTTAATAAACAGATCGAACATTTGATATTGTGAGGTGATAATTTTTGTTCATATCTTAGCAGCTAGTTCGATTCAGTATGTTTTAAATATTTAAATAAAATGTCAAATTACTTCACTTAGTACATTTTTTAGTACGCCCAAACTCAAATTTTATAATATAAAACAAATTTAACAATTCTTTTATTCTAAAGTACAGGGTCAATAATTTTTAGTTCACTGAAATCGAATATTAAAACAAATAACACTAATTTTTAACCGAATCTTGTTGTTATCATTAATAATAAATCTATAACTTCTTAGCTCTACTTGCATACATTTTAAAATTTTTTTTTCGAAATCGAAATGCTGAGATTTTATATAAAATGAAAATTTTCGGTATTTTGCGTTTTCGGGATTCTGAACCCAATCCCTTCAAGAGAATACTTTGAAATGAATATCCTTATACTTTTGTTTAAAAGCCCGCGTCTTTTATTAGAATTAATCAAATTTCAAATTATGTTCGACAGTATTCTCCAACACAACTAAAATAAACTGAAAAAGAAAATCCAAAAATTTCGGGCAAATGACGGAATTTATTTTTAAATACTTTAACATTTTGCAGAGTTGTATAAGGTTGATTTGAGGCGATAAATCCTAAAATTACTTTAAAAATTTATCTTAATTTAATTAAAGAAACCATTTTTGATTAATATTACAAAAAAACTAACCAGGAATACATAAACAACACTAATATTTTAATATTATGTTAACCCATATTGATTTCTTGATAGAAATATACTCTTCTTCTTAACCTTTTCCTTTGAAATTTTCACTACAAAAACTGTTAATAAAACCATTGTAGGTGCTTAAAAATGGTACAAGTGGATAAGGAGAACCATTAAGCATTCGTCGCTTTTTCTTATTTTTGTAGATTAAGTTATATGAGATTAAAACTGCGGACTTAAGTTTGTCTATTATAACGCTACCTCCCAGACTATAGACAATCTCCGTAGTTTTAAGAAAAAAAAATTCTTTCAAAAGTTTGTCTTGTTTCAGATGATGTTTGCAGAGAGTGGTAATACGTTAGAGCCAGACACTTTTTTGTATCGAGATCAAGACACGGAGACTTTCATTCAATTTTGTTTTTGTCAGCTGAATAATTGTACACGTAAAAATTATTATTCTATATGTTTTTTTTTTTTTTGAAAGAAGCCAAAAACAATGCAAGACCAGAAAAAAAAATATGCAAATACTTTTTTCTCTTACCAGAATTTTCTATTGCCAGCATGCATTTAATTTAACACATTATTTTATCGTATATAAATGGACTCGTACTTAAAATAAAAAATACACATTAAATTAAAGTAAAACAAAAAAAACAAGAAAAAGTTCAAACCTTGGTACTTGTAGAGCATGTATGTGCTATCAGCGAATGGTAATTAAAATACCCATGAAGCAATAGTATGTAATTAAATTAGATAGTGATGATGATGATGATGGTAGCATTGAAATTTTAAAGTCAACATATTAACTTTATCCCGTGTGACGTGTGTTTATCTCCAATTTTAAGCTAAAACTCTGTACAGCTAAATATATACATATGTATAGGTAAAGGAGGTTATATTTAACAACGCCAGCATATTTAAACTAAATGAAAAGACATTTGCATAATGAACAATTTCATTTCATATTACGAATAGATTGCTTTAATGAATCCCAATCGAGGGAAAATCCAAGCTCAACTTTAATCAATGTAATTTGAAAACATTTTATTCTGTCGGCCTTCCAGAATTCAGAGCTGGCTGGATTAAAAATATGAGGCAAACTATAGTGAAATACCGATGGGCATGCATTTGTGTCACGGGATTCAATGTGGATCAAAATATCTTGAATTTGTTTAACGGGCTTGAATATGGATTAAAAAAAATATGAAAATTGAGCAAAGATTCAGTTTAGGGGTATTATAAGCGATAGAACCAAGAATGGACTATGATTCAAAAGGATTAAGAAGTAAGAAAATATAAAAATACATTAGGGCTGAGAATTAGATAAATTCGAAGGTTAAGTATCGATCTTAATTCAAGACACATCTATAATCCAGGGTCTTCTAGTTATAGGCAATATATAACTGGTAGTTTTCGGGGTGAGTCATTTTTTCTAATGTCATGTTACAAAGGATACAAATTGAACTTTAAATTCTAAAATCAATGGCACAAAGTTTAAGACAATTAAGTACGATTTAAAGCATTTTCAGTATGATGCTAGGTTAGAAAAAGGATATTCCAAGTTTTAAACGACTTAGCATCGTATACTATCTTTTTGACATTTTATAACAATTAAAATGACAAAATTTCTATTTTATCGTTTTAGTATAATACTAACTCCATATATCACTTTGACAGTCGAATTGTGAAAAATTATATTTGCTAACTTTTTTGCCATGAACTGTCATCGTTTTAGGCGTGTTGAGCTGGAGTTTATTTAGAAAATAGGTTAGGTATGATACTTGTACTAAAAACTGTTTAAATCTATAAGAACATTTTAGTAATAGGTTTTGAAGTCGGAAATTTTTTTAGTAGTACTGTGCTAATACCTTAACTTCAGGCTGTTTAAAATTGTACGCCAATATTGTTACTCTGAGACCTATTACTTTTGAAAAGCAGGAAATGAGTTTATTTTCAAAATAAATCGAAATTTAAAAAGAAATGACTAACACTAAAATGTACAAGTAGTGTGGTAACACATTTTCACTTTGTTGCTAATTGCCATAAAAAATAAAGTTTTCCAAAAATTCGTGTTCATAAAGAAAGTAAAAATATGGCTTGTCTGAAGTTGAGTTATTAGTTAGTAAAAAACTATTTAAAAAAAAATATTTTATTTACAAAAACTAAAACAAAAATTAAAAAAAAAAAAATTACAGTGGACGCACAGGCCGACGGCGACGGACAGTGTGACGAAACCCACTTTTTCGGACTTCTCGATCATCGTAATGTCAGTTTTGATGAAAACCTTGAATTTTTTTTTTCACGAAACCCATACATAAATACTTCGCCTTTAGAACAAGTAAAACGAACTTTTAAAAACAAAATTTCAAAAATCGAAAATTTCTTGAACATATATGTACACCTAGAAACGAAATTTGAAAAATTCACTCAGTCATTTTCAAAATATTGATTCTAAAAAATTTAATTTATTTTAAAAATCGAAAAATTATTTTTTTTTAAATTTTGTATGCAATAATATTTTAATTTTCAAGGACTTCCTTTATTAAAATTTTGATCGAAATCGGTAAAGCCGTTCACGAGAAAAGCTACAATGAAAAAAAAACGGTATAATGACAGGCACCATCAATAACAGATATTAATACATTTTTTTACCAAAATGCATACTATATCTTTAATAATGCAGGCAACTTAATTTACAATTTTAAATTATTTTTCATAACGGATGTATGGCGGGTATCATTGTTCTTAGAGCAAACAAAAATTTCAAAAATCCCTTGAGAATTATTAAAAAACCTTCGTTTCAAATTTTAAGAAAATCGCTTTAGTCGTTTAGGCTGTAGGTCGAGGTACTAACACATAACACATACTAAGACATACAGACAGATAGAGTTGCAGGACACACTTTTTTCAAGTTCTCTATCATCGTTATGTCAAGTTTGATTGAAATCTGGAATTCCATTTTCTTTACGAATCCTTAACTTGCCCTATAGTACCTACATTAGGTACGTACATATGTATGTACGCAAGTATTTATGTACATAGTTAGTTTAAGATTTTATCGAACAAATTAATATTCATATGTACGACTGTACATACATCCATTATACAAATTAGCTAAAAGGCATAATGCTGTCTACCGCTAGTAAAACTATGCACGACTGGATCTCACGAACTTGCTCTTGTGATAAGCAACAGTAATATAGCCACACAATGAAAATGCATGTTAATGGTTTCTATCCTGAAATCTTTAAAGAGAAAAAATATTAAAAAAAATTTTGTGAGTGCCGGGACTCACGGTTAATATGTGTAAACATCAACGTTTGTCCAAGCGCAGTTTTGAGGAACTGAAAGTACCCAATATCCTACTGTGCAGATTTCGTAACGTAACGTTCTACAACGTAATGTTGCACAGGAAAGTTAACGCCATCATAGATGTTTACACATCAAAAACAATCAATGAATTTGTCCATTCTTCGGTAAATCAAGCTTTAGGTTTAGGCTCCACTTAAACGACTGACATATTGAAAGTTTTCTGTCAGTAGACTTCAAAAACAATGAATTGGTCCATTCTTCTGTCAGTTTTTTTGACAGGAAATCGCCAATTTGTCAGCCAAGTAAATCAAGCATTAGGTTTATGCTGGACTTAAAAGACTGAAGTATTTTCTGTCACTAGACTTCAAAAACAATGAATTGGTCCATTCTTATGCGTTTTTTGACAGTTTGCTGATAAGAAACCGCCAATGAGTCAGTCGTTTAATGCAGCATTAGATTTAAATTTATTCCAAATGTTAATTGTTGATTTTTGTTCAATCGATTTTTTTTTTAGAACGAACACCTACGCCACAGCAAGTACACAGATACGAATTCGATATGTAGTTTATGTACCCAATAGTCTAGCCAGTACCGGATAGTGCGACCTTCATTTATCTAACATGCCAAGTATGCAATTCACGCCGGTAACACAGTTTTCCTCCGTGGTTAAGTTAAGCCCGGAGAATTTTCCTCTCCTTGCCCGAAGGGAATTAGTTGTTGTTGCATTAAACTTGAAATTTTTTTTGTCCCAACGTCGTTTTTTTTCGACCAATTTCCTCGGGACTTGCAAAAAAACACGGCTAGTATCATCTCACTGCACTCTTTACTCCACTAGATGGACGACGAAAGAAAATAAAACACACTCAAACAATAAGGAAATGCAAAAAGAAGAGCGATAATTCGGCAATCTGTTCAACCTCAGCATTTTGTACCCCAGCCAAAACATACGTGACTCGCCAACGTGTTTAAAAAAAGAAATTGCATCGTTTAAAAGTAGTATATGTGAACGTAGAATATCTGCGAACGCGCGTTCGAACGCGCGTCTCTTGTGTTCAGCCAGTAAAGTGATCTTCGGATTTGTATTACTGAACGTACCCTATATCCTACTATATCTAAGGCTATTATTATTTTTGGTTTGTTTTTGTTTATAGTTTTCTATCTAGGCTCTAGTGTAGTGTATCGGGCGAATGTAAAAAAAATAAAAGAAAAATAATATAAAAAAAAGCTAAAATGTATCGGTATATATGTAAATACATGATAGTTAATAATTATAAACAAGTGATCGTGATAAAATATAACTTAATCGTCGGTCACGTTAAAAACAATTTGTTTCGGTCGGGGCTAAGCATATTTCGTAACGTAACGTGCTACAATGTAATTTGCATGACGGAACGTTGCACAGAAAAGTTCACGTTTTTTTTCCACTCTACCGCGAGCATAGATGTTTACACATCAAAAAGTCAAAAGCATTAGGTACATAAAATGATATTTTGTTCGTTGTTGTTTTGTTTTCAAAATTTTTAAACGCAATATTAAATACTTGGGGTGGTCGGTGGCTATTTCCGTTATGTGATGTTTTTTTTTCTCCAAAAAACCTGAAAATCAGTTTTCTAAAAAATTATTTTGTGTACGAAATTTAGTTAAAATAATTTTTTACATGTTCTTGATGAGCTAAAACAAAAAAATCGAATTTTAACTCTAGGCAATCAAATAAAAATGCTTTTCACCAAATTTGAAGCAAATGGGCTTACCCGTTTAGGCTACCGCTGAAATTACAGTGGACGCGCGGACGCACAGACGATATACCGAATCCCAGTTTTTGGACTTCTTAATCATCGTAATATTAGCTTTGATTACAACCTCGAAGCAATACTTGCCCCATAAACCAAGTTAACATGATGCAAATATAACCGATTTTTTACTTTATAAGTTATTCTCAAAAAGTTACACTGCTTTAAACCTCTCTATATAGGTAAAGGGTCATTCATATAACGGTTTCGAAATAAAGCTTAATAAAATATACAGAGCGATACATTTTTGATGAAAATTTTATTTCATTATAAAGTTTGGTTTTTGCCATTAAGTGTGAAAAACGATATCATTCAAATGGCCGCCTCGGGAAGATTCGCAGTATGCGACTCTTTTGAGTTAATTCTTAACCACTATTTCGCACATTTCAGGCGGTATCTTGGCCATAATTTGAGTAATGTTGGTTTTTAATATGTCTAGTATTATTCGCGTAGATACGGTCTTTTGCGTAGCCCCATTGTACAAAATCTAACGGTGTCAAATTGCATGATCTTGTTGGCCAATTGAAGTCGCCAAAACGTGAAATTACACGAGCAGGAAACTTCTCACGCAATAAAGCCATAATTGGTCGTGTTGTGTAGTTTTGTTGCCCCGTCTTGTTGTAACGCAAGCACATATAAGTCATAATCTTCAATTGTTACGACACGTTCACGAACGCCGAGAAATCTATAAATTCGGATCATCAGCAGCTAAGTTTAAATCACCACTTTTGTAGTTATAGTTTTAATAATTTTAACGTGTTGTTCGATTGTTAAGCGATCCACTATCGTAAATGGCAAACTTTCAACTAATATTATGACACTTAAAATGACAGCTGAGTTTGACAGGTGTCAAATGCCATTACTCCCAATTTTAAACCATGAAATGAATGACCCGTTTAACTCCACCCCTGGCCGCAGCTATTCGAAATATTACATCGATACAGCAAAAAAAAAAAATAAAAACTAGTGAATTCTTATTTTATTTTAAATTGGCAAGACTTTCGAGGCGTAAATGATTTTTTTTGAAATGAAACCATCGAGGAAAGTTATTTTCTATTCATTCTACTACATTTATAACGACTATCGGCAAAAGAATAATAAAATGGCAAAAGCAAAAGTGTGTTAGAGTAAAAACAAAATAAACATTTTTAACTGTTAATTGGTGGTGAATCTATCGATCGTATTTCTATGCCTGCCTTCATTTCAATTTCAACCCTAAATGCAAACCTACTTTTTTTTAAGAGGAAAACGAGCATACTTTGAAAAAAAAAAAAAAAAATGTTTATAGTGAGATAAAATAACTCTTAAGGGGGCTTGCGTTTGTATAAATTTTCATATGATTTTTCGTGTCAAATACTTGAAGTGAAAATTTATTCTTCAATAAACAGTGAAACAAATATGAATTTTATTGATTTGTTGATACCTATGTACTTAATGATACAAAAATATTTTGCCGCTATGAGTAGCAATATGATGTAAGAGTTATTTAAAGAACGTTATTTTCTAGTCCTCCCTTGATTAAAAATTAATAATAATGTAGATAACCTTTGACTTCTTTTTCGCATACCACGGATAGTTGGCTTTTCTTGGATTAAAAATAATATGCACTATGATGGGATAGCAGAAACTTGCTCTTGTGGTTTACCACTGTCATGTAGTCACACATTGAAGATGTATATGTTAATGGTTCAATAAAGTTAATGGCATCTCTTTAACGAGTAAATTTAAAAAAACGTCAAAAGTACTAAGAAAAAGGGTTTTTTTGTTTTATTTTTTCTAAGTTTTCAAAATATTCCAGATTGCAAAGTTATAAAAAAATTAGGTGAAAAATTAAGAAGATATACGCGGATAACCAACAAATAAGGCCACTTTATTAACAAAAAGAAAAACGTAGAATGCATATTTTCGTTATATGAATTTTTTGCCAAAAACCCGAAATTTGGTTATCTTATGTACATTCAAATTGCTTTGGAGGAAATCGATCCACCCGTTTAAACTCCCGCTCAAATTACAGTGGTGGGCGCACTACGCACAGATTTAGAGACGTACAAACACACAGACTGACGGACGGTATGACGAAATCCACTTTTTCGGACTTTTTGATTATCGTAATGTCAGTTTCGATTACAACCTCGAAATTTTATTTTACATGGAACCAATACTCTTACCCTTTAGAAGAGCAAGCAAAATGTATAAATCTGAATCAGAACCAGTTATGATAACTTTTGATTCAAGTCCGATAAGATTGACGTCCAATTCTAAAAGTTAATATAAAATTGTGTGTTTGAAAAAAAAAAAATATTAAACTTCTTACGTTTGTAACTTTTGTTCTTAAATTTTTTCTTTTATTTACGTAAAAAAAAATTATGAATAAAAAAGTTTTTTATTTACTTAGAAACTCGAGTCTGCTATTATGAATTTCTTTCTTGAAATTCAAATACACTTTGGTTGATGATTTATCTACAAGTGTTTTGAAGAGAGGATAAGTCCAAGAACTAAAAGTATTTCTTTTTGCAATCCTTTACAAAGAAAAATAAAGTCAGAGTCTTACTTCAAGTGGCCAGTGAGAAATTTGCGGATAAAAAAGTTGCTCTTCTTACAGGTTCTTCTTCTATAGTGGCTCTTAAGTTGAAACAGGTGAATCTCCCAGCAGCAACAACAAGTTCACTATATAGTGGTGGCAAAAAGTTTTCAAAAATCATTTGATTTCAGGAGTGAGAGCAGGTTGAATTTTTCGAATGATTTGCAAGCATCATTGCATAAAATTAAACTGACTGCACAAGGATAGAGATTTCGTGTAGATAACTACAACTATTGATCAGTGTTACCGCAGGCCAAATTATTTATGTTTCCCTCTGAATGAAAAAATGTGCCCTTTTGCAAATAAATGCATAACATTAACAAAAAAAAATACGAGTTTTTTTTTTAATTTTATTAAAGGAAATATTAAAAGAAAATTAAGAATATTTAAAACATTGTTATACATAATATTACTCAATGTAATAGTCTGTCTTAGATTTCATAAAAGAAACAAGTTTTTTTACTTACTAATTTACCCGCCCGGGTTAGCACGAGTAGACAAACCTAAAATACAAAATAAAATATTGTTTTTTTGACTTTTTGTAATCGCATATTACTTCTTGGGTTTTAACACACATCCTCTCAGTCCAACCTTTATTGCTTTCCCAACACAGAAAGAATTTTCGTATTCGAAAACCACTGTTATATTTTTATCACATTTCATTCTATAAATAGCATTTTTTTTTTAAATCACCTTTAAAACATAAACAGAATTTCTTAAATCTGACATTTCTTCATGTTTACCCTATTTCACCCTACAAATAACAAAATTTGAAAAAGAATATCCCTAGAGCCATTTCCTAAGAAAAACCTACTAAACAAAAAAAAATTCCTTAAATTGGACAAAATTAAAAGTAAATATCCTTGAAGCCATTTCCTAAGAATAACCTTTTAAAAGCAGGTAAAGTTTTTTCAATCGGATACATCTCTTTCATTTCACCCCATTTCACCTTACAAAGTGAATTTTTTTTCTGATATTTTAGTAGTTATTCTGCTAGTCGGGACCGAGACGAAGCCAACCAATAAGAGATCATTAAAATCGGTTCAGCCATTCTTGATTTATAAACGGTGTAACTTAACCGACTTTGTTTTATATATTAAAAAGATTTCAATTTACTTATATCATCTTTGAGGGAATTTTAAATTAAAGACATTTCGGCTTCGAGGATGGTTTTTTGAGTATGGGAAATTTAGGAAAATGCATATATGGCTACAATATTTTGGCTTAATAAAAACGTTATTTAAATTTAGCTCCGTATACTTTGGGTCTGCAAGGAAATATTCAGACGAGTTTTTAAATATATTACCTAACTTCGGTGGCGATAAATTTTAGAGTGAACCTGAACCTGAGCTTCAACCGTAGCCAAATGTCTCCAATTTCACTTGTGTGAATCACCCTTGATGAAATTTTGTCCTACTGCATTGCATTGTGTCTCCGGATAAGACTTGAAGAAGATTCTACAATTCGAAGGATTGGTGTCGGTTGGCTTTACTTGCCAAAGAAAGTCGATGAGTTCGTAAAGTCGGAACTCCGGAAAGTTTTTCGTTGAATCTTCCCCCTTGAGCCCTTTGACCAAATATTTTAGAAAGGAGTTTTTTCTTCTATTCTATCTTCATCCGCCCCTTTTAAGAGTTCAAACTAGAAATTTCAAGGTCTTGGAGTCTCCTAAATTCTTCGGGATAAGGTCTTGTTCTAGATTGTTTTCTTAGTCGAAAAGGCAACAGCAATTGAGAATAGTAATTCTTTGCTCGATTTATTGTCTGATTTTACTGTCTAATGTTATGGTTGAGGAAGAGGTGAAATCACTTAACATACCTACAAATTCTAGATGGCTATACTTTGACATTCTGTCCAATTCGTCTATGTTGGTTATTTCATCTTGTTGGTAACATATATTTCAATTTGCCAATTTAAACAGTTTTTTTGTCTAAACGTGTAAGCCCAACGGTGACAGCTCGCTGATTTCTGATGTCAATATCGTCAGCGAATGCAACAAATTTTACAGAATCATCTCTATAAATGCTATCATAAGCTGCTTTCAAATCGATAAAGAGATGGCGTGAGTATCGTTTAGTTTTTCTTTCAAGTTTTCTTCAGGATCTGCCAAATTATTAAAATATGATCAAAGTTCAACTTTCCAGCGTTCACATAATAATATGGTAGATGCTCCTCTATAGTTGGCTCAATTGAAAGGAACTCCTTTTTTTCTGGATCGGGTTATCGGTACTGAGAGTAGTGAGAGTCCATTCATCAGGCATACAATCTTCTAATGAAATAGTTGACCAAGTAATTTTCAGCTGTTTTAAACAACTTGGACGGTAACCGCTTTTGTTCGACTTTGTTCATTTTGGTCAGGTGGATGGAAGTGTTTGCTATCATCTTCTAGGTTGAATGGTTCATTCTACTCAACAGCTATATTTTAGTCTTTCTCGTCGTTAAACAGTTTGCAGAAATAATTTCTCCAAAATATTCTGTTTTTGAATTTGTTCAAGCTTAATAAAGGATTTTTCCAATAAGAGGTGTTATTTTGAATAGCCCGTTATTTCGGTAGCTGTCACTTTTGAAGCTGTCATTTTTTGACATTTGACAAGTAGAAATTACGCCATTAATAAAAATGGAACGATACACGCTTCAACAACGCATTGAAATTATTAAAATTCACTATAAAAATGGAGACGGTTCGTAAAACTAAAACATTTTTGGGTCGTCGTGAAGCACCTTGTCGGACCGCAATACAGAAATTGGTGGACAAATTCGAGCTGTTGGGACAAGTTAGTGATGTGAAGAATAAAACCCGTGCACGTCGCTCAAGAACAACTGAGAATATTGCTGTTGTAGCCCAAAGTGTTGAAGAAAACCCAGGTTTGTCCATTCCTCGTCGTTCTTTGGAATTAGGCATTCCACAAACGTCATTACACCGTATTTTGCATAAAGACTTGGGTCTTAAGGCTTATAAAGTTCAGTTAACACAAGAACTCAAGCCGGCTGATCATCAACAACGTCGTGTCTTTGCTGATTGGGTCCTTGAAATGCATGAAAATGATCCGGAATTTCATCGAAAAATCATCTTGAATGATGAGGCCCATTTCCACCTCGGAGGCTGCGTCAACAAGCAAAACTGTCGCATCTGGGGCTCGGAAAACCCAAGAGTTATTGTTGAAAAGCCTCTCCATCCTCAACGCGTGACTGTTTGGTGCAGTTTATGGTCCGGCGGGGTCATTGGACCTTACTTTTTCGAAAATGAGGCTGGAGCAACAGTTACGGTCAATGGATTGCGCTATCGAGAGATGATTAATGATTTTTTATGGCCGGAATTGGTTGGTATTGATCTGGACAACGTTTACTTTCAACAAGACGGCGCTACGTGCCACACAAGCAATGAAACCATCGATCTTTTAGGGGAAAAGTTTCCGGACCGTGTTATCTCTCGAAGAGGTGATCACAATTGGCCACCGAGATCTTGTGATTTAACACCTTGCGACTTCTTCCTTTGAGGCCACGTGAAAGGAAAGGTCTACGCCAACAGTCCAGCGTCGATTCAAGACCTCAAAGATGGAATTCGTGAGGCTATCGAGGACATAGGGCAGCCACTTTGCGATTTGGTTATGGAAAATTTCATGAAAAGGATATGGTCCTGTAAGCGTGGTCGTGGCGGCCATTTGGCTGATGTTGTATTCCATTATTAACGGCATATCTTCCTCTTTATAATGCAATAAACATCCGATCATTTATCTCAAAAAATGCCATTTTTCTTTGAATATCAAAATAACACCTCTTATTAGTTTCCGTAACACTTAAATGCTATTATTAAAAGAAAATGTTTTCCTTGAAACGTGAGAAACGTTATTGTGTAATTTAATAGGGAACGGTACGAATAAATTTTAATCAGTAATAACGAAATTACGATTTATTATAAAATCTTTTTTTGAATATCATGCATTTGAAAAATCTCGTTTTTATTCCAAAGGAAAATACATCATTAAGAAAAACATTAGATTCCGATTTTTGCCACGATTTTTAAGACTTGAGGCCACATAATGCTCCAGTGCCATTGGGTTTAATTTATTTTTTAATCATAGGAAAATATTTCAAAATTAAATTGATTTAAAAGATTTTTTTTCAAGTTTTAAGAATGCTCGTGCTAAAGGTAGGTAATAGCAATTTAAACAATTATAAATATGTAGCTTTGATTAGTTTTGGTGGTAAGGATTCAGTTATATATATAATTGAAAAGCATCACTAAAATTTTAATGTTTGATTCTTAGAACAAATTTCGAGTCCATAACATGGCCTTAGGTGTCAAATAAATTAATTTAAAAGAATAAAAAAAAAAAACAGCACTCAATCAAAAATCAGCATTGCGTGTGTTATTTTAAGTCCCTATAGAGATACCTACTATTTTTATTTCTTGTTTCCTCTCTTGAAATTGTAATCCAATTTGCTTTCTTATTGTGAATAAATTTACTTTGAACATCAAACATCTCAATAGTCAATTATATTTGTTCAAACAAATAAGAAGTTTTATTGAGAGCTATAGATAACTATACCTAACGCAGACCTACCTATAAAGATTCTTTTACTATATACCCTCCTTTCCTAGTTCTATTTCAAAAGCGGAGGTAATATTTGATCTATTCATCTCTACCAAAGTGTAAAACGAGTAAACTTCTCAAATACCTTTGTACATACATCCTACACTCTATATCACATTTATATCACCCTATCAGCAAGGATGTCACCGATGTTATCTGCGGGATATTCGTGTCAAAGTCCCATTCTGAAAGTTTGCCCTTATAACCTAAGTCGGTAACATAACGTTAGTTCCAATTAACCTTTCTCGTTGCTGGCTTCACAGGATAGCGAATATACGGCAAAGGTGGGTTATAGATTGCCGAGAAAACTAGCTGCCGGTATAAAGAGCAACTATATCCTTTTTGTGACAGCGACCAACTATAATAAATTTAAGAGGATGCCACAGTTTGTGGGCGACCCGGGGAAATGATACAAAATCTATAACACCTCACTCGAAAAATAAAATCCATGTAGATTTATTTGCATTTTACTGATGCCTGGATATAAAAAAAAAATAAAAATAAAGAACATGGATCAAACTTTATTTTCTATCTGTTGAAAAATATAAGTTTTATAAAAGTTGGTGCTAACACAGTTAAGTAAATATAATTTTTTTTTTTTTATTGAACGGAAATGGTTTTTTGAGTGATTTTAATTTCAATAAAATGCAAGTTTGGATCCCATGTAAATATATATTGGATTCTAGAATACAGTTTGCCCTGGTTTAAAAGATACCTAAAGTAATTACAACAAGAGCAAAACCGTAATCTACTTGTAGACTGTGTTATACATGTGCACTGTTCAAAATACATTTATAATCGTATTTTGAACATGTGGTTTTCAAGAAGAAAGAAAACACATATAATTTAATGTTATGGCTAAGAATTTAGCTTTATTATAAAGATATGCTTTTGCCATTATGTTTAAAAATGATTTCGGGAAAATGGCCGCCGCAGCTGGCTCGAATAAATTCCAGAAGAGAGGCCCAATTTTCGACCACTTTTTGCAGCAATTGGGGCCGTATGTCAGCAATAACGCGCCACATATTCTCTTCCAAGGCATCAATCGTCTTGGGCTTATCTGCGTAGACAAGCGACTTTACATAATCTCACAAGAAATAGTCCAGCGGTGTCAAATCGCACGATCTTGGAGGCCACGCCACAGGCCCACGACGCGAGATAATGAGCTCACCAAAGTTTCCTTTAATAAATTGATTGTTTCGTTGGATGTATGGCATGTAGCGCTGTCTTGTTGGAACCAAAGGTCATCCATATCAACATCCTGCAATTCAGGCACGAAAAAGTCATTAATCATGTCTCTATAGCGTTCCCCATTGACTGTTACTTTATGGCCGGCTTCATTTTTGAAGAAATATGGACCAATGATTCCTTCTGCCAATAGAGTATACCAAACAGTGACTTTTTGAGGATGTAACAGCGCCTCAACAATGACAATTTTATGCTTGTTAACGTACCCACTCAACCAAAAATGAGCTTCATCGAATATTGGACGCAGCGCGCGATGCGACACGCGAACCGTACCATTATTTTGGTAATAAATTTGCACGATTTGCAATCGTTGTTCAGGAGTAAGTCTATTAATTATAAAATGGCAAACCATATTGAGCATAAATCAAGTGACAGCTGTCAAAAAGATCAACTCCAAAAAAGTATTTCAAGATTGAAAACCACACGTCCAAAAAAATATACACTTTACTAAATAAATATACTTAAATGAGCTGACATTGCTTTTAGTATATTTTTTTTCAAATTTGAAGATCTAAAAAAAACTTCTTCGTTCATATACAATATCTTAGCTATCTTACTCTGAAGAATATGCATTTCCAAACAACACACTGTTTCATAGCAAGCGTATTAACTTTACTTGAGAAAAATTGTTGTCGTAAGCAACAATTAAAATTACATTTTATTGATATAATAATTTGACACGTAAATGTTGTTGCGACAAGGGGGCAGTGTGTTGCGACAATAACTTTCCATTTTGTTGTTTATATAGAATATTTATAGCTTTGTTTCAGATATTTTTGTTATAATAAAATATTTTTTATATTAATTAGTCTGCTATTGCACGACGACTTTTGCGTCGTGACTCTTTTCGAACATAATTAGTGCAAAAGAGAAGAAAAATGAGACGGAAAACAAACTGCCCTATGAGTCGTTAGCCAAATTTCTGCGACTCATTTTTGATATTATTTTATTTCTTGCTTGTTATTTTAGCAAATTGTTTTATTTACATATGTTCGTTATTTGTGGAGTGCACATGTACCTATAGCTGTATGGTTGCTAAGGTGTAGAGCATAGAGATTTTCTATGCTGGAACAAAATCGAGAATTTAATTACCGAAAAATAAATTAAAGAGGATTCCCAATTTTGAGTCAGGACCCAAAAGTCATATTGTAATAGCGTACGACTCACAGGATGAAATTTTAAAGAAGAATTCAAAGAAGAGTCACGACGCAAAAGTTGTCGTGTAATAGCAGACTTAGGAATAATGAAAGAACAATCAAAACAAATGTATATGTATTATGTGATTTCTGCATTGTTTGCTGCCTTTAGCCCAGATGCGTTTCGTCAAGCCACGATAGCTGGGCTCATCAGTAATAGTATCACTGCTGCTAGATATAGTTGCTTCGATAACCAGCAACTAAAATTTTGCGTCTTAGAAGGGTACAACAACATTTAACTGCCTGGGCGAAACCCAATTTGGACTTAAGGTCGCAAAAAACTTTCAATTGAATTTAATTGAACAACGGATATTGATATCGCGTACAACTCTGGTAGAACTTTTTTTTTTTTAATATTTTAGAACTAAACGCGAATTCCAAACTACACTTTGTAATGTACTGCATTCTATGACTAGATTCGTCTTAGAAATCGGCTGTCCCCTCCAACCCTTCCCCCATAAATCCACCCTTGCCGACATCGTCTTTCGTCAATACCTATACATAAAATAAATATATTTACAAAAACATAGCTGAGAAGATCTATACGATGCGATGCAGAGATGAACGACTCATTTGAGTGTGCCAATCTCAACCAAAAGTCAATGATTAATAATTTATAGTATACTTACCACAAGCACAATCTCTGGAAGCTCTGATTTAGCGCCTAATTAAAATTTGTTTACCACTTAATTAATTTCCTCATGTCTTCAATGTCTATCTATTTCAATAGACATACATATACATTACGATGGTTGTTGTGTATATATAATATATTTTGCACTTACGTTCCTGATGATACCTATACCTGTTATCCTATGAATAAAGTAAATATATGGATCCAAAAACACACACTCTTAATTATTTACTTTCTCAATTATCGAATTCGACTAATCGATTCCGTCAACCTTAAGTTTATTTTATTATCCAAAGAATTGCTCCATTCAGATCCAAATCCTATTTCATATACCTATATAGCTTCAGATGAGATACATGTTTGTGTCTTGTAGAAGATACTCAAGCATCTATTGAATGAATGAATGTCGACATTAATAAAATATATAGGTAAAGTAGTTGTTGAAAGTTGTTAACATTAAGGTTAATAGGTTTTCATTACAATAAATTTGGGTTGATTGGCAAGAGGACTTATTACCAATAAGGCGTCCCTGGTTTGGGATTTATATAACATTCAACATTAAGTGTCGAGAAACGTAGACCAAAAAAAAAAAACTGAAGCCAAAATGAATTAGTACTTACAAGAAGTTTTTTTTTTTGTATATTTTTACTTGATAGGCTATAGACGTATTATAGGGCAAGCTTTCCATTTGTAAAAAAAAAAAACTGAGACTGATACACGAAGAGAATATGAAAAATGTTTTAATCCTGCAACGCTGGCGCTGTGTGTCTCTCCTTGTATGTACCAGGAACAAGCGCTTAAACTATGTAAATTGAAACGTAAATTCTGTTTTTTTTTGCTATGTAGTAATTAATGGAACCTGGGTCCTATTCCACCAACCACTATCTATCAATAAGCAACTTACCATCAATTTTGATACGATTGACATAATGTCCAAGCAAAACCTTAAAAAGATTCATCAATAATTGCTAAGTGATTAGTGATAAGTTGTTGGTGCAAAAGGGCGGGAAGTAATAACCGTTTAGGGAAAATATTTTTTTTTTTAAACAATTCTATTTATGTATTTTCTGTCAGCTATAGATTGAAAAAAAGCATTTTTAACGGTCTTATGTTCGGTTTCACAAATATTAAACAGGCTTTTAAATTTTTAAATGACGTATTTTGTATGAAACTTTATGAAATCGGGCCATTAGTCCACAAAAATCTCAAATGTTATTATCAGTTGACTAGAGTGACGACCTTGTCAATATAGTTTGTGTTGAGTTCATCAGTAGTGAACTATATCCAACAAGTTGAAAATTCTTAATAATTCACAGTGGAAAATTATGGTCCCTTTGTTGATTTCAGAAATAATTTCTAACTTGACGAAAACTTAGGCCGATTTACTTAAACGAAACTTAAATGACGCTTATTATGTATGTGATAGTTTATGCAGATGAAAAGTTGCACATAACCTTTTAAAACTAGAAGTTTAATGTTTAAATTTCGGGTCAGCCAATGACTTAAAAATTAGGTCAGAATAAGTAAAATTGCAGAAAAAAAATAAATTAAGAAATATATTCATATGAAAGTAATTCCAATGCAGATATGAATGTAACAATCGTCAAATATTTTGCAGAATATTCCCAAAAGATATAAAATACTGTAAGTACTGCCCTGAACAAATGTATTTGTTATAACAATAAACACTGCTTATTAACTGTTTTTTCATTGTCTCAATAATTTGTTTGTTGATTTTACGAACATTTTTTGTTTTAAAAATATCTACTCAATAAACGATTCGTTGGCTCAGTTAAACTCCGTTCAATGGAAATTTAAATTCAAAAATTAATAACCGGTTGCTTGTAGGTATTGATAAACGTTTCTCCTTTGGCACAATAAACTCATACATTGTGACCAACAATTTTTTCATACAATGACTTTTTTTACTTTAATAAATGAGTTTATTAGCGCTGGAACTGAAACTGGAGATGCAAAAGTTGTCAAAAAGTGTCGTACGTGCTTTTTTTTTGGCGTGACCACAATGCAGCTGTACAGCTTTCTGACAGTCTGACTGCAGAAGCACTGATAATTATAATATGAGGAATTGAAGAGAGCTTGAAACTCACTTCAACTCATCGATTTGAAATGCCAAAAAAGCTGCACACAAAAGTCAAAAGTTGGTGAACTCTTGTACCTACGGCCGCAGGTCTGTTTTAAGCTAAGTTGGGTTGTGTTCGCAAGATTGAAATAATGTTTATTCAATATTTTAACAGCTAGCTAGTCCGGCTGCAGTTCCAGTTGCAGCTCCGTCTCCATTGTGTTCATGCAGTAAAAGGAAGCAGCTGCAAAACCGTTATATAATCAAAAAAAAAAACTACAAAATAAATGCACCCAAATGAAAACGAGGACAAGGAAAACAAAATAAAGAAAACGAAATAGTTTTTTTTTGGCACAACAAACGAAATTGGTCAATTTAATAAACTATTTTACTGTCCTAATATATTCGTTCTTTTAAACAATAAAATATTATATCATTTTGCTTTTTTCAACAAAAGTTTATTAAAGAAATAAACCGCTTTCAATTTACCAAATAAAAACTATTTTTTAAACTATTTATTTATTTATTTATTTATTTGTTTATCCTATTTTATAAACTTATATAAGCAATAATACAATGATGGTGACAATATTTAATTTACAATGATATGATGTTCGAACTTTCGTAAGATTGTAGTATTAATTAATTATTATTATAAGCATGTATATTATAGAAGGAAAATTGGGTTTTCATCAATCGGTAATACTAACGTAATGAACACTTTGTGGTAGAGATACCAGTATCAAGTGTTCTTAGAAAATTGGAAGTTCTGAATGTTGTTTATAAAGAATTTAGCAGGTAATGAAGTACATTGAATTTTCAAATTTTTTTTTTTTTATCATTTTTATATTTTTTTTTTATTTTTTTTTTATTTATTTTTTTTATTTTTTTTTTTATTTTTTTTTTTAATTTTAATTTTTTTTTTATTATTATTATTATTTATTATTTTACTATTAACCAAGAACTTGAAAAAGTGTCTCAACTTCAGACCTTGAGAGAAGCCATTTTTTTACTTCCTTTAAAAACAAATATTTTTGGAAAACTTTATCCTTTATGTCGATTGGCAACTTGTTGAAAATGTGTGGACCCATTACACTAAGAAATTTTCTACAGTGCTCTTTTCTAACAGCAGGAACAATTACACCATTTTGTAAGTTGCTACGAAGTTGATATAAAGTGTTGAATCTCATTTGCGCATTGTTGTTTCTGATGAAATATGATTTGAGTATTTTAAATATAAATAAGTAACGAAGAGGCAGTATTCTAGTGGTTTGGAATAGGGGTAATGATGGTTCAAGCCTACTTTGACGCAATATTAACCTAAGAGCTCTTTTTTGCATTGTAATTATAGGTTTCAGGTTACTTAAGGAAGCACTTCCCCAGCATGTTAATCCATATTCTAGTCGCGAATTTATTAGTGCAAAGTATATAATTTGGAGCAACTTACTTGGAACTATGTTGCGCAAGTAATATAATTTATTAATCGAGTAGTACAATGACTGTTTTACTTGATTGATATGAGGTTTCCAAGTAAGTCCCTTATCAATTTGTACACCTAAGTACCTGTATTCAGAAACGAATTCCAGTTGAAAACAAAACTTATTACAAGTAGCACTGTCGCACAAAGAGTGATGGTGTTTTATCGGTGGAACTTGAAGTGGTTTCGTTAAAGAAAAAATAACAGCCTTAGATTTACTGCTTAAAACCATATCATGCGAGTTCATCCACATACCGAGTAGAAATAAATCATTGTTGATTTGCATCATAAGGTTATCTAATGAACAAGCTTCATAAGACAATGCTAAGTCGTCAGCAAATGCCATTAATTTACCATTTACAGGAACTTTGAAGATAGAGTTGATGTACACGACGAAAAAAAGTGGGCCAAGTACAGAACCTTGAGGAACACCTACATCTTGGCAGTCTTTAAGTCACTCAGGACACCATTTACCTGAACATACTGTTTTCTTCCACTAAGATAGCTTGCAGCCCATTTTTGCGACATGCCTCTAAAACCCATTTGAAATAATTTACTCAATAGTACTGAGTGGTTAACTAAGTCAAAGGCTTTAGTTAGATCAAGAAAAACTCCAGCCGATTTCTTGTTTTTATCTAATGAGCTATAAACTTTGACGAGAAAACTTTCCATAGCATCTTCCGTAGATTTCCCTACTCGAAAGCCAAATTGTGATGCATCAAGAAACTTTGCTTTATCTAAAAATTCTAACATTCTTGATTTAATGGCTTTTTCAAGAATTTTTGCGAAAACGGAAAGCAGGGAAATCGGTCGGTAGTTGTTAGGATCCTTTGCATCACCTTTTTTATGAACTGGAGTAACAATAGCTGTTTTGAGGCATGATGGGAACTCGCCTTGTTCAAAACTCTTATTTACAAGGGTAGTAATGGGGGCCGATATATATTTTCCGATTTTTTTTAATACAATTCCACTTATTCCATCATTTCCACAGGAGTTTGTTTGTTTTAGGTTATTTATAATTGAAAGCACTTCTGCTTCGTCAACTGGGCTAAGAAAGAAGGACGAGGGATTATATGTTTCTCTCGTTGAATTAATATTACGATCAAACTGACTATTAGGTTTGTGTAAAAGAGGAGCTTGTGTGAAAAATCTATTAAATTCATTTCCTATTTCAGCTTTATCCGTGGCGTTAGTGTATTCATCAATCTTAAGAATTTTGATTTCTTCGATTTTACCTACCTTTCCTAGTATATTATTTACCAATTGCCATTGTTTTCGAGCACTAAAGCGATATTCTTGAAATTTAGATTGATAATAACTTATTTTTTGGTTTTCTATTAACTTCCGTACGTTATTTTCCAATCTATGATATACGTTTTTGATTTCAGGTGTATGTATACATCTTTTATTTCTGGAATAAAATATATTTTTTTGTCTTATTTTGGAGCAAATATCATCTGTCATCCATGGTTTGATTTTCTTATCCCTGGATTTCACCTTTCTCTTTTTATTATCATTAATATGCTGTGCTAGTGACTCCAGAAAAGATGAAAAGGAATGAGACACATTGTTAATCAATAATGCTCTATTCCAGTCCTCCTGCTCAAGAGCACGGAAAAGCCTTTCATAGTTAATTTCAAAAAGGTCTTTAACTCTCTGAAGCCTTTCAATTCCTCTCTACCGCCACTGTATCTAGGAGGCATAATCCAGTGGTAAAATGATCAGTAATATCAAGCTCCAAAACAAACGGAAATAAATTTAAGAATTGTCTAGATTTGAGAAACACATGATCAATACAAGTTTTTGATCGTTCTGTTACTCTAGTGGGAACATTGACTAGAGATTGGAAACCCATTGACGACAGCTGCAAAACATAATCGTCACTTTCTGGAGGAAAATCAAGAATGTTTATATTTAAGTCGCCCATCAAACACACATTCTTGCATTTGGTTGTACTAAGTAGCCTATTTAGTTCATCGTAAAAGATATCCAGATCAACAAATTGCAATCGATATGTACATAAAAAACAAATAAATAATTTTCCTATTTTCACTTGTAAACTTACGCAGTCGGCACTCTCAAAATTTGTGACAGAAACATCAACTTCAATTTCTGTTTTATAGAATACAGCAACACCACCCGCTTGGTAAGTTTCATTACAGTTTGCGTTTAATAATTATATAGCCCGGAATGTTAAAATTTGCCAATTCGTGATTAAAAACCCAAATTTCCGTCAAAACTATGATTTGGGGTAGGCGATTTGTACAAGTAGCCATGTAAGAACAGAACTTATCAAATGATCCTATCTACCTACGTTTTTGGTTCAGTGTAGATTTCGGCCTACCTATACCATTTAAATTTTTTTTTTATTAAAAATTCAGCGCACCCATGTTATCATATTACAATTCATCTAAATATTTTAGTGATATATTTTTTGCACAATAGGTAGGTATATTGAATCTCTCCCTGGTACTATAATTTTGTATGTTTTGACACTAAGGCCTTGTGTTTTGAACAACCTCAATGGGCTATAAACACACAAATAAATTTATTTTGGATTGTGGACTTTTGACCCTGTGCCAATATTTATGTGTCGGATAGCTAATCAGAACTTTACGAAGACATTGTGAAACAGGCTCTAAGTATAGGATATGTATTCCTAACTCTTGTAGTTAATGTAGGTAGATAAGTGCTTCACCTACGACCTACCTACACACTTAAAATATAATTTCTCATTACTTTCATAAGATGGAATTAAACGAAGATAAGTTAAACAAATATGACCAAATGTCAGTTAATTTAATATTCTCAAAGTTATATGAACTTTAAAAGAAAAAAAGAACATGTTGAACACCATTTTCAAATCCCCAAACAGCAAATACAATTTAGAAAGTATTTCAACGAATGAGCAAAAAAACAATCAATCGTATGCTTTGTCATGCATCCAACGAAGAACTCTGGATCCGAATTCTCTTGAATCCACAAAAGCAAAAAAGGAATGTTTGCAATTCAGTAACAATTGCCACGTGTAAAAAAAAAATTGAAAAATAGAACGGCAAAAAACTCTGTTAAAAGAAATGAAAACAAATTGAAGGGAAGGAATATAGAAAAGGGGAGCAGCTCCCGCAGCAGTTTAACATCTCTATACATACTAACGGCTTCCTGTCCGTTTCTCATTCCGATACGATTCGTTTTCAATTTTGTTTTTTCTTTTTCACTTTGAAATGGTAAAAGGACAAAAAAAATTAATGGAACAAGACTTTCCTTTGAAGCATGTGAATGTGAGAGTCGTTTTAACACACACAAAAAACAACAATAACGTTTTAAGCTATAGCCGGGGAATAGTGAGTGTTTAAATGTGTGTTTGTATTGTTTTCCATTAATTAAACAGAGTCGGTGACATAAGGTGAGCAAAATACGTTTACATGTGCAGTTTATTCCTCTCTGCAAACAAACACTGTAGGTAAGTGGGTTTTGTTTTTTTTGTTAAGGGGAGCACCGCGAGCACGTTGACATTTCACCTGCGAATTAAGTTCACTATAGTGAACCATTTCCACTGGAAAGAAATTTAATTGTTTTTTTGGTTAATATGAAAAAAAAAAATAATTAAGCTGTTAAGTAAAAATAACAATACCTTCACCAGATTTAATCCTTGCTTAACTAGACACCTCAGATTGCAGTTCAGACTTGTTTATTTAGAGCACTTTCAATAATCCTGTAAGAATAAACAAGATTAAGCAGATTAAGGATCTGATAAGACTACACCTCCATCTTAGTACGTGAATCATGACGAGGCGATACAGTATTTATCGATTTGACATTCAATGTATTTTCCACAAGAGAAAACCAAACTTACCAAACTTAGCATCTAAAATACCCACACTGAATGCATAAAGATAGAAAAAATTAAGCAAATGTCATAACCACCGATTTAAGCAAAGGTTATGACAAAATCTTTGTCACTAATCTATTTACTTTAAACTATAAGCCCTCGGATTTCCACCTTCTCATGATCTGACAGTTGAGATCACATCTGGAACTCCAGGGTTATTCTAAGGTCCTGAATATCTGATCAAATTAACGTGTCTTCAAGCGCTACTCAAGGCAGTTACTTGGGCCCTCTAATCTTTATCTAAGCGATGATGTTGACGCTATAATTATTGGCTCATATCTGTCAATTTACGCAGATGATATGAAGATCATTTAGATAATTTGTACCCCTACTGACTGTCCCTTACTCTAAAATTAACTAAATTTATTCTTACTTTTGTAGGACCCCTCATCGACTATACGCCATCCTAGTTTGGTCACGATTGTACGATTTCCAATCCCTCAGCATTGTAACGAAGGTTTATTCACAGTTTGCCCCCTGTGGCCTTCCGTGTTCCGACATAACCTTACATTATTGCCTCCTAATGAAGATTGATCAGTTTTCTTTCCTTAAAAAGTCAGGACGTCGCTTTTATACTCCTCGTGCTCTAATTCTGAACAAAGATTATTATCGATTCACCCATTCTATCGGAAAAGAATCCGCTCTATATAAATTCTGTTTTTTTTTTAGAGGAATATAACTTTAAGTTGGCAACACTATTTTAACTGGCGGCCATTTTTTCAGCTATCAAGTGATTTATTTTTAGTTTGGTTCGGCATTTCAATATGAATAGTCTGATGCCTGTACAACGCTTCCAATGGGCCCAAAACAAGATTGCCGTTGATGCCAATTTTCATAAGCGAATTTTGTCAAGCGATGAAGCTCACTTTTGGTTGAATGGATACGTCAATAAACAAAACTGCCGTATTTTGAGTGATGATAATTCTCAAGTGTATGTTGAGACACCGTTACATCCACAAAATTGACTGTTTGGTGTGTTTTATGGTTTGGTGGAGTAATTGGTCCGTACTTCTTTAAAAACGATGCTGGCCAGAACGTTACAGTCAATGGTGACAGCTATAGAGCCATGATTACTGACTTTTTCGTTCATCAACTGAACAACCATGATGAGCAGGAGCTGTGGTTTCAACAAGACGGCGCAACATTTCACACATCTCGTGCCACAATTGATTTATCGAAGGAAACGTTTGGTAACCGCATAGTTTCACGTTACGGACCCGTGAATTGGCCTCCAAGATCGTGCTATTTAACGCCGCTTGACTATTTTCTGTGAGGATATGTGAAGTCACTAGTCTACGTCAATAAGCCCAAAACGATTGACCACCTGAAGGACAACATTCGCCGCGTTATTGCCGATATACGGCCACAAATGTTGGGAAAAGTCATCGAAAATTGGACCTCCAGATAAGACTATGTGCGAGCCAGCCGTGGCTGTCACATGCCAGAAATCTTATTTAAATTATAATGCCAGAAGATTATCTTTGTTTAATTCCATTCCAAAGTTCTATACCTCTAACAAAAAACACCCTTTACTAACCCACATAACCTTAGATCCACCCATCTTCTCTGTCCACCTCGTCCACCACACAAACTACGGCTTCCTTGAGCCGATATCAAAAATTTTGCATTGGGCAAATAACTCACAGAAAACCCATTTGTTTACGAACTTTCGTAAACCATCTTTATTCGTCACTCTGTATGAACTATTTGAATCTTAAATTTTTGTTTTCAGTCCCAATATAATATTTTCTTTTCACCTCTGCAACAATACTCTTGCCCATTTATTCTGATGCTTACACTGAACGAATTATGGAAAATCGCAACCTGCGATTCAAAGCCCCATCTATCATCACGTTAACTATATAACTTGACCTATTTTGAAATTTATCATAATACATCGATTTCGAAAACGTGCAAAGCAATTCAAACGAATTCTTTTAGGCGCGCACATGTTTTCATCTTGAAAAACTTCTCACATTTATTTGCTGCTGCTGCTGCTGATGGCCCAAAGTATAAAGAAATCTCCTGCAACCGCATAACAGTTGGTTTGGTATCATTCAGGCTACACAATTCGATTATATCCTCGGTGTCCTTCAAACTATCGATTACAACTCAAAACACCATTTCGACATTGTCTACATCAGATTTCTTGGCCCAAACCGAAAGCCATGAAAAATAAATTTAAAAATAAAGGTCATGGCACAAAGGAGGAGAGCCGACGACGACTATACGATAAACGAACATGATACGAGCAGCCAAGAAAATTTTCACATTATCCATCTTCGTATATGTAAATGTGGCGCACATAATCCGAGTTAACCCTTTTTTTTTTGGTGCTACATGTGTTTCCCTGTGATTCAGGCGATGCGATGACACCAAATTCATCTTCTACAATTCTACACCATCATAAAAGAAAAAGGATAACACACAAAATCTTATGCGAGAAAAATGTGGGTCTTTCTTTTATATGAACTTGAGATTACACCGCACGAAACCGGACCCGATCCCGGTTCCGGGACCCTGACTCGCACCCGCCGGGGGTCTATGGCAATGGCACCATGTTAGAAGAATATAAATTGAACATGTGCTGTAAATACAAATACAATTAGCAAAAAAAAGGACCATATAGTATAAGTCAGTTATCGACCGCAACATCTATTAAGCCCCAACATGAACATGAACAATGTGGTTTGACATTTTCCAATCGGGCTAGCGGCTAATATAATATCTTTCGGTTTGCCACATGAAACCACACACTAGAATTTAATTATTTCCCTGTTCGAACCTACGAGTAATTAATGCAAAACAGTAGGTATAAGTTGGTAATATGGTCGTAACGTAGCCTCTCAAAGTGTAAAATGCCAACTCAAAAGTTGGCCTTGAAAGGTAACTCCTAAAATTATACCATTTTATCATAAGCTCATATACCGTGAATTTAAGCCTCCTCCGTCTTATAACACATTTAACGTTTATGGTTATTGCTGCTTCATTATTGTGTATTTTGTATTACAATGTTCACTATGAGTGTGGATATGATCAGAGTTTAAGGGTACTTTGTTGAAAAAGGACCTGTTTGCGTTCGTGTATAAAGGGGAACTATTAAAGCAGCAGCATTTATAGTAAGAGTTTGTTGGGTTGGATTGGGTACCTAAGGTACGAATGAGTATTCCCAACATTTAAGGACTAAGAGTTTTTAGTGGGTGCTTGCTTACACAGGAACAATAATGTGGTTAGGGGAGGTGGTGAAAAAACGATGATTCATTATGGCTTTTTGGATATTTGTCTATTTGCAGGGTAAGCAAATTTTACACATTACGATGAAAAAGAGCATTAGCACGTTTACGTAAATACATACATACTATACATACGTATGTATGTATATAGAAATGATAAACGATGCTTTTAGGTTAGGGCAGACAGATAGGGCTTTGAGTTAAAATGGATTTCTCTTTCAATTAAATTTGCAAAAACTAATGGAGCAAATCGTGTGGATTTTTTTGTATAAGCCCTTTCAATAGTTTGTGGGGTTGTTTTATAAATGAAACGAACTCAGCATTGAATCAACGTAGGTATATGTGTATAGGTAAGGTATCGTTTGGGATATATCTTTGAATATTGTATGTTTATGTCATGACGTGTATTATTGGATAGCTATAGGACAATATTTATTGCTTTCGATGTAAATAATTTATGAGTTCAAAAAATTACTACAACTTGATATTTTTATCAAACGTACATTTTATATACAGGTATGTAGATGATGGTAAAATTGAAAGAAATTGCTTCTGACTATCAGATCTCTATATCGCCAAGAATGTATTAAAGGACTCTTGTTTAGAATTTTTTTGCATACACATATTCGATGTTTATGAAATATTCAAATTTGAAAGCTTGTTTAAGACCAAGTTTAAAGTATATCCTTGGCTATATAATGGGCATATTTTCCAGAGAAAATCTAACTAAAACAACGTTTATGTTTAATATTTTTTTTTAAACTATTTTCTTCGAATTTATTTCAACCCTTTGGTAAAATAAAGTGCAGAAGTGAGTAGCACGAACTTGCTCTTATGTTTGATCAGACTCTGGTTCTAAAGTCAAAATAAAAGTAAGTTATGGGAGTCTTTATTTTACCTGGAGTTGTAAAGACTGCAGTCTTTTCAGTAGGTAGGTAATGCAGTTAATTGAATAAAAAGACAGATTTCCTTATGTCTTTTAACTTACCGACTGTGTAGTTAAAAAAAAAGTTTATTAATTGTAAGTTAATTAAATGCAGTACTTTTTAACTGGTTTTATTCTTTTAAGTTTTTGAAATTTATTTATTTTTTATGGACTAAAGGCCGATAAAAGCTATTTTGAATCAATAATTCAACAAGTCCAATTAAATAGTGCTAAGTCTTCTACTTGGCTGATGTATTTCAGTAGTATATAGAATTTGTATTATAAAAACCTTCATATAAAAACAAAGCCTGGCCCTGGGCAAAATTTCCAGCTTAATGATTAAGAATTTTAATCTTGTTGGATATAGTTCACATTGGATTTTTGTCAAAAAGTTCATGTAAGTTGAACTGAACTTAATAAAAATTGCGTATTGACAAGGCACTCACTAGTCAACTGATGAGTCCAAGTGAGATCGCCGGGACGAAACGCCAATTTTTATGGACTAAAGGCCGATAAAAGCTATTTTGAATCGAAATTTATTTATGTTGTCAGTAATGGCCGATTTCATAAAGCCCTTTTAACTGTTTAAAAGCCTGTTAAATATTTTTGAAACCGAACATAAGTCTTTTATCTGCAGTCAATTAACTGTAAGTCTTTTAATTTTTTGTGGTCTTTTAACTTTTTTTTAGCATGCATGGAAATTAGTTATTTAAGCTGGAAAATTGTCTTGAATCAAGAAAATTATATTAAGTGATTAAACTACTTCTGAAACCCAACGCGATGTACATCATCTGATTTCTTTAATAAATCTCATAAGTTTATGAGAAAAAAAATGTGAAAATGTTAGGAGTGGTTTTAAAAAAATTATTAATTTTGTATAAATAAAATTTTTAAAACATTAAAAAAAAATTGATATGCCAATTTTAAGTACATATTTTATAACTAAGAGTTAAGAAATTATTTTTTTTTTAAATACCTATCGAATTTTCAAAAAAATTACTATTTTTTTTTTAATTCAAAAAAATTTGTATTGAAAATTTGGATATGCATAACATTAATCAAACTTTATAAAAGCTTCTGTATAAAAAAAAAAAAAATTATAATGCGATAGTACCTATTATAATTTATGAGAGTTGCACTGATAATAATGGTAGAATTTAAAATTTAATAATGTCATATGGTAGATCGTACTATCTTTGACATACAAAAACATTTATATCAAAATTGTAGGAGCCGTTTTTGAATATACCTACATAAGTGACATTTTTCTTAACGGCTTTTAAACATTAATTTGTATGGGAGAGGTGCCGTTATTTTTGGTCATGACAATAGTTTTGGCTTTTTGCCAAGTTTATTAAAAAGTCGACCATTTCGTTTTTGAAAAACATATTGAGTTTTCCAAACAAAATTTCTAACTTTTTTTTTAAATCAAAAAATTATTACATATTTGAAAAAATGTTGGTACTTACACAAAAAAGCGAAAATCAAAAAATGATACTTTCGGAGTTGCCAATAATACCAAATTTTGTGAACAATTTTTTTTTATTAAATTTTTTTATAATTTGTGGAGCTGATTTTGAGAAAAAATCAAGATTTTTCTCTTTGGCCGAAAAAATTTGTATGAAACATGAAAGGTACCGTTATTTTTGGTTTGAAAAAAAAAAAATAAAAAACGTGTCGGGGAAATGTCAAAAAAACGCCAAGAAAATCAACGTTTCCGTTAAGGCTGTAGCCGAACAGACAGACGGACGGTTCGAAACATAATTTTTTCGTCTTTTCTATCATAGTAATGTTTGAAAAAATCTCGAAATTGATTTTTTTACGATCCCATAACTTGCCATATTATGTAGATATGTACATACCGACCATTTCTTTGAAATCTGCTATACTTATACAATCCCCTCAAATGTAACTAGTTGGCTTGGATAATTTTTAAAATCCTTTGAAAATTCTGGCTCATTTCACAGCCATATGTCGTCGCAAAAAGACAAAACATTATCTACGAAGAAAATAATATTTTTTTGGTTCTGGACAGATTTTCGGATTTTGGTGAGTTTATTCAGTTTTCATTTAGTTTAATTAAATATATCTATAGTTCATGACAAAATTAAGATAATAACCTAATAACTGACCATAACATCAGAGTTTTCTGGAATTTATTAATAAACATTTTTCAAGAGTATAGTATGGACAAAATGACATACAATAACCACGTTCAAAACGACATACCTAAACATTCTCCAAAAGGAACAGAAAAATCTTCAATAATTTCAAGGTTCTTCAAGGTTCGAAGCTGGTGATTCCAACAACAGTTTGGCAGTAGAGTTTTCTCAATCGGTTTCAACAATCTCTACCAAAGACCGAAATAAAACTTAAAAATAAATAAAAAAGGTTGTGAAGAATTTTTGACCAAAATTGAGATGAAAATATAAGGAGAGTTCATAAAACCAAAATGTCGACAGCAGAAAATCACAGATTACTTTGTATCTCAATCATAAATAAATAAAAGTCCCATATCGAGTTCGTTATATATAACAGATTTTGACTATATAAATGATGTATGGAAGACAAAATATCTGCCTCTGAAAGCCTTACGAATACTGGTTCTCTTTATGGTTCTTATTGGAAATAACCCCGTACGGAAATAACACGGAATTTCTGTTCCTATTCACCTGAATCAACAATATTTTGTTAAAGATTAAAGTTAATTCAGGTTGATTAATTTTGTTGGGTCATTTTCTAGGACTTTAGCATTGTTTTCAATGTAAGGTAAAGTATCCTTCTATACTTTAACTTTGCTACTCAGATTTTTTTTACAGAACCTCATGATCCAAAATTAGTAGATAAGTTCTGCAGAAAATTGTATGTATTTTACGTGGTTAGTTTTCTATTTGTTAAAATAGTTGATGATTGATTTGAATAAAAGGATTTCATGATTGGTCATTTCACTAAATGTCCATGATTTTATGACAAATTTCGTATTGAAATTGTATCAACACAGTTTTAATAAAAAGACTACAGATTTGCTTCTACGTAGGTACCTTTACCAGTTGCGTGGTGTCAATATTACACGACTCCTACCGTCTTCCCTCTCAGAATTTCCATTTATTAACAAAATAAAATTGCTGCAATTAAAATTTCAATTTTGTACATGAATAAATTTGTCAAATAAATGTAGTCTATATGTATATTTTCCAGTGATTTTAAGATCTCAATATTAAAGATCCGACTATATCAAAACTGAAGTTAAAAGCTTCTATCTCAAACAATAACACTTTTTCTAATCTTTTCTAATAAATTATATGGTACCAATTTAAAGCTAATAACTTGAGTTCTAATGGTCGAATTTTTAATCTTGAGGTCTTAAAACCACGGAAAATAAAAGGCTATACATTTGATTGCATACATAAAAATTCAACTTCAAATTTTCGTACCACACAGTTCTTGTTCTAACCCTTCTTTAAAATAATCTCATTAGAAGTATCGGGTTTTTCAATAAGAGCGCTACAAATTTTCGACGGTTTTCAAGCATAAATCGGCCGATACTGCTGCAATTTCACGTTCGATATTCGCACGAAGTTCATCAATTCGTCGCTGGCTTGTTGGCATAGACCATAGACTAGAAGTACCCCCACAGGAAATAGTCTAACGGCGTCAAATCGCACGACCGAGGCGGCCAAGCGACTGGACCATTTCGTGAGATAACACGTTCTCCAAACTTGGTTTCCAATAAATTGATTGAGACATTCGCTGTGTGGCTTGTGGTGCCGCCGTCCTGTTGGAACCACATGTCCTCCAAGTCCATATAATCCAATTGGGGCCAAAAATATTCGGTTATCATTGAACGGTAGCGATTCCCATTCACAGTAACGTGCCGGTCTTGATCATCACATAAGAAGTACGGCCCAATGACGCCGCCGGCCCATAAACCACACCAAACCGTAATTTTTTCGTGATAAAATGATGACTCATGGAGTACGTGTGGATTTCTGTCTGACGAATACCGCATATTTTGTTTATTGACGAAGTCATTCAGCCAGAAATGAGCCTCATCGCTTAAGATGATTTTTCGACTTTTAGCGCTCTTAACGTTGAGGCCACTGGCTCCGAATTTCGGTAGTAAATTTCAATAATTTCGACTCATTATTGGCTCGAATATCTTTCCATCATAAAATGGCAAACCTTACTGAAGAGAAATGTCAAAAGAGCGGCAAGAAATATGGCGTCGTTTGCTGTCAATGTTGCTCTACTTTTGTAGCGTCCTGTTGGAAAACCCTTTATATAGTAATCCTATAGGAGAAGTTATGGTTAAGTTTTATGGGATTCTGAGAATGGAAAGTTATTTAAGATTAAAAAAAATAACACCGAGTATGATTTCATAAACAAATTTATAATTGAAAAATATTAGAATTATCTTCAATTTTCAAAAAATTCATTCGAACGTTTAATTTTAATAACAACAGCAATTTGAGGGAGGCGAGAAATTAGTGACTTTTTAAGAAACCTGTCAATTTCGTTAATTTTAAATTATTAAATTGCTTGAGAGATCCCTTAAATTGTTGCATAATTTTAAGATTTAAAGAATGGCTAGTTAGTAAAGTACTTTTAATATGCTTTATGTTTACTTTATATTTAATTCTGTATTAATGACTTGAACTGAATCCGAAATGCTTTTGGAAATTTATAATTATAGTAAAAGGAAATCTTGTCCATATCCTTCTGTTTTCAAATGAAATGAAATATCTAGTCAAGATCCTCGTGTTATTACACAACTATTTTCACACTTTCTCAAAGTGCCTTCAACTGTGATACTAACATCTGTGATAATTTCAGCTGTGATTTTTTGAACTGTGATAAATTTTAGGAAAATAGTCAAATTTTTCGCTTTTAAAATCCTTTTTCTTACTTGATTGATATAAACTTAAATATTAACCCTGACAACATTGCAAAGTTTATATCTAACCTTGACGAGAATTGTAAACCTTCCATTTATAATTTTAGAAAACTATGCAAATAATTTACTTCTACCACTGACCACTCTTTTTAAATATACTTCGTCTTCTTAGCAATTTCCTTGCGTTTGAAGAAAGTCTTTTATAATCCCTCTACATAAAAAAGGTAGAAAAGACGAAATTCAATACTATAGCTAGATTATCGGTTATTCCGAAGCTTTTCGAGGCTATGAGGCTTTTATTTGTGAATCTCTCTGTTTCTATGACTGATTTAGTCATCACTTTCTCGAATCAACATGGTTTTACGATAGATCTGTGACCTTTCTTATGGAGTTAACCGAAGTTTACATTGATGCATTTAATAAAAAAAAAAGAAGTAGACTGCTCCTTTTAGTAAGGCATTTGATAGACTCTCGCATAAGATCTTGCTAAAAATGCTAAGAAATCTGAGCTTATACGAAAATTTTATTTTGTGGCTTCATTCTTATTTATTAAACAGATCTTATTCAGTGTTGGTTAACGGTTGTCCATCAAATTATTTTATTGTAAATTCGTGAGTACCACAGGGCAGCCTTTTAGGTCCTCTTTTATTTATTAATGACCTACCATCTGTCTTAAAGCATTCTAATTGTCTCATTTATGCAGACGATGTTACAATTTTTAAAACTATTTCCAGTATTAGTGATTGTGAAATGTTACAATGTGACCTTAATTCATTTTTTGACTGTTGGTATGTACGTAACTGTTTGTCTCTTAATATCAGTAAATGTAGTTTTATGAGCCTTACAAAAAAAACCTGTCAGTCACTCATTTTAATTATTTTTTTTTTAAATGGAGTAACCTTGCAATATGTGGAAAATCTGTCCTTGGTGTCTTATTTAATCGTAAGCCTGAATTCATTTAACACATCAACTCAATATCAACGTACCTACTGTACGTTTACCAAACATGAACTGTATATATGACTTCATACTTCGCCAGAAAGTGCGCCCTCTTAATTAATGTCATTGTTATGGAATCTTTCCAAGATCTCCTTAAATATTTCATGACATCAATATTTGTCATTAATTTTACAAGTTATGTAAAGTTATTTCATTTCAGCACTGCAGCGGTTAATTTAGCTTTACACTTTTTTAACTTGCGAACCTACTGCTTAAACGTATCGGGTTAAGGTTTTTTTGCCTTCTTTATGCATCCTTCATGATGAAATTTAGAATTTTCATTGCCAAATAGAATGTCGTTGGCAGACCTTTGGATATATGAAGGTATACGCAATCTTTTAGATCAAATTCTGTAATTTGAAGATGAAAAAGGCCGAGAATGCGGCATTCCAATTTAAGTCGACTTTAGTTGTCGTTTTTTTTTTTCTTTCATAAAAAGGCCCTTATATCTACTATCTTTCTATCTTCTATAGGGCCAATGAGATAGTTAAGATAAGATAATATCATAACCTTTTCATTATTTAAATGACATCAAAAGAACATTCCTCCTGCAATTGAAATATGCAAATAATTTCATACCAAACCGTCAAAATTATACCCAACATACACACATACATATATATCTATACCCCTACAAACACCCATGCCTTTAGAAGAGAACATTCCCTGGGGGCATTTTTGCCAAAGAAAAAGGTTTAAGTAATTATTTCTGTGTATAAATATTCATATTTCCTCTCCCGCACTCTTTTAGTTTTCAAAGGATTTACTGGAATTGCTTAATTAACCCCTTCGAAAACAAAATGCTTAAAAACCATTTTGAATAAATTTGAATCTATATTTGAGTAGAAGCTGTAGTTGAACATTTCGCACTTAGTTTCACTCATTAAAGGGTCTATAGGTTAGGTAGGTAAGTTAACTATATATCTAGGATCTAAGTGTATGACTCACTTTTGCTGTATATATGTATATGAAGTCAACCTTTTGGCTTTTATAATATACATTATTTCGCTATGAACAACTCATTAATTGACAATCATTGTATCTTTACTTTAATTGTGCTTTACAACAATTTTACAAAATTGTAATTACCCGGAGCACACCTTGAAATTGGAATTTGTTTCGCTCATTAAGTTTTATACCATCACCCATCAGAATCAAAGGATGCACCAATACTACTTTGTTCGCAGTTATAATGTCATCTATATACCTACGTATAGGTATGTATAAGTGTATTTGTGTTCAAAAACAAATTTGATAAATTAAGTTAATTTACCCAAAAAAAAAAAAAAAAATGTGAAAAGGACCGCGCGAGGCTTTGAATTTAATTTAAACACCCAACGCCGGCTGGCCGGGCGCGATGTAAAACGAATGTTATAGACAATAATGTACTGATACACAAGTCTGAGCGAGAATTTGCTGTGGGTTGTGGCGAAGCGCCTCTCCCAAAAAACATCGTCGTCACTTTTCGAAAATTTAATTATAATTTCAATCTTAAAAACACCCTGAGCACTTTGCCAACACAACAGGTTGTCAGCATGGTGTTCAAAATTTGACCCGAAAATTGCCATCAACATTTTATTGGAAAAATATTGTGGCCCCCGGTGGTACATGCGGAGTGAACGAGTTTGGGGCAACTATAACAGAACAGAAGTCCTCCTATGGTGGTGGCAAAGTTTGAAGGAACACAATCACAAAGTTTGACTTCCGTTGTCGGCGCAGCGCCATCGGAAGTCAGTGGTTCTCCTATATTCCTATACGAAACACATCTGTGTTGGGTGGATGTGGGATACAGATGGGAGGAGGGCGAGAGAGTGTTTTGCCTTGTATTTCATCAAAATTTAATCACCTTCCATGTGATGGGCAGATATTGCGGTCGAACTTGGCAGAACAACGGTAGTGGTTGAATTGTGATACCAGCCAGCAGCAGAATTGGAGTAGACCAACAAACTATAGGGATATACGTTAGGGATATTGGTTAAATCAATCTCATATATATTTCATCCTGTCTGTCTTACATCAATGTTGCAGTGGCTCAGCGGGCATTTGATAACCCAGATTGAATATAGCGAGAAGTGATGGTGTTTTTTTTTTTTAAGTTCGTTTAGAAACACCAGAGGGATTTTGCAAAGAGCATTTATGAAAATAGCACTGCAGTAGTTTTCAGGATGAGTGACTATTTTTGTTTTACACCTCCGCACATAAAGTTGAATATAGTAGTTATGGTTTCTGAAATTCTATGACTTTTCGCGTTTTCTTTTCTATTAAAAAAAAAACACTATAGAAAATAAAGTTCTTATTATTTATTTTACGATGAAAGTTTCAATGAATAATATAAGGCTTTATCCGCTGCTTTAGCTCCCAAACTTCATCTCCTCCTGCCCCTTGAATGATTCAAAACCAACTTATAGAAACTACTTAGTTCCTTAACAATAAGGAAACTAGCATTGGTAGTAGCTAAGAATATTTTGGAAGGGATATTAAAAATGAATTTTTGACAAGTAGCTAAAGAAAATTTGTAAGTAAAAGGTTTTCCAATAGGAACGGGTGGATGTTAATATTGAATAAAAGAAGCTGTGTTTGAGATATCAACGTATTTTTGTATTTGAATGGTATGTAAAGGGTATCTTTTTTAGACGTGTGGTTTTCAAGAAGTAATAACATGCATATAATTTAATGTTACGGCCAAGAATTTAGCTTTATTATAAAGCTAAGGGTGGCCTCCGCGGCTGACTCGATTAAATTCCAGCCAAGAGGCCCAATTGTCAATAACTTTTGGCAGAAAGTGCCGGGACTCACGGTTAATATGTGTAAACATCAACGTGCGCGGATCCAAAACGGATCTTGAAGAGGATCTTAAGATTTTTTTCACTGAACGCACCCATCCTAGTATACAGATCGCAACGTTGCACAACGTAACGTTGCACGACGTAACGTTGCACACGAACGTTCACGTTTTTTTTTCACTCTACCGCCAGCATAGATGTTCACACATCAAAAAGTGACTTTTTGAGGATGTAACGGTGTCTCAACAATGGCTTGTGGATTATGATCACACCAAATACGACAATTTTGCTTATTAACGTACCCATTCAACCAAAAATGAGCTTCAACGCTGCACAAAATTTTCTTGTGAAAATCGGGAACAATAACGATCTCGTTTCTAGCCCATTTTGCACGATTTTCAAACGTTGTTATGGAGTAAGTCTATTAATTACAAAATGGCAAACCAAACTGAGCATAAATCAAGTGACAGATGTCAAAAATACCAACTCCGAAAAAGTATTGCCAGATTGAAAACCACAAGTCTAAAAAAAAACACTTTGATATCAATTACAATATGTGTGAAATATACCATACTTTAAAAGTTCAAGTGGCCGCGGTTTTGATGGCGCGCATCTAAGCGGTACAAGTTTTAATTTTGGCGCATAGGCAGAAATCAGGCTTAATTTAAGTGATGGCACAGTGATGTTGACTTTGACGTCATCGTCTTTTGTAGCTAATAATTAGCCTGATATAACGATATGGGAAAACAGCGAAAGTTGTATGACATAATCTTGTAGCTTAAGAAGCTTGTGTATAATATTTTCCTTGTGAACATTGTTTAAAGTGCATATTTTATTTCATAAAGAATAGATACATAATAGGTGGAGAAGATATTTTGCCAACAAGTATATAGCACAAATTAGCAAAAGTTTCGAGTGTTCGAGGCGACATCGGAGTCGATATAATTATATAGGCAGCACAAGTTTTGGGGGCCAAACGAAAGGATTATAAATGAAAACTTTAAGGAAAAACAAGCAACACAAGTTATTTAAAAAAATATTTGTTCAAAAATGTATGCGTGTGCGTTAACTTATACTAAGGCCCAGTTTTTCAGTGGTGAGTTAAACCAGAGTTAGCTAACTCTTGAAAGTATATTAACCAACATTTAACTGAGGAAGCGCAGTTTTTAGGTGGAGAATGCATGTGGAACGACTAAACAAACTTTGTGAATAAAATATTTATTAAATGCATCTGTTCAGTTAATCCTGAGTTAACTCATCAAATTTGCTGAGTTAACTCAGGTTTAATTTTAATCTCGCACTAAAAAAACTGGTCCTAAGTATAGGTACCCAATATGTATTGTTAATCGGCAAATGGCAAAGCCATTTGATTTTGTTAAAAATTTGTTCATATAAATGTTTAAAGAAAATCTAAATCTAATCTAATGCGCAAGTTTCAGCGCAATGTGATGGTTAGTTTCTATTTTCAATTTTAAGATTTTAAAATTCAACGCCAGCTATTGGAAAAAAACAGGACCTTTCTTACTTAATTATAGGAATATGAGTTTATTGAAGAAAGACGAGTAGGTATATTGAAGGTGAAAAAAAAATTTGTCTCTGTATCTATTGTCTGTTCGGCTACAGCCTAAACGGATTTGCCGATTTTCTTTAAACTTGGTACCTAACATTTTTTGGACATTCCCCGACACGTGTTTTTTAATTTGTTTAGGACGAAAAATTACGGTATCTGCCATACAAAATTTTTGGCTCAAAAAGAAAATCTATTTTTCTAAAAATCTCTACTGATACAAAATAAATAGTAAAAGGAGATGTCCCATTTTTGGTCCCAGTGCGTTCACTAGCGAATTTGGTATCAAATGAAAGGTGATGTTGAGGACATATTTTCCAAATATTTTCAAAATCGTTTGTGGAATTTTTGAGATATTTGAGCTTCAAGTTAGCTTATTCAGAAAAAGAATGGTCATTTATTTTACCTCCCAAAGCACCATATTTTTTATTTTCGCTTTCCTGGAAAACAATTCAACAAATTTTAATCAGTTTTTTTTATGAAGAATGATTAAAGCATTTTAAATAATATTGCGTACCAAAAATTTTAAGAGAATATTTTTTGAATTTAAAAAAAAAGTTCAAAATTTTTTTTTTTAAAACTCAATATTTCAAAAACTACTCAGTAGATTTTTATTAAACTTGGTAAAAATCGTTTTTTTAATAAAATCTAAAAGATTTATAACATAAATTATACTAATGACTTAAAATAACGATATCTCCAACACACATACTATTTGAAAACCGTTAAGGAAAATTTTATTTTTCTCTTAAAAACGACTCCTAAGATTTTGTTAAAGATTTGAGTATTCATTGTTTTAAAAACGGGTGAGTGACTTTTTTTTTAATTTTAAATTGGCATATCAATTTTTTTTTTTAATGTTTAAACAAAACGTTAAATATACAAATTAATTATTTTTAAAATTGCTCCCAATATTTCACATAAATTAGGATTTATTAGAAGAAAGAAGAAATCAGATGAAGTACCGTTAAGTTCAAAACTGTTTCAGAAGTATTATCAATTTATTCCTAATTTTGTTGATGTAAAACAATTTTCCAGTATAAATAATATAATCTCCATGCATACATAAGTGCTACACGGTCCATAATATTGTTCATTTTTGTATACTCATACCTTATACTGCCTTCAACTAATTTATTTTTTTTTTGGCAGATGAAGGCTCACATAACTAATTTATTTAAGACTTTAGAACGACGACAGTGTGATCGCACATAAGAACAAGTGCGTGCGACCCATTCGTGCATTTTATTTAAATCAAATTTGAAGTTTAACTTCGAAAAAGTTTATGTTTCATGCAGTTTATCGAAAAGACACAGAGCATATAAAAAACCCATTCAACTGTAAATTTTTCAATGTAGTTTTCAGCTGGCTGCAGTTTTTCTATTGCGGTTTCTGAGAATATCGATTTTTTTCTAAGAACACAAACATATTTTAATAATTTTTTTCAAAAAATATATTTTTATCATTTTATTACCTATTCTTTGAGACTAAAAACTTCAAATATTATCGTACTTAGACTAATACTCGGCGTAATAAAAGGTTTTCCAATAAGAGGTGTTATTTTGATATTCAAAGAAAAATGGCATTTTTTAAGATAAATGATCGGATGTTTATTTCATTATAAAGAGGAAGGTATGCCATTAATAATGGAACACAACATCAGCCAAATGGCCGCCACGACCACGCTTACAGGACCATATCCTTTTCATGAAATTTTCCATAACCAAATCGCAAAGTGGCTGCCCTATGTCCTCGATAGCCTCACGAATTCCATCTTTGAGGTCTTGAATCGACGCTGGGCTGTTGGCGTAGACCTTATCTTTCACGTGGCCTCAAAGGAAGAAGTCGCAAGGTGTTAAATCACAAGATCTCGGTGGCCAATTGTGATCACCTCTTCGAGAGATAACACGGTCCGGAAACTTTTCCCGTAAAAGATCGATGGTTTCATTGCTTGTGTGGCACGTAGCGCCGGCCGTCTTGTTGAAAGTAAACGTTGTCCAGATCAATACCATCCAATTCCGGCCATAACAAATCATTAATCATCTCTCGATAGCGCAATCCATTGACCGTAACTGTTGCTCCAGCCTCATTGTCGAAAAAGTAAGGTCCAATGACCCCGCCGGACCATAAATCGCACCAAACAGTCATGCGTTGAGGATGGAGAGGCTTTTCAACAATAACTCTTGGGTTTTCCGAGCCCCAGATGCGACAGTTTTGCTTGTTGACGTAGCATCCGAGGTGGAAATGGGCCTCATCAGTCAAGATGATTTTTCGATGAAATTACGGATCATTTTCATGCATTTCAAGGACCCAATCAGCAAAGACACGACGTTGTTGATGATCAGCCGGCTTGAGTTCTTGTGTTAACTGAACTTTATAAGCCTTTAGACCCAAGTCTTTATGCAAAATACGGTGTAATGACGTTTGTGGAATGCCTAATTCCAAAGAACGACGAGGAATGGACAAACCTGGGTTTTCTTCAACACTTTGGGCTACAACAGCAATATTCTCAGTTGTTCTTGAGCGACGTGCACGGGTTTTATTCTTCACATCACTAACTTGTCCCAACAGCTCGAATTTGTCCACCAATTTCTGTATTGCGGTCCGACAAGGTGCTTCACGACGACCCAAAAATGTTTTAGTTTTACGAACCGTCTCTGCCAAATTTTCACCATTTTTATAGTGAATTTTAATAATTTCAATGCGTTTTTGAAGCGTGTATCGTTCCATTTTTATTAACAGCTTCAAAAGTGACAACTACCGAAATAGCGGGCTATTCAAAATAACACCTCTTATTGGAAAACCCTTTACAAGTCGCAACTAACCCCCTTTTTTCTATTTGGAACGGTTTTTATAAATATCTTCATCCTATAAGATCGGTTTTCTTAAAAAAAAAAAATATCGACCCACTGAGAAAAAAAAACGAAAAAAAAAAAACAAGTACATCGATATTTTTTTTAAATATTGATTTTCCAAATTTCGACAGTCATCTTGAGACTAGATGATAACAGTCGACATGTTGAAGTTGTAAATTTAATTATACATCATGACAAAGGGAATAATTTTACACTGGAACTGTCATCGAGCAACTGAACGTTTCAAGTTGAACTTCTGCCAACACTATGCACTGAATCAGCATTTTCAATAATAGCCTTAATTGGACCGTTAACGAAGTATATATTTACATTGTACGGGTATGTTCTTTGATAAAAGCCTTTATGCTAATGGTCACTTTCATTTTTAATATTATAAATTTTTCAAAGCAAACGACAAAAAGCAAAACAAGCAATTATTTTGCACATGAATTGGCTAAACCAACATTTCACCAAAAACCAATATTACAATATGCTGGTTTAGCACAGAGAATATCCTTGCTATAGTATATTGCAAAATATCTTGTGATAAAGTTTATACCACAAAGTTCTCGGAAATTTATAAACAGTTCCCTTGCGAGGAGAAAACTTTGCTTGATGCACTTGGAACTTTCGCATCACAGTCGATTAAAAATGAATACGATGGAAATAATTGATGACAGCTGCGATGAGAAGTTTATGTCTTCATTCCCAATTTAATCTTGTCTTCTATCGTCATAGTCATATGTACATCTTCCTATACCTATTCCCACAACTCCTTGTGACAAGAGTATACTACTATATCCTAGCATCATCATCATCATCATGTTTTCTGTGTTCTGTGTTCTGTATTCTGTTTTTTTTTTTTTTTTCAAATGAAGGATATCATCATGTCAGAAAATGTTGAACACATAAGTGACAGCAATTTGCAACATTTTTAACCCCACATATCAGGCTCACATAATATGTAACTCCACGATTCCAACTAGAAGATATGAGACTTTGAGAAATTGTGACCCTTCAAGGAATAAAGTCAAATCAATACGTTTTACCATGTCATGGATGTACCTAAAAACATAGATATGTTGGGTTTCCCACCAATGATGATATTTACGAACATTACTAGACCAGAAGCCAACCATCATACAGACAGCTGAAAAAGACGAAGAAGAAAAATTATAACAAACCATACATCAAATTTATTTTATTACCATTATCCTTGTGTGCATGGCATTTCAAAACTCAAACCGATTCGAATTGAATCATAAATTTTTTTATTGCAAATCGAAATGAAACATCTTTAAAAAAAAATGAATAAAAAGTAGTTAAACTGGAAACATGCTCTTTTACTATAAAATCATTCAGGTTCAAATTAAGGACTAAGGTTAATGTGTTGTCCTTATAAAAAATGCGATGTTTTATGATCTTGCTCACAATATTCATAATTAAATACCTACTTACACATTATTATACGATATAACTGTAGTGAACAAAAGCGGACCTGCTCCATCAATATTTTTGAACAGAAATGTTAAAACACTAACAAGATATGTATGTACAACGTACATTGTAGTATATCAGTTTCAGTTTGAAAGAGCATTTTTTATTATTTTCATTCTTCCGAAATCTATAAATGTGAAATTAAATAATTTTCTTTTTTTGTGACGTTTTTATTATAAAAAGTATAGGTACCTCTCTAGATCCGTTTATTTTTTCTATAAGCTTTATGGAGTGTTACCACGCCCCAAACGTCACTTTTATAATTTCATAGAAACACGAAAATTGACCTTAGTCCACGAGAGATATCTTTTTGTATATACAGGGTGTTTTGCATAAAATGCGTAAAAATGCTAGGGCCTGAAGATAAGGTCAGGGCAAGAGAATACCGTATGGGAGGGAAACCGTTATGGAATATACAAAAGTTTATTTTACAATGTATCAAAAACGGCGTGATAAATAACTACACTTCTAGGCAAAGGAGAATGTTAGAGGTGCTGAGGAAATATAGGTTTGGGTAAAGTCTCCAACGTAACTCTACAATGTCATGTTATACGTTTTTTCTAAGCCATACATTTTCAGTTTTCTCAAAATCATGTAGATATTTTCAAACATCTGGTCTTAAGTGTTTGATTTAAAATTGATAAAAGTATTGAATATTAAAAACAAAAATACTACTTAATAACGTACAAGTTTGAACAAATTTTCTTTTCATTTGTCCTTTCTTCAAAATCAAAATAATAATCGGTAGACTTTGCTAAATATATAACAAAAAATTGAGGAAAATCTAGAAATCGAAATATAACGTTTTAAAGTAAATAACGAATAGTTAAAGCTTAGGAGATTTTATATTTTTTGGAAATATAAAAAAAAAAAAATGATTTTTAGAGCAATTTTAATTTAAATAGTTTTTACTTGCTCTATAGAGCAAGTATTGGTTTCGTGTAAAAAAAAATGTCAAGGTTATAATCAAAACTAACACTACGATAATCGAGAAGTCCGAAAAAGTAGGTTTCGTCATGCTGTCCGTCGGTCTGTGCATCTGTACGTCTGTACGTCTTTGCGTCTGTACGTCTGTGCGTCGGTGCGTCGGTGCGTCCACTGTAATTTGAGCTAGAGCCTAAACGGGTGAACCGATTTGCATGAAATTTGGTACAGAGCACTTTTATGCTATTCCCTAGAGGGGAAATTCGAATTTTTGTTTTAGCTCATCTAGAACGGGTAGCTGCCATACAAACATTTTGGTTTTATCAAATTTTCTCGAAAATGGCTCCAACGATTTTGATTAAATTTTGTATTCGTAATAACTAAATCAATTTTAGTTTCAGATTTTTGTCAAAAAATTCACATAACAGAATTAGGTATTCCAGGTTTTTTGAGAAAATGGTCTTTTTTTTGGGTTATTCGAGTATATCTTTGCCATGGTTAGACCCGTTTTGTTATAATTTTGTAGTCTGATGCTTCTCAATAGTTTAAACAATCATCATCATTTTCGGCTCGTCAACCGGGGTCCGGTCCTGTCCTCCTTCAACAAGTCTCTCCACCCATCCCGGTCTCGAGCCGCCGCCATCCAGTTGCTCACCCCAAGGCTCCGGGCGTCCTGGTCTACGCCATCTCTCCAGCGCAAGCATGGTCTACCACGCTGTCGTCTACCATAGAATGTACCACAAAGAACTTTCCGAGCAGGTTCCTCTTCGCTCATGCGAGCTAGGTGCTCTGCCATGCGAGTCTACCGAGCTTAATTTTTGTCACGATATCTGCTTCAAGGTAGATTGCGTACAATTCATGATTGTACCGTCTCCGGAATCGTCCTTCCTCACATATGGGGCCAACAATTCTCCTTAAGACTTTTCTCTCGAACGCGGCTAAGAGGTCGGAGTGCCTTTTGCTAAGCACCCAAGTCTCGGATCCATATGTGAGTACTGGCAGGACCATGGTCCTGTACAGCAGCAGTTTTGAAGTTATGGTGAGATTTCTGGATTTGAAGAGCTTTGACAGACTATAGTAGGTAGTTTAAACATTAATGCATTTAAAATATTTAAAATAACATTTTTTATAAACAAAAAAAAATCAATTTTTTAACAGTTTTGACTCTTTTAATATTTTATAGCGAAGGGTTTAGAAATCTTAAATAAGAGATAATAGATATTAATTTATTATATGGATTCTTATTGTACAAATTGGATTCACTAAATATCGCTATATACACAGAAAATCCATATTTAAATATTTATAATTACAGGCAAATGCGCCATCACACATTGGTTCAATTTTAAACGTGACTTAGTCCTTCCTAAATTTTGCTTCAATCGCATCACACGGAATGAAGAAAGATGGGAGAAAATTTTGTGTACATGAAACGGATTTAATTCTATGAGTATTGTTTCTCTCATTTTGAGAATACGAACAACAAAAAATCCTTTGCTTTTATACAAAAATACAAATTTTAGTGGTCATGACAACCGATTGTTTTTTCGCTTTGAAACAAACAACTTGTGTGTATTAGTAGTCTAACTTTGTTATCATCAAGGAAGAACATTTTGTTCGTTTCTTTCCAAACTCTTCACGTCCTTTGTATACAAACTAGGGTTTCCCCAGGTTGAAGTGAGCCATTGTGTGATGGCCCAATGAGCTATTAAGACTGGAGCCATTTTTATATTAATTTGGGTTTTCAAGAGATGAGAGATGATAAGAAGACTAAATAAAAATTATTTTGATGTATCAAAACTAACTGTATCGACACTTACTATTATCGCACCTCCGGTGATTCAACGACGTAAGTGCAAAAATGTAGATTCTTCAGAAAACGCATTTTCCCATTTTGAAAATCTTTTTTATTAAAAAAAATATTTTTAAAAAGAGAATCAAATATAGGTTTTGGCAGTTCATTTATTTTTTTTTGTGCTTCAATCAATGCTAATAAAAATGTAAGTTTAAGTAAAGGTAACAGTCATTTTCAATTAAAGAATCTTAAAAAATGTTATTAAAAAATGCCACATAGTAGCTTGGAATAATATTATTTTTAAGCAGGCTTAATATATCTGCTTTTTTTCGTGCCAATGGTACTTTAGATAGGTATGCGGGCCTTAAATTTATATTTTGCAACTCCTTTGTCGCAAAAGAGCGCTGGTTTACCCTATCGTACACTTACGTCTTTGTTCAACCGAAAATTGAGAAAAATCAAATAAAAAGCGTCGGAATACACAGTTACGTCGAAGTAGTTTTCCTTGGAAATTTGTAACATAACTTACAGATAAGACTATGTATTCCCAAAACATTAATTTGAATACGGTTCATCGATACAAAGAGATATCTGCCCCTGGAGACAAATAGAATATTTTCAATTGGGTTTTTGTTTTGTTGGAATGAAATACTTTTTTGAAGAATTGTGGCATACTTAACTCAGAAAATTTAATATTTGCACTTAAGTCGTTTTATCACCGCACCGGAGGTGCGATAAGAGCTTCACAAACTTAATTGAAATTAATAGTCGAGTTATAGTTTAGCTTATTAGGCACAGATGATTGTCAAATCTATCAGTAAAAAATTGTCCCAAATGTATGACAATTTTTTCTGACAATATTGTGAAAAACTTTATTGCCAGGCCATTGGTTTTAGAAGAATCCAAGAATGAAATTATAATGCTTTATTTACACAATTGATTTTATAAGTATCTATAAATATAGTTTATAAGATGACGATAGTGAATAAAAAAAAAAAAAGGTTGTCCCAAAGAAAAACCAAAAAACAACATGACACCTAACAGTTGAGGGTAAATAGAGTGCTCTATGAAAAAACAGTGAGTTTGCATTGTTAAGCAACATTTTAAAAAATATTGGCAATTTTTGACATTGATTTTTGGAGCAACATCATTTTTCGTTAATCGTCAAAATTGTCGCATTTGGTGTTCAGGAAATCCACGAGTGATTATTGAATACATCAGTGACATTATTTCGGAGTGATTATGTAAAGTTAACCCAAGCCTTACAGGGAAAAATTTAGCGCTGTTCTGGGGAACGGTCATGGAAAAGTTCAACAAGAGTGTACGTATGTGCCAGCAATGCTATGGGTTAGGAGGAAATGTATTCCATACATATACCCTAACTTTATGAAACAATAAAAAAAAAGCACAATTTGTAATTAAAATCCCATGTTTTCAATCTAAATTAAATCTTGCGTGAAAGATGCATTCTTTCTAAGAAGGTTTTTATTATTTTCTTTTTCGATATCTATCTTAATCTCATATTGAAAGTCATATAATTTAACATTAATACATATCTGTATTTTTTTCCAATTGCTGAAAATCACGAAATTGCTTTATTTTAAAAGTCAAAAAATAAATAAATCAAACCAGAACCCTAATATTTCCCTTAAATAATGACTTCGATTTAAAGGTTTCCTTTCCTTTAATACTGTTTTTCTACCAATCCAATACTTTCTCTTTATATAAATAAAATAAAATAAAAATGATTACAAAGGCACGATCTGGCCTGAAATTTTGTGAGTCCTTCCGATTCAAAAGTACCTTAATATACGACTGTGTATAAGATAAGATAGATTCGTCAGTAATATGAACCCCCAGCCCCACCCGCAATCCAATCAGGAATTCCGATTCGCATTCAATTATGCAGCAGGTTGGTAGCGTGTAAAATTGCAAGACGTTTCAGCCTCCAAACTGATGCCTCCTGCCTGTCTCTTCCAAAGAAAATAATACCATCGAACTGCATCAAAGGAATTTCATTAAACGAAGCGGAAAAGGTCGATTAAGAGAGAAAATTCTCATGTTCTGATGGATGTGAGTGTGTATGAGTGCTGTATATTGTGTGCTTGTACTTTGCAAATAATAAAACAAGTTCAGCACATTCTTCAAGAAGTTAGTGCGGGTATAGTGTAATAAGAACCATTCCATAAGGATTCGATCTAATCGTAATAAAAGCTTCCACATCCATTGTATGTATGTGATTGTGATGATGTGCCGCCGCCGCCCGCCATGCCAGTTTGATGAGTTTGAAATGACGAAGGAAGCACACAACACAACCCATTCAGCCGACGACAGCGCTATGGGACTCTTCTCGTTCTTATCATCGAATGTCCTCGTAACGATGACATTGAATGTCACGTTTGAGACCCTCAGGAATGTTCTTATTCTCCACTTTATTTGGTTAAGTTTTCTGTGCATTTATTAAAATGGCAATGGGCATCATCATCGTCCTTATGAAATTCTAAAAATTCTTTGCCGTTTCAAAAGAAAATCTCTTTATCACCTACCCCATTTGCCCCTTTACCTCATATACCTACAGTGAAGTGAAAACTTAAGGAGATTGCGTTGAAATGTTGAATTCTTGGGATGCCTCCTCTTGGGAGATCATCTCGGAATTACACTAAAAGGAATTTTCCAAATAGACTAAGTGATGATGACGAAGAGCGAGGTTGATAATGAAGAATGAACTCTGAGGGTATGGATTTATCTTACAGATGGACGAGGCATTTATTCTGGGGGTTTTGCAAAGTAAAGCATGTTGGCAATTTACTATATAGGAAATAACTCAATTACTCATGGATATGTAAGCAGATTGTAAGCCAGTTAGGAAATACTTCTTTTACCCGCATCTGTATACAGATTTAAACTGCTCCGCGATGGCGGATGGCATGGCACAAAATGTTTTGAAAACTTTTTCTTATAAATACATCCATTCGACTTTAAAGTTCAGCTAAAATTATATAAATAAAGAATGAATGTGGACTAAGTGGTGGCGATGCGGTGTCGTTTTTTGCAGTTATGTGTGCTATCTGCTATAACTACATATACCTCGAATGTGATTAATTATCTATACATACTCAAAGTCAGTTATAAATGATATTAATAAAATTAATATTCCATAAAGTTCTAGTTTTGTTATTTTGTAAAGTAATACCTATAATTAAATAAAAATTTTCACAACAAAAATACCAAATTTTTGTCTGCACAAACTATTTAGTTTTGAAGTGCTCGAGTAGTTTAAAAATGTTTCTCTGTTTTTTCATATTTATTTAATATTTTTTAATAAACATCTGAACTGACAGAGTCAACTAAGCACTATACCTACCCAGTTTCTTTTTACTCCAAAAAGTAAATACACAGTTAATTGTAGCTTTTTTGTAATAAAATGGTAGGTACCACACACAACATACGTACCTACCATTTTCTTTTTAAAATGGTAAAGCTACAATTGTTATCTCACAACTTATTTACTACAAAAAAGCTACAATTAATTGTGTATTTACATTGGGGCATATTCATAGTCACTTTTAAACTCCAGTTTGTCTTAGACCTGGGCTTATCCTATCTAAACAACATTGTATAAACTCCAGTCTAAGATAAAGTGGAGTTTAAAAGTGACTATGAATATGACCCATCAAGTTTTTTATGCGTAAACGTTTATGCAGGCCGCCGCACGGTAGGGTAAACTAAAAACTTAGGCCTTACGTGTAAGACGTTCCGTGTAGCGTGTTACATCGGGTGTGTTCAACAACAACAATCTGGAGCTCGGAGGAACATTGATGTTAACACATTTGAACCGTGATTTTTTTTTCTTTTAAGAATGTAGTGCTAACTTGAAAGAAATGCAAACTTACAATTCGCTATGCTTTTTCCACTTCATACCAAACATATTTTTTAAAAGTTTCAGCTCAATTAGCTAAATCAGATTTTTAGTTTGTAATGTTTAAGCTAATTTTCCACCGATTAAAAAACGAAAACAATGCATTTCTATTGTTTTCCTTTTCTTCGTAAAAAAAATCAGTGATTTGATTATTTGATAGGTAGAGACTGCCTTTTAGTAAAAAAAAAAATGGTTCCAAGGAATGTTTACTAATGCTACCTCCCAATGTACCATGTTTTTATTCTCGTTTTTTTTTTGAGAAAACTGTTCAACTGATTTTGATCAATTTTTTTAAGAAGAATGATTGTTACATTTTTAAATAATACTGTGTACCGAAATTTTCAAAAAATATTTATTGAATTAAAAATTTTTTTAACATTATCTAAAAGAATTTAAACAAAAATCTTTCTTATAACCAAAAATCATCTCCCATACAAATGTTTAAAAACCGTTAAAGAATATCTTATTTTGCTGAAAACCGACTCCTACGATTTTGATAAAATTTTGTCCTTGTGTCTAAATTTTTTTTTTTTTGATTTTCAGCTATCTCAATATCCGATTAAAATTAAGTTTAAGTTTTTTAAGATTAAATATAAGTTTCGAAACTACCATACGACATCTTTGCCTTAACTGAAACTAACCTTTGTCCTTCGTAGACGGTGAATTATTTACTTTCGATTTGTTCGTCTTCCGCGCTGATGGTCAGGACTATGTTCTTATTGCCGTACACCATCGTCTGGACCCAACTCCTTATCAAAATATCTAACGTTCCTTCCTGCGAATTTTTCTGTGCTAAAATATCTATGTATATCTAATGCAAGTAACTCTAGACATGCCAATTATAACGGATTTGGTTTATAAAAGTACTGTTTATGCCAGGGCCCTCCGCCGGTGGGCATACTCAGACACCCATAGTTTTGTTTTTCAAGTGGCGCGAATCCCGTTAAGGCACGCCCACTTTTAATGGCGAAAAACTGCTATAACTGTTATAAATTGGTATGTCTCTAGTCTCGTCCATATCTAATAGGAGTAATTATATTTTATGCAGTTATATTCAGCTTTCTCAACCCGTCTAAGTAAAGGGTGATTTTTTAGCTGGTTTGGTTTTGGCAACACTGGTTTTGACAGCTGACGTGTGTTTAGTACTTTGTGTCACTGTCAAACAGCTTCAGTTTAGTTTGCAATTTAACCATGGATCGTTTTACAAATGAACAACGCTTGCAAATTATTGAATTTTACTATCAAAATTCGTGCTCGGTTCGAAATGTTCATCGCGCGCTGCTTCCATTTTATGATCGGCATTCTCGACCTTCTGAGCAGTCTATTCGGAAGATTGTGACCAAAATTCGCACCAAATTTACTTTGTTGGACATTAAACCACCAACACGTTTACGTACTGTGCGTAGTGAAGAAAATATTGCGGCCGTATCGGCGTATCAGCTAGTGTGACAGAAGACCGCGAAATGTCGATTCGGCGCCGTTCCCAGCAGTTAGGCCTTTGTTACAGCACTACGTGGAAAATTTTGCGGAAGGATTTGGGCGTAAAGCCTTTTAAGATACAGCTGGTGCAAGAACTAAAGCCAGCCGACCTACCACAACGCCGAATTTTTGGTGAATGGGCTCTTGGAAAGCTGGCCGAGGATCCGCTTTTTTATCGAAAAATTGTGTTCAGCGATGAGGCTCATTTTTGGTTGAATGGGTACGTAAATAAGCAAAATTGCCGCATTTGGAGTGAAGATCAGCCAGAAGCATTGCAACAGCTACCAATGCATCCCGAAAAAGCCACTGTTTGGTGCGGTTTATGGGCCGGCGGCATTATTGGGCCTATTTCTTCAAAGATGATGCGAATCGCAGCGTTACTGTCAATGGTGAACGCTACCGAGCGATGATAACAAACTTTTTTTTGCCCGAAATGGAAGTTCTTGACTTGCATGATATGTGGTTTCAACAAGACGGTGCCACATGCCACACAGCACGCGAAACAATGGCGCAATTGCGAGGCGAGTTTGGTGAACAGTTAATTTCACGTTTCGGGCCGGTCATTTGGCCGCCTAGATCGTGCGATTTGACACCATTAGATTATTTTTTGTGGGGGTATGTCAAGGCTAATGTCTATAGGGACAAGCCCGCTTCGATTGACGCACTGGAAGCCAACATCCATGCATTCATTCGTGAGATACCGGCCGATATGTGTGAAAGAGTATGCCAAAATTGGAATCAGCGGATGGGCTACCTGAGACGCAGCCGCGGTCAACATTTGCATGAAATTATCTTTAAACATTAAATTGCAAGGTTCAAACTATCGATTCAAATAAATATTTCATTCATTTTTTCGAATTTTTTGTGTTTTTTTTTAAAAAAAGTTCTAAACCTTTTAAAAAATCACCCATTAGTTAGATCAGTTGGCTGTTGATGCTCTAGACAATCTCTGTTAGACGTTGCTGAACCAGGTGATGAGATTATAATTCTTGGAGACTTTAACCTCCCCAAACTGTGTTGGGTTTCATTCGAGGATGAATCATCGTTTGCACCTTCTAATCCTTCCAAAGAACAAGAATCTCTTATAACTGATCGGTTTTCTAATAAATTCGGATTGATTAAAGCATTCAGATGGTATACTTCGCAATGGGTTGAAAATTGTTTGAGAAATATGTATTTTGATCAACTTATTTCTTATTTTGTTGATTTAAAACATTTTTCCAGTTTAAATAATATAATTTCCCTATACACATTCAAATGTGCAACACAGTGCTCTATTGTTCATACTTGTATACTCAAATAATATAACCTTCAACCTAACTATGTTTTTGGCAGGTGGATAAAATATAGGCTCGCATAACTAGTTTATTTTAGACTTTAAAAGCACAGTATGATCACACATAAGAGCAAGTTCGTTCGACCCTATGTATAAACATTTTCCATGCACCATTTTAAAATATTAGATCTGCCTCCCACAGAACCGTTTTCTTAAATCCAGCCTTCTCTTTAAGAGATAATTCAATTTTATAAAAAGGTATTAAAATAGTTCTAAAAAACTAGGCATTATAAAAGTTATAACAGTTTTTCGCCATTAAAAGTGGCCGTGCGTTAACGTTCTTCGCGCGACTTGAAAAAAAAAACTCTGGGTGCCTTAAGTATGCCCACCGACAGACGGCCCTGGCCCTGCGGGGCCGAATAAACATTTCTTTTATAAACCAAAACTGTTATTGTTGGCATTTCTAGAGTCACTTCCAAGTCTTCAACAAATTTATGTTACTTTGGGTAGACATTGCAATTGCCGATAAATTCCTCTTCAGCTTCTTATATTTAAAGTCAAAAGTTAAACACGTATTTAACAATTTTAAGTTTAACTATACTCATTTACATGTCAGATTAATAATATCGTTGATTTCTGAAAAAAAAAAACATAAACTAGGTAAAGTAACATATCCAGTTCCCGTCACACATATATATGCTACAGTTTAGGTTGTTGCCCTTGGATACAATGCCCTACTTTACAAATATGTCCCATATGAGTCTTACTGTTTTTTTTTGTTTGTTTTGTATAAGATGCATTAAAATATCACTTGGGCACTTTAATTAATGCAGGTACCTAGTTTTCTGTTGACTCGTTCGGTGAGCTGAGACACTTGCCTAGAGCTGCTGGCTGTTTGAGCATTCAAAAGCTTGTTGATTCTTATTCGGGGTTAAGAGGATGCTATTCATTTCTATACAATCATTCAGTGTGAGAGTATATTCATATTTTTTTTTTATTATTATTATTTTTTGAATGCATAAGTATGAGTTAGAATGTACCTATTGTGTGTTGGATATAATATATTCTCATATCCTTTTGTTGCTTGGTGGGTTCTTCTTTGGCATTTATTATAAAGATGATGCCATCCCAAGGAATATGTATCGGATTTCTATATGGAATAAACTTTTTGATGCCTTTGAGAGAGATGATAATGTTAAAAAGAAATCATCATCTCTTACACAAATATATCTTTTGGATTTATCAGTCTTTAAATATTATGCCAATATTATGCGAACACAACCGAAAACAAGGCTTTTGTTTGCTAAAGTGTCCAATAGAACATTGTCCTTAGGGTGTACATTTTTGTAATTTTTTTTTGTTGTTGTTGATGTGTAATATTAATACATGAATGTTTATTTTCTTTTTCTTTTCTATTATTCACTGGGGGTTGATAGAAATTATAGATAAATATATACATACATAGCATACACGTATTATTGTGGCTATGGGCAATGAATAGACTTCTGATTCGATTTCACGTTTGATTTCCTTACCTAAGTATATTAGAATAGCAGCGAAATAAAGTTGGCAGCCGATTATCTTTTTATTCGTGAGCAGCATAAAATATGTAGAATGTGTGTTTATTTCGTCGAAAATGTGGTTATTTTCTAGAAATTATTGAAAAATTGATTTTTGGCAAGGGAGAAATAGTTTATAGAGTTGGAAATTTGATATAAAATTAAAATATGCTTAGTGGGTGTTGATGTCTTTGAATGATTTATAATGATTAAATTTAGTTTCGACGCATATATATACAGATCGAGCAGGCGGCACAAAATCTGGGGCTGCACATTAGTGAAGGTAAAACAAAGTACATGGTGGCGTCGAATGCGAGAGGAACAGTTGGTCAAACAATCAAGGTAGTGGAGCACGAATTTGAAGTGGTGCAATCCTTCAAATACCTTGGGTCAATAGTAGCAGCCGATAACAATATAGAAGAAGAAATACGCGGGCGGCTTCTCAAATCCAACAGAGCCTATTATAGTCTGTCAAAGCTCTTCAAATCCAGAAATCTCACCATAACTTCAAAACTGCTGCTGTACAGGACCATGGTCCTGCCAGTACTCACATATATGGATCCGAGACTTGGGTGCTTAGCAAAAGGCACTCCGACCTTTTAGCCGCGTTTGAGAGAAAAGTCTTAAGGAGCATTGTTGGCCCCATATGTGAGGAAGGACGATTCCGGAGACGGTACAATCATGAATTGTACGCAATCTACCTTGAAGCGGATATAATGACAAAAATTAAGCTCGGTGGACTCCGGTGGGCAGGGCACCTAGCTCGCATGAGCAAAGAGGAACCTGCTCGGAAAGTTCTTTGTGGTACATTCTATGGTAGACGACAGCGTGGTAGACCATGCTTGCGCTGGAGAGATGGCGTAGACCAGGACGCCCGGAGCCTTGGGGTGCGCAACTGGATGGCGGCGGCTCGAGACCGGGATGGGTGGAAAGACTTTGAAGGAGGCCAGGACCGGACCCCGGTTGTCGAGCCGTCGATGATGCATATATTGGACTCTTAATTAATACACAAAAATCGATTTTTTGAATTGATATAAAGGGTGTTTTTTTTTAGACGTGTGGTTTTAAATCTGGCAATAATTTTTCCGGAGTTGGTCTTTTTGACAGCTGTCACCTGATTTATGTTCAGTCTGGTTTGCCATTTTATAATTAATATACTTACTCCTGAACAACGTTTGCAAATCGTGCAAATTTATTACCAAAATAATGGTTCGGTTCGTGCGACGCATCGCCAATATTCGGTCGACATAATCGCCCAGCAGAGTCGGTAATTCGAGCAACCATGGATCGGTTTCGCCCCACGTTTACTCTAGTGGATAATGCGCATCCTCAGAGACGCCGTACAGTGCACACCGAAACCGCTTTTGCTGCTATGGAGCGGAGTATCGAAGAAGACCCGAATGAGTCCATCCGCCATAGCGCTCAACAATTGGAACTGTCGAAAATTGGGCCTCTTGGCTGGAATTTATTCGAGCCAGCCGCGGCGGCCACTTGCCCGAAATCATTTTTAAAACATAATGGCAAACTCTTATCTTTATAATAAAGCTAAATTCTTGGCCATAGCGCTAAATTATATGCGTTTTATTTCTTCTTAAAAACCACACATCTAAAAAAACACCCTTTATGAAGAATTCTTATACCACCGTAGTCAGTAAACCGAACACTTTCTCATGAGAATTTATGTAAAACTCTTCACTTTGGGATATGTTTTTGGATTACTTGTTTTGAGTTTATTGTATCATTGTTGGTTCAAATAAAACAATTCCCATTTATTTACAATTTTTATTTACAATAGGTTCATATGTGTAAACTTATATATACTTACTACACTAATTTCATACCCTACTCACAGTAAATTTAATTTTATCGCAATCCCTTATTTTCAATGATATCCCTTCAATGAACTTAAGATCCTTCAGCTTTGTTTCAGTCTCAAAGTTATACGAATAAATGAGCTTAGCTATTATAACCTTGGTCAGCATCAGACTATAACGCCATCCTTAGGTATAAGTGAAAAGGTAAAAGTGTAGGTATTAGTCATCAGCTTATAAATTTGATCAAAAAGAGATCCTTCAGAGCTTAAGTATGTGTATAGTATAGGAATACCTACTTACCTATGCAAAACCTCAATCCCTTCATGAAAGGTACGTATGCGTACGGATGGCGTTTAGCCACATTCTCTTGCAAAAAGTGCTCTGGATAGAATTCTTCTGCCATCGGACCCCAAAGGGTCGAATCTCGTTGCATATTAAATGTGTCCAATATGATGAAGGTTCCCTTAGGTATAACGATATCGTCCTTCAATACAAAGTCCTCACTGACACTTCGCAATGCCATAGGGATGGTAGTAACCAAACGTAGAGACTCGTTAATAACCATATCCAGAAACTTCATATCCTTCAGGTTATCACCGGATATACTAGAGACTTCGCCATTGGGGAATGTTGAGTGTATTTCTTGGCGTAACTTCTTTTGAGCTTCCGGATACATCGCCAGACACAGCAATGCCAATAGTATACTGTTTGAGACCGTTTCGAATGCCTGGGGGAACTTAAATCTAACCAAAGATTTTATGGAAATACAAATCTCTAGCACTTACAACCAAAACCATAGAATTGCATTCATCCATAATATCCTGTAACGTGATTTCCCCATTTTCTGCCAAGTGGAAAATTTGCTCGATGAAATTTCTTTTCTTGCGCTGCGTGCCCTCTGATGCCTCGTCCCATAAAGCGCCATCGATGGTGCTTGTATTCCGTTCGTTCTTTTTCCATTCGTTGTGTTTTCTGCTCACAATCTTTCAATAAAATTTCGATAATAATATTTACTTAGAGTAAGAGATGTCCATGATGATATACGTGTATGTATATATACTCACATCTTTGACGAAATCTCCGGCCATTTTATTGAGTTCTATGTCTGTGTTATAGAGTTTAGTCATTCGGAACAGGAAATCAATTTGTAACCATGGTTTGATTGTTTTTATCGATGATATCCTCAAGAGTCTGGACAAAAAAAAATTAAAAAATAAATAAATCAACAATGGATGGCAAAGATAAATAAAAATGAATATGATTGGAACTTATAGGTGGTCCTTGTATTATTTATACTTTTTGTATGTTTGAGCGATTTCGTGTTCATCGTTTTCTAAGAAATTTGTTTCCGTTCCCATAGTGGTTTCTATAACAATAGTAAAGTTTTGTTTTAATTAATTTTATTGTTTATTTATTCACAGCAGAAGTCTTACGACACGCTGTGACCAGAACTGCTCTGCTTATTATGTCCTCGATGTCGTTGAACTCTTGGACGCCTAGATAATCATTGAATTTAGACTGAAGCGAATTGGCAACGCTATTGTACGTTGGAAAGAAACTCATGAGTACACTGTAACTGAAGGTGGGATTAAGTTGCTTTCTCCTTATCTTCCACTTCTTACCTAAAAAAGGAAAAAAAATGTATTTTTTTAAATAGGATTTGAATTATGTTTTCGAACAAATTGGAATTAATTTATTTTTAAGACTTTAATACATTTGTACTTTAATTCTCATGAGCAAAAAAAAATAATAACAAATAATAATAATAAGTTTACCATTAAATAAATAATTGTTACGTGCTTTTCAAATTAAATATCATTTTGTTTAAATCCAATAGTAAGGATTGAGTCAGTGTTGCCGCTGAAAGTTTTCCAAAAGTAGCAAAAAAGGTGACGAGGGAAAAAAAGTCGCATTAGCAAAATTTCGTATTATGTGTAGCAAAATCAATGGGAATATAAATTACAAGGGAAATGAAACAAAAAATGTCTGTAATTTTTATGAAAAAAAAATTGACTAACAAAAAATTATTGTTTAAATAATTTGATAGTATCAAAATATATTAACCATTTTTAAGTATATTAAATAAAATGCTCCTTAAAACGTTATTTCAAAAAATATTTAACTGTTTTCAGAATATTGAATTTTAGATTTTCTTACTGTTCGAAAAGAGGAATGTTCGTCCTTTTTAAAAATATATATTTTAATGTTCATACTACAAAATTTTGTGTAGACTTTTTGTTTACGTTTTTTAGACTTTGAAGACCGTTTTAAGCTACATTTTTGAATTTAAATGGTCTTTTTATTCTGAATCGATCAGAATCGGTCATAGAAATTGTGAAAACTATGAATTTTCTAAGATCTTCTCGAGCAAATACAAAGAAATCTGTCTTTTTGGTGAATTTTTTAAATTCTGCTGTGTGACCATTGCTTGCTGTTATGAATTAAAATAAATATATGAGCGGGAAATTTTGTTTTCTTAAAAAAAAAGAGAACAATTAATCATGTCCTGTCCATGCTTTATTTTCTAGAGATGGGGTCAGAAAAGCCAGTTTTTAAAAAAGTCGTCTCATGGTCGCATGTTCTTTATTTTTTTTTAAATTCATATTAAAAAATTCTGCTTTCCAAAATCCTGGCGTTAAAATATTCTATTATTTCAATATTTTCAAAATGTGCTTAAAAGGTTTAAATGCTGATGAAAACTCTATGTTTTTTTTTAACTTAGCCCCGGAAAATAACACTTCACAGCCAGCCAGCTGTGAATTTATTCATATTTCATAGGTCGCTTGTGAATACGCCCCACACAAAAAAAAATAAATATCAATTTAGCTTGATTACAAACGCATTGAGCCTAAACTAAGTCATTTAATACGATTTTCCAAGTTTAAACCGCTAAAGAACCAAACGCGATGTACCATCTGAATTGTTTAATAAATCTTAATTTATGAGAAAAAAAAATTAAATAATCGTTAGAGCGGTTTTTAAACCATTAATTTTTTATAAGTACATACATACGTATATGAAATTCTGTAAACATTTTTAAGAAAAAAAAATTGGTATGCCTTTTTTAAGTTTTTATTAATATGGAGTTAAAAATTGAATTTAAAAAAAAAATCATCCACTCTACTTTGAAATATAGAATTTTTCAACAAAAAAAATTGTCATGCAATTTTATTCAAACTTACAAGCTTATGTTTACAAAATTTAATTTTAATCGGTTAATCAGATAATGAGATAGTCGAAAATCAAAAAAACAATTCTATGGTACTGTTAATAATTATAGTAAAAATTTAAATTTAATAATTTGAAGTAGTAGATCGTACTAATTTTGACACATAGAAAAAATTGTATCAAAATCGTAGGAGTCATTTTGAGTAAAAAAAGGATTTCCATTACGATTTTTAAATATTTGTAGGAGAGGTACCGTTGTTTTTGATTAAAGAAATAATGATTGTTTAAAATCTTTTAGATGCTGTTAAAAAACTACTTTTTTCTTAATTTAGTAAAAATCGACCGAGTCGTTTTTGAAGTAGGTATTGAGTTTAAAAAAATTAAAAAAATAAAAATCAAAATCAGTTGAAGCGCTTTCGATAAAATAAAAAGAATGATACTTTTTGAGATGCGATCAATAACCAATTTTTCGGAACCATTTTGTTTTTAGCTAAAATGCAGCCTATATTTATTAAAATTAACTGAATTTAATAAAAAACAAATCTGTAGAGGTGATCTTGAGAAAAGTAAGATTTTCTTTTTTAGCCCAACAATTTGTGTATGGGTACCGTTATTTTTGGTACTGAAAAAAAAATTAGCGGAATTTCAAATTAACTATACCTCGTAAGTGCTTACTCGCCCCATTTGCATTGTTTTTAGTTTGCGACCTACAATAACTATGGAAAATAATCGCTGTGGATTTGCTCATTGTGACGTCAATGACAAAAACGCAGAACGAGTGATCTGTAAAGGTATCTGCCGAAAAAGATTCCACCCCACTTGCATCGGTCTCAGCAAAAGGTCCATCACTTATTTAAAGGAATATTCTAATCATTTCTTTTTTTACTGTGATGAGTGCGTGAAGATATCCCTCTCTGATGTTTTGTTCGCAATAAAATGCAACAGCGACAACATCAACTCCCTATCAATTAAATTTAACTCTATTGAGAATCAACTGACCGCGTTAACAAAAACGATTCGTGATAACTCGCAAGCCGACTCACCCAATAACCGTAGTGTCGCACTGGAAGATGACTTTGCTTTAAAAAATGTTTCCACCCACACTATTGCCGCTGACAATAAGTCATTCCATAAAAGTGTAATTAGTCAGTTGGTAAAAATGGATGACTTTGTGGTAAAATCTTTTGAAGATTTGTGTAACACAATCGAGTGTTCAAATAAGCGGTGTGTTTCTAAATTCTCTTCCATCGAAAAACAACTCAGTGCTCTTTCGGTGTCTGTTTCGAACTTTTCCCGCGATGATCAAATCGACAAACGTTGTGATTCTCTAAAAAACGATATTAAATCAATGTTTAACTCTTATCTTTCTACCAATTCTGTTGCATCCATTAATGAAAATCTGAACTTTCTCCGCTCTGATCTTGAATGTCACTTTCAAAGCACTTCTAATATTATTATACCTGGTCTCCGTCAACCCCTTACCTTACTCGAAAATGCCGTGGGTGCAATCAACTTAATAAGTAATGATCTCGTGGAAACTCGACTAAGCATCGCCCAAATATCAGATGATATTAAGACGACATCCTGCAAAATCGATGAGATACCGGCTCAACTCCAAACCAACACTACTGTCTACAACACATCACTAATGGCTGAAATTTTGGATACCACCCCATACACACCTCTACCTGTCTGTTCACCACCTTTACAAGCTATTGAAGCTTCATCACCACCTGCACCTGATAGCCAACAACCTCCACTTCAGACCATCTCAACCGCATCGCCATCACCACCTCATCTTGCCGGCCAATCTGTACCTATTTCAACGACTCAAGCATCTCCTTCTTCGAATCCATCCTCAGTTATGCCAAATCTTATGAGGTTTGGGACTTCCTGGTCTGTCAAGGAGTGGAACTATAGACTGTCTAAGCTCAATAGCGCGAACAAGAGCTCGTTTTTCCTAACAAATGCCCCTCCCGTTGCTGATGAATACTGGGTTAGATCTTACTTCTTTCGAATGTTTGCTATGGTCATCGAATGCCAACGTACCTCCGCTTGCCGCTTCAAAATCACTATCCCATCGAAATACGAATGGCTATTTTCCTGCCCTAATGGAACAATTCAAATTGGTGACATGAGATTATCCAAATGGATAGAAAAAACGACATCATCCACGAAACGTTTGACTATGACCAAGAATTTGAAATCTAGAAAAAACAAAACTCCTCAACCTAAACCCAACTGGAGCTTTAAATCGGGTATCTTCCCTAACTTTTCACACTCTATCTTCCATAATCCCTCTTTTCCTAATAGAAATGAATCTAGCCACCATACTCAAAATTATCCTACAACCTCCCCTTCTCCTTCTCCTGAATTGCCTCATTCTATTCCCCGTAACCCCTATATGCTGTCTCAAAATCATCCTATCACTCCAAAGGCTCAACGCAAACGTGTATCTTTCGACATTCCTATTGCAACAGACGCCCCATCTTCAAAGCTTCATAACTCTTATCACCCAAATTTTATCCGTTCACACGTACTCAATCCCGATTCATCCACTCCTCCTGTATCCAACTCTTCCTCTTTTCCCACCACATCCAATGCCTCCCTTTCTGAAAGTCTTTCTGGATCCTCACCAACTCTGCCTCCTCCAATTTTCGACCCAATGGTCCCTCCCAATGTTAAATTAACTTCCAAATTTGCTGACCCTACGCCAACGATAACTGACCTAGATGGACGATATATTATGGCTAGACTTCGAGATCAGAAACTCTTTGAAAACGTTCGTCTATACCTCGCATATCTCCATGATAAATCAGATTCCGTGTGTATTGATGGCAAGACCAAGACTAACCTCATTGTTTCTATCCAAAAAGAAGGCCTTCCAACTGACCCTGTTGCCCTAAAAAGCATCTACACCCGGTATCATGAAAGCTTTAACATCTCACCCACCACAGTAACAAACGACCTTCGTACATATGCCTCCCACATAAGCTACAAACGAACATCTTACCTTCAAAATACTCGTAAAAATTTCAAAAACTACTTTCGCTCCTAACAGAAATCCAGAAATTGAATCTACTCCAAGTTTCTTATCGCTCTACTACCAGAATGTCAGAGGTCTTCGAACTAAAACTATGAACGTTTATCTTAACTCCCAGAAACTACCTTACGAAATCTTTGCCCTAACCGAAACTAATCTCTGTCCAAGCTTCCTAGATGGCGAATTATTCACTTCCGATTTTTTCGTCTTTCGTGCTGATGGTCAGGACTTTGACGATGCCCTTTCCGGCCGCGGGGTTCTTCTTGCCGTACACCATCGTCTGGACCCAACTCTTATTAAAATATCTAACGCTCCTTCCTGCGAATTTGTATGTGTTAAAATATCTATACCTAATCGGAGTGTTTATATATTATGTTGTTATATTCGTCCTTCTCAACCCGTCCAAGTATATCAGTTGGCTGTTGATGCTATGGACTCGCTGTTAGACGTTGCTGAACCAGATGATGATTTCATAATTGTTGGAGATTTCAACCTCCCCAACCTGTGTTGGGTTCCATCCGAGGACGAATCATCATTTGTACCTTCCAACCCCTACCAGGAAAAAGAATCTCTTATAACTGACCGTTTTTTTGACTGTGGTCTTTTTCAAATTAGTGACGTCACCAACAATTTAGGTAGGCAACTCGATCTCATTTTCTCATCTGACCCCTTTAACTCAGTCGTTACCAAAAGTACCCATCTTCTCTCTACCCTTGATCACTACCATCCCCCTCTCGCTCTGACCTTTTCATATGCTCATGAATTTATAACTAATGATTCCGAGAACTCTCTTTCTTTCAACTTTCGAAAAGCTGACTTTGTCCAATTAAACCGTCTTATCAATAATATTGATTTTAGCCTTTTCTTAAACACTAAAATTCCCATCGACATCGCTGTCTCTTTCTTTTACTCAGCCATTTTTAACTGCCTCATTCAATGTGTTCCATATGCGGCTCGCAAAAACTGCTCATACTCTCCACCTTGGTATGATAAGGAATTGCGAACACTTCGTAACGCCAGATACAAGCTATGGAAAACTTATCTAAAATCTAGGTCTGCTTCAGACTTTTCCTTCTACCAGCAAGCTTCCTTTAACTTCTCCATTCTCTGTGAGTCACTCTACCATAATTATCTAGATAGAATGCAGGTTAGTCTGATCTCGGATCCTAAACGTTTTTACCAATTCATTAATATTAAGAAAAAATCTGATGGCTTCCCTTCTACACTCAAATATTTAAATACTTCTTCTGCAGACCCTAAAATAATCAGTAACCTTTTTGCCTCTTTCTTCAGCCAATCATACATTGATAATACATTCGAACCCGACCGCGAGTTCTTTAGTTACTTGAAGAACTGCCCTCAAACCTCTCTAGTCTCTATTGACTTTGAGAATGATATTGTAACCAACAAAATATGTATGCTTAAAGATGACTTCTCTCCCGGTCCCGATGGTTTACCCGCCATTTTACTTAAGAAATGTGTTAGTTCGCTTTGCAAGCCCCTAACAGCTTTATTTCGTCTTTCTCTCTCTCAAGCTATCTTCCCAAAATTATGGAAGGATTCCTTTATTTTCCCTATCCACAAAAAAGGTTCTAAAAACGACATATCCAACTACCGGCCTATAGCCAAACTTTCTTCTATCCCGAAGCTCTTTGAAAGCATTGTTTATGACTCTCTTTACTTTCACTGCAAGTCTATCTTCTCTCCCCAGCAGCATGGTTTCCTAAAGGGTAGATCGACTACAACTAACCTAACTGAATTTGTCTCTAGGACACTTAATGCATTAGAGAATGGTAAAGAAGTCGATGTCATAACCACAGATTTTAGTAAAGCCTTTGATAAAATCTGTCACCAAACTATATACCTTAAACTCAATGCCCTTGGGTTCCCTCCCTTTTTCATTTCATGGCTGAGATCGTATCTAGAACAACGTCAATACAGGGTTCTCTTCAGGTCCTCAATCTCCGATCCTATTAACGCCACTTCTGGCGTTCCTCAAGGCAGTCACCTGGGCCCTCTTATCTTTGTCCTTACAATAAACGATGTTGTAAGTATAATTAATGACTCTTATCTGTCTATTTACGCAGATGATATGAAAATCATTAAGGTCATTTCTTCCCCCACTGACCCTTACTTGCTCCAAAACGACCTAAACTTATTCCAAACTTGGTGCGATAAAAATTTCTTAGAACTCAACGTTGCTAAATGTCAATCAATAACCTTCTCCCGTAAACGGTTACCCTCAACCCCCAGAACTTATTACTTTCGTAATGAAGCCATTCCTATTGTGTGTTCCATTCGAGACCTTGGAATTATTTGTGACACTGAGCTTAACTTCCGCTCTCATATCGATCAAATAATTAACAAGGCCAATTCCTCTCTCGGCTTCATAAAACGTTGGTCTAAAGAATTCTCTAACCCTTACGTCACTAAGTCCCTTTACATTACTTTTGTTAGACCCCTCCTTGAATACGCTAGCCAAGTTTGGTCGCCACATCAGAACTCTCACTCCCAAAGAATTGAGTCCGTGCAACGTAGATTTCTTCGGTTCGCCCTCCGCGGCCTTCTGTGGTCCGATAATATCATCTTGCCTCCCTATGAAGATCGATTAAAATTGATACACTTGCAAACTCTAAAAAAACGGCGAGAAGTAGCTGATATACTCTTCGTGTACCAACTTTTAACGGGGACAATCGATTCACCCATTCTGTTGGAAATGATCCCGATCTATACTAACCCGCGTAACCTCAGATCCGCTCCTCTCTTCCGCCCACCTCACCATAGAACAAACTATGGCTTCTTTGAACCGTTATCTAGAATGTTGCGTTTGGCAAATACCTCACTGTACACCCTTGACTTTCACATTAGTATATCCACGCTTAGAAACTCACTCTATAACTCCTAATAGGATCGCCCCAGGCGCTCCACCTAACACACCTCATATAATACCAATCTCCCATATCCGTGCTTCCTCCCTAAGTCCTTCAAGTTTTGCTTTTAAGTTTTTTCTTTAATAAAACTGGTGGGTGGGCCTTTGGGCCCAAACCAATAAATAAATTAAAAAAAATAAAAAAAAAAAAAAAAAAAAAACAAAAAAAAAAAAAAAAAAAACAACGAAAAACCCACCATAGAATAAGTTTAGTTTTAAGTAATAGCTATAAGTTTCGCTTGTATTAAGCTCGATCAATAAATTGATCAAAATTTTGATTTCGATTTTTTTTACGAATCCATAACTTGAAAAATAGTGGCCTAAACTTCGCAAGTAAAAATATTTCATGCGGGTTCCATGGCAAATAGGCAACTCCTAGACTTTCCAAACAAGTTGAATGTTTACCTAAGCCAGCAATCGGAAAAGCTTATTTGAGTACAAATATTTAAGTAAAAATGTACTAGAAAAATATAAATTCACCAAAGGTTGTGATTTGTTTAACTTTTGTCTGGATTTTGTATACCTACTCTTTGTTCCCTTTTTGAGAAGCAAACAATAATCAACAATTTCATTTGGTTAGAAATATTTGTATTGTATTTCAATTCCACTCCAATTCTACCTTAATCTTACTCTGAGTGATTCTTTGTGATATATATTTAGGCATAATCTTTAAATAAAATAATTTTTTTTTCACTTCACTATAAAATATCGCAATATATACAACATTCATTCATAACATCAAAGACCGACCAATTCATCTGGAGTCAATAAAGTCATCAACAATACAAACTTGGTCGTTGGAATTTCGGAATCTTTACAACTGCCTATAGTTCGCCTCCAGCTATGGGCTCCTTTTTACAATGTCCACATAATGGGTTATAAGCCGTATCATGTAATTAAATACGTTTCCCTTTGAAAGGGCTTTACCATACCCTATTCTTATAACCTTCCACCTTATGAACACCGAATTAATATTCTTCGTATTCAGCCTCTGTTACAAAGGATGGGCTGTAATGATATTATGCTTATTAATCTGTTAATCATATTTAGTGATGTGCCTCATTACCCGGTGGGTATTTGAAAAAGATATTTTTCCAGGAAAGAATGTACCAACAAAACTGGGTATTTACGGTTTCCGTATATACATTTAAAATATCCCACGAGAAAAGGGTGATGACAACAAGTTGATGGGTAATTTATGTTCAATTTTAACTTCCTCTGTAGCCTATCAAAAAAAAAGCATTGGTTTCGCGTCCAACAAAATTTCGAGGTTTTAATCCAAACTAACATTACGATGATGGAGAAGTTCAAAAAACCTATTTGATTGAAATTTCGTACAGAACATTTATAATAATTCCCTAGAATTTCAAACAATAATTCCCTAGAGAAAAGATTCGAAGTATTATTTTATCTGATCTGGAACGGGTAGCTGCCATTAAAAGATTTTGATTCTTTCTCGTTCTGCATTCATTCCCCGCTGGAAAAAATGCTTCTTAAAGTTAACTTGGAATCAATTATGTTCATAGAGTTTGCTATTACTGGTTGGGGCTTAACTCACCAATAAAAAACTGGGCCTTAATGTCCTAAGTATTTGTAATAAAAACGCGTTTTAGAATAAAACGTAATAACGAAATATTAACATAATTATAACAAAAAAAGGTCCATCTATTTGTTAAATTTTGTAAAAGTCTTTGAAATTTATTTGCTTAATATTTTTTCAGAAGTTAAAAATTCGACTAAATGAAATTTGGCCTCAATAAAAAATGGCCCCAAATTAAAATGAAGAAGGAAGAATTCAAAAGCCCCAAAATCAAATGAAAAAAAGGGCTACATGAAATTTGGCCCCAATGAAAAATGGCCCCAAATAAAAAATGAAAAATAGCCCCAAATATTTATATGAAAAGCAACAAAAACAAAAAAAAGATTAAATATTGAGAATTGGGGTGATTTTTCATGTTTTTGGGGTCATTTTTCATTTTGAATTTTGGGGTAAAATTTCATTATGAAAAATGGCCCCTTACTTTTAATCTTAAACAATAAATGAAAAATCACCCCCAAAAAGGGGTATGAAAAATAGCCCCAAAACTTCTTTCAAATTAAAAAAATGCCTCAAACCAAACTAGTCACTTTTATACTGCAGTTTATCTTAGACTGGGGTTTATTCAATCTTATTTTGATAGGATGAACCCAGGTCTAAGATAAACTGGAGTTTAAAAGTGACTATGAATATGCCCCATTGAGTTAATTTTTTCGAAATTCACACTTTTTAATTTATTTTTTTTTTTGGTTTCAAAAACTGTTATAACCATCGAAAAAATGAGTGTCGTAAATTGTATATTTCTAAGGATATGCTCCTCAAAATAGCAGTTTCTCTAATCCCCAGGGCACAACATTTTTCAAAAAAATTAAAAACAAATATTTAAAAAAAAAAAAAAATGGAAAAAAGGGGAAGGGGCTAATTTTGTTGGAATTCTTGCACATACTTTTTGAAAAAAAAAAACATAGATCTCAAAAAACTTCAAATAATGTTAAAAACAAATAAAATAATCTGCATCAACAAAGTTTCGATATTCGTAAAAGAAGGGTTTCGGGTATGGTCAAAGATGTGTCTTTACACTGAGCCAAAAAAAAACGTAAAATCAATAGAAACCACTTTAAATCAAAGTATTTTCGCTATGATTATATGCTAAGGTAGAAAGTCGTTGAATCAAAGTGGTTTCACTTTGAAAACAGTGAGTCTAAAACATGTGGTGGTTTCACTTTGAAAACAGTGAGTCTAAAACATATTTAAATTAAATCAGTTTCAACTTTGAATCAAAGTGGATTCAATATGATTTTAGCCTAAGGTTTCTCTTATTATCACTTGAATTCAACTTTGAAATAAAGTAGCAGTTCATTACATTTAAATACGTTTCACACTTACTTTAAATATACTGCAACTTTAAATTAAATATGACGTCTAATGATATCAATTGCGACTACATTTTAAATCAAATACGACTGCACTTTAAATCAAATATGAAGCCGAATTAAATCGAATTCGAATACGACTACACTACAGGTTTAAAATCCGTATTTTTTTTAAATTGTTTTTCTAAAAACAAACTATACAAGCCAGAACGAATTTTTATAAAAATTATATATTTTCTAGGCTATTTAAAATTTCACTAAAACAAATCAGCTCACCCAAGCTAAATTTGAGCTCACCCAAACTTACGTCTAGTCCTGGCCACTGCCGTGATTGCAAGGACAGTTTCTTAGTCTGAGCAATAAGTTACTTAAATAGAAGACTTGAGTTCAACTTATTCAGGTTAGTGTGTACCTATTGTGAAACCTGGCCTGAATTGAAAAGGAGTATCAAATATTAAACACGGTGTATCGCGGTTTATTGAACCTATATTTTTTGAGGATATAGGCTTTGAAAAATTATTAAATTTTGAAGTGTAAGATCTGGGGAACGGCAGACTTTTTTTTTAATTTCCAATGTCCATTTGCCTCCCGTAAGATAAAATGTTTAGCTCGAAATTTAAGAAAATAAGATTTCGATTTTGTTTGCTGCACACCAACGACGTGAGAAATTTCTCAAAACCTCTTGAAGATGAAAGAATTTAATTGTTATACTTACACTTTCATGTAAACATACCTACCTACTTAAAAAAAATAAGCACGACTGGGTCGCACGAACTTGCTCTTATGTGCGATCACATTGTGGTTCTATAGTCTGAAATAAATTAGTGATGGGAGTCTTTATTTTATCCATTTGCTAAAATTATGTAAGTATACAAAAATTAATAATATAGCCCAGTGTTGCACATATGCAACATGCATGCAAGGAAATTATATTATTTAAACTGGAAAATTGTTTTAAATCAACCAAATTAGAAAAAAATTGATTAAAACACTTCTGAAACTGTTTGAATCGAACGCGATGTACAACATCTAAATAGTTATGTTAATCTCAATTTATGACATGTATGAACAAAAAATTGGTACGCAAATTTTAAGTATTTATTAATGTGGAATTAAGAATTGAATTAAAAAAAAAATCATTCACCCGTTTTTGAAATATCGATTTTTCAAAAAATAATATTGAATTCTTTTTTAAAAATCCAAAATATATTATTTTAAAATTTTGATATACAATATTATTTTAACTGTTTACAAGCTTCTATATACAAAATTTTATTTTAATCGGTGGACCTGATAGTGAGATAGTCGAAAATCAAAACTACCATTCTATGAGAGGTACTGTTAATAAAACTAAAATGTTAAATTTAATATTTTAAAAAAGTAGTTCGTACTAATATCAATACACAAAAGAAATTTTATCAAAATCGTAGGAGTCGTTTTTGAGAAAAAAAAAAAGATTTTCCTCAACTGTTTTTGAACATTTGTATGGGAGCTACCATTGTTTTTGGATATAAGCACAATTTTCGCTAATAATATGTTAGACAATATTAAAAAAACTTTTTTTTCCCAAGTTTCATAAAAATCGACTGAGTCATTTTTGAAATATTGAGTTTTCAAAAAAAAATTTCAAACTTTTTTCAAAAATCGAAAAATAATTTTTTTGAAAATTTTGGTACACCATACTATTTAAAATACAACAATCCTTCTTCACAAAAAAAATTGTCAAAATTAATTGAATAGTTTTAGAGAAAATCGAAATTCAAAAAAATGGTTCTTTAGGAGGTACCATTAATAACCATTTTTCAGAACCTTTTTTTTCATTTAACGGAAGCTTATAACTATTTAATTTTTTTTCGGTTTTTAAAAACAAAATCTGTGGAGCCGATTTTGAGAAAAAAAGATTTTCTTTTTTGGTCAAAAAATATTGTATGACAGGTACCGTTATTTTTGGTCTTAAAAAAAAAAAAGAAAAAAACGGGTCGGGGGAATGACCAAAAAACGCTAAGTACTGAGTTTAAAGAAAATCGACCCATCCGTTTAAGCTGTAGTCGAACAGACAGAGAGACGGACGTTTTTGCGAGACCCACTTTTTTTGACTTCTCTATCATCGTAATGTAAAGTTTGATCAAAATCTCGAGTTCGATTTTTTGTACGAATCCATAACTTCCCATATAGTACCTATATCGCAAGTAAAAATCATCTCAGTTAGATTTGTTGGCCTTAGAACTCTTTTCTTTGAATTAATTTTTTTTTATTATGTGCAAAAGGTTTCAATTTTGTTGAAGACAGAAGTATTTATTTTATTTTTTTTTTAAACTACTTTGTAGGTTAATCTGGTATTTTTTTCATAGGTTAGTATATGTAACATTAAATACGTTTAAACTCTCACCCCTGGCATGAAGTAATCCTTTCCGAACGAAAAACCCGTCCTGCAAGAATGTTTTATCCAAACATTCTGGAGAGTTTAGAACTCTCTCCATCAAAACAGGGTCATCAACATAAAGTATGGACTGAACTCCGAACAAAAATGCCAATGGCCTTTTAAAATACTTTCGAAGATATCGCAAGGTTTCTAATAATCCTGCAATAAACAATTAAATTAGACACTTCACTTCTTATTGTTGTTTTCGTTAAAAATCACAATTCTTGTGTTTACAAACTTTTTGGATCAAGCATAAAGCACATTATTATAAACAACAATGGTTGTTGCAATATACCACGTGCACCATTTAGCTGCCATATAAGCTTATATTTCGACCGATTTATCCACACATAGATCGCACATAGTACAGAAAGCACCAACACTAAATGATTTTCAACTGCCGCCATTTCCGTTACCGAATTTCTTTGAATTCTAACAATAATCCGAACTTACCGCGATAAAAGACTGAATGGTTGGAATGTGATTGTCGTCAGGGTTTTTATAGATTTTGTCGTGTTGTGTTAAGAATCGAATCGTTTGATCACCCAAGCTAGCTTACATACATATACATATATTCCAAGCCTCAATAACCTAAGACAATTTGGCTTGATTAACTATTCATAGTGGTGTTTCTGTGACTCTGAATTTTTGTGACACGTTCAAGTCGTTAGTAATATTTTTTTAAGAAGCCAAAAAGGAGTTAGAGTTATAAATAGATGTTTACAATTGAAATATTTCGTCGTGCTATGGTGTTTGGGTATCTGATTTCAATATAAACAATAACATTAATTACTTTCATATTTCAAATTAATTTTAAAAAAAAATTACGTTGCTAAATAATGAACCTCAAATTCAGTTCTTGAAATTATTTCCAGGGTTTGTGTAATGATGTTGTTTTTTTTTTTTGCATTTCACAGCAGCGAAGAAAATATTTTTTTTTATTTTAAAAACTCCGCTATATGAGGTTATTGATATTCTATACCTAAGACAAACAATAGACAATTCTCTTTCTATTATGTTTATTGATTAAAGAAAATTCTAGGAATAAACGAAAGTAGGTAGATGTTTCATTTCAATAAAATTACAAAAGCAATTTAATAAAATAGAAACCTTTAAACCTACACCACAATGTTTCATTTTTGTAAAATTAATTTTAATTTGAACTGAAAAGCAAATCAATTTGGCTTTGAATTATTTAATAATGGCTTTGGGGCATTAATTTGTGGTTGATAAAAGTACCAGCCGTGTTTTTACTTGCTCTATACGATAAGTATTATCCGTTCCATATTGTGGCGCTCGCTGTGTGGCACGTAGCGCCAGCCGTTCTGTCGGACCCACATTTCATTCACATCCATATACTATCCAATTTATTGCAACAAAAATTGGTTATCGTTATTATCGATCGGTAGCGCTATCCGTTGAAGCTGATGGCAATGACATCGTCATTTTCGAAGAACTACGGACTCTCACAGACAGCGACGATGTTTACGGTTGATCTTGAGTTTCGTTGATGGAAGGGCGTTGGCTGATTGTTCGATGAATCGGTCGACTCAAACTTTAGATAATCGACTTGGAAGTACAACTATGTAAACCGTAAAATGGGCGCAACGCACGTATCGTTGCCCAAAAAAGATTTTGATATTAAAGATTTATCATTTGAACGTGCTGTTCAATCGTCTCACTTGCCATGGTGATTTGGCATCAGTAACTTAATAATAAACAACAGATTTGTCAGATGTCATCAAAACAACATGGCCGCCACAGGCTGGCAAAATCTAAACACGCCAATTACAAAAGCCTACACAAAAAGAAAAAAAATAATTTAAAAAATGTATATTTGTATTTAATTTAGATTTTTCTTTTTATATAAGCTGGCAATACCCTTTTTAAAGAAAAATGCCTTACCTAATGAAAACTGATGACTTTTGAAAATTATCTGTTTTGATATGGCATGAAAAACTTCTTGAGTGAACTTTTAATGAACAATATACAACGGCTTTAAAAGCAATCTGTTAAAGAAAAGAACAAAATCTTAAATAAAAAATGAACATTTCAAAAATAAACTTTTATTCGCTAATAAAAAATGGAACAACAACATTTAAGTGCTTTCTATTACCTATCATTCTTCTATTTTTTTTTTTTTTTTAAATGCTTAAAATGTATCCAAAAGAAATTCCTTAGGGAGCTTTTTTTTTATACTTTAAAATTCCTGGCACTCACCTTCAAGGAAACTTTTACTTCCTGACGTTCTTGTTTACTTTTCAATTTAACTACCGCTGCTCCATGAACATGAACATAACAGTGATATCCGAGTTCATTGATTTAATTTATTATTGTTTAACTTCAAAATTTCATGAATGTGACTTCTCTGATTCAGGGCGCCAATTGATGGGGAATGGGGACTTGACAGCTGGTGTTAATATGTGTTGGATTGAATTGCATTACAGTTGGTTGAATTGTTATTCTGTCTCTTTATTACGGTGGAATAAGTTAACTTGAAATTGTGAGGAAAAGAAGGTAAAACGTGTATTTTTCAAGTTTAATTTTTAAATTTAAACCAAAGGTGGGTTCGTTGTGTTTGAAATTTTGTTCTTCTTTAACTTGAATATGAAATACACTTTCTTTGGCTTGAAATTAATTTAATATAATAAAAGGCTGTGATGAAAAGTGATGTACCTAAGGCCTAATTAAAAAAAAACCCGCAAATTTTTTGAAATCTTAGCTTTTCAAAGACCACATACCTCTATATATAATACTGTATCGTCTGCATCATATATAATATATCTTGAAAATATAACTAATACCTATATTCCTCTAATTTAAAGTTGACTCGTTATCTTAAAGTCGAAAATTCAAAGAAAAACGGTTCTACGGGAGTACCTACTTAGGCGCTAAAGACCATTTTTTGTAAAATAATTGTTTACTTTAGGATAAATCCGATAGTACCTTGTTACTTACTACCTACATTACACAGAAAGTTTATCAAAATCTTTGAAGCCTTTCTCGAAGAAATAAGCTATCCCATAACCGCTCTACGGCAGCTTTATTTACGGCTGTAAGATTTTTTCTGGGTACAGACACGGTCTATTTTAATTTGCGATGCAGGAACTCAGGGCAAGCTTAGAATTCTAAAAAAAAGCGACTTCGGAACTTTAATCTAACCTGACATTACGGTTATGGAGAACATGACAAAAGTTACAAAAGTTACATAGTCCCGCTGTTCTGTACCTTGGCCTAAAGCTTAAAGCCTACATTTTGAACTTGAGTGTTTTTAGTGATTCTCTAGATGCGAAACTGCCATACAACCGTTATAAAAGAGGTTATTTATCTCGGAAACAGCTGAAACAATTTTGATAAATTTTGTTAAATGTTCTGCGCTTTAGTAAAAATAAAACCAAAAACTGGTGTTAAAAGTACCTACCGGTACCTGCCATAAAATCGTTTGTTTTTAATTTTGATTTTCTCGTTGACGGCTTAATCGATTTTGATCAAAATATTTGTATACAGGAGTTTCTTTTAAGTCATAAAAATACTGCATACAGTTTTATTTAAATCATATTTTAAAAATTTAATATTTCAAAAACAGGTTTATGATTTGTTTCGAAACTCAATTTTTTTTAACTTCACTTTAATAAATACTGAAAATTGAGGTACATACAAGTTCTTTGGCGAACTCACCCAATGCGATGTGTAGCGCTGGCATGCTCCGCAGTTGTAAAGAATTTTAATTTATATCTGATTCCCTAGAGGAGAAATTGGAACTTTTGTTTTAGCCAATTGAGAACGAAGAACGATTTCGATGATTTTTAATTTTCGCAAAACCTGGTCTAATGATTTTTATTAAACTAAGTACCGGAATGTAGAAACAACTGCACTATTACTGCTATTAAATTAGTTATTAGCTGTGTTTTATTATATTCTATCAGGATCCGGATCTGGATCTGGATTAACCTTAAACACGTGCTACAAAAACAATTTTGAAAATTTCCCAATATTTAGTTTTTGTATTACGTGTTAAATGTAAATTATTTTTATGACAGAGTTCAGAGAAATGCCAATCTATAACAGTTTATCGCCATTAAAAGTTATGCCCCTGCGGGACCGCATAAACAGTACGTACTTTTATAAACAAAACTGTTATAAATTGGTGTAAATCTATAGTCACTTCCTATTTTTATAGACAAGCAAATCAAAAAAAAAAAATGTTTTTGTATCATACATATCTATAAACATATATCATTACATTTAATTAAAAAATTACCATAGTTATAGTTATTCAAGAGCAAGTCTGTGCGACCCAGTCGTGCATTTTACTATTATATCTGTTCCTTATTATAAGCTTCATAGTAAAGGAAAAACTTCAAATTCTTGTTTCAACGCATGCATATTTTAATTTCTCCAGAAGACTTTTAGTTATTTCCATCAGAACTTTGGATGCAAGGCACTTGAAAGAGATTGTGTTATATCATAATCTTTAACTCCTTGTCACTATCGATTATAAAATATTCCTTCAACATTCTTCTTACGAATACAAAATAAATTAACTTTGCAGATTGTTCTTCTATCTAAAACTTATAACTCATCATTTACACTAACTACCTACATATATATACATATCTAATCCATGATATGGATTTATCTTTCTATCCCTATAATATAGAACTCTCACAAACCAAACTTCACGAAATATACCTAGATGACCATAAGGAAATTAAACTGAGTTGGATGGTTGACTGGTACAAACAGGAAGTCCTATTTCACGTACAAAATGCATTTAACCCCGAACATCGTTGGTTCTATTTGGGCTTCTCGAAACGCGGCGAATTGGGGGATGCTGATATTTGCTTTTTTGAAAACCAGAACGGCTTCTTCAACGTCGTCACAGACACGTACACCAGTTCCGATGGACGCTATGTGCACAAGGATTATCAGCAAGACTGCGAGCTATTCAAAATGGACGATGCGACTCTGGCATTCAAGAGAAAGTTTGACACTTGTGACCCTCTGGATTTTAGGATGCATGTACGCCACTATATAGTATACCTACCAATGTATATGTATAAGTTACCCAAATCATTTTCCCATAACCAACAACCTACATCCGTCAATCCCTCCCTAAACCACCCTCCGTAAACACATAGAATAGTACTAAATAAATGTCCTATCTTACAGGAGGGAACAATGTACATAATGTGGGCCAGAGGAATAATTCCCTTAGCCATGGAAGACCACCAATTTGCATTTCCCAATGCATCCAAACGGGAATCTAGCATTAAAATGATGCAGCTTCTGAGGGCCGATAAAATTATCATACCCGAGACGTAAGTAATTAAAACTGCCACATATTGTGGTCCCCCTTATTTGTGTTCATTTGTGTGTGTGTGTGATATATGTATGTGATTGTGATTCTCAAAAGGGACTTAAAACAAACTGTGATCCGGTTGGACAATGTTAAGGTACCATCAAAAGAAACAACATACTGGTGCCACATCCAGAGGCTGGACGACTTTCTGGAAGTCAAACATCACATCGTACAGTTCGAGCCGCTTATTACGTCCTTCGACCTAGTACATCACATGGAAGTATTCCACTGTCAGACGGATCCTTCTGTGGCAATACCCCTCTACAATGGGGACTGTGATATGTTGCCGAAGGAGGCAAAAGTGTGCTCCAAGGTAATTGCCCTGTGGGCTATGGGAGCCAGTACATTCACATATCCACCAGAAACTGGACTTCCAGTGGGCGGAGAAGACTACAATCCTTACATACGACTAGAAGTACATTTCAATAATCCCGATCTGATAGAAGGTGTGTGGGCAATGGGACCGCTGGCGCTGGCGCTGCCAGTGGCTGGCTCCTGGTGTTCTGAACCGGATTTAACTTAGATTTGATTGCTTTGCAGGACGTATTGACAGCTCCGGTATGAGGGTGCAGATGGTCTCCAATCTAAGACAATTTGATGCCGGTGTCATGGAACTCGGATTGGAGTATACAGATAAAATGGCTATTCCGCCTGGTCAGACGGGATTCCCCCTGAGTGGATATTGTATTGCCGAATGTACACGAGTGGTATTGAATTTAGATTTTGTTGATTTTACTTGACGTAACTGCTGTGTTTGTAATTCTAATTTTTTTTTTTGTTGTTCTTGTCGTCTATGTTTGTGTTTGTACTATATAACTACCGTAGGCATTACCCAATTCTGGAATAATCATTTTTGGATCACAATTACATACACATTTGAGAGGAGTTCGTATTCTAACACGACATTTTCGAAAGGAAGAAGAGCTGAGAGAGGTCAATCGGGATGATTTCTATTCACATCATTTTCAAGAAATGCGAAATCTCAGATACAAGCCTAGAGTGCTACCGGTAATATAATTTGAATTTAGTTTTTGTTTTTTTCTTTTTGTAGGCTTGTGTTATTACTTCTGTTTATATTACCTATATATTATTTAAACAATTGCCTTTTTTCATATAACCGCATAAGAACATTTCTGCACATCAAGTAAGGGTCTTTTAGCTTGTTTAATATAGTGAAGCACTCCTATTTTATGAAAACATCATCTTAGCGGTTAAGCAAATAATTTAAAACCAGTATAATAACCTTTATTTGTTAGGTAAGATAGATGAAATATTTTTTAATTTTTTTCAAAACAAATTCAGCTTTAGTGTTGCCAATGGTTTTGAATTTCAATAATCTGCGATGTGTGATTTTGGTTCAGCTATTCTTGTCTTAAGAAGAATAACTACGAATTACAAAGATACAATTCTATTGCTAGGCTGGATACAATTTCACATACACTTTCGTAAAAGCGCTTTTGATTTTGCTTTTGATTAACATCGCCTGCACTTTCAAAGGTTTCTTCTCATCGTTTAATATTGGTCTAATTTAAACTGAGCTTCCCAATGATCATAAATCATTTAACTCCACGTTTGTTTGTTCATTCAATCAATTTGTACTATAAGTTCTTCCTTTACACAGTATATTTTAAGGTTTCACCCATAAAATAAATTTAAGTACAAGCTCATTTTTCTTGTAATTGCAAAGCTGTCCAATTTATTTTAAAAAAAATAACGAATTTTCAAGAAAAATATCATCATTCATTTTAGGAGTTGTATACTACCTACCTACCAACTAAACTACACCTAGAGCATAACCATCTACCCAAAAAAAGAAACGAATACATCCTACCCAATGCACTATCTTGATGCAATGCCCCTTTGTGCAGGGTTCGGATGTAACTCCCATTGGAGTAGACTTTGATTACTTTTTCAAAAGAAGATTTCAAGTGGCGGGAATCCGGTTAGAATTGCATTTACTCCTATGTGGTGGATCCAGAGAGCAGCAATAACTTTGCCATTCGTCTTTGAAAACATCCGACAAAGCTGAACTTTGATAGAGAGCTTAATTTGAATGTGTTAAACATTTCCTTAAAAGCAACACAAATTTGCACCATTTTCTCGAAAGCAATCAGTTTTTTTGGAAGAAATATCAAGAAAAAAAACTATAGATTATAAAACTTTTTTTAATAGCCTTGGCTTTTGAGAAAACCCTTCTAATGGGTGATTTTTAAGCTGGTTTGGTTTTGGCAACACTGGTTTTGACAGCTGACGTGTGTTTAGTACCTTGCGTCACTGTCAAACAGCTTCAGTTTGGTTTGCAATTTAACCATGGATCGTCTTACAAATGAACAACGCTTGCAAATTATTGAATTTTACTATCAAAATTCGTGCTCGGTTCGAAATGTTCATCGCGCGCTGCTTGTGTTCAGCGATGAGGCTCATTTTTGGTTGAATGGGTACGTAAATAAGCAAAATTGCCGCATTTGGAGTGAAGATCAGCCAGAAGCATTGCAACAGCTACCAATGCATCCCGAAAAAGCCACTGTTTGGTGCGGTTTATGGGCCGGCGGCATTATTGGGCCTATTTCTTCAAAGATGATGCGAATCGCAGCGTTACTGTCAATGGTGAACGCTACCGAGCGATGATAACAAACTTTTTTTTGCCCGAAATGGAAGTTCTTGACTTGCATGATATGTGGTTTCAACAAGACGGTGCCACATGCCACACAGCACGCGAAACAATGGCGCAATTGCGAGGCGAGTTTGGTGAACAGTTAATTTCACGTTTCGGGCCGGTCAATTGGCCGCCTAGATCGTGCGATTTGACACCATTAGATTATTTTTTGTAGGGGTATGTCAAGGCTAATGTCTATAGGGACAAGCCCGCTTCGATTGACGCACTGGAAGCCAACATCCATGCATTCATTCGTGAGATACCGGCCGATATGTGTGAAAGAGTATGCCAAAATTGGACTCAGCGGATGGGCTACCTGAGACGCAGCCGCGGTCAACATTTGCATGAAATTATCTTTAAACATTAAATTGCAAGGTTCAAACTATCGATTCAAATAAATATTTCATTCATTTTTTCGAATTTTTGTGTTTTTTTTTAAAAAAAAAGTTCTAAACCTCTTAAAAAATCACCCGTTATAATATTTTTCCAAAAAAAAAACATATTATGTACTTTTGGAGATATTCATGAAAAATCAGAATTTCATCCCTTTCAGCCCACAAAACCAACTTAGGGCACGTTTTAGACTATACTTAAGACGTCCAAATTATGGCTATTCATTAAAATTCAGATAAAAATGTTAGAATTTATTTGAAGTCAAAGTCCAATTTGAATGGGTTAAATCTTGAGAATGAGTTCGACTTGAATTTAATTTGGAACTTTGGTGTCGAAGTCTGGGCTTTTTTATTTGGGATAAGCAAGGGCATCACAAGTTCCATCACTACTATATTTTAAAAATAGAAAACTATTCCGCATTACAACTGCCTCCAAAAAAAATAAAAAAAAAATAAAATTTCATTCCAATGGTCCATTTTTACATAAATAGAAATTGTTTGATTCGATTGCTCAAGATATTTTGACGCATGGAAACGTCAGTTTTTTATCAAATCCAATATTTTTGTATGTCAATGTGAATGCTCAGCTCAAATTGTGAGGCTGAGAGGGATTCTTTTAAACCCAAGGCAACAAGTTTTAAGGCCTCCGCTCTTGTGAGTTCTGGAATCGATCTTTTACTTAACATGGGATGAAATTCACTATCTTAATGATATCATCAAAGATACAGAGAATATTAATGAATAATGGTATCAGTTTAAGTACTTCCATATTACTATCCACATTTCAAATTGTGTGAGATTGTGTGAGCCAAGACTTGTGAGATGAAGAGAAAAATTAAGGGATTTTAATATGCGGCCTGTGTCATCAATTTTAACTATGTACGTATCTGTAGAAACATTGATGTTATTGAAATATTTAATTATTTATAATGTTTGTTTTTATCTGAACCCAACCCAAGCGACAACGATTTGTATTTTTAATATTTCACGCAAACAGAATTCTTCCAAATCTTATTTTAAACAAAGCACACTTAGAAAATTTGAACTTCTCCTAAGTGAGCTCTAGGTTTTGTTTATTACTATTTACTTCAAATAGACGACTTAGGAGAAGTTCAAATTTTGTATAAAAAAGGTCACGAAAAAGGAAATATTGAGCACGGTTAGGTTTATCTCTTTTTGTAGTGTTTTCAAACTTCCAATGATTTTACATTCCTTAAATACGAGTTGGTACATATTATTTTAAAATCCAGATTAATATACAGGGTTTTCCAATAAGAGGTGTTATTTTGATATTCAAAGAAAAATGGCATTTTTTGAGATAAATGATCGGATGTTTATTTCATTATAAAGAGGAAGGTATGCCGTTAATAATGGAACACAACATCAGCCAAATGGCCGCCACGACCACGCTTACAGGACCATATCCTTTTCATGAAATTTTCCATAACCAAATCGCAAAGTGGCTGCCCTATGTCCTCGATAGCCTCACGAATTCCATCTTTGAGGTCTTGAATCGACGCTGGGCTGTTGGCGTAGACCTTATCTTTCACGTGGTTCCAAAGGAAGAAGTCGCAAGGTGTTAAATCACAAGATCTCGGTGGCCAATTGTGATCACCTCTTCGAGAGATAACACGGTCCGGAAACTTTTCCCGTAAAAGATCGATGGTTTCATTGCTTGTGTGGCACGTAGCGCCGGCCGTCTTGTTGAAAGTAAACGTTGTCCAGATCAATACCATCGAATACCGGCCATAAAAAATCATTAATCATCTCTCGATAGCGCAATCCATTGACCGTAACTGTTGCTCCAGCCTCATTTTCGAAAAAGTAAAGTCCAATGACCCCGCCGGACCATAAACCGCACCAAACAGTCACGCGTTGAGGATGGAGAGGCTTTTCAACAATAACTCTTGGGTTTTCCGAGCCCCAGATGCGACAGTTTTGCTTGTTGACGTAGCCTCCGAGGTGGAAATGGGCCTCATCAGTCAAGATGATTTTTCGATGAAATTCCGGATCATTTTCATGCATTTCAAGGACCCAATCAGCAAAGACACGACGTTGTTGATGATCAGCCGGCTTGAGTTCTTGTGTTAACTGAACTTTATAAGCCTTAAGATCCAAGTCTTTAGGCAAAATACGGTGTAATGACGTTTGTGGAATGCCTAACTCCAAAGAACGACGAGGAATGGACAAACCTGGGTTTTCTTCAACACTTTGGGCTACAACAGCAATATTCTCAGTTGTTCTTGAGCGACGTGCACGGGTTTTATTCTTCACATCACTAACTTGTCCCAACAGCTCGAATTTGTCCACCAATTTCTGTATTGCGGTCCGACAAGGTGCTTCACGACGACCCAAAAATGTTTTAGTTTTACGAACCGTCTCTGCCAAATTTTCACCATTTTCATAGTGAATTTTAATAATTTCAATGCGTTGTTGAAGCGTGTATCGTTAATGGCGTAGTTTCTACTTGTCAAATGTCAAAAAATAACAGCTTCAAAAGTGACAGCTACCGAAATAGCGGGCTATTCAAAATAACACCTCTTATTGGAAAACCCTTTATTAAAGTACAGTTTCGGGCTTAAAATGTTTGAATCATTAGTACCTATAACACCTAAAGTCCGAACCCTTTCCATCTTTGCAGAGTTTATATCTATACATTTACTATGTGATGTGTTTCCTCGGAGAAATTCAATTTTTCTTTCTTTCGATATACCTACATTGAAGAATTTTCCTGTGCTTTTATTTCAATTTTTTTTTATTTTTTTTTTTTTGTACTTACTGAAAATGATTTTTCAATTTGAAATTTCCATTTCTTTTTCCATCTATGCTTGTCGTTGGATTCGTCTTGTTTGTTTTCGTGTTCGCCCTCCAGGGAGATGCATTGGTAACAACTTGCTACTACAATACAATCGGTTACGAAAACGCAACTCTAGGTGGATTCTCCATTAGCGATGAGATGTGTGTCAACTACATCCACTACTATCCGGCCACAGAACTGGAGCTCTGCAAAAGCTCTGTCTCCGAGGAGACTCTGGAGAATTACTTTATATACATGAAAAAGTACGTATAGCTCAATCTTGGCTGTAAAGTGCACCTTCCTATAGTTTGTTATTTTTTGGATATCTATTGGTTTTTCTTTAACTGATTTCTTTTTTTTTCTACAATCTATGAGCAGGAAGGAGCACCAGAGAACTGTAAATTTGAATGGAGCACGTTCGACAAATTATCGAAGCATTAAGTGGACTCAGCCTCGGATTGATCAATTATATACAATGTATGTCCAGGAGCCGCTATCTATGCAGTGCAATAAATCCGATGGACGCCGGTTCGATGGCTGGCAATGGGAGGGTGTCCCCATTACTCCGGTGGAAATCCAAGTGCCAATACATCGGAAGTCCTGTCACAATTACAATCCCTTCTGGATGAAACCATTGGACGAAGGAGCGTGTGACTTGTTGGGCGAGTGTATTTATTAGGAGTTATAGAAGAGAGGCGCTGTGCGAAAGAATGTTTTTTTTCTGCAACAACTTTAGGTGTACATAAATATACAGTTTTTGTTTTTGTTTTTATTGGAAATTTTTAGATAACATTTATAACAGTATTATGAAAAAAAGTAATTAAATAAATTGACTCTGATACCAGCTATATATAGGTATATATACAAATAAACATAGAGGCGATTTTTATTTGGCTGCATATTTCAACAATAAAGCCATTAAGTAGGCGGATGGTTGAGTTTTAACAGCTCTATAAAAATCTGCATCCTTCATTTTGGATTTGGATGAAATCATAGTGAAGCTGGTCATTAGTTTGTCTTTGTATTTCGAAAAGTTCTGTGCACCAAGGACGGGCTGTGGTATGTTTTTTTTTTTATGGGCATTTTGTAGATGGATATAGTCATATAGTACTTAAGTACTATGTATAATCAGTTCACTTGTACCTAATTGCATTCAGTATTTACACCTCTAAGTAGGATTAATCGGAGATAATACATCTATGTTTTCGCATAAATACTCAAGTTGTGGCGACTTTTATCACAGGGAAATTAGTTTATATCGTTTCCATACAATTATCTCCAAACGAATCGTACAACCGTTGTTTTATGTAAATGCACAATTTATAGGATGTGGAATTGAATTCAATTTCAATAAAAAGTGGAATCCAATCTACAACTTTAAATCGTTCTTTAAAAAAATAAAATGAAGTTAGTTAAAAGAACGGCGGCAAAAAAAAAGTCGGCTAGCACATTGAAGCATCTGGTCAGTGGAGTAACTACGGGGGAGCAAAGGGGGCAAATGACCCCCCCCCCAACAGAACTATACAAAATACCTATTCTAATTTTGATATTAAGCTCATTTTGAGAAATTGTTCCTAATAAACATTTTAAAAGAATAGAGCTGCAAATTTTACACCACTTTATCATAAACTGAGAAAAAGAACTCCATTAGGTAACGCTAATATCTAGCCTGTACTCAATAACCGTCCCTTTTTTATAGGCAGATATACAGGGTGATTTGCATAAGATGCATCAATAATGTGCATCAAAAACCTTAAGTATGTGGACTGGTTCAAAACAAAAAAAAAGAAATCGTATGGTGGAGGGGGGCAATTTTATTAAAAAAAATCTTAAAATAAAAAAAATATTATCCAAAAATAACAGCGACCCATACTTTATTCCGTTATAACTTTTCTTAAAGCTATAAAATTCCATTTATCAACATTCTTTTTAAATCAACTTTTTTGAGGGAATACTTTTTGTCAAATTAATTTTATTTTTAATCAGATTTTTTTTTTTTCAAAACATCACTTTGTTGAGTAAGTCTACCTGCGTTTTTACTATTCAATTGTCTGATCAATTCAAAGTCAAACACCGAAAACTCTTTCTTTCATTTATTTTTCAATAAAGTTGTTTTTAGTGAACAGTTTTTGAAAAATTAATTTTCAAACTCGAAATTTTGAAAAAAAAATTTCTATCTGAATATTTTCAAAAATTTAACGTAATTAACTACTGTTTTTGTTTTACAATTTACAATGCTTTTATAAATTTTTAGTCAAAAACAGAAAACCGGATGCTTAAATGTCTTGTACCTTCTTTTTGAGAAAATTTGAAAACAATTAAATCTACTTTACTACCTACGTAGTGGAAAGAAGAAATTAGTAAGAGCATAGAATATTAATAGCGTAAGATTGTGGACAAAAATTTTTAAAAAAAATTTCTTCAAAATTTTGAGTTTTCAAATTATTTTCTTAAAAACTTTTCACTAAAACAACATCACGTATTTAAAAAGCATATAAAAGAAGAGATTTCTAGCCTTACAAAAAGGTGTAGCATGACATTGTAAGTATGTATTATAGTTGTTTTGTAACAATTTTTTTTTAATACTTTAAAAAATTGCCCCTCCCGGCTAAAGGCGGGAATTGACACCCCTTCTGTACGATTTTTTTCTTTTATCGATCCAACCTACATACACGCTCTAGCTTTTTTTCATATCTTATGCGAATCACCCTGTATAATGTTTTGTTTTATGTTTTTGTCAATCTAATAAAAATTGTTTGCCCCCCCCCCCAGAGCGAAATCCTAGTTATGCCACTGCATCTGGTGACTTAAAACAATTAAATTTTAAATTTTTTAAAAACGACGGCAATAGGTTCTTATAATGTCATACTTTACCTTTTTGTAAAGCTAGAAATCTTCTCTTTTATTTTATTTTGAAAAATTAATTTTTAAACTCAAAACTTTGAAAAAAATTTTAAACTATTTTTTTTTTTTCAAAATTTTACGTAATTAAGAGCCGTTTGCAGATACGAAACTTAAATATTTATGTTTAACTTACAACGCTTATGTTCTACTTTTTCCTCAGCGTAAACTATCACATAAGCTCTTATGTTGCACATAAATTCTGAAGTTTCGTTCCAGCAAAAAATGGCCATAAGTACAATTGAATAATCGTATATGAATTATTAGTCTAAAACAGAAAACCGGATGCTTAAATGCCTTGAGAAAATTGAAAAAAACTTAATCTACTGTACTACCTACATAATATGTATAGATACGGCGGGCGTAGTGGAAATAGGATCCTTAGAGCAACTTAAGTAACGGATTGGAGTCAAAGTAAGGGAATTTTATGAGGGTTGGGTACGTAATTTCGCATCACATAATCCCGTATCATGAAATTCCGCATCACAAAATCCAGTTTATCAAAAAATCCCGCAGCACAAAATCTCGCAGGATCTACTACAATGCGACAGCTTATTAATTTTTTCTTTCCCGTAGGAGTTTGTGCCTCAATTATATAGGATCACGAAGAACGATGTTTCCTACTATTTTTTCTGGGCCGGCGACTATGGTTTCGCGGTGTTCGGATCTGGTCGGACGACGACGCGGCGGTGGGTCTGACGGGCGAGGTTTTGGATATGGCTCTGGAGCTTGGAAAAAGGACAATTTTTTTTGTTTTTGGAAACAAAACAAATTTAATTTTACAAATTAAAAAAAATGCTTTTTTTAACTCACTTTTTCGGTTCTCTAAGCCGCCCACGTAACTCCGTTCCTCCGCTTAGGGTATGTTCAGTAGCCAGCCAGGCATATATGTCAACAATTTTCTTGCGCAACAGTACCTTGGGTGGCCCGCTGCGTGGGTTCTAAGGATTTTAACTCCCTTTTTCGGGTGATCATCCCGCTCACGCAACTCTGTTGCTCCTCTTAGTGTATGTTCAGTCGCCTGGCAGGCGCCAACGCTAAGAGTTTTCAACAAATTTTTTTTTTCAAAAAAGAAACTAAATATATTTCAATAATCTCAATTTTTTTTTTTAAAGTTAAGGAAAAAGTTGTTTTTTTAATTTTTTCAAAAAAAAATTTGAGAAAAGTTCATTTTTTCGTAAGTATTTAAAAAAAAAAAAAAACTTCCATCTCTGTCCAGGTTCAGAACCACCTTTTCCTCAGGTCCAGAAGTCAAAAATATTATATTCGAAATCACCAACATTCTTCCAATTGTATTATTTTATTCGAAATCACCATCAAAATTCTCAAAATCGTACTTTTTTAAAAATACGTCATCTAATTTAATTTCAATGGCTTGGCAGTTAATTTCTACGTATGTGCGTGTTTTGTGCCGAATTATGGGTGAAGAATTAATGTTCGTAGTTAAAATGCTTGTCGACGAGTGCAGAGAGTATTTCCGAAAATCGTAAATGGCTTGTTTTCGCAAAACCCTACCATACAAACCAAATACTATTTTAACATCAAGATACGTACCTAATGATAGCAATGAATGAATCATTCATTCGATTAATCTGCATTTCCCAGGAAATATAATTGGGGAGACAACACACAATTATCGCGTCTGGCGTGTTGTGATGTGGAGTGGAATAAGGTCTGCCACTAACGCTCCTATGGCCGATTTTTAACAATTTGTTTTTTGTAAAAAATATAGTTCGGGAACATTTTTAGGAATTCAAGTTTACCAAACTGAATATATTATTTTCTTCTTTTTATGGGAAAGAGAACATAGTTTGCTAGCGGTAAGAGAGAGAACTTTGTTCAATGAAAAACTTGAAACTTAAATGTAAAAATTCCAAGTAACCAAACAAACATAAAGGCAGAACCATAAAATTCTGAAGCTCACATTAAGCTTATTTCATATTCCAACGAAAACTAGCTTCCGAATCGTCAAAAGCTGAAATCTCCCATAATTCTTTAAAGCGAAATGAATTAGTCTCTTTTTATAGTTAACGAAACCAGACGAAAAATGAGAATCCGCAGTTATGACCGCATCATATGATATCCCTTTATTCCCCAAGAGTGATGCGCTAAATAATGCACCTCCGAAAATTCTAGTTTTACCTTAATTAAAAGCAAATACTTACCCAAATAGAGTTGGGTACCTATACAACACTATTCAGAGGCGGTGCAAGGCGTGTGCGGAGTGTACCACCGCACACGGCAACGCGCTTCTACGGGCCCGGCGCCTCTTGAGAAAGTCTTCTCGCCTTGAAAGTTATTACTTCAGTAGGAATAAGCCGATCCATAAGCTATACAAACAAAATTGTTGATACATTTTTAATTGATTTTTCCAAAATCTTTTTAATTGAGTTTAAGTTATTATTTTTATTATTATTATTTTTATTTAAATCAATATAAAACTACAGAAAAAAATATTTGGAAAAAAAAGCATTAGCAATTCAAAGCCCTGGGGGATCATTCCGTAAAACGATTATCGTCAGACGATATAGCGTTTCGGCGATAGTCGTGCTTCACGTAAGACGATAATCGTCAAAGTGATATCATCAAAACGATATCTTTTACACGATAGCTAAATAGGTATCGTTTGGCACATTGAAATCTGTCAATTTAGTAGATAAATAGAGGTAAAAATGTTTCAGCGCAATTTATTTGTCTTACAAAGTGAAAATTAAGAAAAACTACAATGAATACCTACGATTGCGAAGACAATTAATGTGGTTTTCGTTTCGACCAAAAAAAATCGATTTTATTTTGATTTTTTTGATTTGTGACAAGTTTTTCCTTTCCTTTCGACCAAAAAAATCGAATTTTTGTCGATCTGAAGTCGGTTTTGCAAATCTCGATTTTTAGCAAGATTTTCACACGCACTTGCACACACATCAAAGAAAAGTGACTTTTACCCAGTGTTGTTTTAAAAAAGGCACTCATACAATCATAAAACAAAATAAAATCACGTTTTTTGTTCGTTTTGCCAGTAATGGCGAATTCCTTTCAAAAAAGAAATCGAATTTTTAATAAACAGAATCGAATTTTTTCTGTCAATTGAAAGGAATTCGTATTTCGTAAAAGAATCGATTTTTTTTTTGTGTGATTGTGTTTGTGACTTTATAGCTGCAATTTACGCAAAACGTCAAGAAGTTATTCACAAAACTATTAAGGTTGTTTGTTTTTGTTGTGAGAAAAATGTTTTACCAATAGAATTAAATTAATAAATAAAAGATATTAGCCAGCTTATACGGTGCATTTTATTTGTTTGAACTTCTATTTGCACATATATTTTTAAAGAAAATTATTATTGAAAAGTTTTCATCACTTGTACTGAAAGTTTTTAACACGTCTTTCACTCACGAAAGCTATTTTTTTTGTCAAATTTGTGTTTGATAATGAACAAAACGCACAATAAATCATTTTTATAGCTGTATTGACTGAATATATTGTTGAATGTTTTATTAAATTATGTAGAATTCGTTCCAACCAAAAAATAAACAACTCGCCTTCCAAAAATTCTGCGACTTTCAATTTATGACGTATTAGAAATGTCAAGTCTTCCTAGTGTGTGTGCAAATCAGTGTGAAATCTTGCTAAAAACGCAAGATTTGTTTTGGCAGAAAAGAATCGATTTTGTTTAGAAAAAATTCGATTCTGTTTAGAAAAAATTCGAATTTTTTGTTGAAAGGAATTCGCCATAAGATTTAAGATCTGACACCCAAATCTGAATTGGTTGAAACGAAAGCCACATAAGAGATAAATCAGATCCTTTATCTCTTCCAACCCATATATAAGCACAATGTTTTTATGTTTATGTACTATTGTAGAATATCTTTAATGGCACTGGTTGCTAAATAAAATTAAACAAGCAAATAATCTTTTTATTATTGTTATAATAATTCAAACCATTATAGTTTTGTTCAATGTTTTCGGCCATCAAAAGAAGCCTTTGTGATGGTACTCGAAATAATAAACTTGCCAGACGGCTTTTCAATTTTAATCCAATCGGCGGCGGCCGCACCAAAACAAAACACAAAGCAATAAACAACAAAAAAGTTGTAGGTGTGCTTTTTTACTACAAATTTTCTCTCAAACCCCATAAAAAAAAAAAACATTTTCACTACAGTTTGAGAATTTGTGAAATATACCAAACAATCTCAAACTGAAAACGATAGACGAGACCTTAGTGGTGGAGTTACGTGAAGCGAATCATTGACGATAGCGTTAACGATAATCGTTTTGAGGATTATCATTTTGAAAATTACGGAATTTTGAATTCAATTCATTACAAAAACAAAAACAAAAACAAAAACAAAAACAAAAACAAAAACAAAAACAATGCATTTCTATTGTTTTCGTTTTCATCTTCTTCGTATATCATAATAAGAGAAAACTTGGGAAATTATAGAAATTATTTTATTTTAAATTAAACGCAAATTGTTAACAAAACTGGACTTATGAAATGTGATTGGTGATGTGGGGAGTGAATTTTGTACGTTTTTGTAGTAAAAGTGGTTCAATGCGTTTGTTAACTTTCTTATAAGATTCTCTATATTTGAAAAAAATAAAAATTCTCACTTAGGCCAGGCGCGCACATGCAACTAAACAGTTTGGTTTCGATTTTGAGCACTCGGGATTATATGAAAATCCGCCGGTTTATGTGCGCGGACTATCATAACTATAATCCCATAGTACTCAAAATCGCAACCAAACTGTTTAGTTGCATGTGCGCGCTTGGCCTTAGGTGTTTTAACTGTGAAAGGTTTTACGCATTTCACTGAAAAAAGATGTTTACTAACAAAAAAAACTGCCAATTTGTCAGTCGTGCAAGTCCAGCATTACGCTGCAACCTACGAGTACATGACATTTCAAATGCTGCATGTACATGCGCACTTTAGTCATTTTGACGTCAGATACGTGTCCCGATTGCCTCATATTATGCCGTGTACTCAGCATTTTTCTGACTGCAGCGAGTTTGATGCTCGCTTCGACTCATTTTAGTTTGAAAAGCAGAATTTTGTAAAGTATAATTTTTTGCGGCTTTTGACATGTCGTGCATTATAAAAGCTGTATTTTATTTTCCCCTAGATCTGATCCGGGTTGGATTTGAGAACGAAAATACCTGTATTACAAAAACATCTCAAAATCCAGCTGTACTTTTGGATTTGGATTTGCAAATCCATTTTTGAATACACACCATTAGTACTTCCTTGCAAAAATTAGTTTAACGAATACATCAAAATAACTACACAGAAGGAAAAAAAGAGATGGGTTTATAACACTGTTTTCACTGTGATCCCGTTTCTTTTATTATCATGATCTGATCCGGATCAAATCTGGAGGATAATAAATCGTTCTCAAAGTTTTTTTTGCATCCAAACTAATGATGTTCGTGGCACGTGCTGCCGAAAACAGGAAAAAGTCAAAGTCAAAAATTGTTAACATTTCATACTAACCTTTGATGTTTTTTGTAAATGCAAGAACACGAGCTCGAACATCGTGTGGTGTGTAGCCAGCTTCATGTTATCTTCGTAAAGGCTCTCCCAAACCAACGCGAAACATTCGGCGCGACAACGAAACTTCCGCCTGTCTTAATTTATTTACATGGAGATTAATGGGAGCACCCATACTGGCGCGATGCGAATCTTCGAACATTATTCAGTCGTCGCATATTCGCGCGAATGTTTCGCGTTGGTTTGGGACAGCCTTAACTATTGTGCTGCGCTCCATTTGTGAGTAATAGAACTATTAATAAAGCCCGCTGTTAGGTTTTCAGTAAAATCCGCTGTAAAGAACATTCATCTATCTGTCACCACAGATTAGCCACATGAAGATGAGAATCCCCGGCAGCCATTTTAATTTGCCTACAAGCTTGAACTGGCAGTTATCAGATAAAAAATGAGAATGTGTGTAAAAAAACCTCACACATAGACGGTAGGGATCTTCACACACCTGGTTAAATTGTTGTTGCAATTCACATCTATTCATCGACGCGGGAAGAAATTACAAATACAACAATGTAAACAAATGGGTTTTGGAGGGTGAAACGTACGAAACATTCTCATCTTCATATGGCTAATCTGTGTCTGTCACCTCTGTCAAATGTCAATCGCTTTGAAATTGTTGTCAAGAAAAAAATTAAAGAAAATAGAAAATATCATCATAAACATATTTTATAGTCTTTTTAACTGATTTTATATTAAAAAATAAGAATGCAACGAGAAGAAAAACAACTTGAAATGACTCTGGACGCAGTCCTAAATCGTTTAAATGATTTAAAAAATTCAATCGGCTCAATGATCCATAAAATAGAAACGGAATACGATACAATAAACTGGCCAACATTTCTTGACAATTTTGCTCTTATTTCAAGTCATGTAAGTAAAAACCAAAATAAACAAACTCGCAATTCTGAAAATTAATAAAAAATATGCTTCAGTTAACAGGTCTCTCGAAGATCCTGTCCAAGGAACTTGGACCTCCACTACGTAATCGCACAGTTTTGCCTTTGATGTTGTCCCCCGAACGAGATGAAGCCCTATGGAATTTAACCGAAGGCCGTGTTCCAGTCTTTTCGCATGATATTGTTCCTAATTACCTTAGGACTAAACCTGATCCAACTGCTGAACAGAAAATGATTCAAAATGAACAGAAGGTTCGATTCTCCCCTCAAGAATGAAACAAAAACCGAAACATTTTGTTTACATACTTTTCAGGCAGCAAATCTCTCTATGGAAACAGCAATGAAACAGGTCGCCCAATACAATAAGGTTGTCACCCATGTTTTGGAAATGGTCAGCAAAGCCAGAGAAGATTGGGAAATTGAATCATCCTCCCGAGCAGGTTTGTGATTTACCGAAGTGAAAACGACCAAAGGTTTTCCATATAATTGTGTGTCTGTTTTTAGGAATTCAGCAAACAAGCAGCAACGCTGACACCCATTTACTAGTCCAAGCTGTTGGAATGGGAAAGGGATTGAAAACAGCAATGCAACTATCCGGACCTGGTTCAGCTGCAGGGGGAATGATGGTGCCACCGGCTATCCGTCAACCTTCACCTATGAGCTCGGTCAGTCCATCGGGTGTTAATCAACTTGGCAAAGCGCCTTCAGCCATTAAGACAAACATAAAGTCTGCCAATCAAATTCATCCCTTTGGAAGATGATTTGAATAAACAAGAGATTTCTAATTTGTACAGTAGCTTTAGTTTCCGTCTGTAATTATTTCTTAATTTTGTGCAGTATTCAAAGAATTGAAATAGCATCTTCTTTGAAATAAATCTTAATCCACATTTAATTGAAAGTTTTTTTTCACATCACGAAAGTGAAATTAAGTGTTTCACGAAATGGAATCTCGAAAATGACAAACTGGAGGCGACCGTAAGAGTATCTATCTCATTGCTGCTGAAAAAGAGGATACCAACCGAAAGCTATAGTCCAAACATTATCAAAACCGCTGGTCGGAGAAGTGAGTTCAGGTTGCTTCGGGTAGAAAATTCACTTTTCTGGTTGCATTTTGGTATAATTTCCATATTTCAGAAATCATTCTTTAAGCTTTAAGTGATAAAATGAAAACAACACCATAGTCGGTATTTATTCTTTTCTTGTTCTAACAATTTGCCAATGTTGCTTTCAAACTAGGTTTGTGTCGGCTGTCATGTGCTTTCAATCTGATTTTTGCTGTACTAATAGGAACCTCATTCAGCTCTCCGTCTTGCCGGGCAGCCAAATGGTGACTAAAATCACATGTGTACAAAAATAAAGTTGGACTAAAAAATCAGTTACTACTTCGACATTACAAAACCGCATGAAAATGCGACTTGATTCACCTGCGGTTTACCAAATTTATATTCATTTACACGGCATATCAAGCCCCGACTCATGGAAAGCCCGCCATAGAGTTCCTACGACGCGACGGTTGTTTAGTGGCAATTTTATAAAATTCGTCTGGCCGACTCTGAGATCTCAGACAACGTACACGTAAACTACCCCCTCATGTGAATAGCGACGAATCAATATCATTAAATTTGAATAAAATAATTTTATTTATTTGAGTTCCTTAACCAAACAACGAATGTTTAAAAATATCTTACATCTAAATAACTTAGTGGCTTCTGCCTAAACTGCCATTTCCATGGTTATCTTCGGATAAGGCTTATAATCAACGATCTCAAAATCGTCGAATGTAAAGTCTTCGATCTTCTCCACTTTACGTTTAATGACCAGATTAGGGAAAGCTCGTGGAACTCTTTGCAATTGTTCCTTCAATGGTTCCACATGATTGTTATAAACATGAGCATCGCCCAAAGTATGGACAAAGTCGCCGGGTTTTAAGCCGGTAACATGTGCAATCATGTAGGTTAGCAGAGCATAGCTAGCAATGTTAAATGGAACACCCAGTCCCATATCGGCCGAACGTTGATATAGCTGACACGATAGCTCTCCATTAGCCACGTAGAACTGCGCCAGGCAGTGACATGGAGGTAAAGCCATTTTTGGTAAATCACATGGATTCCATGCGCTCATAATTATTCGACGATCAGTGGGATTTTCACGAATGCGATGAATCACCTCATTTAATTGATCGATTCCCTCGCCGGTGTAGTCATCATGACAAGTGCGATAAGTTGCACCAAAGTGACGCCATTGAAAGCCATAAACCGGTCCCAAGTCGCCCTCTTCGCGATCGGTGAATCCAGATTTATCAAGAAACTCACGAGTGCTATTTCCATCCCAGATGTGTATATTTTTTTCTTGTAGCAACTTGGCGTCGGTTTTTCCATGAACGAACCAGAGGAGCTCCTCAGCAACTGCTCTCCAGAAGACACGCTTTGTTGTCAACAATGGAAAGCAGTCACGCATATCGAATCGCATTTGTGCCCCAAACAGGGAGATAGTTCCCACTCCTGTGCGGTCTGGACGAGCCACACCTAAAACAACAATAACAAAAAATGGTGGTATGTTCTAAAGTGCATTGTAAGCAAAAATTATACCTTTTTTGATGATTTTTTGGATTAAATTTAGATACTGCTGTTCATCCGGATTGATCATTTCTGCTCCATTAGAGGTGAAAAGTGTTTTGGTTTCTTTATTGGTATTCATTGTTAAACGGGTTTTCGCTAATTTTTTTAGTTACAAATCAAAATGTAATGCAAACAAGATAATGATCAATTTAAAATGACCGAAACTATCAACCCCAAAGACTTACTACGCCAATTCGTGAATAGCAAAATGCAAAAAATTTCAGAAAATAGTACTGAATTCGAATTGACAGTTCAAAAACAAATATTTGGCGGGATTTGAAAGCTTTTAAGACGTTAACACCATAAAAGCCCAAAAGCTCACCAGGAATTGATTCTACACTCCGAGTCACTATGGGTGTGTTTCCTTATTTATTCCGAATGTTCGGAATATCTGGAACACCGCTTTTGTGTTTCTTTATTCTCTGGAATATTCCGGATAAACTTTTCAGTTGTTTCTTTATTCGTTCTAGAATTATTGGAATGCGTTCTTTCTGTTCCTAGTCAAGGGCTAGTTGCTAGTGTAAATGGAATATTCTCTACTTTGACAGATACATTTCAGTTTTTTCATTGGTTACAATTATGTCGTTTTCGAGTGGACGTTCGGAGCTACTCCTTTTCCACTCCTTTTACTCCAAATTTCCCATTTTAGATAGGAATGGAACAGTTCCGAAATCCAAACGAAAACGACATTAGGTATTGTTATTTTGTCTGCCTCTGCCATGGATGAAAAGAAATTAATGAAATGGAAATGGGTGAGCATGTTTTTGTGATAATTATTTTTGTATCTTCATGATGCTTATGCGTGCGCGTAAAATTAATTTACAATTTGCAAAAGAAATAATTATTTGTTTCTTCTATCAGAAATAATCGCAAAATGATTTTTTGACATGAAAAGAAACAGCTGATAGTTGGATATTCTTTCAATTAAGATCTGTTTCTTTATTTATTCGATTCCGGATATTCTGGGTAGATATTTTGCCTTTTCCGTCTTTCCTATTCTTTATCCGGAAAAAATAAAGAAACACACCCTCTGAGAACTTTTCCCGGTTTAAAAGAACATAAATTATCCATATAGGTATATAATTAAAAAACATATTTGTGTATCGTGTGATGTGTTGAGTCGAAATCTATGAAATACATTGGAATGACAGCGACACACTTCTCCACAACACACCACACGAGAGCAGTGTGGTTCGGGCTTTAAGACACTTTTTAGATTGGGATTGGCATTTACATTGCCTGATTTTTCCAATGCCGGTTTTTATGTTTTCTTCGTACCTCACGACATCCCTTACCCCAATATTAATTCAGTAAAATAATAATATCTGCACTAAATTATCCTCCAAATCTGTGCCTACGTTCTGTAACTCTAGCATCGATAAAATCGGTCGAGAAACGATGAAAATTGAAAGAAATCGTTTGAATTTTGTTCCATTTTTCATCGTTTCTCTACCAATTTTAACCATGACTCATGTTCTGTAACTCTCGCACACAGATTAACCATATGAAGATGAGAATGTTTCTCCTTCCTCCAAAACCCATTTGTTTACATTGTTGTATTTGTAATTTCTTCCCGCTTCAATGAATAGATGTGAATTGCAACAACAATTTAACCGGTGTCTGAAGATCCCTACTGTCTATGTGTGAGGTTTTTATACACACATTCTCATTTTTTATCTGATATCTGACAGCTCAAGCTTGTAGCCAAATTAAAATGGCTGCCGGGGATTCTCATCTTCATGTGGGTAATCTGTGCTCTCGCATCGTTAAAATCAGTCGAGAAACGATGAAAATTGAAACAAATCATTTGAGTTTTGTTCCATTTTCCATCGTTTCTCGACTGATTTTATCGATGCGAGAGTTATAGAACATGGGTCCATGCGAGAGTTACAGAACGTGTAGGCACTGATCCGGATCAGATCATGATAATAGGTTGAAAAAAACGACATCGGGGATCAGCGACAGTTTTTCTCCGTGCTTAAGTTAAGCCCCGAGAATTCTTTGCGCTTAGCTAAGTCCGAAGGGGATTAGTTGTTGTTGCATTAACATGTAAATTGCAGGACAGGACGTCGTTTTTTTCAATCGATTTCCTCGGGGCTTGCAAAAAAACACGGCTAATAAAACAAACAGGATCACGGTGAAAATAGTGGTATATACCCATCTATTTTTTTCCTTTTGTGTATTTATTTGTATGTGTTCATTGTCTTTTTTTACTCGCAAAGTCATCTACCCGCCAGCGTTACAACTAATTTTTGCAAGGATTTACTAAGGGTACGTGTGTGTTCAAAAATGGATTTGCAAATCCAAATTCTAAAGCGAAGCTGGATCTTGAGTTGTTTTTGTAATACATGTATTTTCGTGTGCAAATCCAGTCCGGATCAGATCTGGGGGAAAATAAAATACAGCTATTAATTCAATAAATCACCTTTATTTTGGCATCAAAATAATTACTGATTTTACTTTTTAAGTTCCATCAGCGAGGCAGGTATATTTATGTGCGAAAGAAACAGAAGGATGATTCCACCCAAAATCCAGTCTCAAATAATATTTTCAGATTCAACATGAAACGCGTTCTATTAAGCGGGATACACATTGTTCAAATGCTTGTCATGCATACAGAGTGTATTAGTAAAAATGAAACACGTATAGGTACATTGTCTGTATGCTTGAAGCAAAATCAATAAGTTTTGATTTTTGTTCAATCAGATAGCCAGAATTGAAATAAGGTATATTTGAGAATGATTGCTTGATCAAGCATAGGAAAAATTTTCGTTTACAAATTTAATTCAAAATAAATGATTTAAGACTCATGCATGAAGTGTGTATATGCAACTTCAAAAAAAATTATTAATAAACTCTCACATGCATGACAAGCATTTGAACAATGTATATCCCGCTTTAGCCACATTTCATTATCTATGGATCTGATGGATCAGGATCAGTATCATTTTTTAACACGTAATACAACAACAACACGAGATCCTGGACCCATGTTCAGTAACTCTCGCATCGATAAAATCAGTCGAGAAACGATGGAAAATGGAACAAAACTCATATGATTTGTTTCAATTTTCATCGTTTCTCGACTGCTTTTAACCATGCGAGAGTTACAGAACATGGGTCCTGGTCCCTATCGGGATCACTTTTCTTGTACCAAAAATTTTGTTTTTTACTGTGGTGGGTAAAGTGCTTTTCATGGTAAGGTATCTTGCATGGATAAAATTGATCGAGAAACGATGAAAAATGAAACAACACTCATACGATTTGTTTTAATTTTCATCGTTTCTCGACTGATTATATCGATGCGAAAGTTACAGATAACGTAGGCGCAGTAGTTTTAAGAAAAAAGACGACAAAAAAATACATACAAAATAAACAAACATAAGGAAAAACGAGAAGGATATATAATACTAATGGGTGATTTTTTAGCTGGTTTGGTTTTGGCAACACTGGTTTTGACAGCTGACGTGTGTTTAGTACCTTGTGTCACTGTCAAACAGCTTCAGTTTGGTTTGCAATTTAACCATGGATCGTCTTACAAATGAACAACGCTTGCAAATTATTGAATTTTACTATCAAAATTCGTGCTCGGTTCGAAATGTTCATCGCGCGCTGCTTCCATTTTATGATCGGCATTCTCGACCTTCTGAGCAGTCTATTCGGAAGATTGTGACCAAATTTCGCACCAAATTTACTTTGTTGGACATTAAACCACCAACACGTTTACGTACTGTGCGTAGTGAAGAAAATATTGCGGCCGTATCAGCTAGTGTGACAGAAGACCGCGAAATGTCGATTCAGCGCCGTTCCCAGCAGTTAGGCCTTTGTTACAGCACTACGTGGAAAATTTTGCGGAAGGATTTGGGCTTAAAGCCTTTTAAGATACAGCTGGTGCAAGAACCAAAGCCAGCCGACCTACCACAACGCCGAATTTTTGGTGAATGGGCTCTTGGAAAGCTGGCCGAGGATCCGCTTTTTTATCGAAAAATTGTGTTCAGCGATGAGGCTCATATTTGGTTGAATGGGTACGTAAATAAGCAAAATTGCCGCATTTGGAGAGAAGATCAGCCAGAAGCATTGCAACAGCTACCAATGCATCCCGAAAAAGCCACTGTTTGGTGCGGTTTATGGGCCGGCGGCATTATTGGGCCATATTTCTTCAAAGATGATGCGAATCGCAGCGTTACTGTCAATGGTGAACGCGATGATAACAAACTTTTTTTTGCCCGAAATGGAAGTTCTTGACTTGCATGATATGTGGTTTCAACAAGACGGTGCCATATACCACACAGCACGCGAAACAATGGCGCAATTGCGAGGCGAGTTTGGTGAACAGTTAATTTCACGTTTCGGGCCGGTCAATTGGCCGCCTAGATCGTGCGATTTGACACCATTAGATTATTTTTTGTGGGGGTATTTCAAGGCTAATGTCTATAGGGACAAGCCCGCTTCGATTGACGCACTGGAAGCCAACATCCATGCATTCATTCGTGAGATACCGGCCGATATGTGTGAAAGAGTATGCCAAAATTGGACTCACAAATCCAAATTTCGAAATAAGGTAAATTTACGAACACATCCAATTGGAATCCATTTTAAAAGCTTTGAAAAGCTTTTGTATTGAAATGTCAAAACTCGATGTTATGCAAAAAAACAAGTGATTAACGGCCAAATCAAATTCAAAACGAAATGAGCTGTCAAACAAAATAAGCAAATTATACTACGTTTTCATTAGAGCCGAAATGAGGTAATATCGAAAATTACGGAAACAGTGTTTTCATCTCAAATTTGCTAATTTCGTTTGACAGCTTATTTGATTATGAATTTGATTTGGCCGTTAATCACTTGTTTTTTCTCTTTCTGTTTCTATTGTGTATACATTAAATTTTGACATTTCAATACAAAAGCTTTCAAAATGGATTTCAATTGGGTGTGTTGGCACGCAATTTCCATCCTTATTTCGTGCAAATTTGGTTGAAATTACCTCATTTGCTCTGATGAAAACGTAAGATGCACTTTTTTCCGTTATTTGCGAAATTACCTCATTTATGTCGTTTTCGAGTGGACGTTCGGACCTACTCCTTTTTCACTCCTTTTACTCCAAATTTCCCAGTTTCGATAGGAATGGAACAGTTCCGAAATCCAAACGAAAACGACTTAAGGCTCTAAAGCAGCCCATACACACAACACTTGTTTGCACACCAACCGAGACACCGACACCAAAAAAGGCGCTACGGCCAGTGACGTCTTTAAGCATGGTCCTGGTGGGCCAGGGACCCGGAATTTCGGGGCCCGAACCAATCCATAGTTCAATTTGCGATTTTATTTATTCATTTATTTCAAATTTTAAGCATTGCATGTTACAATAAATGTGTGCAAACCAACATAATTTATACACGAGTGCATTATTATTATCACAATAATTGTAAGGGATGTAAGTGCCTCGTATATTTTTAAGTTTCTTAGGCAGGACCACATAGCATTATAGTTTTTTTTTTTAACCCAAAAAACTGCTCCCTCAGATAACTGGGGGTTAATTTAATTCTGGTTTAACTCACCATTGAAAAACTGGGCCGAAGAGGCGTAGATATATTAATATTATGTAGGAATGTATAGGTTTAGAATTGGCAATTCAAATTAAAGTTGAATTCAGAACGATCTTTTGTGAGCATGGTTTTGATGAAAAATGGGCTCCTCAAAGGATAACTATCACCTTTAAAATAAATATGGTATAAACATAGAGGTACCTTACCTACATTAATCTTAATGTGAAGCAAACGTGAATATTTAAAAGTGTTCTTTTTATAGAGTATAATAAATATATCATGCTAGACAATTTTCTTATTTCGAAGCCATACCTACCTAATATTGCATGAAAATTAATTACAAAACCTCTTCGTCAAATTTACTGGTAGATACATAATATACCCAAATCTCTATTTATACCATATCATCATCGCCTATACCTACAGTTTTACCTATCCTAATCTGGCTACAAAAATTCTTTTATGGATTCAACTGTAAATGGATTTAATTAATTTCCAAACGATTGAGAGAACTTATATTTATATCCTTAGAGTTGTAATTCCATTGAATTGAACTTTCCACTTCCATTTTAGGATAGGAATAGGGTATATACAAATCATAAGCCACAAGAATGCAGGCGCATATTCATCAGGAAGGCGGTTGGTTGGTTGCTTGGAGCTTTACAAGCTACGAGCCCTCTTGATTAACATGGCTTCCGTCATCATCATTTTTGGTACAATACAATTTAATTACTTGAGATTAGAGAGTAAGGATAAAATGAGTAAATGTCATTGTCTGATGATGAAGTATATACATATGTATGATCTCAAGATGAGGTATGACAAGATTAAGGAATGGCACACTTGAAGAACATTTATAACAGTAAAAGAAAGATATTATTTGATAGAAGCTCAACAAACAAGAACAAAAATTAATTGAAGATGCCCTAAATAAATTTCAAGAAATACATAATGGCTATAAGCTATGGCATTGGCATCCATAACGTACGTTATAGCCCTTTGCGGCTTTTTGCTATTCCCGAGATTGAAAATTCTACTCATTTCAAAGGGCGCCGGCTCGAAGGAAAAGAGATTTTTCAAATGAATCGAATTGACGAGTGCACTCAATTTCTTAACCTGACCCCAACATTTGGGGAGCTTTCAGGATCAGAACCGGCCGTCCGTAACATCCGGGTGACCCGGGAGAAATATTTTTTAGAGCCCTTTCTCTCAGGTAATTTTTTTGGAAGTGACTTTTGACATGCCAATTATAACAGTTTTAGTTTATAATAGTACTGTTTATGCGGCCCCGCAGGGCCAGGGCCCTTCACCGGTGGAGTACTTCAGGCACCCAGTTTTTTTTCAAGTCGCGTGAAGTGCGTTAACGCACGCCCACTTTAATGGCGAAAAACGGTTATAACTGTTATAATTTGGCATGTCTCTAGTCTCGTCCATTCTTTTTATGTCCCCTCTTTGTCCATGAATCTTTGTCAAAATTCTATTTGAAAATCATTCCGTGAGGCTGCTTTTGGATGATAATTCTTTGTAACTGTGTGAAATTTGACAGAAATTTGATGCGCTCGAAACAATATTGACAGAGTAACAAGAGAATTATCCTCTTTTATTCCAAAATTCGTTTAAGAAAATATTGCGTAATTAACGGCATTAAATAAAATTAAAAACATGTATAAGATATCTGGTGATAAATTGTGAAGTTGCATTATACCTCATTAAAGTTACATTATACCTTGTTTTTTAGTGCTCTAATTAAGTTATCAATAATAATTAATTATCACGAGAGTGATATAGTGTATTGCTGTAGTAAAAGTTCAAGATTTAATTGAAACCTAGACAGACTGGGGAATATTCATAGCAGTGTTCCCAGATTGGTGGTTTTTCCCACCAAAATGGGGGGAAAAAATCTCTTTGGTGGGAATAATGGTGGGAAAAAATTGATGGTGGGATTTATGGTGGGAAAATATTTGAAATGCTTTTTTAGGGGGGGAAAATATTATTTTTAACATAACCGAAACTTTTTTTTTTCTTACTAAAAATTCATAACTCAAAAAAAAAACTATTTGGCCGAACCACCAATGACACAGAAAATGTCTCAATAAGAGGGGAACAATTTTTCGTTCTTCTTTCGCCACACAAAAAATAATGAAGCAAATTTTTAAACAGTCCTCGTTTAAGGAATGAAACCAACTCTAGTTAACGCAGTCGTTTAGTTGCGAGTCCTTGTCTAACCTTTTCTTAATTTTAAACACTTTTAACAACTCTTCTAACTAATGAAGTGTTCTTAGCGCATTTGTAGGGTTTTAAGCGCATTTGTAGGGTTTTGTTATGATTTTTGGTAGAGCATTCGACTGCAGATCGAGAGGTCTCCGGTTCAAATCCGGGTGTCCCCTTTGAAAATTAAATTTGTTTGTAATTTTTTTTTCTTTTTTTAACTCCCCTATAGCTATTTCACCTTTCCAGCTAAGATCACGGTCGATTTTGTGAGCAGAAAATAATTTTCCGCGATATGGTAGTCCTACACTATATGTACCACATTTTTTTTTTCTTTTTGTTGGGGTGGTCGACCGAATACAAGTTTTGTATTGTATATTGTTTGGTAACGTAGTCTATTGAATGGGGGGGGGGGGGGGGGGGGGGGGTAGAGATGGTGTTGTTTTGTCGTGGTAATGGTTACTGGGGGTGCATGCACCACAAATTAAAGCTAAGACAGTTTTCGTGATTGTTGATTTACATCCTTAAAATCTTCATCAAACATTTTTCTTTAAATTTTTGTTATGAAATTACAAACGTTGAATGGATAAAGTATACTTTAAAAAAGATAGAGAAGCATTTTGCTGCTTTTAAAGTTAGACGAGTACTTTAGCTTTAAAGTATGCTTTATATCGTTTAAAATTATCATAGCGTCGACTCTCATTCTAAAACTCATTTTTATAGTCGGCGTCCAATTTAAAATTGATTTAGAGTAGGTTTTAAATGTTTAAAATTTTGCGCCAATGGTGCATATTCATAGTCACTTTTAAACTCCAGTTTATCTTAGACTGGGGTTTATTCAATGTTGTTTAGATAGGATACACCCAGGTCTAAGATAAACTGGAGTTTAAAAGTGACTATGAATATGCCCCAATATGTTTACAGTTTTCTGCTGCAATAGCGATCTTCTTTCTCGGCTAGCATTTGCATTTGCACCCTCGTTTTGGCACTTTTAAGTCTTCCCTTCTCCAATGCTTCAGTCGAGAGAGCGTTCTCAGTTGTTAAAATAGTAAAAAATAAACTCAGGAATCGACTAAGTATCGATACAGCAGATTCAGTTTTACGAGTTCGCTATAGCCTAGGAACTAAAGGCTGCATCGGTTTCGAACCTTCAAAGGCAATGCTGTCTAAATTCAATTCAGAGAACCTCTTTGCTTCGCATGACAGTAACCATGATGATGAAAACGAAGAAACTCTTGAGGCATTTGCCTATGAATTAAACGTCAATAACAATTTGTAAATATGTAAATAATGTACATAAATACAAAATCATTTTACTTATTTATACTTTTAAGTTAATTTTTTAAATCAAATATTTTGAAGTCTTTTTTATTTATTTTTTTTTACAAAAAATATCTTTATTTTTTTTATAACAAAACTAAAAACATGTGTTCCTAGCTTTTTATTGAAATAAGATTTTTTTTTAATATAAAAACTGTGAAAATGTACGAAAGTACAAATTTTACCTATGTATAAAGATTTGACTTAAAATACTGAATTCTTGCAATGAAATCTAAGAAGTTTTTTTTTAATAAATATGAAGTGAAATTAATTTTTATTTATTTAGAAAATAAAAAAAAAATATTTTTAGAGTGTGTTTTGTTTATTCGGGAGCTTTTTTCTTAAAGGAGAAGTTCACATCTCACATTTAATTTTTTTGTTTTTGTTTAATATCTAGGAAAGGATTGTGGCAGAGAAGTATGGTGTTTTTTTTTTTCTTCCAGTACAAAAACAGTGGGATTTTTTTTTCAAATACGGTGGGATTTTAAAAATCTCATCTGGCATCAGTGATTCATAGTCACTTTTAAACTCCAGTTTGTCTTAGACCTGGGTTTCCCCTATCTAAATAACATTGAATAAACCCCAGTCTAAGATAAACTGGAGTTTAAAAGTGACAATGAATAGGTATGCCCCACTATCTTTTATGATGATTCTTTTTTATACCTATACTGTGTTTGGTACAGTGACAGTATAACACTGGTCAAATGAAGCACAGAGGTTTGCAGCAAGGGCGACAATAAATTCATTCACAATAAGAATATTTGTCTCCGCATAATACGACTATCTGTGCACAAGATCGAGTCCGCGAAACGCTGGCTCGGTACTTATTAATGGTGACAGTCGCAATGAAGCAACAATTTCATACGAAACCTTAATACATTGTACAGAGCTTTTTAAATACTCTATAAGCATTATTTTGTTCTCACAATTACAATAATGGTTGTTCTAAATCAAAATTAAAAAAAAACCTTTATACGGGTTCTTATGGAGACTTTCGACAAAAGTGAGTTCAAATTATAGATACCATAACAAATATAAAGTGATATAAAATATACTCGCAAGCGCAACTAAATTCCATGACTATTTTTCTGTCCCATAGCAAGTTTGCCATCGTTCTTGGCAAAGTTTCAATAAACGTATAGGTAAGATAAAATTATGTATATACGTATACTGTACTGTATGTAGAGCTAAATAAACTTTTCTTGGTCGAAACTATGCTACTGCGCCTACACTATGTTTTCTAATGCCCGGGAAGGGAATAATTTTGTCTCAATGTCGAGAAACTTTTGGTGCATATCGACGGTAGTTTTTGTAAGGCTTTTCCTTTTGTTATCATCATCATCATCATTGATGCGCTTTTGACTTTTAAGTAAAAAGAAAAGAAGAAAATATGAATGCAGTCTGTAGAGTGGAATATTTTACTCAATATCACCATCAGCTTTAAGTGCCTATTCTGAAAATAAATGTTCGTTATACCTCCCTATATGCAGTCTCATTTCGCAATTTAAGGCTTCTTTAAGTTTCAAAGATGTAGAGAAGAACGACATTTTTGTTATATGTTTTTGTTCGATTACATTGGTCAGCAAGAAAGAAGGTTCAAAGGTGCATTCTTACTCTTTTGTCTTTTGCTTCAAGGCTACTTCAAATTTGGTGAGTTAACCGATGATTATCTAAAGGGGTACATTATGCTAAAAAAGCAATCCATGGATAGTAATTTAATAAATTAAGTTGAATAGGTATATACCTACATATGAAGCTAGCTCTAGTTTAAATCAGAGTCAAGTCAGTACTGAAAACCTGGCGCTTTAAAATTAGTATAGGTACCACTACCTACTCATAAAATTTGAGCCAAATCACTAGACACTGACGAGAAAGCGCGTACAGAGGGCCCTGGCCCTGCCGGGCCGCATAAACAGTACTTTTGTAAACCAAAACTGTTATAATTGGCATGTCTAGAGTCACTTCCATATTAAATGGTCATATAAACTGTTATTAGTAGGCGATATCCTCTAGTTTGGTTTTTATTTATGGGATATCGATAAATATATAGGAAGATACTAGAGAAATGCCTATTTATAACAGTTATATCAGTTTTTCTGGGTGCCTAAAGTATGCCCACCGGCGGGTGGGGGGCCCTGGACCTCATAAACAGTACCTACTTTTATAAACAAAAGTGTTATAAATTGGCATGTCTGGAGTCACTTCCAAAATTTTATCATATTAAATAATAGATAGATTATAATACGGAAAATTTTATCAAAATCGTAGAGGAGTCGTTTTCGAGCAAAATAATGCTTTCCTTAACAGTTTCTAAACATTTTAACCAAGTTTAATATAAATCAATCGATTCGTTTTTGAAATATTGAGATTGAAAATTGATCAGAATCAATTCGAGAGAACAAAAATAGAAAAAATGGCTGTATGGGTGCGGGAGGTGCCATTAATATCTACCTAACCATTTTTCAGAACTTTTTTTTTTTTCAAAGTTTATTAAAATATGGCCAAAAATGTGGAGTGGCTGGTATCTACTGATGTTTTTGGTACCAAGTTTAAAGAAAATCGTTATGTCAAGTTTCTTCATATATCTAGTAGCTTAACAGGGTGATTCACAAAAGGTGTGACAAAAAGCTATAGAGCGTGTAGATTGGGTCGATACAAGAAATAAATCGTATGGGAAGGGGGAAAGTCTATTCCCCTCCGTTTAGTCGGGAGGGGAATTGTCTTAAAAAAATGACTTAGAACAGAAAAAGAATATTAAAAAAAACAACGATTACACTTACAATGCCATGATATACTTTTTTAATTAATTATAGATGTTATTTAATTATAGATGTTTTAGGGAACAGTTTTTGAAAAATTTATTTTTAAACTCAATCCGGCAAGCGGTGAAGGAATAGGCCCCCTTTCCTGTACGGTTTGTGTCTTGTCTCGACCCAACCTACACGCTCTAGCTTTTTTCACATCTTATGCGAATCACCGTGGTATATCTAAAGTTAAAATCCTTAAATGGCTATTTAAAATTTAACGCCATTGTCTATAAAAATTAACCCGATTTCCCATTCCAGCATAGTTGAAGTAAATTAGAAATAACCAAGCTTTTATTATAAAACATTGAATTAATCAAATTTTATAGTTTTGTTTAAGGGTATAAGTAAATATGCCTTTATCAATTTGTTTTCTTTTTATTTTTGGTTGATGTTCATTTTCTGAATCAGAATTCGGATTATACATGCCTATTTGATATGAAAATTTTTCCTTCAAAAAATCATTTTTTTTGTTTAAATACTCAGTAATTTTTATATAATATTTCACTCAGGCGGCGGTGTTTTTCATTTTGAGCTCAAAACTTTTTTATAATAATTTAAGGAACGAGTTTCATGCTTCTTTACCATTTTCTCTAATTTATTATTACCCATTCTTAATAATATGAAATCTTAAAAATTCTAATAAACTTGAACCACAAGAGGTTACGCCCCTTCTACGTCATAGACAAAACAATACCAATAAATGTGACAGCCAAGAAAATTTCAGTGAAAATATTTTTCTTGTGCGAATAATTCAATGATAAGAAAAGCTTTTCGTTTTAAAAGTTAACAAATATCACCGACAATTATTTTTAAATTTATATTAAATTATTTTAAATTATATATAAGCCTAAAAAGAAACAACATTAAAACAGAATTCGTTGGAAAAGTGAAAAAAATCTGCCTTGCTTTAATGAATGTTCATCGAGATATAAGCTTCGTTCGTTGAACTTTCAAAAAACTCTCAAGGGCTGTTGACAATTAAAACAAGAAAAAAAAGTTCTGTGCTAAGATAATTGGAACTTAAAATTTGTTTCAAATATGTCTTAAAAATGAATAAAAACAACTTCTACCGTTTCCATTTTATATTACTATTTATTAGCATTAAATTAAATTTGTATATTCTTTCAATTTGTTTTCCAAAAATATACAATAACCTGCAGCACGTGAATCCACAACAAAACATTTGCATAACAACTCATGTCACTTGGCAGTTTTTGCTTTACCTTAACTCGCCACAGCAAAATACCTAGTTCTACTTCAGGTCGAGTTCAGGGCGACCTCAGGTCTCAAGAAACACAGAATTTTTTCACCAGGGTGACTTCAGGTTTTTCAAAAAACGGTTTGGGGCGAACCCAGGGTGATTTCAGGGCTCAACGAACAAACCTATAGATATCGATATGTTGATGAAATAATATCAAGATTTGCTTAGAAAAACCAAAAAAGACTGGATTTTACTATATGAATTCTAAACAAATTAAAGAGATATGTTTTTAAATAAATAAAAAAAATATATTTACATACCCACATATGCAAGTTATGTATAGAATAAGTCGTCGTTTGTTGTTTAACTGTTTATAAATATTTGCATTGTTTATTGAGTTTATTCTAAGTAGGTACACCATGTTTATTTTTAGGTACGTATATGTATGTATTTTCTATACATTTGTCTCGGTTGACTGCCTGTAAGGACCATGACACCACCCCCACCCCCCCAAACTGAATTCCTGGATCCGCGCCTGTTTCAGATACAAAAATCACTGCATTCAAATACCTACCAATGTATTACATGACTTATGATACCTGCATTTGCCTACACCAACTATTTTTATCACCTTCTTATTCTAAGAATTTCATTCAATTATTTATTAATACGGTTGTTTTCGTTTTCTGAAAAAAATTTCATTTCAAACTTACCTCTTGTGACAATTTCATTTTCTTCGCTCAAAAAGTATAAATATTCTATGTCTGTTTGGTAACTAAAACTTTCACCAAGTTTCCCCAAACTGGTTTTTTATCCTATGGGTTTTGTACAGCAAATTGTGAAAATTTGTGAAAAATCTCACGTTACCAACGGACTTTCTATGTTTTTTGAGGTTGCTCGTACCAAACTCCAAAAACAAGAAAACTATTGAACGATAAAATTGAAATTGTCACATTTCCGTTGACCGTCTAAATAGTTTGACTGAATCATTTTCTTAATAAAGCATTGTTGTTGTCCTTTTGCAGTGTTTTTCCTTATTGGACTCAAATCCTTTTTTTTTTATTCAAACATACCTACAAACCCAAATTCTTACATCACTGAGCTCATCACTCCTCGGTGGATTTCAAGCTTCGTGATAATGAATAAACCGCATGCTTTCAATTTTAGACCTGTGGTCGATGGCTCCAGGCAAGGCTTTCGCCCACCACCGCTTTCAACGAGGAGTGTCTATTGTCTAATGCAGATTTTTGCTTGAACTTTGGTTTGGAGCATCTCGTATAGCAATATCCTACTTGCATATGCGGTCGACGTCACCGCATATTTGGAACATTTTCCGCTTGATCACTCGCCCATAAACTGCATATGGCACTGTGCACAAACAAAACTATCCCCACATATCATATCATTATATCCTGCATATTATGCAGCATTCTATATAGCCGGCACAAGGACGTGTATATATAGGTATATATATACTTCACTCCGGTGAAGTGGACCGCAAGAGAGCCCGTGGTGTGTAGCATCGGTCATAGAAAGCCAATTTACCAATTAAGTGCGGACAAACAGAACACGAGACATCATTTTAGTTTTGTTGTGTGTGTGATTTGTGTAAACACTAATGTTAATTACATGTGCTCTGGTTTGGGTATCGGGTGCTGCCAGCGTCATCGTCCTCCTTCCTATAGAACTGAAGGCCGTAGGTGCTTCAATTCTAAAAACCCAATACCGAAACCCTCAAACAAACTACATACCTATAAGAGCGAATATAAATAGAACATGTTGGTTTGTTGGTGTCGTCATCGTCACCATCAGGAGGCAGTAGTGTAGTGGCAAAGAGGTTTATACTCCTCAATGGGTATATGTATGTTTGTATATTATTCATATATAAAGAGCAACATGTAGGTACATATTTTGCTCCTGGGAAGCCATCTAAAACACCTACATGCTTACTCAATCATCGCCACCGAGTTGCCGCAATCTCTGACCTCATTACCACTTTTGATAGTCGCGATTCGGGCAAAATTCACTTGCGGTTATTCGTTCTCAACCATATAACTGATTAAGGATTTTGTAGGATATTCGCGGTTGGTAAACTAATTGCCATACACAAGGAAACAGTTTTCTCTTCTCTTCAAATGCGGTGGCTAATGCAAATGCATACAAGTTTCTTTATTTACCTAACCTACCCAGTAGTTACTAATTGATATAAGGTGCTAGAAACCCTATAACAGTCAAAGCACCCTAAATTGGTGCTCATCACAATCGGGAAAAGAATTAAGAATGCAAAATAGGGCTCGTTTATTGTATTGTTCATCACATTTTGAGTAACAAATTTGGGTTAGGAAAGAAAATAAAATCTGGAACGATCTATGAAAACAAAACATTACAAAGTTTTATTTCTATTTCCGTGATTCTATAAAATAAGGGTCTGTTTCACAATGTCCAAGTAAAGTTCTGATTAATTATTCGACACATATCCCAACTAACAATTTAATTTGTATAAGGTTCAAAACAAGCTATTTTCAGGCTGCTATAGAAACAGTAAAAAGCCTTATGCAAGTAATTTTGGCCCACAGTGCGCAAGCTATTTAACTGCTTTAAGACTTTTGTTGGCAGGTGTTATAACAGCAAAAAGCTTTTCATTTTCATATAATGCAAATGCTTATAGCTCGCCTAAGATGTTATAAATGCCAGACAAAAGCCATTTGATGACAGCTATTGCTAATAGCATGCTTTAGAAGATATAAAAAGGCCATACCCAAGCCTTTCGATGACAGCTATTTGGAATTTGCTAATAGCTTGTCGTAAATGTTGATATAAACTATAGAAGCACAAATAAAACAGATTTAGAAATTAAAAAAAATTATATTATGTATTTTTGTATTGTTTAGTATTGTATTTTTATTGTATTATTTGAATTTATATTCTATTTTTAGATATATTCCTCCTCGCAGTCAGTTCCCGAAACCTTTTTCTCTGTATTCTGTAATGATTCAAATTATATTTTAATTATAACAAATTTTTTTTACTCCAGCCTCTATCACTGCGCCACTTCGTTGTTGAGAAAAATATCATCAAATGGGAACTACTTGATAGCATATTAATTAAGTTTGCATAAGGCCTTTATTTTCAAGCCTTACACAAGTTGTTTGCATTGACTTGGCGTGGAGAGCCTTAGGTATAGCCGCTATCATTTCTTTGATTTTCAGTAAATAACTTCGGAAGGCCTTATACAGGCAATTTTTAACATTTATCTACAAGCCTTGCATAGAACTTGCCAAACTAACTTTTAAAGGCCTAATAGCAGCTATTTTTTAATTGTCAAACTGTGAAATGTGTGGCTTGCGAAAGTTTGCCTTATGAAAGCTCTATACAAGCTATTACATGCCAAATTCGAAAAACTGGACCTTATGCAAGCTAAATTGTAAGTTATGTACTTACCTAAATATTGGCGTTTTGGGTCATAAGTTTACAGGAGAAAAAATCACAGCTTTCCCAACTGAATGGGATACATTAAAGCCACAAGTAATTTTTTTTCAATTGTGGACTTATGACCCTGTGCCATTATTTATGTAATATGCCTACAACTTTCCTCAGACATTGTGAAATAGTCCCTAAGACTTCTCTGTTGCTGAAGAATTTTAAGTTTTACCGGTAAGGTAAGGGCCGATGTTGAATGTGAACCACACCTAAACGACGTTAAGTTTTTTTCTGCATTTCATTTGACATTTCTCAATTTCAGACTAACTCAGTTTGAACCATGAAAAGATACACAATCGAGCAACGCGTCGTCAATGGTCAGAATGGCAAGAAATGGCAACAGTGGATGATCAATTTTCGAAGAAAATCATCTTCAGTGATGAGGCACATTTTCACCTCAGTGGATTCGTGAATGATAATCCAAGAGTGATTGTCGAAAAACCAATGCACCCACGAAGAGTGACTGTTTGGTGCGGTTTATGGGCTGGCGGCATCATCGGGCCGTATTTTTTCCAAAATGAGGCCGGTCAGGCAGTCACTGTGAATGGTGTTCGCTATCGTGAGGAATTGGAAGATATGGATGTGGACGATATGTGGTTTCAACGAAAAAATGGCTCTTTTGCGCTACAAATTCAATGGCCGTGTTATCTCACGTGGTGGCGATGTCATTTGGCCGCCAAGATTATGTGATTTGACACCGTTGGACTTCTTTCTTTGGGGTTATTTGAAAGAAAAGGTGTACGTCGATAAGCCAGCAACAATGCAAGAGCAATTCTCATCCTCAAGAGAGGATGAGATAATTCGGCACATTAACGGCATAGAACCTCAATTATGTCTCAGCATCATCGAAAATTTGAATAATCGGATGGAGGTGTGCCGCCAAGGGCGCGGCGGCTATTTGGCCGATATTTTGTTCCATACATAATTGAACCATACCAATATTATCATAATAAAAAGAAATGACAATAATTTCCTAAATAATTAGTGTTTTATTCAAAATCAACATCGGCCCTTTAAATTTAACCACCCTTTATATGCACCTAACCTGTAATACGAATCTTGTTGTATAGGTATATCTTGTATGTCTAGCTCACATTGGATCTTAAGCTAAAAATTCATGTAAGTTGAACTGAACTTAGTAAAAATTGCGTATTGACAAGGCGCTCACTATAGTCAACTCATGATTCCAAGTGAGATCGCCAGGACGAAAAGCCAATTTTTATGGATTAAAGGCTTTTAAAAACTATTTTGACTCTATAATACGAATATGTAGGTATACCTTATTGTTTTGGGTCGGAAAACCAAATATTAACACACAAAGTACTGAAAGAGGCTCAAATATTGATCAGACACTGTATTCGTATTTTTTGTATAACAAAGTTTCTTTTTCTTTAATCAAATCACAAGATCTGGGAAAGAAACTCTGTATAACTATGCCACCACTATGCATATAGGTAGGTACATGTACATTCTTATAAATCTAAGTTTATTTGATCTGGAACTGAATTATTACCGAAGACTTTTGCTCTTACATTATTTGTTTTAAATTTTTCCATAAAGTTAGGGTTCCAATAATTGAATTATCCATCTGCAGAGCACTTTAAATTCTTCACTGGATCCTTAGCACAGAGTGTATACATACAAATGTATACCTATACCTGCCGATATTTTATAAAGGTAGAATTGATTCCTCTGACTCTTTGTCTCTCTGTCCCACCAAAGTACAAATTAAACGGAACTTCTGTAATGCAATTACTCAGGAGGCCATTACAAACGTCGCTCCCTGCTTCAGAATTGATACATCTTATAAATATATAGGACGACCGGAAATACAGCAAAGCCATCGCACCTCGCACCATCTCTCCGTTCCGCACCACCCATTTCACAATCGAACGGACATTAAAAATTGAAATTTTCCGCTTTTCCGTTGTTGTTGCCTTTGCCGTTGCCACCATGCATCGCATCGAGCCAGTGGACATGATGGCTGGCAGCCCAGTTTTGTCGAATGCAGTGTAGAGAGTTATTACCACACGATTCATACCCGGTTCCGCCGCCACCACCATCCTCAAAACTCATGTTTGACGGACAAAGTTCTGGCAAAGTATAAATGTATGTAGTTAGGTTGCCAGGTAGTTAAATTGAGTGGATTGCAGTTAGAACTTCAGCTCCATCTCACCTTGCTTGCTCTTAAATTGGTTAAGTTCACTAACTTGAGTACGTACTCCTTGCACCTTGTAGTCTTGTACGTTTGTATATGTACATTGTACATATGTATATGGAGTCAGAGTGCACTCTCTAGCAGCCTGGTTTCTCGATATACACATACAGAACAGCAGCATACATTTTGCACTTCATACGGTGGGTTCGGTAATGATGCATGAAGGTTTTGGGTGCTGCTGGAATATATGCGATATTAATGTGTGTATGATGTGGAGCCAGTTGGAATTCTTGAAAACTCGATTACTTTCCACAAAGTTTAGCACTAATTGGAAATCCTGACAGGAATGTTTGAAGCCATGGATATGTAATTATTGAAAAGTTCATGCTATCGGCCAGAGTTCATTTAAACTCTCTGATGTTTAGTTTTTTTGAGGAGCTAGCAGCTAGGATGTAATGTATGTCTGTGCTAGAATGCAAACATATAATAATTTAAACTTGACGTAGGGAATATAGAAGATCGATTAATGTTTATATACATACCTACTATATATTCAAACACATAATGCGAAAATGTCTGAATTACCGGGTCTGATTTTATTTGAGAAATACATAGATGTAAATCGCGTATTATTTATGAACACAATATTGAATTCTGGTTTACTAAACCCTTGCCTGATAGTTCAACTAATTAGGTAAGTTATATTTGTAAAAGGAAAGAAGAACTCATAACGGTGACACCATTAGTTTAGATCGATCGAAATTTAACAAACCACCGGCAGCATAAACCGGCCAAATTATAATTAAACTCGGAAAGCCAACTTCACATCAAGTAAATTCACGAATTCATACTAAACGTGTATACGCGTAACAGGGATGTCTGTAAAGAGTTGCGATAACGATCATTTGCTTTTTGCTGGGTCCCAACGTACCTGCAAATAATTTGGGGGGTATAATATTGTTGAGACTTTTAAGACTTGAGTACCTTCTATAGAATACTTTTCTTTTTCCTGGATGTCATGGAAGCATAAACGGAATTACGGCTTCATCTCAGTCAAATCAGAATTTGACCCGATACTTTGCATATAAACTCTATATATAAACTTTATATACAATGCCCGATATCAACTAATTTAAGTTTACTTTGTTTGGCGATATGAAACCAAGAAAGAATCCAGAATTCCAAATAAACTTATACAAGGCTATATGTATACGAAGATCTGTTCATGAATAACGTAATAAAGACAAAAAAAACAATAACCAGATTGCGCTGTCCAACGTTTTTGGTTGGACAAGGGGATGGTGTGGTCTAAAGTCCCAACTATAATATGCACAAGCGAACCTAAGCTAATGTCAAAATCAACACGAAAATGTCCTTGTTTGCAAAAATTATCCCATATGTTATCACATACATGTTATCATTAATAAAAACTTACTTGGTTTATTGCATTCTTTGGCAATTTGATATCCCATTAGCTTATGCGCATTATAGTTGGGTCTTAAGGTTTAATTTCCTCTTAAGCCTGGGATTGGATAAATCTATCCGTCAATCTGTCTTGTCAACAGGATTAACTTTACCATCACTTAGTTCAGATTCTGGTTTGCGGCGTCGACTTCGACATCATCGGAATATCGAAACAACCCGAAAATTAATCTTTAATCTAGATGGAGAAGGTTCTATAAGAACGTGGACTGCACGGCCCACCCGTTTTGGCTCTAGCTGAATTACAGTGGACGTACATACAAACAGACGCACAGAACGACGACGGGTGCCACAGGTGGTATGGCAAATCCACTTTTTTGGGCCTCTCGATCATTTTGATTACAACCTCGAAATCCAAACTTAATAATTTTTTCGGTAGGGCAGAGGTGTAAATTTTGATTGCAAGAACGAAAGCGGATCAATGACTTTTCTCGGAGTATACGCACCTGATGGAAGTTAGTTATTACCTCGCGATCAGGATATCTCGAAAGGCTTAAAGAAGGGGGGGGGGGTTTAAAAAGGACCCGGTAGTAGTATATATCCACGGTTATGATGCTTAAGTAAAATTATTTTATTGTTCTGATCTACATAATGGAGGTATATATACTAGATTGTTAAAAAAGATGTTGTGAACAATTCCCTACAAGCAAAATTAATAAAAACATTACATAGAAATGACAACGTCACTCTAAAGTCTAAAGAAAACGGTTATCAAAAACGGAATATACATATAAAGCCATCAAGTTTAAGTGTGTGCCAAAGAAGCCTTGGTTTGATTTAGCTTGTTTTTTGGCTCGAAAAGCTGCTTTTAAACACCTTAAAGCGTTTCAGAAATTAAACCTTGACGTATGCTTAAAAAACTACTATGATGCCAGCAAAAAGTATAGGAGATTATGCAAATTGACAAAAAAAAACTAGCCTATTTTCAAGACATTGCAAAAAGTTTACAGTTTGTTTCTTCAGCCAGAGAGTGGTGGAAGATCGCCAAGGAGATACGTGGATATACTTTTAGCACACCAACAACGATTACAGTCAGTGAATTTAAAGTGCATTTTCAGGACTTGCTAACGCAGTCGATTGATATAGCTAGAATCTCATATGCATTTCCAGTAAATCAAGTACCCGAGTTGGATTGCATCATTAAGCTTGACGAGATATATTCTGCCGTATCGTTATCAAAAGATTTTAAAACTCTGGGCTTGGACGGAATACCTTACGAATCTTACAAAAATCCGAGTCCGGCTCTGATTTTGGAAATATCTACTCAAGTTGTTCACTGAAATTTTTGAAACTGCAACTATACCTGTGTCGTTCAATCATTTAAGAAATGAGATTCTAATGTGGTGTCTTACTGTAGAGGACTGTCTTTTCTAGACACGCTTTATAAGTTATTAACTACCGTCCTATTAAATAGGCTGACGTCTTGGTTGGAATCAAATCACATCATAAACGAGTTTCAAGCTGCCTATAGGATAGGAGTAACTACTCTACTGTGGACCAAGTCTATAACCTTTCATGTATTATACAAATTCAACTAAGTCAGAAAAAAAACATATGTGTGTACTGACGTACGCGCGCTAGAAGTAAAACTTCTTTTCTCTCAAACAAAGCCTCTCGCCTCTGTCATATTCTTACTTATAAAGGTATACACATTTTGTATAAACCAACATAACAACTAATTGTTGATTTAAGATTATAATGAATTCTTTACAAATTGGTTAGATAATCAAACTGAAGTTGACGATTTTCGCTTAGCCATTACACCCCCACTCCACAGGGCATTCAGATGCCCAACATCACAACCACAATCCAATCAGCGAATTTTTACCGCTGGGCAAATTATGTCATGTCGTTTCACATACAAGGGAAACATACAGAAATTCCTTTCCCCACTACTTCTACCTTTTTCCTTCAACATTTACCACCACATTCAGCGAGAACCAGAAAAAAACTCACACATGAAACGTCAAATCTCATGCCCAAGCTTTGAACAGCGGTCATGTCGTGTTGAAAAAGTAGTTTTCGTCGATATGTTGCTGCACGGACATGGATTTTTGTGACTCCATTGGATTTTTTCTAGACATGTTCATAGTCCGAGAATCGTTCATACCCAGTGGAGGTGGCATGTAAGGGCCAGCTGTACAAACGTCGATGTCGGCCAAACTTTTATCCGTGGTTCAGCAATTTTAGTCCACCGATTCCGGCGAGTTAACTGAGGTTCTCATTTGATTCAATTTTTTATCCGTGGTTTAGCAATTTCAACTCACCGATTCACCTCAGTAAAATCTCCGAAATTGGGACGAGGTTTAAGGAAGGAAACGAGACGCAAGAAAACGAGACGAGAGCGTGACATTATTCACTGTAAGCATTTTGGAATTATAAAACCATTTCCCAATTCAATGGCAAGAGACTTTTGAAGAAATTTAACAAAATAATAATATTAGCTGCATTTTATTATCCTTCGAATCTGATCCGGATAAGATCATGATAATAAAACAAACAGGATCACGGTGAAAAAAATGTTATATACCCATCTCTTTTTGTCCTTGTGTATATTTATTTGTAGGTGTTTGTTGTCTTCGTTTGTACTCAAAAAGCCATCTACCCGTCAGCGTTAAAACTAATTTTTGCAAGGAAGTACTAAAGGTGTGTGTTCAAAAATGGATTTGCAAATCCAAAGGCAAAGCTGGACCTTGAATTGTTTTTGTAATAAATGTATTTTCGTGTGCAGTCGTTTCGCATGCATTCTCCACCGAAAAACTGCTTTCTCAGTTAACTGTGAGATAATTTACTTCTAGAGTTAGCTAAGTCTGGCTTAACTCACCACTGAAAAACTGGACCTAACTTGTATATAATTTTCTAAAAGCTGCAATTTAATATCGCTCCCTTATTTGAAATTAATTTCCATGATTATGTAATTAAATCAACTCATTAGGCTTAATTTTTAAATTTACTTTTAAACCTGACAGGCAACTTAAAGTTATTGTCTAAATTAATTTTATACCAGCATAAACTGTTTTTTGTAAAACCATTTTTTTGAAATAAAATTATATCTATCTATAAAGCCAGCACAACATGTTAGAAAATGCAGGATAAATTATTGTGGGGTCAGTTGCTTTATCACAAATAAAATAAAAATGAAATAGGTATAACAAAGATATCGCAAAAAAAAAGTAGTGTTATGGATTGTTATAGGTATCAGGCAACAACGTTCACGAACAGTTATCATTTTTCATATACACAATATACATTATATTGTTCGGTGACCCGTGCGTCATTCGTCCATCATTTTATTTTTGGTTTCGATAAATTCATCAAAGCAAATAAACGAATCCATATGTCTATAGGTGATATCTATTGTTCCTGCCCATGGAAGTTGGTATATAGATAAAAATTAATCGAAAATGAAAGGGAAATTCATGGGATTCAGGCATCCAGCATGCAGGTACAAAATCCATATTTGAATTCGTGTACTCCATGGCTATCGTAGTTATGTACTCCGTCAGCTATAGATACGAGAACGAGTTTATTGTGTTAGTATCATGTCCATCGAAACATCACACAATTCATTTTTACTATTTTCTATTTGATCAGCATTTTCTGTGTTCGGTTTCCTTTTTTTTCAATTTTTTTTTCAATTTTTTGTTCCCAATTTTTGCACAAGGCTATACAAGGCTTTTCATATTGTCCTGATTGAACAATTGAATAAACATTACACGAATTATTTATTGTTTGTTTTTAATTAAAAATTAAATTGATTTTTACTCTCCGCAAAGTGAGATTGTACATATATGTATAAGAGTGTATATTACTGTTTGTTTATTTAAAGAAAAAAGGCGCACGACTGGCTATGATATCCAAAAGCACTGTTTTATTTACTTTTGCAAATTTATACCCAGATAATTATTTTCTGTTTAATTGTTCACATAATCCTGCGTTTTAAATAAATATTAAAATAAATCAAAAAAAGATACATTGCATATTATATGGGTTTGTCACCTGATTTTTTTTTGTTTTTAATTTTGTTTGCTTTGCTTGATATCAAATTAACCGCGAACTTAAAAACAAATTTCATAGATGATAAATTATTATCCACAAAAATAATACGGTTACCTTTGGTACTTAAATTCAAGTGGTATTTTTTTTTTGTTATGTAGCAGCCCGTGATGAATTAATGGTTAGCAAGTAAGACTGTCACAGTGTCTCGCTGAAGGTCTGGGGATCGAATCTCAGCCTTTGCCACATAAAAACAAACATTGTTTTTGAAAGTTGGTTTTTGTGTGATAACACATCACGTTAAGGCTGCAAAGCTTACGCACCATCATAGCTAATATTGAAGGTTTGAATGATGATGATTGGCCTTGGTGGTAGCCGTTTCATTCAAAGCTTCAAACATTGTTTCTATTTTCAAGGGTACATCTCTTGCGAGGAACTCACAAATACTACAAGAGTTCTTATCTCTACCCATGAAAAATTGCCTCTCACAATAGCCGTTTGGATTCGCTATTTGAGGTATCCGCAATTCTTGCCAATAACACAAACACAGGAATGGTTGCGAGTTGTAAGTCACTCTAAGGCCCTGGTTCTTCAAGAGCTGTTTATTGCCTACCTGATTTAAATACTTTAAGTTTTAATTAAAGCCAACAATGGATGGTGATGGTCATGTTGCTGGAGGCCAGCGATAAAAACGGGAGAGATATCCTTAAGCAAAAATATGTTTATTAATAAGAAAAGTTAACAAACTTGCACCCATCTAAGATGGTTGTCAAGAAGGGGAAAGTGTTTTTTATTAATGTAACTATGTGTGTTTATAAACAAATTTTTAATCAAGATATATTTTTCTATTTTGAAGAATATGGTCACCTTAAGTATCATTCACACCACTAATTTGCAAACTCTAACCAGTCACCAGCATACAAATTGGACAAACAAGAAACTCCATATTGCATTATGTCAAAATGATGAATTGGTTGAACTCAACCTCCTTACGAGGACATAGCGAAAAATTATGGAGATATTATGGAAAAATTGCAAGTGGTCAGACAGTGTGGAATGCTGTGGACCGTGGAGTTAGTATTTTAATTCTTCATAACCATTGTCGTACTCCTACCCTTTTATAGAACACGATGACGGAATTATATGAAGAACACAATTGGTTAGTTGACAGTTGGCACATATTTCTTGCTATAAAGATGAATGTATAGTGTTGTAATATTCATTTGTCTTTCAATTTATCAAAATGAAATGTCCTTATGTTGGTTAGTAGGACAAAGCGGAAGTTATAGGTTGATGAAAATTATTCCTTCAGCTTTGCGTTTTTTTTGCATGATTAAAATAGCTTACAGGAAGAATCGGTGGTAAATAATTTTAATCCATTTTTAATTTTAAATTTAGAAAGTATCTTAATGAAAAATGTAAGGAATAGATATACAGAGTGCCCCGTAAATAATGGATAACTTTCAGAAAAAAATATAAAAAATATTGCCCATGTGGACTCCCTGTTTTGACGTTTTTCAATTTTTTTTTTTTTTTAAATTATGACTTTACTCAAATATCTGAACCCTGCGACCACAAGTGTATGATTCTCATTGTTTTTTTATTTTTATAATATTTTATAATAGTCAAATTTAATACAAGTTGTTGCATTTTTTTTAATTTTAATTTTTGAAATTAATTTTTTAATACAAAAGTGATAAAATATTTATTTTCTTCACCAAAGTATGACCATCTTTAAAAAATTAAAAATGTATGAGAGCATAAGTGGCCAACTATTTTAAAAAGTTGTCTATTTAATTTTTCTTCTAAAATGCTACAAAAAATGTATGTGTTCTCAATAATAACCAATAAAACTAGCTTTTAACTTTTACTCAAATAAAAATTAAGCTACAGTGAATACTCAATTATTTGGCCTATAAAATAATAAATAAAAAGAATCGTACAACAGGAGTGTTAATCGGTGTCAATCGTTACGTTATTTATAATTTTTATGGACGAGAGTAAAGATATGCCAATTTATAACAGTTTTTCGCCATTTAAAGTATGAAATATTAACGCGCATTGCACTGCTTGGAAAATAACTATGGTGACCGAAGTACAAAATCTGGAGGCTTGTTCTAGTTTTCGGAGACACAATTAAAAACCATGGGCTTTGTATTCCAGCAAAGTCCAGAACAAAGCGCCATGTCTTTAGAAGAAAGATAAAGTCAAAATATCCCAAGTTTTTAAACCTATAGGCATTTAAAACAAAAACAAATAATAAAGTCAACATCCGTAAGTTAACTTACAGTAAATAGTGTTTTTTTTTTTCACTTTCGTATTTTATGTAAATATTTTTAATTTGTTAATGCTTTAATTTTTGTATATGAGTTCTTTATTTTATATCCCATCAATCATAGAGCAAATTACTAAATTGAGTTATGAAAGTTTTTCCCTGCAACTAAGGGATACGCGGGCAATGACAGGCGTCACAATGTAATTTAAGTGCAGTTCATCGAATAGAAGGCGTCGTCGTCCGTCTATCACACCACCACAAAACGTACACACAACATCAACCCGACTATGATGCCTCATTTTTGTTTATTAAAAAAAAAAACTTCAACTTCATGTAAAACAGTATCTTAAAATAGTGAATAATTTATTTCTAGATGACTGATGCCCGCATTAAAGTGTGCGTATAATACTTTATAATATAACATAAAATCATGCACCCCTTCTTTTTTCTTCATCACTATATACCCAATTAGTGAACATGAGTTTTCCAAAACATGCATAGATTAAAATAGTATTTTTAATCATGTTAAATTGAGGTAGTAGATTTTTTGAGGAAGTGTTGTTTATGATTTTTTGACAGATTTTTTTGGAAGGTAGTGTATGTCCCTACAAAATCTGAGCAACAAACAGACAGATACTATGTTTAGAATAAGATGTTTTTAATTTTTTGTTAATTCTGTAACTGCACTATAATTTATGATTTGTTGAGTATAGGGGCGTAAAATTTATGACTTTTGACCTCTTATTTGACTTGACAAAAAAAAATGTTGTCTACTACAAAAAGGTATGCACCTACTTTTTAACATAAGAAATTGCTAAGTTCAAAAACATGTAATGTTTGTTTAAAATTAACGAATCAACTTGTAATAAATAAAATAAAAAAAGAATGCGTTGCAAATGCGTTTTGCCCAGGCACGAAAGTTGGGCTCTTCAGTTAGATGCTTTCGTGCCCTTCTAGCACGCTAGATTTTAGTCGATGAATACCGACGCAAATATGTTTAGCATATTTTCCAAGGGGATCTTGGTTAAATTTAGACACCTCAAAATAAAGAACGGTCTGAGTTCTTGAAAAAAATAATAATACATTTTAAAAATCGTTAGAACGGTTTAATTTGGTTAATTTCGTAAGCCAGACATTTAAATAATATACCCCAAAAAACCTAATTTAAAAATAATTCATAAACCCATTGAAATAGGTTTTTTTTTTTTTAATTTTTTTTTCTTAATTAAAAATAATATATTTTTAAAAATTTTATAATTACATATTAATTTGCAAATGGCTAGTTGAGCCAGTACTATACGTTTCTTTTGAGGTTTTAGGGTAAATAAAACTTAGTTGGGGAAATTTTTTTTAAAAAATATGACAATTTAAAGCTTTTTACTTGCGATATACATACAAACACATATAAATGTATATATGCACATAGGTGCTGAATGGCAGGTTATGGATTCGTAAACAAATCGAACTCGAGAATTTTATCAAACATGACATTACGAAGATCGGGAAGTCGAAAAAAGTGGATCTCGCATTTGCGTCCGTCTGTCTGTTTGGCTATAGCCTAAACGGATTGGTCGATTTTTATTAAATTTGGCAATAAGCGTTTTTTTTTTAAATTATCTAGAAGATTTTAAACAAAAAATTATTCTTATAACCGAAACTTACAGTCGTACCTCCCACACAAACGTTTAAAAACCGTTAAAGAATATTTATTTTTGATTTTTGAGTAGGTATCTTATTACACGATAAAAATTAAATTTTTGATAGGTACTGAATATGAACATTTTCTAAACAAATGTTTTTGGATTTTTAACAAAAATTTCAAAGTTTTAGAAAGAATTTTAAAATAACTATTAATTTTTAAAACAGCTCCTGCGACCCAGTCGTGCATTTTATTATATTTGAAATTTAAATTAAAAAAATATGCACAACTGTATCGCACGAACTTGCTCTTATATTTAAATACTACGTGTAACCCCACATTGAAGATGCGTGATGTATATATTTAACGAGAAAATATTAAGAGTCAAAAGTATGTACTTAAAAATTGATTTTTTGTTTGATTTTTTTTGTTTATAAAAAATGTTTTTTTAAAAAGTTTTAATTGCATTATTGTTTAAACTATTGAAATCGGTCTAACCATGGCAAAGATATACGCGAATTCCGATATGTGAATTTTTTGACAAAAACCTGAAACGCAGTTTTCTTATTATTGATTTAGTTATTACGGGTGCGAAATTTAATCAAAATCGTTAGAGCCATTTTTGAGGAAATTTGAAGATGATCGAGATCATCTTATGGGAAAGATGTTCGGACCTAATTGGCTGCGTTTTAAGAAAAATGTATACAGCAGATCACTTTATGAAAGATTTTACTATAGCAGTTTGAGAGTAGGTATTTTTAAAAAAAGTTAAGTAGATTTGATTTTTGTGGCAGTAGATTTATTTTTTTGCAGAAAATCCAATAGATTTATTTCAATTGGAGCAAAATGGCAACGCTGGTGGTGGCCTCCTTTGCAAATTCTATTTCATGTGGTGAGAAAAGACGGGGCTCTCTTGGACAGTCAAGCATTCAAATATATGTAAAGGATTATATCGTATCGTATCGTATGTACGTCTCCGAACCAACAAACAAATGTTTAGCTTGGAATATTGTCGTCTGTGACGAAACGCTTCTTGGGCAAAACAGCTAAATATCTTTGGTCAATGATTATTATTATTAGAACTATTAAATCATCTCTGTAATTTGCTTCTTAACCAAAATGTTAATCACAGAATCCATAATTTGATTAGTTAGTAATCGTAATGTGCTCATATACACTATACATAGCTAATCACCTTATATTGACAAATCCGTTAAATTTGCAAAGTTGTGAATTTTGGAAAAATATTAACGGCACAAGGCAGCACAGGTTGAGCACACTACAGCACAACTTTTTTTTGTTTGGAAAATCCAAAATGGCGGTGCTAACTTCACGCTTCGTAAAATTAATTTTTTGTCGTAAAAGTTGCAAATATGCAATTTTTTTTATCTTTTTGGTTTTGTACAGCACAAACTAAGCACAAAACAGTACACTTTTGATTTTTTAGAAAATCGTAATTTTGCAATAAATTTCATCCGTAAAATTTGAACGGTTGCGAATTTTTTAAAAAATATTCGCAGCACAAACAGCACAAGTTGGGCACATTACAGCAACATTTTTTTTTTGAAAATCCAAAATGCCGATGGTAACTTCACGCTATGGGGCTTCGCAAAATTTCGTATTGCCCATAAAAATTCCAAATATTCGAGTTTTTATTTATCTATTCGATTCTTAGAACGAAAAATTGTGCACAATACAGCACAACTTTGAAATTTAAAAAAAAATTGATTTTGCAAAAAAATTTGCAAATTTTGCGGCACAACGCAGCTCAAGTTGCGCATATTACAGCACAACTTTTCTTTTTTATTGAAAATCGAAAATGGTGCTGCCTGCAATACGAAAAAAAAGACGTCAAAGGGATTATACATTACAAAAAACTCTTTTCTCTGGGCCTACCAAAACGTTAATGCAACACTGCCTCAAAAACAGTTTTTTCATCAATTTGTTTGAGAGAACTTTCTTTGACTTATGTTTTATGTAGGTATGTATGATTTAAGTTATGCAAAAAAATTTTTAGAACAGTATCTATTTTAAATCAGCTTTCTCGTCATTAAAAATTCTTATATCGTATGATGGCTCCTAATGAAATTCAGCAAAATCAAATAACAGCTATATCTGCATAAATAACACACTAAATTTATATTTTTTAACATTTCATTCCCTTGAATCTATAAACCTTGGAACATTCTCGTATGTATAGGTACCTTCAAGATTAATTAATGTCTTGCTCTATAAATAAACATCCAAAATTAAAGGACTAACTTTCTATGTAAACCTTTTTTCTTATAAAACATTAACTCTGTAGTTTGAATTTTTTTAAAGTTCAAGAGCAATTAATCTGTCAGAATTCAACACCCCTTTAATAAAAACAATATAGCACAAAAACACATTATACTTAGATAACAAAAAACAACAACAAGAAAATACTTAAGAGATTTGGGACCAGCACTTTGTGAAATTAACTGCTGAGAAGTTTGCTTCCTTTGTGTCCAGCATCGGACTTTGCATGTACATACCGACGATTTGTACAAGAGTAGGTACTTCCAACTGGAACCGGAAGTGCAACGGAACATGTAAATAGCCTTCGTTTATTATTCCCACCGACAACGACGACGATGATGCTGTTGCAGAGGCCTCCAGCTTATGCCAGCGAAATAAATGCCACTGTAATTCCTTCCGAGCCTTGATCCCACACACGTGAGGTCATCTCATTCCTCGTCCATACATTCACATTCAGAATAGACGTCACTATATTATGGCCTGTACCAGTACAAATAGGTATATAGAAGAGCCAGAGGATTTGCACAGGATCCATCTAACTCGATTGCACACTCGATTTGCATGGAGTGTCTGTCTATCGTTGTTAACTATTTAAACTTCCTAATGGTCACTTTGAGGGGAATTTGTAATTAAAACGTCCCCAGGTCAAATGGAATTGCATTTCTCGTGTTCGGCGGTGCAGAGCTACAAATAGTTCTGGCCAAATTGTTGCTGTTGTATTTTCAGTGTATCGCAGTCAAAATAGTCAGTCCGTATACCGTATAGTTGGCTGGCGCGGCGACAAAAAATATACAAGCGGTTTTAAGCATTCAAGTTAAATATGACAATGAAAACATTTAGTTGGAACTTTTGAAAAAAAAAAAAAAAATAAATTGCAAACTACACATATAGTAGACTGTCTTAAATTTCTGAAACAAGTTTCTATAGATATATAAGATCCGAGAAAATATTTTTGAGTGGATTTGGTATATATTTGGTATACAGGGTGGTTGTAATACTCCTTGATGGCATTGGACTGTGCTGTCACGCCAAAGGTCTGGTCCCGAATCTAGCCTTTTTCACGTAAAAAAATTGTTTCAAGGGTATTTTCTCTTGCGAGGAAGTGACAAATCCTCCAAAAGTATCTCTTGCCTGTCATGATTTAGTGCCTCTATCCTTATTTGTCCGGTCCGGATTCCAATACAAGCAAGATGAAATCCTGGATAATGGTTTCATAAAGGGAAAACCATTCCTTTATTGCTTTGCTTATACCACTGTTTCATCTATTACAATCAGAACTCGATTAATAATTGAATGTTCCGATTTACCTACTTATTTTATAAAGCAATTTCATTCAAATTAGACAGTTTAAATCGCACATAATCCCCTCGTTGTGGGGGGATACAACATGTATTTGTATAAACCCATACCAGCTACGAGTATAGCTTAGCTACGTCATTTTGCTCAGATAAACGTATCCTTGTTCGTTACGCAATAGCAACCCCGAATTTGGCTTGCAAGGAAAACAGACATAACAAATGGGACACCCTTAAACGGCAAACAAACACTTGCAAATGGGTCGACAAGAAATTCTCCCTTAAAGGATTTACCTATAAATACTATTTATACAAATACATACGTTACGTACGTTTATTCATGTTTCAACTTCGAAAGTGGATTTAATAATGTGCATATCTCGGTGAATCTATAGCTGTCGCAGGCTCAGTCTCAGAGTGTAGATCTTATAACAAAGTATCGTGAGAGAAAAAACTCATCGTCATCGTCAATTGATGAGCAAATAAGTATTCTGGTCACGTGCAAGTTCTTATTCACAAATTCCTTTCAATCGTTTCAACAAGCTTTAAGATCAAATAGATGGTACCTTAAATTGAACAAAATGTTTTGCAAACCAAATTGCAGGCGAAAAATTATTTCATAATGAAATGGTATTAACTCTGTAATAAATATGTACAACACAGCAATATTATGTATTTTTAATACAGCCATATTATATACTTTCTGACATTTTGTTTAATTAAATCGATTAATTATTGCATTCAGACTCTAAGAATTTAAACTCCCATTCAATTGATTGAAATCATTAAACTCAAAACGATTTAATACTTCAATCACGATCGCACGAACGAGCTCTTGGTTAACAACTATGTAGCCAAACATTGAAGATTTATGAAATCATAATATCTTTAACGGGGAAATATTAAAGGAGTCAAAAGTATCACAAAATTTAAATAAAACAAATATTTTTCAAAGTTTTAAATGTAATATTGTGTAAACTATTAAGAATCACCAATATGCAAAATTATAACAAAATTGGTAAATCGGTCCAACCATCAGAAAAATATAGGTATGTACGTGAATAACCTAAAAATAAGATTTATTTTCTTCGTACCAAATTTGAAGCAAATCGGTCCACCCGTTTAGGCCCTAGCTCAAATTATAGTAGGCGCACAGTGGGGCAGCTACATAAAGTGGAATGGTAAAAAATTCACCATTAAAAACTTAAGCAGCGGGAAAATAAAGTTTGGACTCTTAAACTCAACGGTAAATTTGATAAGATAACTTTGATTTTATTATTTAAGTCTTTTAGGTCCACTTTTGCATTGCGAGATTAAAGTTAAAGCCGAGTTAACTTATCAAATTTGATGAGTTTACTCAGGGTTAACTAAACAGATGCTTTTGATGTTTTATCTACCGAGTTTGTTTAGTCGTTCCCCATGATTTCTCTACCAAAAAACTGCTCCCTCAATTAACAGTGGGTTAATTTACTTCTAGAGTTAACTAAGTCTGGTTTAACTCACCACTGAAAAACTAGGCCTTAGTGAAGGGTATAGTCAGGCTATTCAAGTTGGTCTTAAAGGCGCGCAAAGCGATAATAATTTAAAAAAATTGAAAAAGGTTGATTGGTATAAAGTAAATTTAAAATGTCACATCTAGGTCAAGGTATGTAGATTATGTTTTAAGTTAAAAAAATTTGAAAAAAAGTATTTCTGGTATGTGATATACATATGTGAACAACTCGCCTTTTTCTTTATCACGTTTTACTCTCCATAAAATAATACTTAATAGTTTATTTATTTATTTATTTAACATCAATTCGAGTTTACAACATAACTCTTATAGACTAGCGAAATATACATATTTACATAAGAAAGAACATATTTTTACTAGTTAATTTACTAAAAAGAATAAGTTTAACATGTTTTTGAACATATCTCTACTTAAATGAAAATCTAAATCAATAGAATGTGATATGGAATTAATTTCTCTGACACAGCGAGTAATGGGTTCATTAAACGCATAATTTACTCTATGATTTACCTCATTGAATAAGTTTCGATTTCTAAGCACTCGAGTTGGCGCATATAAGTCGATTAAAGACAATAAAAACGGACAATGTATATGATATGATAAAATATCTTTTATGAACATTATATATAACATCTTGCGGCGGTTTTCTAGTGTCTGAATGCGAATGAGCAGTCGCCGCGTATTATATGGAGGCATTACTACGGTGTTCCATCTCAGTTTATATGTGACTATTCTCGTAATTTTTTTTTGAATTTTTTCAATTCGAACTGAATGGGTTTTATAGAATGGATTCCATACTACGCAGCATAATTCAAGAACTGATCTAACATAAGCTATATGAATAGAGACTTCAAAGTATACGGATCATTTAAACCTTTGGAGTTGCGGGTAATAAATCCAAGCATGGAGTTAGCTTTATTGACTATAAATTCTATGTGTTTAACAAAGTTGAGTTTACAGTCAAAAATTACTCCAAGATCCTTTTTACTTGATACTCTTTCAAGAACATTGTTTTCAATATGATAATCATAAAAGATGAGACACGAACGACGGGAAAAGGAAAAACACTGACATTTAGAAATATTAAGTTGTAAATGGTTATTTTTACACCAAACAGACAGCCTTTTTAGGTCTTCTTGCAGAAGCCCACAGTCCATCGAATCTTTAATGCATCTGAAAAATTTGAGATCGTCGGCAAACATCAGTTTGATGGAGTTCAAAAGGACATCAGGTAAGTCATTGATAAATAAAGGGTGGTTTTTTAAGAGGTTTAGAACTTTTAAAAAAAAAAAAACACAAAAAATTCGAAAAAATGAATGAAATATTTATTTGAATCGATAGTTTGAACCTTGCAATTTAATATTTAAAGATAATTTCATGCAAATGTTGACCGCGGCTGCGTCTCAGGTAGCCCATCCGCTGAGTCCAATTTTGGCATACTCTTTCACACATATCGGCCGGTATCTCACGAATGAATGCATGGATGTTGGCTTCCAGTGCGTCAATCGAAGCGGGCTTGTCTCTATAGACATTAGCCTTGACATACCCCCACAAAAAATAATCTAATGGTGTCAAATCGCACGATCTAGGCGGCCAATTGACCGGCCCGAAACGTGAAATTAACTGTTCACCAAACTCGCCTCGCAATTGCGCCATTGTTTCGCGTGCTGTGTGGCATGTGGCACCGTCTTGTTGAAACCACATATCATGCAAGTCAAGAACTTCCATTTCGGGCAAAAAAAAGTTTGTTATCATCGCTCGGTAGCGTTCACCATTGACAGTAACGCTGCGATTCGCATCATCTTTGAAGAAATAGGCCCAATAATGCCGCCGGCCCATAAACCGCACCAAACAGTGGCTTTTTCGGGATGCATTGGTAGCTGTTGCAATGCTTCTGGCAGATCTTCACTCCAAATGCGGCAATTTTGCTTATTTACGTACCCATTCAACCAAAAATGAGCCTCATCGCTGAGCACAAGCAGCGCGCGATGAACATTTCGAACCGAGCACGAATTTTGATAGTAAAATTCAATAATTTGCAAGCGTTGTTCTTTTGTAAGACGATCCATGGTTAAATTGCAAACCAAACTGAAGCTGTTTGACAGTGACACAAGGTACTAAACACACGTAAGCTGTCAAAACCAGTGTTGCCAAAACCAAACCAGCTTAAAAATCACCCGTTATAAGAAACAAAAGCGGTCCAAGGTGGCTACCTTGGGGAACACCAGATGAAACCACAAGCGGATTTGAAATAGTCAAACCAATACGAACATATTGGATACGATCTGACAGATAAGAACGGAACCAATTCAGCATATTTGAATGTATTCCTAGTTTTTTCAAGTTTTTGAATTAGTATATTGCGGTGAACTCTGTCAAATGCCTTGGCAAAGTCTGTATATATAACATCCACTTGATATCCCTTTTCAAGTTTGTTAAGAACAAAGTTCGAGAAGATAGTTAGGTTTGTAGTAGTCGATTTTCCAGAGACAAAGCCATGTTGAAATGGGGATATTGTTTCTTTTAATAAAAACGAAAGCCTATCACAAATAATTTTTTCAAAGAGTTTGGGTATCACAGATAACTTGCAAATTGGACGATAGTTCGTTATGTCTTGTTTTGGACCGCATTTATGAATTGGTGTGATAAAAGATGTTTTCCATTGCGAAAGAAATTCGCCTTTACCGAGTGATTTGTTAAAAATAAAACATAATATTCTGGATAGAGATGGTGCACACTTTCTTAAAACAAGAGGAGGAATAGTTAATACTATGCTTAGTAATAATGTATGTGAAATGTGAGCAAACTAGAAGCTGGACCGTCTATAACCAATATTCAATGAAGAAGGAGGAAGTTATGTCACAAAAAAAAGCCACGTGTGGCATTAAAATTTTCATTATGAGTGATTTACATGAGCTATAAATGTATAAATGTATAACATGGTATTAAACAATTCGGAAAAGAAGATAATTTTTTAAGACCTTGTGTTAAGTTCTACTTCATATCTTCTGTTGGAGCAAAAGTCAAGCAGGTCTGAGAATAGATTAAGTTTAAGAAATATTTTTTGAATACAATTACAAAAAAACGTGTGCTTAGCATCTGCCCCAAATATGTTTATTCAATTTTTATTTAAATGGTAAGAATAAATTAAGTTGAAAATAATAGACTAGCTCATATTTGTAAAAACTAAAAATTATAGTTCTTTTTTAATTATTATTATATAAAATAGTTTAAACATTTTTTCCATATTTTTTTTTGAAAATAGCGCATCTTACAATAAAATTTGATGGTTCATTTTTGACTTCTTGTTGGATTGTTTATTGGATTCAAACTTTTTACTTACGACAACTCTACATTTTCAATACTTATAACTTTATCGCACTTTTAAAAAGCGAATAGTAAGTAATAAATTAGCATACATCTATACAAAAGTACTACATTAGAAAACATCATTTGACTTGCTCTTTAACCTTTTTAAAAACAAGCTATTTCTCATTTTGAATTGTGCAAGTGGTTTTAACCGAAATTTCCAATGTTCAAGAATAAAACAATTCGAAATTTATTTCTCAAGCAAACAAAAAAGTACCTACTGATCAAAAGTTTTAAGAGGTTGAATTCTCCTTAAAAAAATAAAACTTTTTGCGAGCCAAGTTACGCATCAAAAATTTGAAATTGGTTCTTAAACGCTTTAAAAACAATTTAAAATATAATTTGATCGTTCACACCGAATGAAAAACTGGTTGCTTCCTCTAAAAAAATTGGTTCGATGATATTCCTTCATTCAAAATATATCCATTGTTCATTTGACGTCGTGCACTTTACTTTGTCAATGCTAAGTAGTCAGCATCAGACTAAACGAAAGTGCGCTGCAGAATTACGAAGTACTGAACCAACAAATTACAACAACTTATTAGTAAAAATGGCAAAGGAAAATGTATTCTCATTTTTCAACGAGAATATCTCAAAAACCAAAAATGGTTATATTTTTGGGTTATAAATAAATACAATGATGGGGATGGAGAAATCTTAAAAGAGCTTTTTTATGTGATTCCCTTAAGGACAAATTCCAGAAACAATGATTTTTTTTGTCAAATTTTTTTGTTGGAAAACGGCTGAAATGATGATTAAACTTTGTATCTGTAATTATTTCCAATAAACAATGTTTTAAAATCTTTCAAAATAACAAAATTAGGTGAATACAAATATGGTTTTAAAAACAAAATCAATGTATGGCATGGATTATTACATTTTATTGGGAAATAGCCTTTACATATACTTAAATCCAACCCTTGTTATAAAATACAATAGCATATCCCCACTTAAATCTACGAGTTAACTGAAAATTAGTTTTGTTGCTTTTCCTTCCGCAGTCCTTATAACGCACGTGTGTTCAAAACTCATAACAATTTTATGGCAGAACTCCTCCAATCTAATTATTTCTGGATCATATTTTGTAAGTCAATGACCGTTTACCTCGTTAATGTTAGTATAAGTCTATCTAAATCAAAAGTTATTCTCGTGTGTTAGTTTTTTTTTTTTTCACCCCCAAAGATCAAGCTTGAACCCCCGATAGAAAACAGAATCCACCAGCATCCAGCCAGCGCCAGCGCCAGTGATAGCGCTTCACTCTAGGCCTTTTGTCTTTGAATAGAAAGCAGCAAAATTTCCATAATCTAATATTGTTTTCAAATCATTCCCCAAGGAGCAAACCTTTCAATTGATATGCGACAGGGACGACGACTAAGACGACGCCGACGATGATGGCGATGATGTTGATGGGCGCGGAGCTGAAACCATGTGTAGGATGGCAGAGGGTATAGGTAAGGATATATTCATGAATCGCAAGTCACATATGGGCTATGTCATTAGCATTTGAATTTTGGTTTCTCTGGAGCAGCTTGCCAGTTTTATGACACCGAGAAATCCTAGAAATCGACCTATAAGATGTTTGCGCTGCCGGGAATCGATAATGGCAATGTTGTGTATTGCAGACAACGACGAACAACGAACAACAAGACGACAGCCCAGCACCACCTCCATCTCTATGCCTTCAACACTCCCTGACATGGATCATTATTCTATTACATTATTGAGTTTTGTTTTGCCGCTGCAGGCAGGGATTGGAGGTAATTTATTTGGAAATTGGTTGTTTTCCGCTGCCAATTTGGGATTTTCAAATACATTGAAATAGAACTGGCTCTGTTCCAGGTAAAACGTAAAACAGTGTATAGGTTTTTTTTTTTTTTTTTGCTGTTGTTTTGTCCCATTCCATAGATAAAATGCCAGAAAGGAGCTTCATTGATCGTAAAAAGGTGCTGTATATTAAAATTGGAATAATATACGTTGATTAAAGAATGATGCGAATGTAACATGTGATGGAGTTATATTAATTTAATTTAAATTAAAACGTACATCGACAGCGGTACGAAATGATTTTCGAAGAAAATGTGAGAAATTCCGCTAATTGCGATTGCTTTGTTTAACCTTGAAGTCATTGTTTCGGAATAAAATTATAATTATTCTATTTCGAAAGGCTTTGGTTGAAGCAGGTAAAAAAGCTTGAAATTGGAATTTATTGTATGATTTAATTGGAATGAAAGAGCATTTTAAATTCATTTCAAATATTAAGATAGCGGTACTTAAACCGATGTTATAGTTAAAATAAGTTGGTTTCACCATACAAATTTCAAACCAAGGATAAAGTGTTTTCTTTAGAAATTAACGAATAATAAATGAGCATTGTAATAAAATGGAGCGGATCGTATAAATCGTGAGACTAAAGGAAACAAATTACAAACACGAATAATGTCAGCTTTAACATAATGACATTCCAATTCTTTCGGTTTAATAAGCAATTTGCATTTACTTTAAAAAAAAAAAATAAACTAAGATAAAGTTTGTTTCAGAATTTGACCAAAGATGAATTGTTCGCATACACCTAATGCGTCATCGGCCAAAGTATGCTTGGACACCGTTGGCTGAGCTTGGCTGATATAAGCAAACTCCCACCGACCATACATACGATCTCATCTTGGACTCATCAGTTGACTAGTGATTTTATTTTTGTATTTATTTATTTAGCTGCATTTTCGTTTTATATTTAATGAATACCTACGTTTTATTTCCATTTGTTCTTGGAATTGAAACCCACAAGAAAGAAGAATTTTTATCAAAACGACTCACTCCAGTGCAAATGGGGTTATTGAGCTAGCAGGTGCTCGCTGTCATTTTTACCAAAGGAAACAAAAATCCAAATTTTTAAATTGGAGAAATAAGATCCATGGTCTTTATTGCACTGTACCGTTTTTAAATCTTGTCAAAAAGGGCAACATCACATCAACAAATGTCAAAATAAATCTAATCATAACGAGAACGAGAGTGAATTTGTAATTTCGAAAATGAATGTTCAGCAATTCGATTAATTCCATTGTTTGAATATATTCACGCCCATATGTTCTGCATTTCGTACTTAATCGAATTGAAATCGATTTTCTATGTATTTCACGGAAAATGAAATTCCATGTTCTAACGGGTGATTTTTTAGCTGGTTTGGTTTTGGCAACACTGGTTTTGACAGCTGACGTGTGTTTAGTACCTTGTGTCACTGTCAAACAGCTTCAGTTTGGTTTGCAATTTAACCATGGATCGTCTTACAAATGAACAACGCTTGCAAATTATTGAATTTTACTATCAAAATTCGTGCTCGGTTCGAAATGTTCATCGCGCGCTGCTTGTGTTCAGCGATGAGGCTCATTTTTGGTTGAATGGGTACGTAAATAAGCAAAATTGCCGCATTTGGAGTGAAGATCAGCCAGAAGCATTGCAACAGCTACCAATGCATCCCGAAAAAGCCACTTTTTGGTGCGGTTTATGGGCCGGCGGCATTATTGGGCCTATTTCTTCAAAGATGATGCGAATCGCAGCGTTACTGTCAATGGTGAACGCTACCGAGCGATGATAACAAACTTTTTTTTGCCCGAAATGGAAGTTCTTGACTTGCATGATATGTGGTTTCAACAAGACGGTGCCACATGCCACACATCACGCGAAACAATGGCGCAATTGCGAGGCGAGTTTGGTGAACAGTTAATTTCACGTTTCGGGCCGGTCAATTGGCCGCCTAGATCGTGCGATTTGACACCATTAGATTATTTTTTGTGGGGGTATGTCAAGGCTAATGTCTATAGGGACAAGCCCGCTTCGATTGACGCACTGGAAGCCAACATCCATGCATTCATTCGTGAGATACCGGCCGATATGTGTGAAAGAGTATGCCAAAATTGGACTCAGCGGATGGGCTACCTGAGACGCAGCCGCGGTCAACATTTGCATGAAATTATCTTTAAACATTAAATTGCAAGGTTCAAACTATCGATTCAAATAAATATTTCATTCATTTTTTCGAATTTTGTGTGTTTTTTTTTTTTAAAAAGTTCTAAACCTCTTAAAAAATCACCCATTACAATTCGTTCGTTTTCGAAAATTTCGCAATTACTTCGAACTGTCAAAATTGAATGTACATCCATTTTTAATTGTTTTATGAAGTGAAATTACACTGTGATGGATGAAAATGGATTCAATATATTAGCCGTGCTTTGTTGAGGCAGCCAAACCCATCCAGTTAAAATTTTACATATAATGCAACAACAATAAATGGCTGCCAATTACATTACATTTTTTCTCCAGTCAAATGTAACTTTCGATGAATACTTTGGAACAATTTGAAACTATGCAATTCACATACAAAAAGAGCATAACCCAATTTGTTCGCCATCATTTTATTGCAAAGCTTTTACTATGCTGAATATAATTCTCAAGAAAACAAGGCTATTGACAATTTTAACTGAGCAAAGCATAATTGTTTCGGCTATTATTCGCCTATAACTCCACTACCAGTATGTGTAAAACTGATAAATTTCGAAAGAAATATAGAATATTAAAAAAGAACATTAACTTTTTATCAAAAAGAAAGATTCGATTTGATGCGCATGTCATTGTTACTAGTTTAATTGACAGAAATCGCTTGCTGGTGTAACATAACCCCAAATATTAAAACAAAAAACGATATTGCTTAGCCTGAAGACAAATTGATCAGAGTTAAATATCCCGTGATAAAGCAGGATTCAAAATCAGTGCATCAAAACTGCCGCTAAACAAGGTTAAGCTCGTTTGTATTATTATAAAGGGTGTTTTTTTTTATAGGTACATATAGAACTTTGAAATGGAATAAAACAAAGATGATTTTTTTAAATTGACATGAAATTTACTTTATTCGAAAGATAATCTTCTGGCATTGTAATTAAAATATGACTGCCACGGCTGGCTCGGACGTAGAAAATAGTCAAGTGGTGTTAAATCGCACGATATTGGAGGCCAATTCAAGGGTCCGTAACGTGAAACTATGCGGTTACGAAACGCTTCCTTCAATAAATCAATTGTGGCACGAGCTGTGTGACATGTTGCGCCGTCTTGTTGAAACTACACCTCCTGCACATCATGGTTGTTCAATTGATGAGCGAAAAAGTCAGTAACCATGGCTCTATAGCGGTCACCATTGACTGTAACGTTTTGACCAGCATCGTTTTTAAAGAAGTACGGACCAATTATTCTCCCAAACCATGAAGCACACCAAACAGTCAGTTTTTGTAAATGTAACGGTGTCTCAACATACACTTGAGGATTATCATCACTCCAAATACGGCAGTTTTGTTAATTGACGTATCCATTCAACCAAAAGTCAGCTTCATCGCTAAACGAAATTCGCTTATGAAAATTGGGATCAACGGCAATCTTGTTTTGTGCCCATTTGGGAACAATTTGGAAGCGTTGTTCAGGCGTCAGTCTATTCATGTTGAAATGCCAAACCAAACAAAAAATAAATCACTTGACAACTGACAAATGACAGCCAGTTAAAATAGTGTTGCCAACTTACAGTTCTATAACTCTAAAAAAACACCCGTTACAAATAAAATTTAATTAAAACATAATAGAAGCTTATTTCGTTGGGTTAAGCAATTAGGACGACAACATTTTTCTTTGATCTCTGTATAAAAATTTTGAAGTTTTCAAAAAAAATATTAAAATCATTGTTAACTGAATGCTGTAAATATATGTTACTCAAACATTTGTTTCGTATGTTAAAATAAAGGTATGAACCTACATGAAAAAATAGTTTTCACATCATAACTAGAAAACGTGAAGTGCTGGACGCCCACATTATTCGGAAATTATAATTCTGATCGAATCAAAACAATAAATAGATATAGATATCAATTCTTTAATATACAGAAAGTCGGATAGTGACACTTTGATGGTCGGACAATATTTAATAAAATCCCATAAAGATCAAATTGACAAATGCCTAACTTCACAAGGGGTTTTTTTTTCAATTTCTGCTTCAAAAGAAAATAAAAATAACTAATCACACAAAAAAACACCATAGCCATTCGAAAAAGTCAAAGAATTGAATCCCGAAATAGACTCGCCATTCAAGACTTTTTCCACTCCATCAATGAAAAGTGTACGGTTTTATATGTAGACATCGGATTCTTAATTTAGCTACACTTAAACTGACATATCATTTCCTCAACTTGACAAATTCTCTGAAAACGAATTCATTATCCTTTAAAATATTCTAAATCTGTATACGGATCATAATTTGCACACGCATAATACACATCCACTTGATGCGATATGCAAATATCAGTGATGTGATCGAATTTGAAAAACGTCTCAGTTTCAGAATGGACCACGGCAGCTGAATGCGTCAACACCTGCCATTATTTGTTGCTTCCGTCCGTAGAGTTTCATAATTGGCCCTGACACCCGACGCACGCATATATATGCATATAATGATCCCGCAAGGAGGGTATTTTTGAACACATCGTGGTTTCATGGATTTAATATTCTAGCCTCTCTGGTGAAAATCTATTTCAATTTAAATTTTTTACGAGAACTGTTTGGGAAAGGGTAAAGGTTGAAGGGACTGATTCTTAATTGGGGCTAATTGAACGTGAAGGATGAGTTTACACAAATTCATAAAGAAGCATAGAGGTTGCTAAGTTGAGTGAGTGGATGCATTTCTGTGGAAGATTTTATTATATATAGGTATGTATGTATAGGTATAGTTTATTTATATGGCTGGTACCTACATGAGAATAAAGTGCATGAACAACCATTTTTCAAAAGAAATTATTGGCTCTGGGCAGGAGCGAGTAGTGGAAACAAATTGGAAAGGAAGGGCGGGGGGGGGGGGGGGTGAAAAAAGTATGAAACTTTCATAAATATCTTATTTTATTACTACAGAGGTGTTTTTTTTGCAATTCCGCGGAAAATTTGTTGAAAAAAAAACACATCGTGGATTAGCGACGCCATCGTCATCACAGAAAAAAATAAAGGAGTTTCCATACAAACAAACTATCGATGACAAGTATGTATGTAATTCACGCCGCTAAGACAGTTTTTCTCCGTGTTTAAGTTAGCCCCGAGAATTCTCTGCGCTTAGTTAAGCCCGAAGGAGATAAGTCGTTGCTGTGTTTAACATGTAGATAACTTGCTTAACCCCAAGTCGTTTTTCTCAACCAATTTCCCCAAGGGCTTGCAAAAACCAAGCCTTATATTAGAAAAGAACTGGTGTTACCCGCTGGCGTGAATTCCATACTTGTAATCGATAGTTTGTATGGAGACTCCATTTATTTTTGTGGTGGCATCGATATATACCTACACCCCGATGTTTTTTTATTCGACCAATTTCTTCAGGCTTGCAAATAAAAACGCCTATTGTAGGTACTTCTGTTCTGAATAGAAATGATGCACAGTCGAGTCCTCTTATTTGCAACACAAAAAATGCAGACAATTTGTTGCAATTAAGCGGAGTTTTCATATAAAAGAACTTCGGATATATGCAACTTTGTTGCATTTAACCAAATTTAACGTATAACTGCAACCTTATTTCACCTTTAAACGATGTGATGTGAAATATTTCAACAGATAGAAAAACAAAACATAAATAACCTCGAACAACAAACAAAACAACTTTATATAATTGTGACAGTTGAAAGGATTGGAACGATGAGAATGGAATGAAACTTAAAATGTCATGTTTTAGGTATGTTCAAACATCAAAAACTTAATTTTCACTCAAGCGGAGTTGTTTCGGAAGAAAATAATATTTTGGGGGAAAGAAAAATGTTTCAATTAAAGGGAGTTTTCAAATAAGCAGAGTGCAGTAATACATACTAAAAAAGGGTCCGCCAAATAACTTTTTTTGTTTTTTTTTTTTTGAAAATGGCGCAAAACATCGAGTGTAGCTTCGGCTGTGTGGCACGTAGCGCCGTCCTGTTGAAACCAAATGTTGCCAATATCCTCCTCTTCAATTTTTGTGAACAAAAATTCGTTCAACATGGCCCGATAACGATCGGCATTGACTGTAACGGCCACTCCTTGCTCATTTTCGAAAAATGGCCCAATTATGCCTCTGGACCAAAATCTGCACCAAACAGTGACTCGTTTTGGGTGTATCGGCTTTTCAATGTATGCGTGCGGGTTTTCTGTGCCCCAAATGCGACAATTTTGCTTGTTTATCACCCGTCAAGATCAAAATGAGCTTCGTCTGAAAAGATGATTTTTTTGGCAAAATCGGCATCTTCTCTAAGTCGAACGCAGGACCACTTAGCGAAGCGTATACACAACCATATTCGTTCAGCGGAAGGATAAAACTAATTATGTGTCAAATCAGACATGAGCTAAGTGTTATGATTCACGAAATAAGCACTAGTTGAAAAAAAAAAAACGTTAGATGGCGGACTCTTTATGTGTGAAAAAGCCCTGAAACAAACCCGTGATAAATGTATGGTTGCATAAAAACAAGAAGTCTGATCTCGAAAGTTTCATTTAAAAGGAGTGCATATATAGGCGGAGTCGCCTGTAAATATAATAATAAAAAGATAATAATTTCAAAACAATATACATGCATACATATATTTATATCCAAGCGCCTTGGTATACTTTCGCCATTATATGTCAATAAGGGCTGTATCAATCAGGAACGATTCGATTTTTTCCGATCCGATCATCGAAAAGTATTGATGATTGAAATCACAAATTTTCGTTTCAATCGATCCCAATCTCAATCATTTCGATGACTCTCGATTTTCAATCCCAATCTCAATCATTGCAATGAATCTCGATTGTCGATATCAATATCTTTTGAATTATTAATATATTTTATCGGAGAAAAGAAATATGGGTCAGAATGAGGTCAATCAAATCGGTACAGTATTCTTTAAATTCGCAGATTGAATTTCATCGAAACCGAAATAAAAAATTGTCTTAGTTTGACAGGTGTCAAAATATGCCAACATTTTTGGTAAAGCGGATTGATAAACGGAGTACGCCAATCGATTTAGGAGGTGGGTATAACCCTAGTCTCACGGCCGACGTTCTGGGACCACTAGAACACTACGTAACTTTGTACATCGTAACGTCGCACGTTTTTATTTCACTCTACCGCCGACATATAGATGTTTACACATCAAAAATCGAATCGGAACAGTATAAAATAATGAATTGAGTAGAATGAAAATGATCGAATGATCGATTGATTAAAATGATCGAATCATTTTTGTAATCGATTCTTGAACGATTCGATCATTTGAAATGAACGATTTACACAGCTCTAATGTCAATGACCTCTTCGTAAGTCATAACAAAGCGATTTATTATGGTTGATACTTGATACAATATAGAATCGCAACAGTCGAGAGCGTCAATAAATGCCTTTGGTCGTTTATCCATACAAATATTTACAGTTAATTTAAAGTTTATATTTATTTATTCAATTGTTCTCAAGAAATTTGAAGATAAAAACACGGCTCTTATGGGATAACCCTACGATAGTAGAAGAAACAATAATGCACTGATTTTTTTTCAATCGTAGTAGATAACTTTTTTTTGGGCATAATATCATTCAGAAAAAATTATGGCAATGTGCAGCTTGCCACCAATGAATGAATCGGACTCTCAATTTAAGCTGTAGCAGACAGACAGCAAGACCGACTTTTTTCGTCTTCCTTATCATCGTATAGTGTCAAGTTATTTCAGAAATTCAAAACCTCGACTTCGTTTTTTTTTTACGAATGCATAACTGTGCAATACAGTGCTGGCATCGAAAATAAAAATATTTTAGATGTTTAAACCCAAAATAGCATTTTAAGTTCATAAATGTAGCGACACAGACATCGCCATCGGCTGAACTCAGCCATCAACATTCTGACTGAACTAATCCACTTGAAGAAATTAAAATTGGACGTCATGTCATAGTGGATCGGCAGATCGAAAACACCTAGACTGATTTAATTACCTTTTGCCTGTTTCTGTGGTCATAACTTGCCTTCTGCAATTTATTTATAATCTTGCACAATCACAGCATAAAATAAAAATCAAGTAGGTAGTTAAACTCTTGCTTTTTCTTTGGAAAAATACCTAGTTCGTATTAAGTGCTATCCTAGAAATTCGTATTAAGTAGGGTCCTATACATATAGGGGAATTTTTAACGTTATTGTTCAGGTTTTTTCGAACTTTCACAAAAGCTTCCGCTCAAACGAAGTTCCATAAACTGAGATATTGTTATGAATAAACCCTTCATTTATTTTTATTTGCGATATAGGTACTACATATATGGGAAGTTATGGATTCGTACAAAAAATCGAACTCGAGATTTTGATCAAACTTTACATTACAATGATAGAGAAGTCAAAAAAGTGGGTCTCGCAAAAACGTCCGTCTGTCTGTCTGTCTTTCTGTCTGTCTGTCGGTTCGACTACAGCTTAAACGGATGGGTCGATTTTCTTTAAACTTGGTACCTAGCGTTTTTTGGACATTCCCCCCACCCGTTTTTTTCTCTTTTTTTTTAGGACCACAATTAACAGTAGCTGTCATACAAAATTTCTTGTCCAAAAAGGAAAAACTTATTTTTCTCAAATCCAGTGCTACCGAATTTGTTTTTAAGAACTCAATAAATTTAAATAGTTATAAGTTGCCGTTTAATAAAAAAAATGGTTCCGAAAAATGGTTATTAATGGTACCACCCAAAGAACCATTTTATTGATTTTCGCTTTTCTCGAAAACGGTTAAACTGATTCTGATAAATTTTTTTATGAAGAAGTATTGACACATTCTAAATAATATTGTGTACCAAAATTTTCAAAAAAATATTTTTTAGATTTTTAAAAAAAGTTTTAATATTTTTTTTTGAAAACTCAATATTTCAAAAACGACTTCGTCGATTTTTATTAAACTTGGTAAATAGCAGTTTTTTAACTTTACCTAGAAGATTTTTGACAAAAATTATTCTAATACCCAAAAATAACGGTGCCTCCCATACAAATGTTAAAAAACCGTTAAGAAAAATATCTTATTTCTCAAAAACGACTTCTACGATTTTCATAACAGTTTTTTTGTGTGTTAAAATTAGTACGATCTACCATTTAAAATTTTTAAAGTTTATATTTTACGTTTATTAACAGTACCTCTCATAGAACGTTTTCTTTGATTTTCGACTATATCAACATCTGATCAACTGAATAAAATTAGATTTTTTATACAGAAGCTTGTAACAAATAAATATAAATAAAAGTGCGTATCAAAATTTTCTAAAAAATAATTTTTGGATTTTAAAAAAAAAGTCGAAATTATTTTTTGAAAATTCGATATTTCAAAAACTGGTAGCAGATTTTTTTGTGAAGTTCAATTTTTAACGCAACATTGATAAATGCTTCAAATTGGCGTACCAATTATTTTTCTCAAAAATGTTAACGAAATTTTATATATAAAAAATTAATTATTTTTAAAACCGCTCTTACGATTTTCAAAATTTTTTTCTCATAAATAAAGATTTATATAAGAAATCAGATGGTGTACATCGCGTTGGGTTAAAACGGATTCAAAGTATTTTAATCAATTTCTTTCTAATTTTGTTGATTTAAAACAATTTACCAGTTGAAATAGTATAATTTCTTTTTATGCATATTGCATATGTGCAACACTGGGCTCTATTGTTAATTTTTGTATACTCACATAATACCACCTGAAACAAATGGATGAAATATATACTCCTATAGCTAATTTATTTCAGACTATAGAACCACAATGTGATCGCACATAAGAGCAAGTTCGTGCGACCCAGTCGTGCATATTTTTTAACTACATTTTTAAGTTGATTGAATTTATAAGTCTATTCAATCAAGCTGCTCTTTTCAATAGTTTTCCAATACTAGCTCTTTTTTGTAAACTAACTCAATTATTTATTTGTAAACATGCCATATAAAAGGATAAAAGGACATACAAAATGTAGACACATATTTTGCAACAAATAAAAGAAAAAAAAAATCGAATAACGTTATTGAGTTATGAAATTTTAATGATGGTTTCAAAAGATGAATATACAAATAGAGCACACCAGACAAAAGGAGCCAAGAGAATCCTCATATGTACCTATACGAAAATGAATATCAGTCAGGCTCAGGACTCAGGATCAGGACAGAACGACTGTGAACAAGGAAAGCTAATTGCACGTTAATGCGATATTCAAGCGAATATCGTGTGCTCCTGACACATTGTCTGCTGTATTGCTGCAACAGGCAAAACACTATACAGAGACAGAAAGAGACAGGATTTCCCAGTCCCTTTCTGACTCAATTCTCAACTATACCCTACCCAGCCTTGCAAGTTAGTCCATCCTTCTGTCATGTCTTTCCATTTGGGTGGCTGTTGGAGCTACTGGGTACATGTACGCTAGTGCTGGTGGATGGAACAAGTTATAATATGTATCCCTGACTTCGACTTTTATGCAAACCTAAATCAAAGTGGCAATGCTGTGCTACCTGCCAGGCCAACTGAGTTCCAGTTCAGAAGCAATTGCATTGTTCTTTTATGATGATATTTGATTCGGATTCGGGGAGCATTGGATTAGTTTAACAATATGACTGCAAATAACAGTAAGTGGGTACACAGCTTCATTTATATAGATTTTGATACACGTTTGTGGCAGAAGTTGTATTATGATTCTTTGACAGGTGGCAGGAGATTACAATTACAACAAAGCAAAGCTCTTAGAGTTCTCTCTTAAACAGTCAGACTGAACGGGAACACTGAACTGAAGCCTAGGTGATAGAAAATAATGTTAGCATGTTGGAATGCTTAATGACATTTGTTTTGGCTTTCTAAGAAAATAGTTCCTATATTTCATGAGAATAATCATATAGCTTTGATACCAATAGCTTTTCTTGGTTGCCAGTGTGTGTATTGGCTACTTATATGTAAAAGTTTTTGTATCTTCAAGTACCTACTTTTGTACAGGGTGCACGAGATTCGGCACGGTTTTTAGCACGGAAAAGGAAAAGAATTCTTTTGATGAAGGAATGTCATTGATTCATTGGAAATTCTAATAAAGATATGCTCCTATAACACTTCTATACTGATGGATTAACATCTTTTATATAGAAATACTAACAAATTTTAAAAAGAGGTTAAGAGCAATAACTTTGTTGAATATTCCGAAGCTTATTTGAAGGTTTTCACCAACTTCCACCACCACCATTTTGAAAACCAAAAGTAACAACGATTGTGCCTATAAACACATGACAGTTCGACCATTAAAACCTAATATATAAGCCTTATAAATAAGGGCTGGCTACGAGACCATTCTGGATGCTTTGAAAGTTTTTTTTTTTTTTTTTTAAATTTCAGAGTTTTGTAAGATGGTTGCACAAAACCTCTTCAAAAACAATATCCACGACTTAATCGCACGTACTTGCTCTTGTAGTCAACAACTGTTTGTAGCCACATACATTAAAAATTTATATTGTTATGATATCTTTAAAGATAAAATGTTAAGAGTCAAGAGCATTGTACGGAAACGCTCGAACACAAGCGCTCTCAGCTCATATTTCACTCACACGCGTACACAGGATTCGAAGGCCCGCAAGAAATCAAAAGCAAAACACCAACTCATGGGCAAGAGCGAAAAAAGCATATGGGCCATGGCTCGCGGGCGAGCGTCATCATCATCGTCCGCTCGACAACCGGGGTCCGGTCCTGGACCAACAAGTCTCTCCACCCATCCCGGTCTCGAGCCGCCGCCATCCAGTTGCTCACCCCAAGGCTCCGGGCGTCCTGGTCTACGCCATCTCTCCAGCGCAAGCATGGTCTACCACGCTGTCGTCTACCATAGAATGTACCACAAAGAACTTTCCGAGCAGGTTCCTCTTCGCTCATGCGAGCTAGGTGCTCTGCCATGCGAGTCTACCGAGCTTAATTTTTGTCACGATATCTGCTTCAAGGTAGATTGCGTACAATTCATGATTGTACCGTCTCCGGAATCGTCCTTCCTCACATATGGGGCCAACAATTCTCCTTAAGACTTTTCTCTCGAACGCGGCTAAGAGGTCGGAGTGCCTTTTGCTAAGCACCCAAGTCTCGGATCCATATGTGAGTACTGGCAGGACCATGGTCCTGTACAGCAGCAGTTTTGAAGTTATGGTGAGATTTCTGGATTTGAAGAGCTTTGACAGACTATAGTAGGCTCTATTGGATTTGAGAAGCCGCCCGCGTATTTCTTCTTCTATATTGTTATCGGCTGCTACTATTGACCAAAGGATTGCATCACTTCAAATTCGCGCTCCGCTACCTTGATTGTTTGACCAACTGTTCCTCTCGCATTCGACGCCACCATGTACTTTGTTTTACCTTCACTAATGTGCAGCCCCAGATTTTGTGCCGCCTGCTCGATCTGGATGAAGGAATCATGTACAGCTTGCTCGGTTCTTGCGATGATGTCGATGTCGTCTGCGTAAGCCAGTATCTGGCTGGACCTGTTGACGATGGTTCCTCTTGTTGCCGTGCCAGAGTCACGGATTGCTTTCTCCAACGCCAGGTTGAAGAGGAGGCAGGCCAAACCATCCCCTTGTCGGAGTCCATTAAAGATGTTGATTGGTTTGGATAGCAACGGGCGAGCGTAGGCGTTTCTTTTTCCAATACAATATACAACATGCGCTTATGCATTGGCTTCCTTTTTTTTGTCTGAAGTAGAATAACGTCGGTTAAAGGTGTCGTTTTCCATTGGTTTCACTCGGTGATTCACTCATTCTGGAATCCAATGGCACAGTTCTAACTAATTCTACTCAACTTTAAAATTTTGTCATTGTATTCGTGAATCGTCGTGTCGGTGAAATGCCCTGCCAGTTCATTATTTTGTATTTTCCTGCAAGTGAAATATCTACCTATACTCTATTGCCACTGACTTATGTACGTATAAGTTATAAGATTTGTTGTAATTCTTCGAAAAAAGTCGTACACCCTAGCATGACCGCTGTATCCCACTGTTGCAGGGATACTATAGGGTTGCACATTTTGCAAAACCATTGAATATAGAGAACGCACACGATGCATTCAAATGTATGTGAAACACAACATAATTGTGACCTTACCTATGTGTTAAATATGGTCCGAATCAAAATTACAGTTTCCAATTCTTTACAAAATTGCTTATAAATATTAAATGGTGGTAGCCAGCTCAGTCCAATCAGAAAGACTTTTTTCAAAAACTTCACAAGTGTTGAATCAGCAACGTATTTAAGCAAAGCTTGGAAAGGAAGTATTGGGATATCTAATATAAAAATAAAAGTAAATTCTGTGTATGTACATGTATGAATAATTAATTTTAAGTTTTATTTTAATAAAACTCATTTTTATTACATTGGATAATATCTCATTTTTGTGTTCCCTTTTCCCTATCCTAAATTTGTTGCATATTACTCAACTCATATAATACTAATGCATGGATGTTCTAATTCAGTATATCGGAAAACATCGATATTTTTATTCGATATATCGTTAAACATCGATAAAACGTTTCGATACAATACATCGAATAAAACATCTATATATTTTTCTATGGACATCCCTAAGGGAAACTGATGACGACGAGTGACGATGAACGATCGTGCCCGTGCGCTCGTCGTCGTCATCTACGATGTCTGTGCTGTATTAAAATTGTGCTCATCCAAACAGAGTTACCTTTCAAAAATCCCAATTGTAAGCAAATTCAAGAGTTTTTTCTTTGGATTTTATTATGGAACTTTTAGAATTTGAAGCTTTTGAGAACAGATTTATCAAAATGAGTAAAGGGTTTTCCAATAAGAGGTGTTATTTCGGTAGCTGTCGCTTTGAAGCTGTCATTTTTTGACATTTGACAAGTAGAAACTACGCCATTAATAAAAATGGAACGATACACGCTTCAACAACGCATTGAAATTATTAAAATTCACTATAAAAATGGTGAAAATTTGGCAGAGACGGTTCGTAAAACTAAAACATTTTTGGGTCGTCGTGAAGCACCTTGTCGGACCGCAATACAGAAATTGGTGGACAAATTCGAGCTGTTGGGACAAGTTAGTGATGTGAAGAATAAAACCCGTGCACGTCGCTCAAGAACAACTGAGAATATTGCTGTTGTAGCCCAAAGTGTTGAAGAAAACTCAGGTTTGTCCATTCCTCGTCGTTCTTTGGAATTAGGCATTCCACAAACGTCATTACACCGTATTTTGCATAAAGACTTATGTCTTAAGGCTTATAAAGTTCAGTTAACACAAGAACTCAAGCCGGCTGATCATCAACAACGTCGTGTCTTTGCTGATTGGGTCCTTGAAATGCATGAAAATGATCCGGAATTTCATCGAAAAATCATCTTGACTGATGAGGCCCATTTCCACCTCGGAGGCTACGTCAACAAGCAAAACTGTTGACAAGCCTTTCCATCCTCAACGCGTGACTGTTTGGTGCGGTTTATGGTCCGGCGGGGTCATTGGACCTTACTTTTTCGAAAATGAGGCTGGAGCAACAGTTACGTTCAATGGATTGCGCTATCGAGAGATGATTAATGATTTTTTATGGCCGGAATAGGATGGTATTGATCTGGACAACGTTTACTTTCAACAAGACGGCGCTACGTGCCGCACAAGCAATGAAACCATCGATCTTTTACGGGAAAAGTTTCCGGACCGTGTTATCTCTCGAAGAGGTGATCACAATTGGCCACCGAGATCTTGTGATTTAACAACTTGCGACTTCTTCCTTTGGGGTCACGTGAAAGAAAAGGTCTACGCCAACAGCCCAGCGTCGATTTGGTTATGGAAAATTTCATGAAAAGGATATGGTCCTGTAAGCGTGGTCGTGGCGGCCATTTGGCTGATGTTGTGTTTCATTATTAACGGCATACCTTCCTCTTTATAATGAAATAAACATCCGATCATTTATCTCAAAAAATGCCATTTTTCTTTGAATATCAAAATAACACCTCTTATTGGAAAACCCTTTATTTTAATGGTGAATGGTTATTTATAATTCAAACTACGGAAACCCTGTGAGCGCTTTGAAGAGGGACAGGTTTATGCAAGCCAATGTAACCAGACTTAGAGGCAAACGTCCTATCTTCCCTGCACTGAGAATTTTTGTTGAATAGAGAATAATGGCGTCGACATTTTGAGTGAGTATGTTCTGACGTTAGAGCTTAAATGTATTAGTGCTTCTTGAGCGAATTCTGATTTCCAATCGAGAAGCGAAATTTTCTTCTCAGAAGCGTCGGTTGATTGTTATTTTTGCCAATGGAATGGTTTAAGTAGAGTTCCGGATGTTTCCGGACGTCCAATGGAAAACGACATAACTAACAAAATACACTAAATTTGAAATTTTAAAACTTAGGCAAGTAATAATAAGGAGTTTATTCGCGTGGTTGTTCGTAATGGGTGTTTTTTGAGTATAGTAAGTAGCACAAGTGGATTGATTCCATTTTATTCTTGGAATTAGAATATGCACCCTTTTCTGCGTACAAATGTAGGTACACAGTATAGAACACGCTAATAAGGAACATGGTCATAGGAGAACTTCGAATTGTAGCATTAAAAAATCAAATCTTTCGAAGTTTCTTATAAGTGTATAAGATGTTCTGTTTAATTATTAGTTGCGTGCATTTGCGAAGATGTAGAAATCGGTGTTTCCAACACAGTATCTATCAAACGCGCATTTAGCGCACTTTCCGCACCACAATATTTACAAAACTGAGAACAAAACTTTCATTAATTTCGATTTAATTGAAACATTTACTTTAGTTTTGCTTGAAAACCAGGGAATGTAAGACATTTTTCATGAATTTAATTCATTAATTTATATAACTAGCATTTAAATTTTAATTTAAAAATATTAACCTTACGCGAAACAATTTTAATGTGTTTTCTTTTATTCTAAATTAAAAGCTCGTGAGTGCTAAATTGGCTCGCTCTCGTCTCACGCTAATGAGATCGTTCTTGATTTGAACGTTTATAAATCAAAAGTTCGATCACGACTTGCTAAACTAAAAGTGCTCACACCAGATGGCTCGTGGGCAAACGTGGTAAGCACTCATTTGAAAAGGCATGCTCACTAGCGTGCGTTTCCGAACCCTGGTCATAAGAACTGAAAGAATGATGTTTGTTAAAAAATGAGGATAGGTTGGGCCAATTTGACATTGTGATTTCAGGCATTAAGAAAAGGAAATTCAAATAAATATAAACACTATAACAACTAATTTACAACAAAAAAGATACAAAATAATCTGTGCTTACATTTTTGAATTTCATTTTCTAATGCCTGAACTCATACCTACCAAGCGTAAAAAAAGAAATAGTCGACAAAATTTTTTACTTTTAAGAATAACTTTATTTACATCAAAAAAGCCTTAAGTTTTTTTAATTTCCGAAAGTGTAGTGCTAACTTGGCAGACGTCTTTTTAGAAGAAGTTAAGAGCAATAACTTTGTAAGTATTATATCATTTTATCATTTTAAATTTTAAATTTTGTAGGTTTTTACCAAGTTCAAGCAAAACTCAAGTTGATTCTGACTAAAAACATCCTTTAGATGTAATGAACTAACTGAACATCGTGCTAGAACCTAAGCGGATGGATATACCATAACAAGTCTAGTTGGCATATAATCAAGTCGTATCATAACTGGGGAAACCAAATTTTGAAAAATAAATTCCCCCAAAAACCGAATTATTAAACAAAAATACAATTTCCAATGAATTAGAAAATATAAAGGTTTCTTAATACCAACGCTACCATTTTCATATACATACCTACATATTTTATTTAAGAAGCTGTCTAAATGTACCTATATATACATAAGTACAAATCATTCCGCTCTGGTTTTCCTTTCGTGTTTATCGGACGCAACCAAACGTAAAAGTGTTTGCACAAGCCTCAAAATGAAACAAGATAAGTGTATATACCCGTTGCACGTAAGAACGAACGAACGCACACCACCCACACTCTACTCAATCGACATCCCATCAACTCACCAAACTCCGAAAGTATTGTACACATTGACCAATATTTTTCAATCACAGCCCCCGATGTTATTTTAGAATTCATTCGAAATGAAATCAAAATTTCATCAGATTCAATTTGAGTTTGTTTTCCTTCTGGAAGGGGAGAAGCCTTGGTTGTTCGGTTTGGTAGGTACATGTTGTTTCCCAGCGATGAAGACCAACATAATAATACTCCAGCCATGGCAGGGACATACACTGCCAACTGCCATGGACTGGAACTGGAACTGGATACGGAAGGAGGCTCAACCACCCGAAAAAAAAATGAAAGAAAAAAGAAATAAATGCCTAAGGTGTATGGAAAGGACTCTTTCACCCGGTCCATGCTCTATATAGCATATCCTTACCACCCCCTTAGCTGCGGTCACAATCACAACAAAATTCGATGAGCGTGTGCTTGGCTGATGGCTGGTGGGTGAGTGAGTGAATGGTTGGTTAGAAAAATAAAAAAAACGAAGCCTCAAAATTCCTATTTAGCATCCGCTTGGGATAAAATCTGTCTAAAAATCCATTAAAAGGACAACACACACCTACATACAGTCGTATTACGATAACTAACAATGATGTCCTTGCGCATATAAAAAGCAAAACAAAGACAAACGAAGCACACTTCGTTGAGCTGTTTTGGACGCAGATCGGATCAGATCAGATTGGATCAAGTGCATGGATAGAAAATTTGGTAAAGGATATTATACCATGCCCTATATCTTCACATTATATCTTGTTATGTGTTTGTGTGTCGGGAGGAACTGCTCATATGTGTAGGCATACCTATATATACTGATGGGAAAAGCTATGAAGATATCTAATTGGAAAAGGGGTTAACATGAGGGTTCATTCATTCCAGATTATGCTTTCATATCAAACAACAACTGCAAAGGAGTATTATAAAAGTACGAAAGAAAAACAAGAGTCTTTTGCTCTTTTTCGGGTATAGACTGGCTGGGCTGGGCTGTGCTTGAAGTGGTGCTGGTGATAGTGACGTGGGAGATAAGGCAACATAACATACATTTCCATGGTCGGATCTTGAGTTATGGGTGCCGAAAGTAATAACCGCGGGGATATGATTTCTTTCCAAATACATATATGAATTTTATTTTTCCCTTTTTTACCATTAACAACTTTTTGTTGCCTTCTTCAAAATCTGTATAAATAAATGTGGATCGTGGTGTGATCGGATGTTTAAAACTTGAAAACGACTGGACCGAATTGGATACTTCCTTCTCGGAAATAAGAAAAGTCGGAAAATTTTCAACAGGTGGCGCTGTAGGAACACATTTCGTAAACGGTAAGGAAATGGCTTTTGGGGTAATCCTTTTCAAATTTTGTTATTTGTAGGGTGAAATGGGGCAGAAGTAAGAAAAATTGTTTTTTGTTTGAAAGGTTTTTCTTAGGAAATGGCTTTAGGGATATTCTTTTTCAAATTTTGTTTTTTTTTTTCTTGTAGGGTGAAATGGGTGAAAATAACTAAATTATCCGATTTAAGAAATTGTTTCTTGGTTTCAAAGGTTTTTCTTAGGAAATGGCTTTAGGGATATTCGTTTTCAAAATTTTAGTATTTGTAGGGTGAAATGAGGTAAACATAAAAAAAAAGAAATTCTCTTGGTATTTAAAAGGTTGTTTTTTAGATGGTGGCCTTAGAGATTTTTTTTCAAAAAATTGGAATTTATAAGGAGAAGGATAAAAACGAAAAGTGTCATCTGATTTAAGCAATAATTTTTGTGTTTGAAAGTTTGCTATTTATAGAGTGAAATGGGATGAACACAAAAAGCTGGTTTTTGATTACAAAAATTCATTCTGTGGTTAAAGGTTGATGGACATAGAGGATAATGTTTTTAAATAGTAGCCATTCATAAGCGTGAAGTAGGTTTATACCCATAAAGTAGTATTCGATTACAAAAATTATTTTAAATACTTATTTATATTTTCTTTTGCAATTTTTATGCAAAGCTAGGGTTTGTCTAACCGTGCGAAGGTGGGCGGGCCAGCTAGTATTTAATATTTTGTTTGCATTTTTTCAAATCTTGTTTAATAAATAATATTTGTTCTTGTTACCCGACACAAAATTGCAAAAATTTCATTTTGTCATTTTGAACCATGATAAGGTGGCAGCACGGTGGGCGCAAGGTATGTTTGAGACGGCCGGGTCGTTGCACAGACAATATACGACTATGATAATATGGTGACGACAACGACAAGAACGCCGGCGATGATGTTATGTTGTTGATGAACGGTAGCATTCCTTGTAGGAGTGTATGTATATGGGATCACAGTTTAGTTCTTCGTTTGGTTCTAGAATAGGTATAACCCGGCAGAGTGTGAAGAAGTGCAACGTAAATTTGCCTGCATCTCTTTGATTAATGTGCTGGCAAATATTGCTGATAAAAAACAAGGATACGGAATACGGACCATGTATGTTATGTCTAGGTAGGTATAGACTCTTATCCCAGCCACCTACATCCTCATCCTTCGAAGGACATATCTGCTAATGTGAGTGCCACAGAGACGGAGTCACTGAGCTTCTATATATGCATCCACTATAGCCATATAGCCTCTTCTTTGTTCCGCGCACCTTTGCTCGTTTTGGAAAATTGATTATCTTGTAGGTTTTTTGTTGAATGTTTTGGTTATTTTGTTTTTTTTTTTTTTAAATCTTTTTTGGTTTATGATGCTGGCAGGGTTGTTTTTTTTATTTTATTTTTGTTTTTGGGGCTGAATAAACGAAAAGCTCAGGTTCATGTCATTAGACGATTGCGGTTTTATCTGTTCCAAAAAAGCATAAATGGGTTCTGTGGGTTTGTATGGCGATGATGGTTGCAGACAACTGGCCCAGAGCGTATCTTTCTATATCCATATACATATTAATCTAGGACGACTCTACTGGATGCTAGCTGAAGGGTAGTTTCTGTTTTGGAATTTTCGCCCTCAGTATATGTATGCGTTGAGGCTGATGGAAAATCTGTTTTTTATACTGCGGGCTGCTATGAATAATATTTTTTGATAGTGATTTTTCTCATATGTGACTCGAAAATACGTTTCATAGAGTTGGTATAGGCTTGGATTAAATATTGAATTTTCATAGACACTTTAAATATGTTTGTATTTTTGAGCTGCTGAACGGATATGATGAGTTTCAAGAACAAAATTTCAAATAATTGATGAATCAAAATAAACTCAGAACGAAAAGTCTCAGTTTCACAGTAAGGGAAATTGGCACTTAAGTGGCCAATATGGATATCACCGTGCACACTAAAGTACCTGAATAAGTGGCCCTAAAGTCTCCGACTTACTCGGGCTATGAAACTGAGCCTAAGGTTCCAGTATATGAGACACTCATGGTGGATTTACATTGATCTTCATGCGAGCTCTGCAAAGAAACAGGGATGTAAGATATAAAAGTTACATCTGTTGAATAGAGAGAGAAGACCAAAATGCACAGATATTCATAGATGAAGATTATAGGAAGTGCCATAATGCAGATATGAAGACGTGCATGTTCATCTTCATGGTATACTCTTTCACTCATTCGTTTTTTGGCATAAATCCATCCCACTCTACTTTTCTTCAAATTTGCAGATGAAGATACATTTAAATCCATCATTAAGTGCCTCTTATTCCGGTGAGTGTTCACTGTTAAACTGGCCTTAAAAGCCTTTCACTGACAACTAGTGTTTAGATTGCCTTATCTTGTTTCAACAAAGTAACTGCCGCAGTTCCAAGACAAAAGTTCAAACCAGGTTTAATTAAATTTCTTATTTTTTGGGGTAAACTTTTTTATATCTTGATATTTTAAATAAGAGTATTTTAAATTGTTTGGGCTTAGAACGACAACTAATCATACAAATTTGCATCCATATAAAAGTATAGTCAAGGAAAACAGTCACCGCGGTCGGTGCTATAGCAAAAAATAAAATTCTTTCAGTTAAATCATATCAAAAATTGAAGAAAAAAAAATATATTTTGTCTGCATTTATACCTGCATACAATATTATATAGATGGTTAAATCTGTGTTCAATGATTGCGGGATGCGATGATAATCTGTATCATTTACAAACACAACATCATATTGACTATATGCGAATTCAGATAAGTGATATTGATTAGCAATTTACTTCAAGCATCAGCATAATAATGCATCCGAATACAATATTGAAACCATCATCACTCATCAGTATATGAACATTGCATCTCTTCCGTAAAGCATAATCCTAATTTGTTCTATCACTTCGTGGATCATGTTAATCAATCAGTCAAATTTATACTCTCTCGTATCCAATATAGCTATTTGTTAATTAGGACAAAGACCTGACAATATCTACTACATAGATATGTATCTTCTACCTTATTCAACCCTATTTCGAATATAATGTATCTATTAAGTTACAATTATTTTTTGAATGACTACTCCAAGGCTAAGAACGTACATGCGATTGCCTTTGCCATCCCAGACAACTATTCAGTGGTAAAATATAGAACACAATATGATAGAATTTTTAATGATACCTTTACCAAATAATCGCATAGAGTAAAAAGCTCCGATTTGTCTCATTTTTCTGACGATGCAAATTTCGTAAGTTCGTTTCGACATAAACTAACTTTATGGCAAGTTATGAATTCATAAATTAAATTGAATTCGAAATTTTGATCGAATTTGATACAAAATACGATAACAGAGAAGACGAAAAAGTGGATCTCACAATTCCATGCGTTATCTCTGTCTGTCTGTTCAGCAGCAGCCTTACTTCCTCTACACAATAGAATGCTGCAACTGGAGCTGGAACTGGAACAGCTAGCAAAGAGTGTCGTATGTTCCTTTTACTTGCTCTATATGGCAAGTATTAGTGGCCCAATTTGCATGAAATTTGGTACAGAGCATTTCTATGTGATTCCCTTGAAGGGAAAATTCGAAATTTTGATTTAGCTCATCTTGAACAAGTAGCTGACATACAATAATTTTCGTTTATTCAAATTATCTCAAAAACAGCTCTAACGATTATAATGGTGATTTTTTAAGAGGTTTAGAACTTTTTTTAAAAAAAAAACACAAAAAACTCGAAAAAATGAATGAAATATTTATTTGAATCGATAGTTTGAACCTTGCAATTTAATGTTTAAAGATAATTTCATGCAAATGTTGACCGCGGCTGCGTCTAAGGTAGCCCATCCGCTGAGTCCAATTTTGGCATACTCTTTCACACATATCGGCCGGTATCTCACGAATGAATGCATGGATGTTGGCTTCCAGTGCGTCAATCGAAGCGGGCTTGTCCCTATAGACATTAGCCTTGACATACCCCCACAAAAAATAATCTAATGGTGTCAAATCGCACGATCTAGGCGGCCAATTGACCGGCCCGAAACGTGAAATTAACTGTTCACCAAACTCGCCTCGCAATTGCGCCATTGTTTCGCGTGCTGTGTGGCATGTGGCACCGTCTTGTTGAAACCACATATCATGCAAGTCAAGAACTTCGATTTCGGGCAAAAAAAAGTTTGTTATCATCGCTCGGTAGCGTTCACCATTGACAGTAACGCTGCGATTCGCATCATCTTTGAAGAAATATGGCCCAATAATGCCGCCGGCCCATAAACCGCACCAAACAGTGGCTTTTTCGGGATGCATTGGTAGCTGTTGCAATGCTTCTGGCTGATCTTCACTCCAAATGCGGCAATTTTGCTTATTTACGTACCCATTCAACCAAAAATGAGCCTCATCGCTGAACACAATTTTTCGATAAAAAAGCGGATCCTCGGGCAGCTTTCCAAGAGCCTATTCACCAAAAATTCGGCGTTGTGGTACGTCGGCTGGCTTTAGTTCTTGCACCAGCTGTACCTTAAAAGGCTTTAAACCCAAATCCTTCCGCAAAATTTTCCACATAGTGCTGTAACAAAGGCCTAACTGCTGGGAACGGCGCCGAATCGACATTTCGCGGTCTTCTGTCACACTAGCTGATACGGCCGCAATATTTTCTTCACTACGCACAGTACGTAAACGTGTTGGTGGTTTAATGTCCAACAAAGTAAATTTGGTGCGAAATTTGGTCACAATCTTCCGAATAGACTGCTCAGAAGGTCGAGAATGCCGATCATAAAATGGAAGCAGCGCGCGATGAACATTTCGAACCGAGCACGAATTTTGATAGTAAAATTCAATAATTTGCAAGCGTTGTTCATTTGTAAGACGATCCATGGTTAAATTGCAAACCAAACTGAAGCTGTTTGACAGTGACACAAGGTACTAAACACACGTCAGCTGTCAAAACCAGTGTTGCCAAAACCAAACCAGCTAAAAAATCACCCTTTAATTAAAGTTCGTACTTGAAATGACCCAAGTAAAGGGCGTTTTTTTTAGAACTTTGAAATGGATAAAACAAAGATCATTTTTTTTTAAATTGACTTGAAAATTACTTTATTCGAAATATAATCTTCTGGCATTATAATTTAAATATGATTTCTGGCATATGACTGCCACGGCTGGCTCGGACGTAGTCTAATGTGGAGGTCCAATTTTCGATGACTTTTTCCAACATTTGTGGCCGTATATCGGCAATAACTTGGCGAATGTTGTCCTTCAAGTGGTCAATCGTTTCAGGCTTATCGGCGTAGACTAGCGACTTCACAAGTCCCCACAGAAAATAGTCAAGCGGCGTTAAATCACACGATCTTGGAGGCCAATTCACGGGTCCGTAACGTGAAACTATGGAATTACCAAACGTTTCCTTCAATAAATAAATTGTGGCACGAGCTGTATGACATGTTGCGCCGTCTTGTTGAAACCACAGCTCCTGCAAATCATGGTTGTTCAGTTGATGAACGAAAAAGTCAGTAATAATGGCTCTATAGCGGTCACCATTGACTGTAACGTTCTGGCCGGCATCGTTTTTAAGTAAGTACGGACCAATAATTATTCTCCCAGACCATAAAGCACACCAAACAGTAAGTTTTTGTGGATGTAACGGTGTGTCAACATACACTTGAGGATTATCATCACTCCAAATACGGCAGTTTTGTTAATTGACGTATCCATTCAACCAAAAGTGAGCTTCATCGCTAAACGAAATTCACTTATGAAAATTGGGATCAACGGCAATCTTGTTTTGGGCCCATTTGGGCACAATTCGGAAGAGTTGTTCAGGCGTCAGTCTATTCCTGTTGAAATGCCAAACCAAACAAAAAATAAATCACTTGACAGCTGACAAATGGCAGACAGTTAAAATAGTGTTGCCAACTTAAAGTTCTATACCTCTGAAAAAAACACCTCCTCTACATGTAAGAAAACTGAATTTCAGGTTTTTTGCAAAGTACTTATTTTTGTTAAGACCGATTTTGTTATAATTTTGCTATCTTGTGTTTCTCAATAGTTGAAACAATATTGCATTTAAAAATTAAAAAAAAAAATCAATATGAAAAAAAAATCCATTTTTATGTTACTTTTGACTTTTTAACATTTTCCCGTTAATGATTGATATAATATTAGGTGGGGTTTCTTGTACTCACTTGTTCGCTTTAAAATCGTGGTAAGTCCGGAAAGTATCTGATTGAAAAATGTTATCAACTTTAACATTAAGTCTCCCCTCGTTCTTAAAATAATCATTGTATTAATAGACCAATATAAATAACACCTTCAACGGTTAGCAGCTTATACTATAGCCTTAAACCATAATAGCAAGTACTCGCGCACGTTGAAGTTATACAATTAAAATTATTTCGATTAATGAGTAATACTTATTGTCAGTGTCATTGAAATGTTACTCCTAAACCACAAAAAAGAAATTAATTGGTTTTGACGTAATCACAGTCAATTGTAAAGCAGCTTAAAATGCCTGAATTGCAAAGGATGCACTCATCACACATGCAATGATATTAATATTGTATTTTCAGGTCACAATCAACACACACAACCATATAGGCGATGGCAAATGCCGATGGTCGATGCCGGATTCGGATTCCAAAGAATGGCCCAACAATTAAATTTCAATGCATAAAACCAACAACTGAGCTCAATTTTATTTATTTTGCCAAATGAATTTGTTAAAATGCTCTGATGTCTGGCCGCAAGTATTTCTAATTTGAAGTGGTTCTGGTTGTTCTGTTGAATTTTTGCCTAATCCAATTTCAACAATAATGCTTCCCCGAGTATTATTGTTTGAATCGCGCAATCAAATAAAATACCTTAAATCGTATATTCTCTATATACAGAATATATTTTTATCAATATTGTATGCAGTATATGTAGTTGTATTGATATATAGATTTGGAATTTAAAAGTAATTTATTTTAATATGCCGTTTGTTTGCTTAATTAGTGAAAACATTTAATTAATGCTCTAGAGCATGGTATTTCGAGGGCAATTAAAAAAAAATAATGCTGATGTTTAACTGTGATGGAAATAATATAAAATTAATTGTAATTTAGGTTTATTGCTGTTTTATAATATTTATCGAAAACAAAATTTAATACTTTGAACTTTTGATAGGCTAAAACATGAAGCATTGGCCTTAAGGCTAAAAGACTATATTATTCTAAACACTATAAAGATTTTACTTAAAGAGTCATTATCACTTGCCTTATTTATTATTCTTGTCTCTAATTGTGTAAAGATACATATACTGACGTAGTGACGAGATGAAAAAAAGCAACACAAAAATGACACGCGAAATCATAAACGAAAAATTTCTTACAAAAAAGAGACATTTGAGGTTTATTCGTGTTTGTAAAGGGTGTTTTTTTTAGACGTGTGGTTTTCAATCTGACAATGCTTTTTTGGACGTTCGTATTTTTGACAGCTGTCACTAGATTTATGCTCAGTTTTGTTTGCCATTTTATAATAAATAGACTAACCTCTGAACAAAGTGTGCAAATCGTGCAAATTTATTGCCAAAATAATGGTTGGGTACGTTAATAAGGAAAGTTGTCGTATTTGGAGTGATCATAATCCACAAGCCATTGTTGAGACGCCGGCGGTTACATCCTCAAAAAGTCACTGTTGGGTGTGCTCTATGGGCAGAGGGAATCATATTGGTCCATATTTTTCCAAAAGTGAAGCCGGCCATAATGTTAGAGTTAATGGGGAACGCTATAGAGCCATGATTAATAACTTTTTCGTGTCTGAATTGGAGGTTGTTGATGTGGACGAAATTCCAACAAGACGGCGCGGTGCTACATACCATACAGCCAACGAAACAATTAATTTATTGAAGGAAACTTTTGGCAAGCGCATTATCTTGCGTCGTGGGCCTGTGGGCGTGGCCTCCAAGATAGTGTGATTTAATACCGCTGGACTATTTTTTTGTGGGGTTATGTGAAGTCGCTTGTCTGCGCAGATAAGCCCGAGACGATAGACGGTGACGCCTTGGAAGAGAATATTCGGCGCGTTATTGCTGACATACGGCCCCAATCGCTGCAAAAATTGGTCGAAAATTGGGCTTCTCGGCTTGAATTTATTCGAGCTAGCCGTGGCGACCACTTGTCCGAAATTATATTTAAAACATAATGGCAAACCCTATTATTATTATTGGCCATAACATTAAAGTATATGCTTTTTATTTCTTTTTGAAAACCACACATCTTAAAAAAAACACCCTTTATTAGGTGATTCTTTCTTTAAAGCTCTGTTTTTTTTTGCGTTTGTGTTTCTTTTTATTTTTTTTTAAGTGTAAACAAACATCTATCCCGGCCGGCGCGGCGCGGCGGTAGAATGAAATAAAAACTTGGACTTTTCTCTGTGCGACGTAACGAGGTCACACTTTCCTGTGTGGCACATTACGCTTCGAAAGTCAGGAAAGTAGGATATTAGGGGGAGGGCGTGTACAGTCTCTGTGAGTCACTCTACCATAATTATCTAGATAGAATGCAAATTAGTCTGATCTCGAATCCTAAACGTTTTTTATCAATTCATTAATATTAAAAAAAAAACTTAATGGCTTCCCTTCTACATTGAAATATTAGAATACTTCTCCTGCAGACCCGTTCAGTGACAAAAATCCTAAGATCCCCTTTAAGCAAAATAGTCCGTTTTGGTTCCGTGCACGTATAGTCAACAACGTATGGACGACTTCGCATACGGATCCAAATATGAATCCTCAAAACTACGCCTGGGCAAACGTTGATGTTTACACATATTAACCGTGAGTCTCTTACAATTTTATGTAATTGGTGACATTTTCAATGGTTACTTTTTTGCTGTGGCTTTCTTAAGCATTTCGCTGTCATGTTGGGGATCACAGAAACATTTCGTTTCGCATCAGCAGCCTACTAGGGTTTTAGGTGGATTTCTATAGCTAGCATTAGATCTACTTACCTCATTTCAGCCTATGATGAAACTTTTATCACAGAAAATGTTCACGGCCGTCAAATACAAAAACTCCAGTTTTACACTCCGGTTCAGTCAACCGGAGTCTAATCCACCGAACCGTTCAAAGGAAACCACATTTACATAGCTGTGTATGTAGCTTATAATCTAATCTTTAAGTGTAAGTAAGAGACAAACACTGATGATTTGTAATTATCACTAACGAATACGGATGCAAATCGGATTTTCTTATATGTACGCCCTCATATATCTATAAGCAAATAAACTGCCATTCTCAATAATTACGGGAATTGGTATTTTAATTAAAAGACAACTTCATAATCCTCAGAGAGAGAACCTGTTCGAACAAAGCAAACTGAATCGTACATATATGTAGATATGTATGTACATATGTATTTAGAATAGACAATCCATACATATACAGAGCTGTTTAAAAATGTTTATCCCGAAACGTTTGTTAATTTCAAAGCAATTGATCATCGACATTATGTGTATCAACTTCGGAAATGGCAACATTTCTTCCTCTCAAATATAAAAATTATCTTTTAATTTTAAAAACTTTCTGAAAAAAAAAATGTAAATTTCGCAACTTATGGATCAAGATTTTTCGAAAATCTATGTAGATAAACAATAAAAAATGGATCGTGGTGTGTTCGGATGCTTAAAACGTGAAAACAACTGGACCAAATTGGATAGTTCCTTCTGCGGGTTTGTTCGTAATTGCTACGCGATGGTTTAGGGACAAAGAATAATCGGATAATTCTCAACCACAAACACATTTCGTTTTTCAGTCCAATTCAATAACCTTTCAACACGTGGCGCTGTAGGTGGTTAGGAAATGGCTTTCGGTATATTTTATTTAAAATTTCGTTATTTATAGGGTAAAATGGGGTACAAATTGTCCCATTTAAGAAAATTTGTTTTTGTTTGAAAGGTTTTTCCTAAGAAATAGCTTTAGGGATATTCTTTTTCAAATTGTTGCTGTTTTTAGGGTGAAATGGGGTAAAAATAAAAAATATTCGATTTAAGAAATTCTTTTGGTGTTTGAAAGATTATTAAAAAATTGCTATTTATAGAATTAAATTGGATAAAAACAAAAAAGTGGCTCTTGATAAAAAAAAAAATTTCTGTGTTGGGAAAGTAATAGGTAAAGGTTGGACTCAGAGGGTCATGTTTTTACATATTTAAAGAGTCAAAGGTACCCACTCAAAATTGCTTTTTTTGTTTAATTTTTTTGTTGTTTATAAAACTATTTTTTTCAAAATTTGTAAATGCAATATTGTTTAAACTATTGAGAAGCACCAGATTACAAAAAAAATTGGTCTAACCATCAAAAAGATATAAATGAAAAAGACAAAAACAAGACCATTTTCTTAAAAATTTCCGTTATGTGAGTTTTTTGACAAACACCTGAAACGCAGTTTTTCTACAATTAACTTGGTTATTACATGTAGGTACTAAGTTCAATCAAAAAAATTATAGCTGTTTTCGAGAAAATTAAAAAAAAAAAAAAATATTTGTATGGCATCTACCCGTTTTAGATGAGCTAAGACAAAAATTCGAATTTGAACTCTAGCGAATCACATTTAAATGCTCTGTACCAAATTTGAAGCAAATCAGTCCAACCGTTAAGGCTCTAGTTCAAATAATAGTGGACGCACAAACCGACGGACCGCCACTTTTTCCGACTTCTCGATTATCGTAGTGTAAGTAATGATTACAACCTCGAAATTTTTTTCTACACGAAACCAATACTTGCCCCATGGAGCAAGCAAAAATAAAAAAACATCACACCTAGGTGTCCAATACAATGCTTTAAATCATTTTTTCATTTTAAGATACCGAGAGATCCTCTCTTAAGCAAATTATTTTCTGTCGATACAGCGGTCTTCAGCTTCATATTCAACACTACAAAATGGCCTAAAGCAAATTAATATTATCATCATCCCCAGTTGATTTCAAAAACCGTGCTTTTGTTTTTCTTTCGTAAATGCAAATTGATTAATTATTTTGCACAGCACTGTTTGCAAATATTTCGCCAATATACGATTTGTCTGCCTCCGTCATAGCCAGCATAGAGCATCTACAAACATATATACAGGGAACGAAAATTGCAGGAATCCGATTGCAAGTTTTTAGAGTGTCAAAGCTTTCGTTTTTTTTTTTTTTTTTTAGTTTGTTTGTGTGTTGATTTTTGTCTTCTCTTTTTTGTTTTCTTATTAATTTTTCTTTTTATTCTTTTCTCTGTTTAATTAAAACAAAATCCAATAACAATTGAGACTACAACGCGGGGAGAGAATACCTACCTAGACATCCAGTCGGCATCGACACCGACACCGACATTGGCATTGCCTGAATTAATAGAATTTCAGAATGTCCTTTCCTTCCTGCAGTGGTGGTGGTGGGGTGTGAGTATGTGGTAGACCAATTTTAACTGAGGTCCCTTATGTGGTTCAATTGAATGTCCACTAACCCTCTGAAAGTGTCAAACATTCCATTAGATTGTGTTGCGTCCATTAGGTTCATCTGTTTCCAGTTTGCGAATGAAATGGACGGAGCTTAAAAGAAGTGCCTAACTCCGATCTGCTTTGGAATGGGAAATTGTGTTAAGCATTTTTCTGTTTGGATTTCTTGTTTTTAATTTTCTGTAACCATTTTTATTTATCTAATTATAAATTAAAAAATGTTTTTATTGAAGGGAATAAATGAGAATCATGAAATGAACACAATATTAAGAAAACATTATACAATTTATAAAACAACTTGTTATAAGTTGTTACGATTGTATTATCATTAAAAATTTACTGAAGTGTAAATTTGTTTATTTTAGAAAGAAACACAATTGTTACATTAATATTATCGAAATCAATTTCTTAAGTTATTTTTGTGTAGGTAATTGCCTACATACATTATGTACCTTCAATACTTGTGTCTTTTGTGCGTGATGTATGGGTCAATAAATCATTCGCTTCAGCAATTTAAATTACGAGAATCCATTTTGATTGTAATTGATTTTTGACAATTATTGTAAAAGTTGTAAATCGCTCAAAAATATATGTGCTTGCAAACAAGATAATTTATAATGCTACCCATTCTGCGTCAAAAGAAACATATTGAATAATTAACACTACATTACCCATCTGTAGGCTGTGCTTAAAAAGCTTAGTGTTGAAAGAACGGCAGCGAAATACCCAGTGGGGGGACCGCTGTAACGAAATTTAAAAGCACTAAAAGGCTGGTGGTGAAGTGTCCAACGAACGTTGAAGGTTCGATACTGACAGGTCCTGCTTCGTAGTTCACTCTCAACTTTAAGATGACTTCACATTACACATGGTTATTGTTTATGGTAATCACTCTCTCAGCCTCGACAAACAACAACTGTCAGCGGAGAGCACTAAAATCGTGGTTTCAATTAAATGACGTACCCAAATTCCAAAGGAACTTAATGGTTTGACTGACAGGGGCCGAATTAAAATATCCAGTTAGAACTGTCAACGAACTTGCAACCCTTATGAAACTCCATCTTTCCATCGAGTAAAACTTACAAAAAGTTCAATCTTATGTCGTTTTCGTTTGGATCTAGGAACTGTTCCATTCCTATCGAAAATGGGAAATTTGGAGTAAAAGGAGTGAAAAAGGAGTAGCTCCGAACGTCCACCAGAAAACGACATTAATTTTATACTGAATGAACCTCAAATGAATGTCACTATATGAGATAGCCAGCGAATTATATATCTTGAGTTTTTAGAATATTTAGTTGCAGTTGCTGTCAGTGGAAATCACTAAAATCGCAGTTTCAATCGATTGACACCATCAATCGCCTATGGAATTGGACGCTGTGATTTTTAATGAATGTTAACTTTGTGCAAGTACAAAAGTAGCCGATAACTCTGCAATTTGATCAACCTCAGCTATTTTGTATATCCCAGCCTACAAAATGCAAGAAGAAATTGCATCGTTTAAAAGCCAGTATAATGTAAACGTAAAATTTAAGTTCAGATTTGTATCACTGAACGCACCCGATATCCTACCATACCTACAGCCATTGATCTACCATACCTACAGTCAATTGTCAATCCCTACAGCTGAGTATTATTATTTTTGTTTTCTTTTTAATTACTAGTGTCGCGTCTATTTTGTTCGGGGAATAATTAAAAATTAAAGAAAAAAATATAAAAATAAAAGTGTTAAAATGATAAAATCGTCGGTCGCGCTAAAAACAATTTGCTTTCGTCGTTGGCAAAAACAATATAAATGAGTGGTCGCGATAAAGTATAATCTAATTGTCGGTCGCGTTAAAATCAATTTGTTTCGGTTGGGGCAAATCAGATTTCGTAACGTAACGTGCTACAATGTAAAGTGCACGACGTAACGTTGCACACGAACGTTCACGTTTTTTTTTTCACTCTACCGCCAGCATAGATGTTTACACATGAAAAAGCTGTTCAAATAATTAGGGAGCTAAAAATTGTCGTTCAAAGTATGTAAACACCAGAGAATTCGTTTATTTACCAATCATGTTTTGCATTCAATATCACCTCAAAACTAGCGATGAAATGACGCAATTATTTAGACATTTGCAAGGATATCTTAAAAAGGCCGCTTTAACCATCAAACACAATGCAAACAATTAAACGCTCATTTACTCTTTCCATCGAGATGGTGTTAGTTGGCCTGACAATATGCACCGAAAATTTCGAGCCGATAATTCGATAGACAATCCATCATTTCTCTGATATTCGATGGAATTTGCATTTAATCTAAAAACATGCAAACACATATGTATCTACACTTTACACGCATAAAATGTTCATTCACCCTCATATATAGGTATACCAATGTGCATATACTCAGGTAGGTACATCAATTTATACAAATGAGTTCTCAGATATGTATTTAGTAAATGTGGCGCCAAAGGTCTGCAAACATCATCATAGGCAATTTTAATTTGAAATATGCAAATTTATTGTTCTATTATTTTGATTCGATAGATTTACATAAATCAACAAGAGCATCCTGCCATGTTGTACCCTTCACCGTATATACGCGAATAATATGTGGTTGAGCCGCCTCTGCCTGATGATGCGAAGCCAGCAAACAATGCGCCCGCCGCCGCCAGCAAAGCAATATGTTGTTGAGGGTTAAGGGTGTTGCACATACAAAATGCCCCAACAGAACACTTTAATATTTAACCTCAGTTTTGTATACCTATTACTTTTTTCCTTTCGTTATACAAAATATCTAAAAGTTGACGTGTTAAAAATATCTTATTTGGCAAATATTTTGATGACATTTCATCAAACCAAATTGATGAATTATTATTTTGCTGATTAGCGCCAATTGAAGTTTTTGTTAATAATCCCGATGTTAAAACTACCTTACCTACAATCCTATACATGTGAAGCTGTGAGTGTAAGATTGGAGCAACATTTATTTTCAAAAAAATGCTAAGTCGGTGATTGTAGATACCGTTTTAGAATATTGGCTATATAAGGTAAAACATCACCATTTTGAAAACATAATGTTTTGATCGATTAAAACCCAAATATAATTGCCACGTACCAAAAAAAAATTTCCTTAGTTTCTTTCGAAAATGTTATATTTTGCAATTTGAACTAAAATAAAAAAAATAAAAACAATTTATTGAAATCCTCAATAGATTAATTCTTTTGCTTTGACTATAAAATGCAGAAAAATAGTTGTGACTTTTATTTGAAAATTGGGACTCGGTTATCAACAGGACGGCCGGTGGCACTACGTGCCACACATCTCACTCCACATTAAAAATTCTGCAAGAGCGATTCAAGGCATGGTCATCTCACGTGAAGGTGATGTGAACTTGCCACCGAAATCGTGCGAATTTCCCCGATAGACTTTTTCTTGTGGGGTTTTCTTAAGTTAAAGGTCTATGCGAATAAGCCAAAACCACAGCGGCCTTCAAAGTCAACATAACAAATATGCCATAGGTCAAATTCAGCCTGATTTTTGCGCCTGGAAAATTGGTCATTTCGGATGCTCGCCACCCAGAGGAGCCGCGGAAGACATATTAACGATGTTATACTTGACACATAGGGACATCTATAGGCCGATAGGACGAATAAAAGATTTCGATGATATCTCACACACACAATTTGTTTTATTTAAATTTAAAGATAAGAAGCGCTTAATGAAAGACCCTGTATATCGGGATCAATAAGGACATGCTCTGTAGGGAAAGTAGTGGTTTTCCGTAAAAAAAACATTTCGAGGTTGTTATAAAAACTAACACAACAATGATCGAGAAGTCCGAAAAAAAAGCAACTGACCAAAGAAATAACGTTGCAAGATGTCTTTGTAGCGATCTCCATTGTCTGTTACGTGCCGGTTATTTTCATCAAAAAAAAAAAAAAAAAACGGCCCAATGACATAACCGGCATGAAAACCACACCATACATACACTGAGGGAAAAAATGCATTCTAAAATTAAATACGATCGTATTTGATTTAAAGTTGAGCAAAATACAGTGAAGTATATTTAATTTCACGTTGAAACAGTTTTGATTCAAAAAGAAAACGTAGTTTTTACAATGAGATCCACATTAAAAGTGCGTTCAACCTTGTATCAAAGTGGAAAGCTTTTATTTTTACATTGAAATCCACATTTAAGTGCGCTCAACTTAGTTCCAAAGTGAAACGTATTCAATTAACAATGGAATCCACTTTTGAATATTCAAAGTGCCCTCAACGTAGTTTCAAAGTCTTGCATTGTAAAGTTAACTTAAATATTTTTTTTTTAACTTTAAAACTTCTTTTTTTAATTTATTTTTCAGCTTAATATAGAGAATTTTAAGAGCGCGTTGTAATTTTTCGAAGTACCTTCAACACATTTGTGAACAAATAAAACGCGGACTCAAAATCCACTTACTTTAAATCGAAAACAATAATTTCTCTTCCTATTTAATTATTTGTTTCACGAATACAAATACAATATTCATGAAACAAAACTACAAAACGATTCACTAATAATAAAAGTCTTTACAAGTGAAAAATATCCAGCACACATATTATGAAATACGTCGAGCATTATTATACATATACATATTTGTGCATAATTTTTGTCTCACACAAACTAAAACAAACAACAAGCTGTGGCGATTTTGAATCGGTATCTGAGTGATGGTAAAATAGTGTTTTTTAAAAATGTTTATAGTTGAATCGAAGTTGAAAAAAATTGTTTTAAAGATATATGCATTTGATTTGACGGTTATTATACTTCAAATCAAGAGAAAAACGTATTTGGATCAAAATCGTGTAGACACTTTAAACTGAAGTCATACAACTTTGATTCAAAAATTTTCGGCGTTGGCGCCAAATCGTTCCGAAACATTTTTGGATCAAAGTGCTACACTTTGATTTTACGTTGGTTTTTCCCTCAGTGTACAGTTATTTTTTTTGGATAAAGTGGTGTTTATTGAAGCACCTGACCAATAATGTAAGTATGTTCACTTTTTTAAAGCCGTTCAGCCAAAAATGAGCTTCATCAAAAATTGGCGATAACGCTTTCAAAGCTGCCGTTGCCGACTCGGAATTTTGTTATGAAATTTTTTTAACATTTTTCGTCCGTGAATTTCACAATTTTTGTTTTGAAATTGACAGTTTGGTCATTGGTTTAAGGGTTCGTTAACAGTAAAAGTTCAAAGCTGTTAAGGCCCAATTGGATTTTTGGTAAGCTGTATAGAAGGAGTTAAAAAGACCCAAGTACATTCACCACAGACTATAGAATGGCACCCAAAGATTGGGGGAATTTGTTTGCTGAAAATCTTACTGAAAAAACGGTAGGTAAGCACTTATAATCTTCTAAACCTTATAAATGCCACTTTGAGGCTTTTGTAGACAATTCACGGCAGTGGAAAAAATTCACAAAAGTAAGTAATCAAGGCTCAAAAGTCGAAAAAATCTTACACATCTGTTTCCAAAGTCTGAACTTTAACTCTTTTTTACACACAACCAAATACTTGCCCTATAGAAAAACTATCATTTGTATAACTTAAACTGTTTAGATCGACAAATCCCTTGTTTTTCAAAAATATTTATCTTCATGTGAATAAGGAGTACAAAAAACTATGTGCAGAAAAAAAGGCGTTCATCTTGAAAACCTGTCGATAAAACTGGCCAGCTGTAAAAACTGTAAAGAATTTTGGAATAATGTACGTGAACTAGGTGGACGTAACCGAAGTGTTATAGATAATCTCGGAGCTACGACACTATGAGCTCATTTTAAAACCCTCTTGTAAGATGATTACACTTTTTCTTACGCTTTACCTAACACTACTGTCGACGAATTGGATAACCTAATATCAATGTGGGAACTGGAAACAACTCTTCACAAAATGACAAAACAGTAAAGTACCTTGGGTAGACGGCATTCCATAAGAATCTTATAAAAATAGCACCGAACAATTAAAGAATTATCTTCTGGAGTACTTTTACAGATTATATAACAATTCGCATGTACTAAACAACTTCAACAAAGCAGTTGTTTTTACCATTTTTAAAAAAGGAGATACAAATCTTCCAGAAAACTAAAGAGGAATTTCTATCTTAAACAGTATGAGGAAAAATTTTGACTTCAATTTTTTATCTCCAAGCAGGCTCTCCAAATGGATTGAGAAAAGAAATTTACCAAGCATGTTCCAAGCCGGTTTTCGTTCGGGCTGTTCAACGATGGACCACATCTTCGCACTGATTAGTATTGCCAGAAAATCAATGGATAAAAAGAAAAAAAATTACTGTTGCTTCGTGGACTTTAAAGCAGCCTTTGACAAGGTAAACCGACATGCTTTGATGTACAAGCTTTCGATGCTGGGAATTTCCCAAAAAATTTCTTACGATGTATTTCTGCATCCTTGCCTCATCAACTGCATCTGTATGGGATGAATCGAGGTTCTCAGAATGGTTTGAAACAAGCGTAGGTGTTCCACAAGGCTGCTTTTTAAGCCCACTATTGTTCGCTTTATTTATTGATGATATTTTTGAGGTACTTCCAGGAGGAATACTTTTTGCTGATATTGAAGTAACAGTTTTGCTCCACGCTGACGATTTAGTTCTTTGGCTGAGAACCCTTTCACCATGCAGTTGCAGATCAACAGACTAAATACTTTCTGCGAGAAGTGGGGTCTTCAAGTCAACACAAACAAAACTAGGGTGATGATTTTTGAACCACGTCAGAAAAGAAGGCTGCCTGAAGAAAAATGTTTTCTCAATAATGTGCGTATAGAAGTTTTGCAAGAATTCAAACATCTTGGTGTTTTGGTCACGCAAAACCCGAGTTTTTCGAAGCACGCCAAAGGAAAAGGTAATGAAGCTATAAGCTTGCTTTGAGCTTAATGTGGCCCAAGTTATTCGCAAATCAAGAAATTGACCGTGTTTATCATGCAACAGTAAACATATGTTTGTGCTATGGTATACAGGCATTCGGACATTTCTTCTTCGAGAAGTTCGAAGCAGTGCAAAGGCATTTCTTCAAACGTTTATTTAGATTGCCAAATTCAACACCAAATTATGTCATATATGAGGAGTCAGGCATACCGCCTATATACACCCAAAACCTAAAAGACAACGCCAATTACTTAATAAGAGTGATGAAAAGGAACGGTAGGAGTCTTCTCAGAACTAACGGGTGATTTTTTAGCTGGTTTGGTTTTGGCAATACTGGTTTTGACAGCTGACGTGTGTTGAGTACCTTGTGTCACTGTCAAACAGCTTCAGTTTGGTTTGCAATTTAACCATGGATCGTCTTACAAATGAACAACGCTTGCAAATTATTGAATTTTACTATCAAAATTCGTGCTCGGTTCGAAATGTTCATCGCGCGCTGCTTGTGTTCAGCGATGAGGCTCATTTTTGGTTGAATGGGTACGTAAATAAGCAAAATTACCGCATTTGGAGTGAAGATCAGCCAGAAGCATTGCAACAGCTACCAATGCATCCCGAAAAAGCCACTGTTTGGTGCGGTTTATGGGCCGGCGGCATTATTGGGCCTATTTCTTGAAAGATGATGCGAATCGCAGCGTTACTGTCAATGGTGAACGCTACCGAGCGATGATAACAAACTTTTTTTTGCCCGAAATGGAAGTTCTTGACTTGCATGATATGTGGTTTCAACAAGACGGTACCACATGCCACACAGCACGCGAAACAATGGCGCAATTGCGAGGCGAGTTTGGTGAACAGTTAATTTCACGTTTCGGGCCGGTCAATTGGCCGCCTAGATCGTGCGATTTGACACCATTAGATTATTTTTTGTGGGGGTATGTCAAGGCTAATGTCTATAGGGACAAGCCCGCTTCGATTGACGCACTGGAAGCCAACATCCATGCATTCATTCGTGAGATACCGGCCGATATGTGTGAAAGAGTATGCCAAAATTGGACTCAGCGGATGGGCTACCTGAGACGCAGCCGCGGTCAACATTTGCATGAAATTATCTTTAAACATTAAATTGCAAGGTTCAAACTATCGATTAAAATAAATATTTCATTAATTTTTTCGAATTTTTTGTGTTTTTTTTTTTTTAAAGTTCTAAACCTCTTAAAAAATCACCCATTATAATGGCAACACTTCTGCAAACGAATGCCTCCCCTTTCAAGGACTGGATTCATCTAGCTCAAGCCCATGGGGCTTATCTATCGTTAAGGGAGTCTAATGTCGGTGAATGGCCAGGAATACCTACAGAAATCTCAATCACCAGTTGCCATCAGAAACCAACTGCTTTAAACCCGACTTCTCCAGCGAAGTTATAAGCTGCAAGCTGCAAGAACTGTCACAAATCTGTAGTTTATGCAACAGAAGAGAAAATGAAGATATCCACCATTTCATAGCAGTTTGCCTCATACTCCAGGAAATCCGTCGCTTATACTTTGAAGAGAGCTTTCTTTCTCTAAGTCGACTCTACGAAATACTTAACGGAGCACTATAATTGTCTATTTTACAGAAATATTGTAAACATGCATTAAACTTCCGCAACAGTTTCTTAACTTAAGCAATGTTCATCCAGTTACTGACTTTACTTATTATTTTTGTGTTTCAAATCATTTCAAAATTGGAAGAAATTATACATATAACCAATACTTAATCTTTTAATTGAATTATATAATCATTTTTGTTCTTATCAATTTTATTTTATATTTTTATCAAATCTTTATAATTTAAATTATTTTTGTGTTTCAAATCATGTCAAAATTGTTAAGCAATTTGTATCAATAAAATGAAATGTCATATCAGGCAGACGGCAGAATAGCCTTGACCTTAATTCTTAGGAAAACTTTTATTGTTTAACATTTTATTATAAAATAAAGAATTTTATCTATCTATCTACCTAGAGGTAGTAAAAAAAAAGAATTAAAATCATGTGTCTTATCCTTAGCTTGAATCATAAAAGCTAGTATGTGTGATTCAGCAGAGCTTTATTTTTGAATCATCCTTAATGCATGAAACATTTCAAAATAATTTGTGTTTGTCTGTAAAAAAAATCCCTTAAAAAAGAGAATTCAATGAAGATTATTCCAACAAAACACTTCCTGAACATTATTGCATATCCTCGATAAGGGGATTATAACTCGTCCTTATTGTTACAGTCTTCGGCGCGTATCTGTGTAGTTAATTTTTTTTTGTCTGGCAATTTAAGCGTCCGATTTGAACATGAGCCGAAACAGTAGGAGTAGATGCGATGCAGTTAGCCTAGCCAGCCGGATTCTGTCGCATAAAACAAAACTTAAAATCTGCTCTTCCCTTAACCCAACCTTCACATTATACCAATTGGCTTCGAATTCAGCTCCAATTCCTTTTATAGAAAATTCAGCTTTCGCACTTGTACCTATAAGTAAGTCTTTTTACGGCTGAGGTGCGCGGTGCAGGGAATCAATGGTGGAAGAGCAAAAGTTGTCTCTTTTATGCTAATTACATGCAACGAGAATATAATTGGATCCCATGTACACATTACGAGACATGGCCAAAAGAAATACCGTCTCTAGTATCAAACCCTGCTGAGACAAGGAAGAATAAGGGAAAGTTATTTCTTCGCTAATTGGACGCTTTTGTAACAATTTATCATGCGAAAGAAGTTCCAAGAGTTGAGTTGAGTTGAGAAGGGGGACCAAAGTATAGGAGTATAAAAAAAACAAAAGTTGTTTTCTCCAGCTCCTGATGATGCTATATATAGGTAGTCGCTTCGTCCTTCAGAGCGTGCTCTGCATCTTCGGGTGGCTAACAAAAGATAAATGATGAACAGCAAGCCCCGCAGAAGTATTTCGTTTATAATGTATCCACTATACCTATACCTATCACCCAGCATACAGGCAGCGCCAGCGGTACCTTCCTATATATAAGACCCGCCACCGCGTTGCTGTTATGCTGCCATCCGCTCACCACCGCATTGTCGACAGTTTCCCATTCGAGATGCGGCCAAAGAAAATGAGTAATTTACTTTCTTATAGAAAACTTTCGGGGGAGAACTTAATTCTTTGATAATCGCACCCCTGATCAAAGGGTTTTCTTCGACGCGAGGTATAGTTGTGGCGGGAAATACCCTTTCTTCTCGACTTCCTTCTACATTAAAAAACAAAACAAAAAAAAAAGAAGAAAAGTGTAAAATCTCATTTGCGTTAGAATAACAAGCTATTTTGCGATGGAGATATCCGATTCGATATGCTGGCAGACAGAAGGGATCAAGCCAGAATGAAGTATAATCTGCTTTATTAGTTTGTCGCCACTATGGTTGCCAAGTTCGTCAAGAGTCGTGTTCCTTTGGAGGTGGCGAAGTATTCATGAGTACTTTGCTAGCCATTTTGAATGGAACGCACAAAATTGATTTTCCTACAAATCTCATCTACTCGCCATGAGAGCACGAGTAGTTGGTAGTACTAGATTATTGTTTGCATCTTCTTTTTCTTCTTTTCTACTCAAAGGAGTGGTTTTATAGACCGAGATCAAGCAACGGATTTACTGACTTGCTTTGAAACTTTGCTCATAGAAAAATGTATGGCCATCAAATACAAAAACAAAAAAAACCACCCCCAATCGTACACTGCGGTTCGGATGATTATATCTGTATTTATTAATGAAACTATAAAAAATATTTTATGGCCTCATAAATCTTTCTTTGTTAAAAATTTCAACGACGACGAGGTGCAAGGGATTGAGCCTAAAAACTGACGGTTAAAATAAGGATATGATCCGTTTGAGGATTCGAAAACAATAAAACACAACGAAAACAAAAATTGTATGCGTTGCCCGCCATTTAAAAATTCTCGTTAATGTGAGTTCTTTCCCGTAGAGTAGTTCCACTAAAGAGTTATTGCCTCAAAATGTCAAAACTTTGAAGGCTAAAACATGGTTTTCAAGTCGGTCAATCTTCATATGACCAAAAAATACTCTTTTAAATTTTTTGTAGAGCACTAAATATCCTAGAGTTTAGTATATTTACTTGGTATATTTATTTGGTATAATTAAAAAAAAGAAAAAAAAAAATGACAAAAGTATCATTACCCTACCTGGTAACCATACTAAAACAACCTTTCCATTGGTCCTGCCTATTGGCTGTTTATTACTTGAACAATCTCAAACAAGTAGTTACGTATAAGAAGTATGAAAAGGTAATTTTAGAAAATTCATAAATAAATTAACACGTGATTCAGATTTCTTGATGGATAATTTGTCGGAAGTAGACAGTCCCTGTCCGATTAATGATGCTCATAATATCTGTTTGTGTATTGCCTATATATATCCATACAGATATAGATACCTAGGTGTACTCTTCTTCCACCGCCAGCCAAAAGCTTCTTTTTTTAAGACAACGTTATCTTGATTCGTGGCCATAATTATCCATTTTTAATCAAGATTTAACAACAACAACAAAAAAAAACATAATCATAATATTACAAAAGTATTAGTTTGATGATGTTCTGGCTGCCTGGGGGAGGTAAAATAAAAAGGAAAGGGTGGAATACTATGTTCACTGTTCGTTCAACTAAGCCACCATTCATTAACTTTGTATTTCTATACAAGACAACTGGGCTTTGTCCTGCTGAAGGATAGTAATAATAACAATTATGAAAGAAAACGGTTGTTCGTTACACAAAACATGATTAATTTTTCTTTCGGATTAATCTAACCAAAAAACAATAAAAATTTGTATACTTGTACTGCTTTATTAATAATAAAAAAATAGAAAATGTATCCTGAGCTTCGATATATTCGCTAAATATCAAAGTGTATTGACATACATACATTTAATAACTGAAAAAGATAGTTTTTCTTTCCTAATAATTAGGTGAGTTAACTCACGATTAACTGAAAAGATGCTTTTGATGTTTTATCCACCGAGTTTGTTTATTCGTTCCGTATGCATTCTCCATCGAAAAACTGCTTCCTCAGTTAACTGTGGGATAATTTACTGCTAGACTTAGCTAACTCTGGTTTAACTCACCACTTAAAAATTCGGCCTTATATTAAAATATATAATATTTAACAAAAAAACTCATCAAACCTCAAAATGATGAGTTTCCAAAAATAATTTCACTTTTTTAATCAAAAATATTTTTTTTTTTAAATTGAAATTTTAGTGCATTTCATTTCATTTCATTAAGTTGTGTAATGGTAAGAAACTAAAATCGCGATATTTTAACCATTTACCACTTTTTGGATTTCCGCTTAATTTATTTAAGGTCTTAACTGTGTTTTCGCTATTTTCTAAGAGGTTCAAAGTGGTGCCGTAGTAGCTCAAAAGACTGAAAACACTAATTATAGGAACGTTAGTTTTAAAGCGTAAACTGATAAGCGTTGTTCGATTATTAAAATTTTAATAATCAGCAGCCTATTATGCTGCTGATGGGAAACGAAACGAATCCCATATGATTAACTGGCTGAACACGATGGGCCGTGTTCATAGTCATTTTAAAACTGTTGCTAAGTTAAACCTGAGTTTAATTGTATTTTCTAAGATAAATATTGATTGCTATGGGTTAGACTTTTAATGTTTAAAGTTGAATAATTCAAATATGTAAATTATAAAGGATGTTTTTTTTAGAAGTGTGGTTTTTTATCTGGAAATACTTTTTTTGGAGTTGGTCTTTTTGACAGCTGTCACTTGATTTATGCTCAATTTGGTTTGCCATTTCATAATTAATAGCCTTACTTCTGAACAACATTTGCAAATCGTTTCAAATTTATTACCAAAATAATGGTTCGGTTCGAGCGACGTATCACGCGCTGCGTCCAATATTAGGTCGACATAATCGCAAAATCGCATAATTTCGAGCAACCATGGATCGGTTTCGCACCACGTTTACTCTAGTGGATAATGCGCATCCTCAGAGATGAAGTACAGTGTGCACCGAAGACGCTATGGAGCTGAGTATCGAAGAAGACCCCAATTAGTCCATCCGCCATCGCGCGCCACAATTGGAGCTGTCAAAAATTGGGCCTCTCGGCTGGAATTTATTCGATTCAACCGCAGCAGCCAATTGCCCGTTATCGTTTTCAAAACACAATAGCAGGGCCTTATCTTTACAATAAAGCTAAATTCTTGGCCATAACATTAAAATATATGCGTTTTATTTCTTCTTGAAAACCACACGTCTAAAAAGAACACCCTTTATTTGAGACAGCGAGGGAGTTAATTCGTTAAAAATAGGAGCTGAATTCGTTAATCTATTTGATTTTAACCTGTAGTTTAGTAAAACTTGAGTTTAGCAAACGACTATGAATACGCTCAAATGGGATTTAGCTGCAGCTAAAAGAATTGCTATAGAACAATCTTATATTAAAATCGCTCACTCATGCAGAAAAATATGTCTAGAATGGTGTAGCCCGGTTCCCCATGGCTAGCTTTCATTATAGAAAGAGAAAAGTAGGTATTGAACGATGTTATATTTTATCTCAAACGCAGCATATAGCTTCCAGCTAAAAGTTGAGTCAAATTTTGCTGCATCTATACAGCTTCATATTGCATCGCTGTATACTATTTTCTCACCTTCTAACTTTGACAGTGCTACGTGCTGCAGCTGCATCTATACCATTGTGTTTAGCCAGTAACGCTCTCAGTAGTTGTAACTAGAGGGTTCTAAAATATCGGCATCAGCGGCATATAGCGACATATACCACCATCACCGCCATCACCAGGACACAGGCATATTCTAACATTATCGGCTTATACCGGCATCTCAAAAATAAGTTAGGATAGAACAACCAAAAATGTGGGCTAAGTGAATTGGTCGCTACCAGTATCGCTGGCCACCGCAAATTGATAGACGGACACTTCACCACCGCCGGCCTATTGAGCGTTGGATCTTTAGGTGCTGCCATTTAAGTGCCGCCCGCCCGTTTAATTGTTAGATTTTTCGTGTCTGGTTATTTTGTTTTCGTGTTGGCAAAGTAGTGTAGTGTTTATTAGAAATGGCTTATTCACAATAAGAATTCATTTATATTGTTTTCAATAACAAATCCTGTTCTTTTTCAGGTTACTTATAACCATTTGCATTTTATTTAGGAAATTTTTCAGAACAGCGACTTTGGCAAAAAAAAACACGAAAACTGAAAATAAGTGATGAAAATTAATAAAAAAAATCATTAAATAACACTATTTTTACTGATGGGAGGCAATATTTTCATATTTTATTGTCTATAAAGGCAAATTGAAATTTTGTGTCAAAAATTGAAACACACAGAAATTCGCTTCGTTAGCGAGATTTCCTTTACATTCCAAAGAATAAAATAATTTAAACTGTTGCACCATGCTAAAGTTGCCAAAAAAACACGAGTATTACTGTAAAATCTGTATTCTATACTACTGTGACCAACCACATCTTTATTCCAGAGAAACAATGGCAATATTAAATAATTAACTCTGTGTGTATAGGCAGTGTTTAAAAGTCTAGTGTTGAAAGAACGACAGCGAACTACCCAGTGGCAGAACCGCTGTAACGAAAATTCGAAGCACTCAAAGGCTGGTGGTGAAGTATCCAACGGTCAAAGTTTGACACTGAATAGTCCTGCTTCAGAATTGGTGGTCCAGCGAATTAGTGACACAGTCGCCCATCGACCGAGCAACTCATAAGAACTCAGAAACATTATACCTATCGTTTTGTTTGATACGTATTCAACATAAGCTAGAGTGAAAAATACCAACGAAGGTTCAACATCATTTTAAAAAGTTTGTTTTGAGCAGTTTGTAACCTTTGAAAATGACTTTTTGCACAATATCCCCAACCTGGTGGTCCATAAAAGATGATTGCTTTGAAAATCACTTTAAAACTATAAGTTTGCTATCTTCGCTTGAAGATTTGAAAACAAAAAAATATGCACGACTTGATCGTACGAACTTGCTCTTGTGGTTAACGACTGTGTGTAACCACACACATTGAAGGTGCAAAAAATTGATTTTTTGACTGATTTCTTTTTGTTTATAAAAAACTTTAAATGCAATATTGTGTTAACTATTGAGAATTACCGGATTGCCAAATTATAACAAAATCATTCAAACCATCAAAAAGATATATATACTCGAATTACCCAGAAATATGACCATTTTCTCAAAAAAACGTTGAATACCTAATTCCGTTATGTGATGTTTTTGAGAAAAAAATGAAAAGCAGTTTTCTTACAACAATTGACTTGGTTCTTACATGTACGAAGTTTAATAAAAATCGTTGTAGCCGTTTTCGTTAAAATTTGAAGAAACCAAAATATTTGTATGGCAGCTCTCCGTTCTAGATGAGATAAATTAAAAATTCGAATTGAAATTCTAAGGAATCACATAAAAAATGATCTGTACCAAGTTTGAATCATATTGGTCCACCCATTAAGCTTCTAGCTTAAATTTCTTTCGGCAGAATTCGGCAGGTTTGTGTTCTGTCAAGAAATTCAAATAACAAAAAAAAAAAAAATTAATAAAAACTGTTGACTGAGGGTTGCCCAAGTGATACTTTTATATTTATTTAAGTTTTGGTAGTTGTGCTATGTTGTATTATTTTTTGCAATTTTTTGCGTTCCAAACTTTTTTTTGCAGTTTTCTTCTCGCTGAGAGGATTTCATTCATACTACCCATTTTTGCCCAAAAAAGTCTGGAACAAACTTAATGTAAAAACCGGTCGAGTATAAAGCCGCGTCTAGATCAATAAAAATTTGCGTTGTGTGCCTTGTTCGACGCAAATATTTGTGTAGACGCAACAAAATACGTCACTGTGGACGTCCGGACGCACACAAGTGTTTGTGTCACTTTAGTTTGCGGCTTTAGGTATTCGTTCCTACTTCTTGTATCGTGGCCATTTTAAAAGTGTTCTTGTTTGTTTCAGAAATATTGCAAACCCAAAAAAATATTAGTTTCCTGAGTTTCCCTCATTTGATGAATAAAACATTTTAGTTTAAAATTTAACCAACGGCATTTGTCTATTTTTGAAATAATTGCTGACAATAGGAGTCCATATAATAATTAAAAGTTTTGCTGTGATGCAAGTATACATATGTACGTATATTTATAGATATGTATAGGTACCTACTTAAAACAATCAACATAGGTATCTCGTGTAGGTATATTTAAAAGCGCGTTATTGTAACATTTTCACCGTTATAAACCACATCGAAATCGTCATTCCGTTCGATTAATTCATTATATAATTTCCGGCTATCGAGACTTTGTCCAACCACCTACCCATACCCCTCCCAATCTCATTGAACTGCTCCGATGTCCAATCACAATTAATTAAACGCGGTTGGATTAAATGAAGCCCCAAATATGCACAATCCACACAACTTCCAGATGAAAAAACCAACCCAATGAGTCGCATCCTTATGTTCGTTCGTCCGTCCGTCCGTCCAACCATCGGATTACGATATCATGCGACACAGACATCGCAACATCGCATCACAGCCGGGCAACTAACAGAAATATTTTAACTACTATGCTGTTGGAAGGTTTAGAGTCCTTTAACGAGGACACGAGGGCATAGTACTGGGTTGGTCTGGGATAGATGTAAAACAGATAAATTATGACAGGCAGTTTGATAGCCCAACCTAAGCCGTTAAGTGACAGGAAAAAGGAGCTGTCACAGCAACACTGTTTAGACAGGAAGTTATGCTACAAAAAAAGAAAAAAAAAACAAATTACTTGCATGACGGGTCCCAAAAATCGATAGGACGAATGCAAAAAAAAAAAAATATGAGAACCACTCAAAAGAATTTAATGCAATCATTCAACTGGACTTTTAAATATTCAACAGGATTGGTTGGGCAACCATGGGACATGATTTTTGCAGAATGATGTGAAATTATGCAAATTGATTGGTCGAAAGGCAGCACTATGGGTGGTTGGGGGGCTAGGAATATGAAATCATCAACAAAAAAAAAAAAACATGCGTAAGTGGAACATGGAACGCTTAGGCGGATGTAAAGCCAGATTCCACACACATGGGCTTTTTGCATTCGGGAACAGGAACACTATCAAGGACTCTTCCCTCCCATACTCCCATTCCCGCCAGGATCCGCCGTCCACGATGACGACGATGAAGCTCAGGCTGCATTAAAATTTCAAAAAGCGCACCATCGAACAATATCCAGCGTTCCGTTCCGGCTGGTTGGAAAAGCCACATCCTTTCACTTCCATTGAATTGACAATCAATGTAAAGTTTACGACTAGTCGCATGTAAACGCTTTCCACACTGTGGCATTCGGTAATGGTAATTACATCGTCGTTTTCGAAGAACTACGGACCAAATATTTTACAGACGATGTTTTCGGTTGATCTTGGGTTTCATTGATGCAAGGGCGGGCGTTGGTTGATTGTTGACTGAATCAACGCACGTTTCTTTGTCCCAAAACATGTTGATATTAAAGTTTTATCCTTAAGACGTCCTTTTTAATCGTGTCACTTGCCATGGGGATTTAAGATCAATAACTGAATAACAAACAACAGATTTGGCAGATGTCACAAAAACAAAATGTCCGCCACAGGCCACCAAAATCTACCCGCGCCAATTGCAAAACCCTATATGACGACGAGATTTTGTGTTTTTAAACCTTATTAAATTTTCAAAATAAATTTATTAGCAATATGTATATGAAAATTCAAGTACAGTATTCCCAGCTTAATTCAAACGACCGTTTAGTAATTTTTTCTGTTAATTCGTATGACATTGAAACTACATCTACTTTTCACTTGATTTACGGCAACTTTTTGTTTTCTGTAAAAATAAAATGTCGAGGATTAAATCAACACTAACACACTACGATGATAAAGAAACCCGTCATACCTTTCGTCGGTCTGTGCATCCACTGTTACGTCGGTTCGTCGACTGTAATTTGAGCTGGAGCCTAAACGGGTGGGCCTATTTGATTCAAATTTTTTACAGAGCATTTTTATGTGATTCCCTTGTAATGTAGCGTTCCATGCTAATCCACTTCTTTTACTTTGGTATCATCACAGCAAAATCTACACTATAATTTTTCGTTCATCATTTATACAGTTCACATTCAGTCTTTACCGAAAATGTTACATCAGGATGAGCTTGGATGAACGAAAACAACCCTTTCGGGCATACTCTAAGTCAGGCGACAAAGTAAATTTGGTTTTATCGATCATTTTAACTTCGCTCGTAGACAAGTCGAAATTATCTGGTCATATAGCTTTATCATCAGAGCTTCTCCCCACCAGTGGTAAGGAGTTTCGTTGAAAGACAAAGTTAGGTAGGAGAGATTGTCCAGCTATTTCTTGCTAAGGCTTCCCCCCAACTGGTGAGTGGTCTTAGTTCGAAGTCAAACGTCCTAATTGCCACCAAGGGCGTCGTACCTGCTGATGTACCAGACTGGCTTGCCAGATTGAGCTATTTTTCGGAAATTGGGCTATCTTTTTCCAAAATTTCCGACAAAATTTTTTCAGTATGATAGCCCAATCATAATTGAGCTATAAATAGACCAAATCTAATATTGCGCGATATTTTTTTTTCGTACAAATAAATCAAATAAATAAAACACTTTTCTCCCCCTAAACATACCCTTGCCGCAGTCCACGGTTAAAAAAATTAGCTATAAAAACTTTTCACTCTGATTTGAAATGATTAAGTATCTAAATTTAACCAAACCAATGTACCAATGTGATAACAATGGCCACGAGGATGACAATGACGATGATTCTGATGAGTATATCATATTTATAAGACTGATTTTCAATGCAGTTAAATATGATAATATTGTTAAGTCTTCTTTTTTTATGAACAAAAAAAGTATTTTATTTTTCGTTGTTTTTTTAAAAAATTGCGATTGAAGTTATCGAATTTTTTTTTATTGGTGTTGGGCTACTATTTGGGTTACTTTTTCGGCTCCGACTTTGGGCTAAAAAAATTTTTAAATTGGCAACCTTGGTACCAGAGCATTTTAGACTGCTGTTTAAAAGTGCCACCAGTGGCGTAGCACTATCTGATCCCTTCCCAAAGCTGACATCGGAATAGTGGGACCAGTTTTAAAAGCCGAATCATCAGAAGCCAGATAACCCGAGACCAAACATCAGGATTTAATACCAAAACTCGAATCATCAGAAATTAGTATATCCGATACAAGGCAGCTAGACTAGAATTCAGAAGCAAAAGTCATCCAAATATCCGTGAATTATCTAATTACCAGATTTAACCGAAGTTCCAGTAAACTATAGTAACAGAATATTGTGTGTTATAGTATAAAGTTGATTTCAATAAAGATTATAAGGTTCTGAGACCTTTCCTCTGAAGTTTTCGTGTTTTCTTCAGAACGATCCTGGAGAGACCGACAAGCATAACCTAGGCTGGAAAGCAAAAAGCATTTCACACCCCATAGAGAAGAAAGTAGAAAGTAGCTGCCATACAAAAATTTCGGTTTTTTTCATATTTTCTCGAAAACAGCTATAGTAATTTTGATTAAACTTCGTACCTATAATATATAAAGTGATTGTAAGAAAACTGAGTTTCAAGCAAAAAAATTCACATAACGGAAATAGCTATTCCGCATTTTTTGAGAAATTTGTCCTTTTTTTAATTATTCGCGTTCCACTATGCAATACTTGGTCCGATTTTATTATTATTTTTCTTAATTAGTTCAAAATCAATAAAAAAAAAATTTATTTTTGATGTGTAAACATCTATGCTGGCGGTAGAGTGAACATAAAACGTGAACGTTCGTGTGCAACTTTACGTCGTGCAACGTTACGATGTGCAACGTTACGATCTGCATACTAGGATGGGTGCGTTCAGTGAAATAAATCTTAAGATCCCCTTCAAGCAAAAACAAGTCCGTTGTGGATCCTCGCATGTTGATGTTTATACATATTAACCGTGAGTCCCGGCACTCACACCATTTTTGTTGTACTTTTGACTTTTTGTTTACATTTTTTCACTTAAGATGTCATTACAAAACAGGACATCGAAAATAATTGTATTTTTGTAAATTTTATTCAGAAGAAAATTAATTAATAAAATTAAATTAATTTAAAAACATTAAAAGTCTATTTTGAATTTTAGATTTTCCCTTAGATACAGAGACCATATAACTTACCCTTAGTGTATCTTTAGTAAAAGTTAAATGAAAAACTGTCGTAAAAAATGTTTCCTTGCAAAAATGAACGCATTTTGCAATTTTTGTTGAGGGATAGTTACTATCTCATTCCTACACACAATTGGCGAAACTCTTTCAACGTTATTGTAAAAATTCTACATAAAATTTCGATGAGTGAGGGGGATGGGGGGGGGGGTTTATTTTTTTAAAGCAACGAATTGTATTTATTACAGTGCGCACACATTTTACATTCCGTTACACAATCATGTCCTAAAGGACACCAGAGCGCAAAAAAAGAATAAATAAAAATAAAAAAAAAAAAAATGGCCAACGTGATCCAAAAATTGTATTAACACAAATTATTTGCACGGCTAGCGCTGCCGCTGCAGCGTTATACTGCGTTTTTTGCAGGGGGTGGTATATGGTGTTATAAGTGACGGTTAAGGTGGATACCGGGAGCAACGAGCGTGATTAATTTACAATTGCATAGTTATGCACTTGCTTTTTATTTTTAAAAGCTGGTTGCTCGAACGAAAATCAGCCTCGGATGCTAATGGAACTCATCAGCTGAACGGTTCAGTCAATTGAATTAATTTTCGTGGTCAGATCGATTAAACTTTTATTTTTTTTTTCTGTTTATGTCCATATCAATAAAAGTGAGGACAAAAATACCTGGGTGTAATATTGGACCTTGAATATACCTAAATACATACATTATATATTGGTATATGTATATGTATCTATAACATATAAAAATACCATTAATATAATTTAGTTGAAACTATTGTTGAAATCTATCATCATTCTCATAGGACATAGTTTTTACGGATAACTAAAATTGACCCTGTTGAAATTTCAATTTTCTCTCTTTATAAAGCAAACTTTAGCTAGCTATCAACTTAATTTAAAAATGTAAAATGTTGTTTACCACAACAAAAGATGGCTGATGGTAGCCCCATCCGAGGAAAAACCGGCTAACGGGACTGTAAACTATCTCATATCTTAATTATATTAAAATGAATGTTTGTTTTTATTAGGGTTATATAAAATGTGTTTTTTTTTAGACGTGTGGTTTTCCATCTGTCAATACTTTTTTCGGAGTCGGTTTTTTGACAGCTGTCACTTGATTTATGCTCAGTTTGGTTTGCCATTTCATAATTAATAGACTTACTCCTGAACAACGTTTTCTCTAGTGGATAATGCGCATCCTTAGAGCGCCGTACAGTGCGCACCGAAGAATATTTATTTATGTATTGTATACAAAGGTACACACATCTATTAAGGTGGCACATATTATAGCAATGTTTGCATTTATTCTGAGGACTGAAACTGCGAGCAGGAAATTTCTACTGATCCGTGGCACGGGTTAACCTTAACAAAATTCACGTGTATATTTATGAATCTTGTTCACTTTTAGGGGGGAACAAAAAAGGAATTCAGGCATTCTCAAAATAAGTGCCATCATTATAAGCATATATATATTGTGTTGTCATGTGAGAGTCAAAGTGACATTTCGATACTTAAACATACTTATATAGGCGCTATTCAACCCCAAATCGCGATCAGCTTAGAATGTCTCTATTTTAGATTGCATAATTCTTATAAATAACAATCTTCTGTTAATATGTTAGCTACACGATTTATGACTTAAGAACGGCTGGACCGCTTTTAATGATCTGATTTGGTGCATTCGTCTCCGTCCCGAATAGCAAAATAACTAAAATTCCGGGAGAATTCACTTTGTAGGGTGAAATGGGGTAAAATGAAAAAAAAATTATCCCCTATCCTCTGTTACTTCAACTACAAATTTTGCTGTATATACGAAGTTGATACTACCCGTGGCTTAAGTCGCTTCGGAAAGTTCTGACTCATGGTGTAGCCTAACATTTTATTTGCACCTTGGAGATTTTTTTTTTTTTATATATTTTGCGCGCACTCAAAGGGTTGTGACTACCCTTATGATGATAAAACACAGTACGAGCGCTTAGGAAAGTGGGAGAGGATTTGAAAGGAGATACCGATTCACATTGGTTTTAAATGTTTGAACATCGTAGTGGCAAGGAAAAATTGAGCCAGGTAACGCATTCCACATTCTTGTAGTGCGACTAAAGAAAGAATCTCTGTAGTTAACAGTATGTCCGAAGTTGGGCTCAATGTAAAAAAAAAAATCTGATTATTATAACTGAAGTTATAAATATAGCCGATTTTCCCGTATCGGCCGTTTTGCTGACTTAACTCCAGATTTAGCTTGGTATTTTACCTTCATTTTAAGACGTCAACATTGTAGATCAGACTATTAAAACATACATATACATATGTTATTGGCCATCGACTGATTTTGATAGTTTGCATTTTCACTTTCTATTTTTTAAATAATTATTTTGTTTGACAGAAATACCAAAATCCACGATACCCATAGTGTTGATTCCCAAATTCCGAAAGGCCAAAATCCCCTAATTTAAATTGCTAAAGAAATAAGTCTTCCAAATTGTGTTTCGACATTATGGGTTTTCGGCATTTTAGGCTCTTGGGATTTTAGGTTTTCAGGATTCTGGCCCCAACTCGTACAATTCTTCTCTCTTGGCCTGCCATAGAGATTATATTATATCAGTGTAATTGATACTTTATGGACCACGGTTGCACTGAGTGTTGCACATTCTAGCTAGTGGTGGCTAATTAAGTGCTGAAAACAGAAAAAAAGTGGAAATGGAAAAACAAAAAAAAATTAAAATTTAAAAATTAAAATTATAAAAATTATGCGATTATAAAAATTTAGGATTTGCATAGATTATAGAAATTGGCAAATCTAAGGTAACCAACTTTTATGTATTTAAATGCTTAAAATGTAATTTTTCTATATTTCCATCTAAAGTGAAAGTGAGTGTGTATGTTTGAGGCAAAAGAAGAGTGATTAAGAAGCCTACTTCATAATTTACAATTTAAAGTCCTTTAAAATGACATTAAGGATTATCCTAATGTGATAAGGCCGACACGCTATGAGAATACATAAATTCGTGGAGCAAAAGAACAAATTTTGATGGGATTAGTCATAATCTGTTTAGCAGGAGAGACTTTCCGAAGAAACAAAAAAAAAAAAAAAAAAAAAAAAAAACAGAGCAGACAAGAGAAGAGGAGAAAAAGATATAAAGGTCCTGCTGGTTGTTAAAAATATGTAAAGGAAATTATAGATTCCACAGGGGATGTGAGGAATTATTATTTTTCTCGAGTTTTCTCATCGAGCTATGGTGATGTGGTATTTTGTTTTTTTTTTTTCAGATTTCTAGTATATACGCGTATTTTTTCCTACTTTACCATCATAGGTTCAAATATATATATTTGCATGTCCTTGTGCTAGAACACTGAAGGATAAATGTTCGTATATTCCAAACAGGGATTTTTTTTCCAGTCTTCTACTTTTCTTCTGCTTTCACAGTCTGGCTCATTGTGACAACGAAAAACATCTTCTGCTTGTCAAAGATATTGTATCCTTGCAGAGCTTAAGTTTCTGATACACGATGAAACACCATATCATTGCAACCCGAGACTCCCTCGTATTCTGTCCTATTCTATTCTGATGCCGGAGACTTTCACTGGGAGAGAGTCTTCTTTTTTTTAGTGGCAAAAGTTATGCCCTGATTGTGGGTTGTCGGGTTGGATATTTTTTTTTTTGTATTCAAGCTTCAGGGGTAAAACCGAAACAGCGGAAGGATAACGTTTGAGTGGGGATTGTGTTTGGCGGTATAAAGAGGATATTGTCATGACGGATGGTATGATGAATGGGCAAAACTGTGATATCAGGAAGGTTTTTGCACAACCGAAAGGTTTATTTTTGGCAGAGTTTATTTTTGTAATATGTGCGGGTCTTAAGTTATCTGTCAAAAAATATAAAATGGGTTGGGTGTAAATAAAAAAAAAAAAAAAAACAAAATTGTTTGAATTAAATTGGAACTCTTAAGATAGATTTTTGTAATTTTATCTCTTCAAAGCCATTTGTCCATGAATTTTCAACTAAGTTTCTGTTTTTTTTTTTTTTTTTGAGATTGATAAGAAAAAGGATTCTCAATGTTTATTTAAAAGACGGACCTATTTTGAATTCGATCACTATAACTTACGATGCACTAAACATATCTACATTCGTGTATGTAAGTACTAATTATATGGTACTCGCAGAAGGTAGTACTATAGCTATAGGGCTAGTTTTCGATTCGTAAAAAATAATCGAACTCGAAATTTTAATCAAAACTGACATGAACAAAGTATAAGTTCTGCAATTCTTTCTTTATCTCGATCTGCATCCTAGACCCTAAACACTAAGGGAAAATATCAATTAGAAAATTAACTAGAAATTAACCAATTATGAGGTTGTTTTTTTGCGTGTTAAATTTTTTAACAGGATACCAGATTTTTAAGTGTTGTTGAATCTACACAAGTTTATTTTAAAATCTATATTACATTTTATAAGCTTGAAACACCATCTTAAATAAATAATCCTTTTAAATCAACTTAAAAATCTGGAAAGTTAAGTTTGAGCAAGAATAGGGATGAATTAACATGGCGAAGTGTAATTTTAACAATGGTAACCTGTGAAGATCTTTACTTAGATCTGAAGAAAGACCATCGATTGACTACACTGTGTTGGGTGAAAAACTTCAGAAAGCAGTGTTAATAACAAAGATGACGCTAAAAATCAACACTGGGATCAGGCTTAAAACAGACAAAGTAATAGGTACCTACATTTGATAAACCAACACGATGATCAGGTTGTTTGGGTTGATATAAGGTGCGATACTGTTTAGAAAAAACTGCGTTCAGGAAGAATGATAATTAAACACAACAGTTAGTTTTATAACTTAACAGGATAGTGCGAAAACATGCTGTCAAATCAACACTATTTTCAGGGTATATGAAGTTTCTAAGAGAAGCCATCTTGGCCCACTCCTCTTTGTCCAGGGTTGGTCTCCTTCTCAATCAACTCACTCACATAGAACTGAAGCTGTACAGCGAAGGTTTCTCCGCTTCGCCCCCCTGCGAAGATCGATTGTTATTGATCGATCTACACACCCTTTGTTTAATGCCGTGCTGTTGGCGACATGCTCTTCATCCACCAACTTATCTCTGGTGCTATCGATTCTCCGGCTCTTGTGGAATTTATCCTCATTAATACCAATCCGCGTAACCTTTGATCCGTTCCATTCTTTCGCCTTCACCACTCACCACACCAATTATGGCTATAACAACCGAATCTCTAGAATGCTAAGCTTAGCCAATAGTGCACAGCACATCCTCGACTTCAGCCCTGGTTCCTCTTCCCTCAGAGAGAGAGATGTTCAGTTTATCAGATTTGTTTAGTTATAATTATATTATTTAAATGTTGTGATAAAATTAAGATTTAAAAAAAAAATTGCTTTTGTTAATTTGCTTCAATTAAAGCCTAGATATATGTATGTATAATAAATCTATTGAACATATACACAGGATTTTTGACCAATGGCACGATGTTAGATGAACATCTTTTAAATTCCGATTTTAGTAAATAACATGTTGACTTTGTGATGCTTTTTTAGTTTCCAGTTGAGGTAGTTCGGCGGGTCCAGGGTTCTTACCGAAGAAAGCAATAAAACTCGGGTTTTTATTTCAGTTGTACTTAAAACTAGATTAACAGATTCTTTTCGTATAAATCTTACAATTGTATTATAACTTAAATAAATAACACGGTATTGCATATACGGTTACAGAAGGTGGGATAGGTTCCCTAGCCAACACCGAAGTGAAGGCACGGTACGAAGGCGGACGGTGGGATAAATTCTCTAGCCTCCAACCGATTCTTAAGGCAAAACTGTTATTTGGGATTAGCTCCCTAGCCTTATCAAATTGGAGGAGGATTTAATTGGTTTGGGATTAATCCCTAGCCGCAACAAGAAGTTGTGGCAAAAATAAGGTGGGGAAGGGGTTTTTTTACGGCTTAAAGCCAAAAATTAGTTGAAACTTCTCACTGGTGTACTACACAGTACACACCCAGCAGCTTGCTTCTTGGTACTCACTAAGTTCAAAGGATTGAATTAGTAGAACCACGGAGGATAAAATTTTCCTGATTTGCAGTGGCCATTTCACCCTTGCTTACAGATTCGGCGGTAACAAGGAAGTGTGAATCGAGTGAGGTAGAAAAACACTACCCATTAATTTCATATAAGCTATTGAATTGTTGTCGTGTGCATTGGTTGTGTTGTGCTGTCGTGCCCTGTTGTTTGTCGGCAAACCTCGTCATCAATTCTCGTGGGCGCCTTGAGGTATGTGATGAAATTGTAATCGAGTTGATGATGTTGAGTTGGAGGATAGGCGCTGCTAGGCTATGAAACTACTTTTCATAGAGTTGTTTTTAAAATTGTTAACATGATGAGCTTAACCTGGTCTTGGGTTACCCTAGCGCTGTATACTAAGCTAACCCAAGACCAGGTTAAGTTTGTCAGGTAAACAATTGTCAAAACAATTCTTTTTTTTTAATTCTATAAGATTTTTGGAGTTTGGTCATTTTACTGTCTAATTTTCCTGGGCTAGTAAAGTTTGAATATTCTCTATACACAAAAGAGTTTAAAGCGAGAAAATTGTAAGATGCCTTAAAAACTCTTAGCTGATAAGCTTATGTTTAACTTTTTCACCTGGCAAACTTATTATATTTCCTATTTCCGTCACTTTTACGGGGTTGCGGGTTGAAGAGATAGGCATATTTAATAATTTTGTGGAAAATGAAGCTAAATGTACTTCAAAGCTATTAATTAAAAAAAAAAAATGTTCTACCTTTATCTTGTTCCTCTTATACTTGCTTTTCATACTTTCTATAAAATTAACCTTTGTCACTAACTTAACGAATCTTAAAAATGAATGTTATAGCACTGGTTGAAATATGAAATGTCTTTTAATTAGCAAAATGGGCCTCAAGTCCAAAGTCTTTTTAAGTGGGTGTCAAATTCACGCCACAGATGACTACGTTTTTACTCTCTATAGGGGAAAATAATAATTCTGCTTTCACCCCTTAATGTTTCCGGATCTATTTTCGTGTTGTTTTTGTGTTTGCAAAATAAAAAAAAAAAAAAATAAACAGTGATAATCCTTCTTTGATGACATCTCAAGACCAATCGGCGTTTTCGCTTTGAGGACTCTTTAAACAACAACTATGACGATGGAGAACAATAATAATTTAAATACCTACAGAGTATTGGACTTCGCGCACCCACGTCGCGTCGATTGTCGCTCGGCGGCGGTGCTGATATTTGGTGAAGTGTTAATCTTCAAACAATAGTTGTCAGGTGCGGTGTTTGGGTTGGTAAATAGCCGTTGTTTTCACGTGTCAATGTTTGCATTAAAGCACACTTTGGCAGAGGTTGAGTTGTTATAAGGCTATATGGCAGTTGGATTTAAATTAGAGAAGGCAGATATCTGTTTTTGATTTGTTTAAGCAACTTTTAGTTATGTATAAAGAAAAGGGTCTAGTGTATCTTTTGTTCAATAATTGCGAAAGTAAAATAAAATTTTGTGAAATTAAAACTAATTATACACTCTACACTCTCTACGCAGACAGTGGCAGGTACAATAAAAACATTTTAATAAAATGTGTGGACAAATGATTGAAACTCTTATTCCACTAATGATGTACTTTGAGGTGTAAGAATAAGACTTTCAGAAAAGTAAGTTTCTGATGCTAAAAACACACTAAGGACAATAATAAAGTAAAACAAGTTATAGACAATTATCTATACTAATTGTAACTTTCGAAATCTCAGAACCAAATTTTATAATGTTTAAAAACTAGCGCAATATCCCAAAGTTCTACCATTTTTTTTAAGATTTGTAAAAAATAGATTTTAAACTTCGCTTTCAGTTCCAAAGCTCGCTTAAATGAACCGAGTTTTGTCGAGTCCAGTATTTAATTCATTGGGGAAGCCAATTTGTCTTTAACGCAGTTTACTTAAAATCTTCCAGATAGTGTTAAATTTCTTCCTGTAATTATATTCGTAGATAATTAAATAATATGAATTTTCTTTCAAACTCATGCAGTTGCAAAAGTACTGAAAGATCTCGACAAACCCGAATCCACTTATTGGTTAGTATCCCACTTATTAGCCGCGTTTTATTATCTTCGGATCTCAGATATATTTTTTTCAAATGAAATATAAAAATGGCAAGGAATCTAGGTTTCATTCAATGATCCAAAAATTAGTTTTAACTCTAGCTGATAGATGGCTTTTCAGTTTTGCAAATGGAAGGGTGAGAAAAAACACATCAAATATATGAAAAATAAAGAAATATTAGGAAAAAAGAGATGTGTATAAAACACTGTTGTCACTATAATCCTTTTCATTTTATTTTCATGGGAACCGTATGGGTTAGTAGCGATAATAAATCCCGGCTTTTATTCTAGAAACGGAATTCAATTCCGTGTTAAACAAAAAAAATAGTTTTCTAGGGACCTCGGCACTGGTTCAGAAATGAAACAACTCTTTAACGTTATAATTGTACTTTATTCCACGGCGGTCGTCGTTATTCAATTATTATGCTTAACCTAATTCGCTGAATTGCGATTCCCACGCAGACCCATCATACGGATTATTGACCTCCGTATACCGCATCGTATTCCATATTCGAGAGGTTGGTGGCAAGCGGATGCGCGTGTGCATCGCTTGCAATTTCTTAATGGCATGTGCATGGGCAATGGTGTTAACTTTCTTTATTTGAAGAAAAAACTAAAATATTGTGATTTGCTTAAAAATTTAACGATGTAATTTTTGTACGTATGACAATCACATAAATGACATATGAAAGAACTAATAAAGGTAGAACTAGAATAGGCGGGAGCTGTCGGAAGCTTATGTCAAAATCGACGAAAAAGTAGCTTTCCGAAACGTCAATTTCACAAGTAACCCATAATGCACTTAAATGGTTGAAGCAACAACAACAAACAAATGGTAAACATTCATAAATCAGACAAAAAGTCGAAATCTAAGCACCAATTGCTAAATTCTTTTTAGTTTGCTTTCACCATTTTGATTTTTGCATCCATCCACTTACGAATGAGCGGTCGATGAGCGCTCTTCACGTTCGACGGCAAAAGTTAACGAAAACTAGACGAACAGTACCAAATTGCAATTATATGGGCCCAATATATGAATTCTTTGTATTCGCTCGGTTTCGTACGACCACTGGCGTGGCCTTCCGACTATTCTGGTTCTACCTTAAGTATCTTTAAACTTGTGTTTTTTTTTGTTAGTTAGTACCCAACAAAAAACTCGGGTGCATAGCCAGAATAAAAGCTTATCCATGAGTGGAAGACAATTTTGGAAGAACTTGCGGGAACTAAAAGTTGGAAGAAAAACCCTTGCTCAAAATGATATAAATTTTAATCAACTAAATAATAATATTGTCACACTGCCATTTCCTCTACTTTTCGAAGTTTCTTGGATCAATTCCAACATACCTGGGTCAGAAACTGATTCATCAGACATGCACCAACTACTTTTCAAGTTTAGTCGAGTTGATAGCACGGATTTCGTTGAGAGTGTTACATCTATCAAATCAAACGCTATTGGGATTGACAGAATTTATCCTGTGTTAGTGAAGGCAATTCTTCCAGTTATTTTACCCTTTATAACACACACATTTAATACAGTGTTAATGGAAAGTGTTTTTCCTAGCCAATGGAAGCTGGCTAAAGTCATTCCTATCCTAAAAAGTCCTAACGGTAACGAATAAAGACCTCTTTTTGTTCTCCCTTTTCTTTCTAAAGTATTTGAAAGAATAATGCAGAAACAATTCAACATTCATCTAAGAACACAAAACATTCTTTCCCTCTTGCAATTTGGGTTTCGCCATTGCCATAGCTGCATGACTGCTCTTATAAATGCGTCAAAGAAGATATAAGACAGTCTCTGGATGAGGATCAAGTTACATTTTCGGTCCTCCTCAGTTTTTCCAAGGCTTTTAACAACGTAGATCACCGTAATTTGTGTCGAGGTTACACCATTTTTCAGTTTCCCAAAGTAAGTGCTGTTAAGCCCAAACAGATTTTGGGAGATAGATCATCTTTTTTGACGAGGCGCATTTTCATCGCGGCGGCTACATTAACAAACAAAATTACCACATCTGGGGCTCGGAAAACCCTCACATTATTGTCGAGAAGCCAATGCATCCACAGAGAGTGATAGTTTGGTTCGGATTGTGGAGTGGTGGCATCATTAAACCATTTTTATCTTCGAAAATTAGGCTGGGATCAACGTTTCGGTCAAGGGTGGGCTTTGCAGAGCCATGTTAATCGACATTTTTTTTAAACTGAAATTGAAGACACACAGCCCATGCCACAATTGATCTTTTGCGCACCAAATTCCCATACCTTGGTTATCAGCCGTCTTGGCGATGTCAATTGTCTGCCTTGCGATTTGACCCCTTTGGAATTTTCTTGGGTGGAGAACCGTGAAAGACCGATGTTATGCCAACAATCCGGAAAAGATTGAAGCACTTTAGGCCAATATCATCTAAGGAATCCGTGAGCTACATAGCAAAACGATCAACAAGGTCTTGGAAAATAAGAGTGGCAGAATGCGCTACTGCGAGGTAGCAACTTGAACGACGTTGTATTCTATAATTAATGGGAATGTTTTCTCTTACTAATAAAGCCATGATACATGCAAAAAATTTAATTTTGTTCATTTCATTGGATTTAAAAAAAAAAACTTCTCTTTCGCCCACCCTGTATAATGTGAGGCAGATTTCCTTTTTTGCATCATACACACAAAGCCAAACAGCAGCTTGCAAATATTTTCACATCTCTCAGTCTGTCCTTTTCTGTAGATATACCAAATTAGCGTTAATTTCCTATTTATTAATTTAATCCATATATCCAGTCCGACACATTAACCGGTATATATGTAATGTATTTCACAAATCACAACAACAAAAAAAGAATAAGGTTCTGTTTTTTTGTTGTTGTTTTAAATAAAGTGCAAAAATCAATTACGCAGCACCACACAATTTATGTGCGTAGGTATATACATACACATGTAGGTATATACTATAATACATACCTACTGTTGTTTCCTGTTTCCGCTTTTACAGCACTTATCCTAATAATCTAATCTCACGTCCGTAATGGGAATTCATGTTACTAAGAGTTACTCTCGGTTAGATTCGTTTTCCGCTGCGCGCTATATAGTATCCATGTATATACGCTGTACCAACTACCTACTGTGGTTGTGTGCGGACGCCGAGTGCGGCTTAATATTTATAAAATGCGGAAGAGGGAAATTACTTTCAGCCCTTAATGAAAATTTGATACGCATTTTTGGCAATTTCTCATATCGCCATCCGCTTTTAGTCAGCTTTTCCATTTTTTTTTTTATTAAAAGAGATTGGCAAGATTCATGGCACTATAATTTCTGTGATTTTTCATTATGTTTTGTTGATGGTTTAGGTGATGCGTGATTTTCTACCCATACATCCGCACCCCTTATACGAGCGCGAAAAAAAGTAAGACGCACAAAAAAAATAAAAACACCCCATCTCAGGAGTTACGACGCGCGATGCTCGCGTGTTGTGTGTGTGTGGGGGATGCTTATTGAATTTTGGACGCCCTCGTTATAGGTACTAGGGCGATGCATTTCATTGAAAATAGAATAATTGTTACGCATTCCGTATCGGATTGTGTCAAACTACCTAGGTATATATATAGCTAATAAGGACCTTGAGTTCTTTTTTTAAACGTTACCGCCTTTAAAAAGCAAGAGTCTATGGTTGTTAATTCGCTATGAAATAACTGCAATAACGCCCTTACAACAGAAATGCAATAATAGGGTAGCTGACTTATAATTTTCTGCAGGTGGTCAAATAAAAGAGTACAACAGCGTAATAAGGATCAAGGGCACCCTCTTTTTCTCTGCAAACTGTACCTACACTATACATCTACTCGTAACAAAGAAGCTTTGCTTCAGTTCATTAAATTATTTTAAATTCTAGCAACAATGACGATTTTATCGAAATTTTCTGCAAAATATGTTATCAATGGATTTTGATTATAGTCATATTTATTTATTTAATGTTATTTGACTGGATTTTCTATTATTTATAACGGGTCCGCCAAATAACTTTTTTTTTGAAAATGGCGCAAAACATCGAGTCTAGCTTCGGCTGTGTGGCACGTAGCGCCGTCCTGTTGAAACCAAATGTTGCCAATATCGTCCTCTTCAATTTTTGTGAACAGAAATTCGTTCAACATGGCCCGATAACGATCGCCATTGACTGTAACGGCCACTCCTTGCTCATTTTCGAAAAATGGCCCAATTATGCCTCTGGACCCAAAATCCGCACCAAACAGTGACTCGTTTTGGGTGTATCGGCTTTTCAATGTATGCGTGCGGGTTTTTTGTGCCCCAAATGCAACAATTTTGCTTGTTTACTACCCGCTTAGATCAAAATGAGCTTCATCTGAAAAGATGATTTTTTTGGCAAAATCGGCATCTTCTCTAAGTCGATCGAAGGCCCTCTTAGCGAAGCGTATACACAACCATATTCGTTTGGCGGAAGGATAAAACTAATTATCTGTCAAATCAGACATGAGCTAAGTGTTACCATTCACGAAATAAGCTCTAGTTGAAAAAAAAACGTTAGATGGCGGACTCTTTACCAGCAATAACAATGTTTTGGTTAAACTAAAATTATATTTTATTTTATTATTATATAAAATTATGAAAATAAAATTATATCTATCTTTGTATGTATCTATATTTATCTATCTATCTATCATTATTTTAGTCCATCCACATCCAATTTTTTTGGTCAGTAGGTATTGAGGGTTCATTTGTAATTCTTTTTATAGATGACGATAGCATAGCGCTGCAAATATTAACCATCTTTATTGGAAAATCACCAGTCGGTGACAATTTTATTGTTAAGCTTTAATAATTATTAGTTGTACATAAGTCCTCTTCTAACCTTCTATTCTATAAATTATAAATCCAATAGCGCTGTGGTGCCTTCATCATTTTTTGGATATAGTTTACCCAACCTAACTACCATGGCTTTCAGTCTCATTTTCACAAAAAAATAAACAACTTCGCAAAGCCCATGAGTCTTAACATTTCCTATGCTTTTATACATCCTGAAGCAATTGAAAGTTCCCAACATTGAACACCTGCACTGCAGGTGCAGGGCCTCAACGAGAAATTTCAAAATACAATTGCCAACTTAAAGTTCAAAGTGAAACCACAGGCATATAGGTAGGTGACTATAGAGGTAGCTAATAGACATTTGTACCAAACAGATAGGTTTCAAAAACAGAAATTACATTCCATGATGAGTTTGCATACTAAGGGCAAAACGCAAAACTTTTGGACGCCACCCCATGCAAATGGCACATGAAATAACCATCTCACCCCCACTTCGATAAAAGTTACTCAAAGATATGATGCAAAGATAACATTGTTTTGGGATTTCTTTGAACTCAGTTTGTGCCCCGGAAAATTATTATTATCAACAACGGCATCAGAGGAGTGGCACTCGTCGGAAAGCGGCGAAAGGAACCAAAGAAATTACCAAATGGAAATAAGATGACAGAAAATTTATAACAACAGAGCCAAACTAGGCACGAGCACAAGGACACACCATTCCATTCCATCTCATCCCATCTCAAAGCAGCCGAACAAATAAACATAATACACAACAAGAGTGAAAGCATCAAAAAGATGTGTCGGCTCGACTGTCTAAAGGCATTCGAATCCACCCCACTGTGCACATCAGAGTCGAAACGTTCTTTATCAAAAAAAAAAAAAAAACCTAACCACGATTTGTCATCAAAGAACTGCCTTGATTCAATGGAACAAAACATACAAAAGGCACGCACTTTATTTTAGGCAAATGTCATATCTGGAACATTACCGTTTCTTATTTATGAAAAAGTATTAGTGTCCTCTATAATAATTCTGCATAGAGAGCAAAAAAAAATAAAATAAATAAATGTATACGATAAGGCAAAGCCTTGGCATTCTTCAAAAGTCGAATTGAGTTGCAACCGCAGACATGTGGCATTGCTTAAGGGTTTTCCAGCCATTAGGACGTAAGAGAAATTTCCCATAAAAGTGTATCTTTTCTCCTTAGTTTATTTTTTTTATTTTCTTTTTTTTATAACTTGGTCCTTCTGTTTTTGCAATAACGATGTGTAAAAAAGTGAGGGTAAACTGTTTTTGACACACATTTTCTGAGAAATAACCAAACAGGAACATGGAAATGATTTTTACTTTGACAAGCTTTTGCCGGTAGATTGTAAATGCTGTTTTGATTTTCTTAGCTTATGTTGTAGAAAGAAGCTTTAGTTTTTTTTGTTTCGTTCTGTTGTGTTAACTGCGTCAACAACAAAGGCTCACGTCTCGTCTTATGCAAAAAAAAAAAAACATAATTGGCATCGTTGTCAAGACGTTAGGAAAAAAAGGTTATAATTGCTGAGTGATGCTGGAGTATGAAGTTTTAACAATGAAAAAAATGTTAGGACTAAGAAGTCGTCTGTTACTTTGGAAGAATTAAAGTACAAGACACAATATCGTTGGTAAGAGTGTAAAATCTATATGCATACAATAATCAATTTGTCAAAAAAAAACACGTGTTCTTTCATACATTCTTTTTTACTGAATTTCTGAAAGACGAAAATCCAAGCTATTTATCGATGATGAGATAATTTTAATTGGTGACTTTTGCTTCAGTTAGTTCGCAGCACCTATACATACAATTGATTTTTCTGTGGATGAAAAGGTATCTTTCGCGTGTGGTTTTTTGAAAATCAAAGAAGATTTTTAGAGAAATAAAATTTATTTAAGTCCATCGTCCAGATTTGGGGACTTCCATAACTACAGGGTCTTTCATTAAGCGCTTCCTTTTTTTAAATTTAAATAAAACAAAGAGTGTGTGAGATATTTTCGAAATTTTTTATTTTTTTGAAAGGCCTATTGATGTCATTATGTATGGAAAATAACATTGTTCAAATGTCCGCCGCGGCTTCTTTGGTTGGCGCGCATCCGAAATGTCCAATTTTCCATGACTCTATAGCGCCTAAATCAGGTTGAATTTGACCGATGGCATGGGTTATGTTGGCTTTGGGGGCCGCTGTGGTTTGTATCTTGTTCGCATATAACTGCGCGACTTCAGAAACCCCCACAAGAAAAAGTCTAACGGGTTCAAATAGCACGATCTCGGTGGCCAGTTCACATCACTTCCACGTGAGATGACTCGAATCACTCGTGCAGTATTTCCAATGTGGCGTTAGCTGTGTTGAACCTAGCACCACCCTGTTGAAACCACATGTTATTGGTGTCCATATCATCCAATTCAGGCCAAAAGAAGTCATCGACCAATAGCGCTTGCCATTGACGGTGATGGCGTGGCTATCGTAGTTCTCAAAGAAATATGGACCGATGACGGCACCAGCCCAAAATACACACACACACCAGTTCCTTTTTCGGGATGCATTGGACACTCTTGGATCTTATGTGGATTGTTATAGTCCCAAATTCAACAATTTTGTTTCTATAAATGGGCCTCATAGCTGAAAATGATAGCCGAACAGGACACCCATTTTGATAAAACCATTTTATCATTGAACAACAAGCCAATTTGACAGATGTAGTTTCATCAAGTATATGGCCGCTATCAACTGTCAAAGTTTGGAAGTCCGTATATTGGAAGGCCCTTTGTATGTAGTTATACGTAGTGAAAATTCAAAATTGCATTTGTATCTCTGAACCTGAGAGAGAGTTGATAGAGTTAGAGTTTTAGCGGGAAATTTGCTGAACCAAATTCAACCACGTCCCTTGTGTAATTCCACTAAAATTAAGAGCTTCCACTCAAATGTAAAGTTAAGAACAAACATTTTTAAAACTGATTTTTTCATATTTTTATTCATTTTAGAGCTAACTTGAAGTATGGAATCATATAAAAATCTTTAGAATTACAAATTTCGGGTTGGTGTAACAAACAGGCATTTTAAAAGTTTCAATTTTGGACCTTAAGCGAATAATTATTTTAATATTTCCGCTTAGTTCAGTCGTGTTTAAACGGAAACTTAAGATTTTATTCGCTCAGAGTTATTTCACCGGAAAGTGGAAGAATTAAAAAAAAACTATGTGGACTATATAAACTCATGGTTTAATAAGCACTTAATTAGCTTAAATTTCAGAACTCCAGGATCTTAGTAACCAATACGAGAGATATTCGCAAAAAAATAAGTTATCTAAAAGGTCAGTAGTTGGACAAAAGAGTCGAGTTTCAGAAATTAATCAGACATAGAAAAAGGTTTAATCAATCGTTAATGCTTTTCAATACAGTTATCGATTTTTAGCACCTCATCTGTGGGATATTCGAAAAAAAGTATATATCTGAAAGGTATTAGTGACTTCAAAAAAAGTCAATTAGTTGCAGTAATTTGAAAGCCATAGGTTTTTTTGTAATGAATTTTGAAAGATTTTTCAAGGTCACAATGTATACTACCTTGAACAACTATGGCTGATCACCAATTTCTGAAATTAGTTGACCTGTTTTGAAGATTGTGTTACCTCTCGGATGGTATATTTTTTTTTCGAATATCCCACATATGGGGTGCTAAGATCCCGGAGCCCAAGTATCGAGGGGTTCTCTTCAAAATAGTTCCTTGTAAACTAGTTCCAAGTAAACTAGTGACGCTTAAGCAGGAGCATAGCGGCTGCCATAGCCTCCCATAGGAATGGAAGATAACCTATCCATTGTAAACAAAAGTAAAATTAGAATTGAACACACGCCTATTTTTTGCATAATAGCTCGACAGTCGTTTGCCTATATAATTAACAATCTACAGGTCCTTAAAACAAATTCTAAATATAATGTTCTAAACATCCTTTCCAGAGTTAGCATTATCGGATTAATTGCTATACGCAATTACCAAAACACCACAAGCTCATTATATATACCTTCAGTACACAAACCTATTAGCATTTGTCATTTAAATAAATACCAACTTCCTTCACTTAAGCCCCATGCCTAAAACAACGAATTAGTTTAAATAACTAAAAAAACAACAACACAACACAAAAAAAAAACTCAAATATCACCTACCGACCAAATAATAATCAAAATGAGTGAGAAAAACATTTGTCTCAGGTCGTGTGCGTACATACATATATAAGTACAATACCTACATATCTGAATTGTTAATTCACACGCAACACGGAAGTTAGCGATTATACCGGTTTGTTAGTGAATTTCAACACGATACTTATTCAAACTGTTGAAGCATTAAATCTTTGACATAAATGACTTGTTTCGAATGTTGCTACTTATAGCCCCATAAGGATTTCATATTATTAAAACATAAATGTGACATGCAAAATAATATATGTACCACACCTAATTGACTTATTCGCTTCGAAGGACCTAGGTATTTGACCTACATGCAGGTGTCATATCGTTGTAATGAACATTGTAATTACTAATTGCAGTAAAAATATGTTTTTTTTTTTTTTTAAGTAATTTATTTAATATTTTAATAAAAGGAAACAGAAAAAAAGTTTTGCTGCTTTGCTTTGAAGAATTAAAGTCACATCAATTTAACAATCTCACACTTTAACATTTTTAAATTATTTACTATCCATTTCAATTTAATAATATTTTTTTTCTTAAAAAGTATAAAACTTACCAAAGCTAGATTTAGATCGTAAGTTCGTAAGTTATAACAATTTCAACTCAATAAGACAGGGTTTTAAAACCTAAAAACTAAAGAAATAAACTATTTTTAATAACAGGGGCCTATTTCACCAAACACTTTTCACTTTTCACCTTGCAACTTTGCAAACAAATAATTTCCTCCAAAGTAAAAGTGCGAAGTGTTTCACAGAATTTGCAAAGTGAAAAGACTTTGCACTTTTCAATTTATCAGACTATTTTTGAAAAGTAAAAGTGTTTCACCAATTTAAAATAGAACTTTGCATTTGAATTCGTATTTTGCAAAGTTGCAAAGCAAATCGCGTTTAAAAATAAACATTGGTTTTTCGTTTCATGCGATACGTTGATGCTTTCCATGCATATTGACAAAAAAAAATAAATTGCAAGTCTATTTCTAAAGAATTTTGTGTCCAGCAAATTGTGTTTGGGAGAATTTCATCCACTATCATTACATTCGCCACTCGATGAACTACTCTACAGACGGTAGCTTTGCTTCTTTCGCGCATAGATGCAACACCGTGATATTGGGTTCCATTCTCAGCCCAATGTAGTGTGCTCAAAATTTGTTGAAAAGGAAGTTAACACAGGCCAAATTCCTAAACGCAAGATTTGCAAGGCAAAACACATGCAAAGCAAATACAAGAAGCAAGTTGAAATGTCTAAGGCATATGTCTGCAATTCATGCATATGACGTTTCAGAACGGACATCTACTATATTTGTTGATTGTTGCTGGAATAAATAATGGACTCCCAAACTAAAATTATTTTAATAAAGACCTTAGTGAATTGTTGCACTAAAACACAAATTTAAAAAAAAATAATGCAAACATAAAACAAAAAACTTGTTTATGAATTTTAGTTCAAAATACATAAAGTTCTTGATTTTACGCTTGATCTTTGCATTTACCTGAGTAAAAAACCTCCTCATGCGCTAATCGAATTGTTAACAACAAATTCACCTATTGATGTGTCCAGTTTTTAAAAAATTTACTAACTTTTCTTCATTTTGTTCACCCATTTGCTTCAAAAAACAAATAAAGTAAATTTAACACTCCAGAGCCAAACAAATTCAAATGCAAGTGAAGTGCGGAAGATATTTTTTTACATCTGCACAAATGCGTTAAAATTTGCGCAAAAAAAAAATCCACTGCGTTTTGGGACAATCTGCTTTGCAATGATTTTTATGTTTGCATTTAGGAACTGTTTGATTAGCATAATTTTCGCAAGTTTTGCATTTAGGAATTTCCCCACATATTATTTTGACTGTTGAATTGAAATGTTTGTCCAATTTAAGACAAAACAAATTCGATGGTTGTTTTAATCGAAAACTCTCTTTTGTCAAAAAATTATTTTCACTACCCTTTGGTCACTTCTATTTACTTCTTCATTTTCCAAAAATTCTTCAAAACGGTTCATTTGTGTATTATTATTTTGACTTTTCAAAACAAACACTTATTTGCAAATAAAAATTTCTCTTTGCATATAACTGAAAAGCTTTTCAAAATTCTGAATCAAATTTGCAAAGTTTGTTTGTTTGATGAAACGAAAAGAACAAATACTTTTCAAACTTAGAAAACTTTTCACTTTGCAGAATAGAACTTTTCACTTTGCAAATTTGCGTTTGGTGAAACGTATTTTGCTAAGAGGAAAACTTTTCGACTTATAATTCCAATAATTTCCTCTTTGCAAATTTGCGTTTGGTGAAACGAAATTTGCAAAGTAAAAGTGAAAAGTTGCAAAGTGAAAAGTGTTTGGTGAAATAGGACCCAGGTTTTTAATTGATTTTAATTTTTATTTTGACTGTTGGCGCTTTGACCAAATTGATTCACAATTGTTTAAAATGAGCCAATTTTGCAGTTGTAAAGGGTGTTTTTTTTAGACGTGCGGTTTTCAAGAAGAAATAAAACGCAAATAATTTAATGTTATGGCCAAGAATTAAGCTTTATTATAAAGATAAAGGTTTGCCATTATGTTTTAAAAATGATTTCGGGCAAGTGGCTGCCACGGCTGGCTCGAATGAATTCCAGGCCAGAGGCCCAATTTTCGACAGCTCCAATTGTTGCGCGCGATGGCGGATGGACTAATTCGGGGCTTCTTCGATACTCTGCTCCATAGCAGCAATAACGTTTTCGGTGCGCACTGTATGGCGTCTCTGAAGATGCGCATTATCCGTTAGAGTAAACGTGGTGCGCAACTGATCCATGGTTGCTCGAATTTATTCGATTTTGCGATTATGTCGACTCAATAACTGAGCATAAATCAAGTATTAGCTGTCAAAAAGACTAACTCCGAAAAAAGTATTGCCAGATTGAAAACCACACATCTTAAAAAAACACCCTTTACAAGGGAGACAACTTTTTAAAAACTATCGTTTTAGGTGTCTTCTGCTTTCCGAATCTCTTGAGCAGCCAATTGTATCCATTAGAGTTCACTGATTCTATTGGCTAAAAAATTAAAAAAATATAAAAATGAGTTATGGATCAAAAAACTGGTTCAAAGTAGGTGTTTTCGACAATTTAAAAAAAAACAGCCCTTAATCGAAAACCGTTATGATTCAGAATGGGCAAGTTACTAAATTTTGAGAGTTCATGGCCTGGCCTAACACTAGTTTCAGTTTGGACCATATACCATGGAACACCTTGTTTGTATGTACCTGCCTGCCTACCGAACATAAAGTAAGTGGAGCAACGGAGTTAAGTGTGCGGTATACAGAGGATGCATAGAGAAAATTAAATTCTTTTGAACCCGCGAAGTAAACCGCGCGTCCAAGGTACCTATTTTAAAAATTATAGGTACCTAACCAATCACTTTTTTTCTATTCATTAAAATCGCAAACGTCAATCAATCTTATCAATTATACCTAATGGCCATAGTCCTGGCATCAGAAGCATTCCCGCCATATCACTTGTCTCACAATTAATTCAATATAAGAACCCAAACATTTAAATTTAAAGACTCTTTTCGTTTGCCAAGACACGAAGCAATATAAAAATCTTAATGTAATTCCCTCTGAGACGCCTTTCTAATGAAAACTAAATGAATCGAAAAGTGCTCACATGCATTCTTATATAACTATAAAGGACGGCATCATCAGGGCATCACAGACTCGATCTAAGACTCTCGCACACAAACAGTAATCTAAAGCTTCCTTGGCGATGATGCTGCAATGCCTTGTGGCGTTATCAGGAAACCCATTCCATAGTATCATTTTACACCCGTCCCCGTCCCCGCGCCTGACCCTGCTTCCACCACAAGAGCAACAACATGCAGTGTGACACCCATGTTGTCTCGGCTTGGCCGGGTGTCATTCTGCGCCCCCAACATTGGCAACTGTTTCTTGAACAGCAAATGTCATAGTAGAAGTCTACAATGTACATAGAGTCATCGTCGCCAGCAATAAGGAACCAAGCCCCACTGACTGTTATTCCATCCTTTCTTCGGCTCCGTCTCCGTCTCTGTCTCCGGCCGCCAACACCATCACCAAACACCGACGAAGAAAGGACAATGGAAGGATGGAAAGGCAAGAGCTCTAAGCAATAAATAAATAATCGATGGAACGAGCAATTAATTTCCCATTAGGGGGTTACTGTACTTCCGCAGTCACATTGTCTTAACATGTCTTCAAAAGCCATCAGTCCGGAACGAAATGGAGGCATTTGTTGGGCGCGGTCTATCGCCATCTTTTGAATGTAACGTAGATGATTGCCTCATCCTTTGGCTGCACGTAATCCCCCCTTCTCCCTCCACACTCCGCCATGCCACCATGCCATCACTTTTATTGTGTTGAATGTAACGAATCCATTTGGAAATTAAGAGATATTTCCTATATCTATGCTGGATGCATTGCAGCGGGTGTGAGAGTCCAAAGACGACAACGGAAGAAGAGGGCCGCCGCGCCATGAGTAAGTGTGTGGTTTGGATTAGGAATGGCTTTCCAGTTCTGTACAAGTACGTGGTGTTTACAATTCGTATATCGATCTGGCACACGTTACTTTCCCTTCGTCTCCGTTTTGCTTTACATTTCTTTGCCTATAAAGTCTGGATTCAGGATCAGGACAAAATACATATAGAACTTATATTCACTTGGACTTGCAACAACATTGAAAGACAAAGTTTCGGCATTCGGTCGGTCATGGAGAAATGGAACGAGTTGTCCTTAGCAAAACTATTTATAAGGAAATTCCTTATTGAAGCCAAACCACTTTGTTTTCCCCCATATGCCTTCCTCTATTTATAGACGTGGCATATTGTGCTACATGAGTTATTGGCGAGGCATTTAGGTATAGGAAAGTCAAAATGCTGCGTTAGGAATCTATAAAGTAGCTTTACTTAGGGCGAAAAGTTTAAATAAATGTTATGGGATTTATTTCAACACCAGGAATTTAACCTTAAGTAGCTTTGAGTCTTGTTTCTTTGACCAATTAGCTCAAGCCTTATCTTAGATGTTTTAAGCAGAAGGTTGATATAATACTGAAGAAATTGAAGCGAAAAATTAGCAAGCAAAATATTCCTTCAAGGAATTAATTAAAAAGCTTTAGTTGAATGATCAAACTTCGAATATATGGTTAGGTGGGTCAAAAATAGCTTAAACTTAGGTAATTTAAGGGAATTGCTAAGAGTATTCCTAACAACGAGTTGAATGCTAGATTTGTAACCCTTAATTTTTTGAAGTTAAAAAAAAAAGTTTTAAATTGGATAAAAGCTTAGATGTCCGAAACTTAGAGAAGTATATACAATGACCCGGATTAGCCATGATACTTAATCCTGCGAATCTTCCAACTACTATATGGATGTTTGGAATCCGTCAAACCCGTTTTTAATAATAGGTATTAGGTGGATTTTTTAAAAATCTCGAAGGTAAGACCAGCTTCCTAAGAACGTTTAATGACCAGAAAGCTCTAGTTAGAGAAAAATTTGCGTGACAGTGAGCGGATTTTACTAGAACTACTTTAAAGACAGTGCAAATGAAAGGTCAATACAAAAATTCTATGGAAAAATCACTTTCAGTTTTTCCTAAATTTTCTAAATTTCACCTTTAGTTAAAATTTTGTTAAACCATATTTTTTTTAATCATTTCATATTTTGTACATAAGTATCCTTTTACCTATTCTACGACATAATCGTTTTCTTCACTAATTGTAGTTTTAAGGTTAATGAAGGTAAGTGTTTTTAAGAGCCATCGAAAAAGAGTATTTAAGGGAGCTTTAGTGACCATTGTATTTCTATAAGTATGTCCACAAATTTAAAGAGAGTTCTAATGGATACGGGAAAATTTTTATTTTAATCAATTATGCCTAACAAAGTTACAAAAATAACAATGAAAATTTATAAGTTAAAATACTATATCGTTTGCTTACAAGCAAAACTGACTAACTCCGAAAACAGAAAAATTTGAACATTTGAAGATTTTTAACTGGCTTTCATATTTCTAGGTTTTTACAGAATTTTCTAATTGTTTTTTTTTTTTTGTTATTATTCTTGGCAACAATTATACAAAAAAATGTTTGGCAGTTTCGCTTGTAAGTTGAAGATATGTAGTATAATATAAAATACTGAATATAATTAGAAAGAAACGCTAATGCCTAAAAAAGTACGTATACGCCACAGTGTACAATTGATTCATGATTTATGTTATAAAATATACATGATCACTGGTATGGATTTTACAAAAACTACATCCGTCTAATGGTCATACTTCGCTTAAGACATTTGGATTGAAAGTACCGCTTACACTAAACTTAGTTTGGAATAACAAACCTGGATCTTTGAAAGCTAGAAAATTCGCAGAAAAAAATATTTTTCTATGAATAAAGCAACAAATACTTCCAACATATGGATAGCAGAATATTGATAAGATTTTTCTATCAAAAAATGTTCCTTGTGGTTACAATTTTAAAAAAAAATTAAGGATTAGCGGTAAGTGGCAATAAAGCGGCAGAAAAAAATTAAAACATATGAAATTTTAGTTTTGTATGGCCACGCAGTCATTGAGTGGTAAGCGTCATTTCTGTGTGGCAGATCGGTGCCGTTCAGCTTTGAAATCTGTTCTATTTTATTAAAGTAGTACTGAGCGCCAAGGCATCATTATTTCGAAAATCAACAAGGACATTTAAATTGCATTACGGAAGGACAGGTTTAAAGATTTTAAAAAATCGTTACCGAAAATCTGTGGAGTGAAGTAGAAATAATATGTAATTGTTCTGGTGAGTTTAATTTTATTTATTTAAACAAATTGTGTGTTTAATGTCCAAAATCTGATAAATCTTTTGTGAGCTCGTAGAATAATATTCCAAATTTTAAGATGACTTTAACATAAAACGCTATCGCGAACAGCACAACTAACCGCTCACGAATTGCCACTCAACAAAATGGCCAGCTGGTGCTGAAACTAGTCCCTCTTCCTTTTTTCCGCTTGCAGCTCATTGCATAGCGAAGGCTTAGGAGTGTGTCTTTATTTATTCCAGATAAAGACTAGAAAAGATATGGAAAAGACAAAATGTTTATCCAGAATATGCAGATTTTAAAGCGGGATATACATTGTTCAAATGCTTGGCATGCATGTGAGAGTGTATTAAATTTTTTTTTTGACGTTGCATATACACACTTCATGCATGAGTCTTCAATCATTTATTTTTAATTAAATTTCTATGCGAAAATGTGCCTATGCTTGATCAAGCAATCATTCTCAAATATACATTATTTCAATTCTGGCTATCTGATTGAACAAAAATCAAAACTTTTTGATTTTGCTTCAAGCATACACACAATGTATACGTGTTTTATTTTTACTAATACACTCTCTATGCATGACAAGCATTTGAACAATGTATATCCCGCTTAATGATTAAAGAAAAAAAAACTAGAACAAACGGAATGAAAATCACAAATTCGCAGATATGTATGTCAAAACAATTTAATACAAATATACTTACATATTTATGTTTTGGGAAATTATATGTTCCTTAAGTGTTAAATTGATGAAATTGTATTGCATTTAAGACTTGGAATTGTTTTCCTCTTTATAAATTACTAACACCAATTTGAATATGCCATATACAAAAGAAAAGGGAGTTCATTCGTTCTGAGCACACCCAATATTCCTTTTTGATCCGCTTTTCACATACATAGAATGAAAAGAACGAATTCCAAATATTCTAGAATGAATACGAAAAAAACAGAAAGGTTTATCCAAAATATTCTAGTGAATAAAGAAACGGAAAATGCTTAGCTCCTTTTCATACGAGGAAACAAGTTGCTGCAGATTTTTTTGACGTTTTCTTTTAACAACAAACTGAAAGTTACTGTCAACTCAGTTTCCTCGTGTGAAAGGGGAGTTATTCCCAATATTCTGAATGTTCCAGATGAATAAGGAAACACATAGTCTATACAGGGTGGTTTTTCTCAATTAATTAACAATACTTTAGGAAATGTTCTAAACAAAAAATCATTTGGGACTTTTGACTAACGAATGCTTAACTCAGATGTACCATGAGATCTTCATTTGCCATGAAAGCACACAAAACTCCTGACCAGTCTTTTAGATTTGTTTAAGTAGATTTAAAATTGCAATTTTCTACCGTTTACTTCTCAAAAAAAAAAAAAAACGACATACTCGAAACATTGTATGGAAGCAAGTACAAAATTTAAAATGATAGTTGTTTTTTTTTATAGATTTAAATAAAATAAAATTAACAAAAACTATCTCACGATTTTGATAATTTCTTGCTTATTTTGAAGTGCACACTTACTATGTTTTTAAGTTATTAATTTTTGGAATTAAAATACTACTTTTTTTGGAAGGATTTATCACATTCCCACTGCAAATTCGAAAGATGCCGATAAAAATTTAAAAGAAACATAATGCCCATAGTTGATAGGAGAAATAGGCAATAAACTCGATTTACAAATCATCAGCTTATTGAAAATAAAAAAATTGAATTTGATAAAATAAAAAGAAACGATAATGAAAACATATTCGAAGTCTAAAAAAATCACATAAGCGCATATTTAGTGAGCTGTTGGAATGTGTTTATAAATACGGCGATGGCTAAAGCACTAAGCCAATTCCTAGTTGGAAAACTTTCCAATATTGTTCTAAGGATGTCTAATAAATACGACTGTGAATGTCTTAGAATTAGAAGCTTACATAGATTCCTACTCTTCTCTGAGCAAAAATGTTAGAAATTTTGGAACATTTCTTAACTATACCTTCTTTAAAACTATACCTTTTAAATTAATAACGCTCATTGAAGAAGCTTGATTAACTCCTCAGAATAGCGACAATCTTCTTAAGGTCTTTATCAGGTTTTGGCAGGTACATATTTTAATAATATATAAACAAATCTTACAAGTAAACTATACTCATAGTCACATCATTTTTTCAGTATGACATTAAGAAAGCATAATAAAGTGAAAGTTTCGACCCGAATTAACCGCAACCGCGTTAAGTCTCACCTATTCTGAGTTAATTACAAATCTTTAAAAGCATTTCATAAACCTCACAAACAACAACTCCTTAAGCAAAACCAAATTATGAAATTTATTAATTATTAAGGTAATATAAGAATAAGAAAGAAGCCAAGCCAGAAAAATCAGACAAAAAAAAACCCGAAGGACACAACAAAACGCAAAGCAAAAGCAAACCTCTGTGGCAAGGGCAATAACCAAAAAGCATTTCGGAAAAATATTCATCTCATCTCTTTTCTTTATAATACTATCTTCTCGTTACTGGCATGGCTCGCTCTCCGAATGAATCTTAGCAAATTGATCTCATCTCATAAAGGATTCCCATTTCCCAGATTGTGTATATTCCTGCTTGGCCTTTACACGAACATTATACCTTCTATAGCTTGTAGGGGACCTACTTATACATATGAATGCTTAAAGTCTTCCTCTGCTCTCTTACAGCCACACAGCCGCAGATAACCACTTAAGATAGAAATAATAAATTCAGTTGGATAGCAGTGGAAATTCAAATAAATAAAAGAAGGTGAAAGAAAAGGGTGGAGACAAGAGGACAAGGACAAGGACAAGGAGTGCTATTAAATATTAATATACAATCAGATTTTGGTATGCGAGGGAAACGAAATTCATTTTCATCATGCGATGGAAATGGAAGGACTAGCGGTAGGGTAAATATTAGAAAACCAAGCTAAGACATTTTGTTGGTAAGATATAAGTTTTCTATACGTCTTATAACATCAGGGCTGAAATGGCCTGCAGTGGCGCCTTATGTGTGTGTTCGGTAAGAATAGTAAATGAAGCTGTTAAAATGACGTTTCTGATCTCAAAACTTAATGTTTTTTCTGTAAAATATCTAAGCTCATAACAAAATAAAATCAGGATGGGCCAAAAGTCTCTTTCCCATGTACAGGGTTGGCCAAAAGTTCCTTTCCTATATGTAAACCTGTTATAACTTTTGAACGAAAAAAACTATACCCGCTCCAATGTGCCACAGTATTTAAATAAAATAATCTCTTTGATAGATCAAATAAAAGACATTTTATAAATGATTGTTTTACTTTTTTCATCACTGTTTCGCTAGTACAAGTTCTTAAGCACTGTTTTATCAGGCACCAATATTTCACTTTTTTGTTTAAAGTAAAATACTATTTCTATACACCTTTAGATATGAAAATGCTTTTTTTTTAACAACAAATTCTGAAACACCCTGCAAGGAATATTGCTTAAATCTATCAGTTTTGCTAGATGTAAATTTCCTGTGAGCCGTTTTACATCTTTTCTCCACAGATTGGCTTGAAATTTTTTGATGAAATTATTCTTTTTACTCGGTGCACTATACAAAATAAAAATTTAACTTTTGATACACTTGTTAAAATATGTTAAAAGAAATTTTGTTTTTTACTATAAGTTCACCAATATGTTTTTTGCACTAGCTTTATACTTTAAGGCACCATTTAATTATTCCAATTATGCACCTTTAACAGTTTTTAAGGTAAAATATTGTAAGAACGTCTTATATCAGTAAGACAATTCTGAAACACCCTGTTAATATTTTTTTTCTTAAAATTCACAAATTGTATACCCTTCGAATTTTGTCTGAAGGAAACAAAAAATGTCCTGATGTCTTTATTCATTAAAAAAATCAATATGAGCAACTGAGGCGCCTGTGACTTCTTTATACAAAGAAAAAGAACCGCTCTTGAATTGCGGCACTGTATCAAAACCATACCAAGTCACTGGACAAGAAAGAATAAGATGTTTTCTGGGTGACGATGGCAACGGCGATGACAACGATACTGAGACGTCCTGCTTGCATGAGTCCTGCTCCTTTTGAACCCTTTCATCATGTGACGCCACCACACATATAGCTCAGCCAAGGGAAAAGATATTTTTTATCCGCTGCGGTTCAGTTCTAACATATGCTATAGCGAGCTTGCGACCCCATGACGACCTGTTTGAATGTCCGTGGCTGACAGACGAACTCCACACGTACAAATCAGAGACTGGGTCAATGATTTATTATTGAATCGGAAAGTAGATAGAACGTCTTTTTGAACTGTGTCAAGCCGCTGGCACTGGCAAACTGTTTAGTATTCCGCAAGGATTTTAAATAATACCATTTCCGAGAGTAGGGGACTCTCACTTCCTCCTGCGTCCTGCATAAAGAGATCGTCTGCAATTTCCAAACCGGAATATAATGTAATCATCGCCTAGAATTCTGCTTGGCTTGGGTGGAATAGGTATAAGAACATTCTGAAATATTGTGGCAAAAAAAAAAAACAATTCATGAAGTAGGTGCTGAGGTGAGATGCTTCTAGTCGTTTCCATCGAATAGACACAAGCACAATCTATGCAGAACTTTATAGTGATACCTAGAGAAGAATGAGTTTTGGAATTCAGTGTTTTTGTTGATGTGAGTATTTGAACTAAAGTGTTGACGAAGGAGGTATCTAGCTAGCTGGCTTACCTATATAGTTTCTTAGCATGTTTTTGTGGCGTTTTGTAACGAACTGAGATAATGTTGTTCTGGAGAGAAGTTGATTTGATAATCGTAGAATAAGTTATGGTCAATTAGCATAATGTTATCTCAGGTCTTCGAGGGAGCATTTGTATTTTTCTTTTACAAAATGAATATGAATATTCAAATAAACTTATTTGCTTTGAAAACGAATGAAATATATATGTATACCTAGATAGTTTGTTTTGTATTTCACAATCTTCTATTCAAAAAAGGCCAGAATATTTGCAAAAAGTATTCTGTCATATTTATCTAAGCCCGAAAAAAAACAAACATTTTTTCTATCTGTTTTTATCTTCAACTCGCTGACTCAAGGAAATTGAAATAATTTATTTATATTTAGGTTCTAGAAAACCTCTTTTTTTAACAGATATTATCTTTTATTTTGTCATACTCATACCTTACCTTTTTCTTTAATAAAAATGGATGGGTCGATGTTCTTTTAACTTGGTGACTAAGGTTTTTTTGAAAATATTATTTTTTTCTCAAAACCGGTTCCATAGATTTATATTTTTAAAAATTCTGGACAATTAAAAAAGATAGGCTCTATTAAAAAAAAAAATGGTTTCGAAAAATGCTTGCTAATAGCACTAGGGATGTCAATAAAAAAAAATATATCGATGTTTTATTCGATACATTGTATCGAAACGTTATATCGATGTTTAACGATATATTGAATAAAAACATCGATGTTTTCCGATATATCGAATGAGAACATCGATGCATTAGCATTAAATGAGTTTGAGTAATATGTGTAAAAATTTAGGATAGGGAAAAGGGAACACAAAAATGAGGTATTATCCAAGGTCATAAAATTGAGTTTTATTAAAATAAAAACTTAAATTAATTATTCATCTTGCAGTAATAAAAGTTTCAGCAGTAAAAAGTGCAGCAATAAAGTTGCAGCAATAAAGTTGCAGCAATAAAAGTTGCTGTAATAAAAGTTTGAGCAACAAAAGTTGTAACAATAAAAGTTGCAGCAATAAAGTTGCAGCAATATAAGTTGCAGCAATAAAGGATGCAGCAATAAAAGTTGCAGCAATAATAGTAGCAGCAACAAGAGTTGTAGCAATAAAAGTTGCAGCAATAAAAGTTGCAGCAATAAGAGTAACAGCAACAAGAGTTGTAGCAATAAAAATTGCAGCAATAAAGTTGCAGCAATAAAAGTTGCAGCAATAAAAGTTGCAGCAATACAAGTTGCAGCAATAAAAGTTGCAGCAATAAAAGTTGCAGCTAGTGATGGGCATAATCAAATGATTTAGAGAATCGAGAAATTAGTATTCGAATGATTTTAAGAATCGAATGATCATTCGAATGATCATCGCAAGCATATCATAGTAAAAAAAGTAGGAAACAACGTAAAAAAATTAGTTTTAAATACGTATTTATTGTAAGAAATAACTTCTTCAGCAATCAGCACAGAATAACAGTTAATAAAAATAAATGAACAACAACCTAACACAAAAAAAATTATAATATATTCAAGCCTCAACTATGCATCGAGTGCGAAAATGAATATACCTTGTTTTTTTTTGGGTGAAATTCAGTGTAAATTGAGTAGGTACACAATATAATTGATGAAACGTAGTTCAAGCTTTTATTCCACACATCGAATGAAATATATCGATGTATCGTAAAATATCGAATGCATTCGATATATCGTTTTTTTTTCGATACATCGAATAAGAAAACATCGATGTTTTCGATATATCGATATAAAATGTGCAATCCTAAATAGCACCTCCCAAAAGTACCTTTTTTTATTTTCGCTTTTCTCGAAAACGTTTGACCTGATTTTTTATTTTTTTGATTTAAAAAAATATGCACGACTTGTTCGCAGAAATTTTTTTAATTATTTAATTTAATTTATTTAATTTAATGTAGCTTTATAAAAATGAATCGTGGTGGGTTCGGATGCTTAAAACTTGAAAACGACAGGTCCAAATTGGATACTTCTTTCTGCGGCTTTGTTTGTAATTGCTACGCGAAGGTTTAGGAAAAAGAAAAATCGGAAAATTCTCAACAGGTGGCGCTGTAGGTGCACATTTCGTTTGTCGGTTCAATTAAATTACCATTCAAAAATACAAAAATTATCCGATTTAAGAAATTGTTTTGGTGTTTTTAAGTTTTTTTTTTAGAAAATGACTTAAGGGATATTTTATTTTCCTATTTTTAATATTTGTAGAGTGAAATGGGGTAAAAATACAAAAACTGGGCGATTTAGGAAACAGCCTGAGGGATATTCTTTTTCAAATTTTGTTATTTGTAGGGTTTAATGGGGTAAAAATAAACAACATCTGATGGAAGAAATTCTTTTGGTGTTTGAAAGGTTGTTTTAAGTGGATGGCCTCAAGGTTTTTTTTTTCAAAAAAATGGCATTTATAGGGTGAGATGGAGTAAAGACGTAAGGTCAAAAGTTCTTTTTGTTTTTTAAATGTCATTTAGCAAAATTGCTATTTATAATAGAGTTAAATGGGATAAAAACAAAAAAGTGAGTTTTTATTACAAACATTCTTTCTGTGGCTGGGCTTGCCAACTAAACAAATTCTAAAAAACTATGAAATAACTAAAAACCAGCTTAATGATAATAATAAAATAATTATGGAAAAGTGGGAGAAGAAAAGAATAATTACTGGAGACCATTCTTAAGTGTGGTTTTAGAACAGTTTAGATCAAACAAATTTGAATTGTTGGCTTTTCTAAGCATTCTTGTAAGTGGTTCATTTTGAAAATACTCGGTTATACAGTGGTATTGATCTCAGGCAACGATTATTTATATTCAATTTAACTAAGCCAAGTAAGTTAGCCAACACAGTCAATTCCTCTAGTTAATAACTGATGCAGAAAAAGTAGGTCAGCATTATCACAACGTTTGCTGATGGTTTGTAAATTGATCAGTTCAAAACGGTTCTCGAAGGGGGCAGTATGAATGGGTCGTCCCATCCAAGTCTCTTTAAAGCAAATCTAACAAATCTGTGTTGAACGGATTCAATTCTTTGAATGTGGATATGATGCTAGGGTGACCAGACCTTAGAAGCGTATACTCAAGCAGAGGCTTACAAAAGTTATGTATATATATAGGGATTTTGTGAAGTAGGGATCTGAAAATTCCCGGGACCATCGTTTAATGTATCCCAAGGTTGAATTACCTCTGTTTATAATAGAATAATAATGAGCTCGGAAATTAAGCTTATTATCGCAAAGAACCCCTAAGCCGCAAATGGAAGTAACGATAGAAACTTTTTCATTATTCATGTAGTAACAACGTTGAGGAAGAATAGGGCGTTTGCGGGAGTAAGTAATGGTTTGATATTTACTATAACATTAAGCTCAAGAAAATTGTGACGGCACCAGGCATGGAAGCTATTTAAGTCCGTTTCAAGTGACGATGAATCTTCCGTGCGAAATCTGTTTGGAGATACGTATATGTCATCGGCGTAAATCTCTAGGTCAGATTCTACTAAAGTAAACTCAACATCGTTCCTACTTAACAAGAAGAGCAGAGGGCTGAGGTGATTCCCTTGCGGGACCCCTGATGTTGAGTATACAGGGTTGAAAGTGTGAGCCCTAAACTATTTATATATATCCGATCGTTTAAATAAGACTGCACCCAATACATAAACAGAGATGGGAATCCATATTATTTTAATTTGAAAATAATTATGTATATTGTGGAAAATTTTATTAAATGCTTTCCTAAAATCGGTTGCAATTTCACCAATTTCATAAGCATGGTAGAAGTACTATTTGATTCAAATTCAGTAAGATGAGATGTAGTTGATTTACCTTTGAGAACGCCGTGTTGCTTATTAGAAAAGAGTGAACATTTTTTTAAAATTGAAGAAGTCGTTATTGAGCAAAAAAATTTCCTTAACGGTTTTTAAAAATTTGGATGGGAGATAAAGTTGAACAACTGCTTTTTGTCAAGTTTATTAAAAATCGACTCAGTCGTTTTTGAAATATTGAGTCTTTAAAAAAAAAAGTTCAAAAGTTTTTTTAAAAATCCATTTTGTTTTTGAAAAGTTTGATTAACAATATTATTTCAAATGTATTTTTCATAAAAAAATTATCAAAATCAGCTGAACGGTTTTCAAGTAAAGCGGAAATAATAATAAATGCCACTTTGGGAGGTGCCATTAATAACCATTTTTCGGAGCCATTTTTTGTTTTACTATAAAGGGCAACTTATGGGTGAAACAGATGTGGAGCGTCTCTGCATCGACGCATGCAGCACTGCATACAAAACACATGTGCATACTCTTGGACATTTTTGATTCATAGTTCTATCAAAACAAATTGGCAACAGTCAAAATTTAAATATTTTTTTATGGAAACAAACACGCTGAGAATAATAACGTCACAACTTAACAAAATGTCAGTTTTGAGTAAGAACTACATTCGAGTTCACGTAAGCTTCAGACTTTATTCGTGCAAAAGGGCGAGTCCCTAGCAGTTCATCAGAAGTTGCGTTCTAAAATTAATCTTGTTATTCCTGAAATGATCTCATGATCGATGTCTATGTCTATGGTGGAAATTATGAGCGTAGTCTTATAACTTTGTCTTCTAAAATCTTCGAGAAAATGCATTAGTACAAAGTGTCTGGATTTCTCATCGTGTTTTTTTTTTTTTTGTTGTGACGTTATTATTCTCAAAATACGTCATACAATATCGCAAGTAAAATAAATTGGTAAAATACATACATATATCATGGCCTGGCCATGAAGTGCTATTGTGCACACCTTAGCTTTATACCATAAGATAATTCTCTTATTATAGGTGCCTACTGCCTAAAAATATATTTTCTTTATGGCGAATCGACACCAAAACTCTACCTCCATACATAGACATACCTATGTACATAGATACATATCTCTTTCCAGATTATTTTATTTGCGCTTAATTTTAATGGCATTACATGATACGAAGGAATAACACAAATTGTTAAGAAATTTCCCATCACGATTATATTATATAGACTTGATGATACGAAGTGGTGCGTGATACGTTATACATACTTATATAGGAATTTTAATTATCCTTCCAAATATACTAACAAAATTAGAATAGAATTACAGATATCCATATCCTTTCTATACATATTCATCAGATACACACACACATTATTAGGTACGCACAATATATTCTCTGTGCCTGTGGTATATACTATGTACGCATATATTTGAAGAAGATTTTTTGCACTAAAAATACGGATAACAGAATTATCTCGTACTCATCCCTTGAACAAACATTATATTTGTTAGTTAATGCTTGTGTTGAGATGATATTCAGAAATCCTTCCGCTTCGATGGTGCCCTTCGTCTTCAGATCAGCATCAGACCCAACGAAAACCAACCAAAACCAACCAGCCAGTCAGGCAAGCCGAAGCCCCATCAGTGTGTCTGTTGTGTCAGAGTCAGAGTCAGAGTCAGTATCACCCACCAAAACCTCTGAGCATGCCACAGAATTTCGAATCCTTTGTGCGGTTTGGCTCTTTTGTGACAAATTTAGATTTTAATTGAATTTCGCATATTTCCCTTGATCAAAGTGTAAACCCAAGAGTATTGGAAACTGAGTACAATCCCAAATTCCCAAACCAACCCAACCCAACCCAACTTTCTGCAAAAATCCCTTTATCCGCTCCGCTCCCCTCAGTCTTTCGTTTGTTTTACCTTGAAAGACCGTCGAGACAATAACACTTTGCTTAAATCACACATTAGCATCCTTTTTTTTTTTTTTTTTTTTGTTGTTTTTGTCAAAAGAACGGTTTTTCATATATGAGCTTAGCTTTATTATTCATGAAGGTTATGTTGAAAAGAGAAAAATTAAAATTATAATAATTGTTATAATGCGGGGAATGTACATATGTGTGTTCGTGTTGTGTAACTTTGATAAGGTGAACCTAAGAGTGACGAATTGTGTAGAGAATACTTACTTATGCTACTAGGAACCGTAATTTGATTGGAATAATTAAAATATTATTCCACGATAGGAGGGGGGGGGGGGAAGGGGAGGTATTTTTTAATTTTCTAAACCTTCTTAAGCCATTAATGCGTGTGAAACGTTATTTTAGAATACAATTCCGAAAGAAATTCATGACACATATTAAGAGTATCCTTCTCATCACAGTATGGTGTGTTCACAATGGGTGGTAAAGTATTTTAATTAGCTATGTCTTTTAAATGAATATTTTGGTATTTCTGATGAATAGTTATTGTGACAGGCAGGAATACGCATAATGTATTGTTATATACATAGTTTAGAAGTTCTTACGATAACTATTTCCATTATATTCTTAACAACAAGACAAATCGGATTTGTGTGTTAGTTAATTACATTAACTCATTGTGCTGCAAATTAAGATACGAGAAGATAAAGACTATTACATTATTGTCATTTCTGTTTTGAATCTGATTTGAATCACATCAATATAAAAAAGAACGTACATATATGTACTCTCGTACATAGACTCAAATATAAAGGAAACTTATTTTGCTTTTTTCAACGATATTAGTGGACGGAAATAAAAATTGGCTGTTTGATGTTTGTTTGCCAGTGACAGTTATTTTATTATACAGAATCATTAATTAAGAATTAAAGTCCTGAAACTCTCCTTGCGACAAAAGGCTAGAGCTTGTTAAGATGAGGTCGAAACAAGAAAAAAAAACTGTATGGAAGAGGGGTCTATATCCCCCTGTTTAAGCGGGACGGGCAATTTTTTTGGTGTGTAAACATCTATGCTGGCGGTAGAGTGAAAAAAAACGTGAACGTTTCGTCATGCAACGTTACGGTGTGCAACGTTACGATCTGCATACTAGGATGGGTGTGTTCAGTGAAAAAAATCTTAAGATCCCCTTCAAGCAAAAACAAGTCCGTTTTGGATCCGCGCACGTTGATGTTTACACACATATTAACCGTGAGTCCCGGCACTCACACAATTTTTTTTTAAATCGACTTGAAATAGAAAAAAAAAAAACTGTTTAAAAAAACAACGGCCAAATCTACAATATCATCTTATACTTTTTCAAAAAAAAAGGCTAATAGGGTCTTAGGCTTTATAAATCGTTTTTCGTGTGAATTTCGGAATCCATACGTTTTAAAGCTTCTTTATGTAGAGTAAGTGTCGCAAATATGGCCCACCCTTAACTTTTTTGTAAATAAAACAGTCAGTTTTTCTGTAATTGACTTGTTTCTTTTTTTTAATACTTAAAGCAATTATTTTGTAATCAGCCTTCATAACAAAAAACATAAAAAACAACTTAACTAAAAATATATAAATAAAAAACTAAAAAAAAAACTCATTTTAACATTTTTCTTGTGTTAAATATGGACCAGGTTGGTGTATATGGTGCATGAGGTTGGCCATATTACCTGCATATAGCCTTTTTTCGTTGTACTTTTAATTTAAACCAACTTTAAAAAATATATTTAAAATTTTGGTTTCACATAATGAAATATAAATCTAAGCACAACTAAGTCTCCAAAAAACATTAAAATATTTGCGCAAAAGTTAGTATAAAAAACACTTACAAAAATTTACCAAAAAATTATATGGCCAATGTAAAAAAATTCAAACTTCAAAATCCGCGCACATTTCCTGCTCCTGAGTCTCCACTTTTTAATATATCAAAACCACTAAGATTATCTTCGAAATAAATGCACAGCGGGTAACCTGTGCTTTTCCAGTAGGGAAATATTACGGTGGGCCATATTACCAACATGGGCCATATTTGCAGCACCTACTCTATCTCTCGTGAGACCAATTCTCGAGTAGGGATGTGTCATATGGGCCCCTTACTACTCTGTCCATATAACTAGATTGGAAGCGGTGCAGAGAAGATTTTTACGTTTCTGCCTTCGACTTCTCCCATGGTCACAAAGACAATTAAATAGACCTCCCATTACTCTCTAAACATAGGTATTATCTTCAATTTTGTTTCATGGCTAGAATTTTAAGTGGTTCAATAACATCTCCATCAGTTTTGTGCAAGATAAATTTTAGTTTTAGTCAGTCAAGTTTAAGAAGACAATAGCCTTTGGTCCCATTATTTAGTCGATCTAACTATGGTGCATATAGCCCTCTTAATCAATTAATTGCAATTTTTAATAAATTTTACTTCCTAATCTTTTCCGTAAATGACAATTTTAATTGTATAAAATTTTAAGCTTTGTTTTATAATAATAATATACATTAAGAATTTAATAATTTTAAAAGATTTTTTTTATACATATTATATCATGATAAAAAATTATGTAACGTTAGTATTTAACAGTTTGTCAATAAATAAGCTATAAATTCTTATAAATTCTTAAGTTTCGCTTTAGTAAATGGGCCGAAGTAGTATTTCATCGGATTAGAGTGGATACCGGCTATGTCCACCTTTTTTTTGACAAAAGCTATAGCGTGTAAGTTGGGTCATCATCATCGTTGGCTCGACAACCGGGGTCCGGTCCTGGCCTCCTTCAACAAGTCTCTCCACCCATCCCGGTCTCGAGCCGCCGCCATCCAGTTGCACACCCCAAGGCTCCGGGCGTGTCCTGGTCTACGCGCGCCATCTCTCCAGCGAAAGCATGGTCTACCACGCTGTCGTCTACCATAGAATGTACCACAAAGAACTTTCCAAGCAGGTTCATCTTCGCTCATGCGAGCTAGGTGCCCTGCCCACCGGAACCTACCGAGCTTAATTTTTGTCACGATATCTGCTTCAAGGTAGATTGCGTACAATTCATGATTGTACCGTCTCCGGAATCGTCCTTCCTCCTTAAGACTTTTCTCTCGAACGCGGCTAAGAGGTCGGAGTGCCTTTTGCTAAGCACCCAAGTCTCGGATCCATATGTGAGTACTGGCAGGAACATAGTCCTGTACAGCAGCAGTTTTGAAGTCATGGTGAGATTTCTGGATTTGAAGAGCTTTGACAGACTATAAGTTGGGTCAAGATAAAAAAATCGTGTGGGAAGGAAGTCTATTCCCCAATTTAATCGGGAGGGGCAATTTTCTAAAAAAAATGTACTTAAAACAGAAACAAAGTTATTATAAAAAAACAACGGTTACACTTACAATGCCATGATATACCTTTTTGTAAGGTCAGAAATCTTTTCCTTTATTTTCTTTTTAAAGAAAACATTTTCAAACTCGAAATTTTGAAAATAACAGAGTTAATTTATTTCAATCCGTTGTTTAAGTTGCTCTAAAGATCACATTATTTCCTCTTACTAAGTAGAGTATAGAGTATTCATTTTTTTTTTGAAAATTACCCACCTCGTTTAAACAGGGGGAAAAAGACAACCTTCCTATACGATTTTTTTCTTTTATGGACGCAGCTCAGAAGTCTTGGCACTTTGTCAAATCTTATGCCGTCTTGGCACTTTGTCAAATCTTATGCGACCATGTAAATATAATAAGGAAAATGATAATTTACCTATTTTAACAAAAAAATAACAAGAAATTGTAAAAAGAGAAAAACTAACAATTTTGCTGGTGCTTTAAAACGGGCACAATCTGTAGAATTTAAAAGTCTTTTTCAATTTTAATCTACGGGCTTGCAAGCATATTTTAACAAAGTATAATTGTAAAAAAATCCGAACTTCTTGCGCTGTAAGAGCAAGCACGTGCGATTCCAGTGGTGCATTTTGTTTTGTAAAGGTTTTAATTTTCTGCAGTTGTGCAGAAGTAATCTCACACTCCCGTTCAATAACACGTAGAAAGTGTAGTTACTAACCAGTTTTGGTTTGTATGTCATTTCTATGTACTTTTTGTACAATATACATATTATTATGTCCGTCCACTGCGGAACCTAATAGGACAGAGTTAAGGAACCTTGTTTTATGCACGTCATTGCTGTCATTCTTAACGCGACAACACAAAAGTTTGTTTTTAGTTTCTCTGCATTCAAATCTATGAGTTTGGCATAAAATATATAACCAATCTCCTCTAGTTTCTGTTCCGTTCTGTTCCTTTTTTTTGTTTTTTGTTTTTGCTTTTTTTTTTGATGAAATTTTCGTCATCAAGGTGTCAGAGTTCCTGTATCTAAGTTATAGATTTGAAAATACAATGACATATACGACATACGTATATCATGAACATTAACATATGTTTTAAAATCCAGTCCCTATAGAGTGATTCCATACATAAATATATAATCTTATGTGATATACCAACGTATAAGAGCTCAGAAAAAAAAAATAAATGCTGATATTAGAGATTATTATATCTAAAACATTACTTGCATACCAGTGTGGTGATGAAAGAGCAGAATGGAAAAGGAATAAAAACAATTCTTACCATTGGCGCCTCCGGAATCGAGCAAGTGGGAGCTTTGATTCCTACCAGTTCATGCTAAAGTAGGTACATATATGTATACCTATATAAATTATCACTATTTAGGTTTGTCAAAAGAAGAGTTAAATGTTGGGTTCTCAATAATAATAATATTTTTTTTTTTAACTTCTCCTAAGTGGGCGCTTTTATGAGAAGTTCAAATTTTGTATAAAAAAGGTATTTTTTTAATTTTAAAATTGATTAAATTCACACAACATTGAGCGACAACGCAAAGAAATTAAAAAAAAAGGGTCGTCCATCAAAATTTGCCTAAAAAAAACAGCTTCGGTTTTAATGGAAAGGTTGTTTGATTCTTATTTCAGTTCTTCTTGAATACATTTTTTTTTTTCAAAATAAAAGCTGTATGAAATGTAAATCTATTAAAAAAAATTAGTGCTTACTCAGAAAGCTTTCTCGCATAATTCTTATTTCTTAGGTGCATATGAATATGGATTTTAAGAAATTGATGTTGAAAGAAAAACTGTACAGACGCCCATGTTCCCCAGTGTATTTTTCCATACAATATAATGCAACCGACCACCTCGCTATATCAAAAGCCACAACCTTTTCTGTGGTCAGCTATGCACATTGTCTTTTCATATTTATGTATAGATAGATACCTATGCAATAATATTATCTCTTGCAGCAGAAAAGTTCCTATACATAATATGTATATTGTATTAGTAATGGGTGATTTTTTAAGAGGTTTAGAACTTTTTTTAAAAAAAAAACACAAAAAATTCGAAAAAATTAATGAAATATTTATTTGAATCGATAGTTTGAACCTTGCAATTTAATGTTTAAAGATAATTTCATGCAAATATTGACCGCGGCTGCGTCTCAGGTAGCCCATCCGCTGAGTCCAATTTTGGCATACTCTTTCACACATATCGGCCGGTATCTCACGAATGAATGCATGGATGTTGGCTTCCAGTGCGTCAATCGAAGCGGGCTTGTCCCTATAGACATTAGCCTTGACATACCCCCACAAAAAATAATCTAATGGTGTCAAATCGCACGATCTAGGCGGCCAATTGACCGGCCCGAAACGTGAAATTAACTGTTCACCAAACTCGCCTCGCAATTGCGCCATTGTTTCGCGTGCTGTGTGGCATGTGGCACCGTCTTGTTGAAACCACATATCATGCAAGTCAAGAACTTCCATTTCGGGCAAAAAAAAGTTTGTTATCATCGCTCGGTAGCGTTCACCATTGACAGTAACGCTGCGATTCGCATCATCTTTGAAGAAATATGGCCCAATAATGCCGCCGGCCCATAAACCGCACCAAACAGTGGCTTTTTCGGGATGCATTGGTAGCTGTTGCAATGCTTCTGGCTGATCTTCACTCCAAATGCGGCAATTTTGCTTATTTACGTACCCATTCAACCAAAAATGAGCCTCATCGCTGAACACAATTTTTCGATAAAAAAGCGGATCCTCGGCCAGCTTTCCAAGAGCCCATTCACCAAAAATTCGGCGTTGTGGTACGTCGGCTGGCTTTAGTTCTTGCACCAGCTGTACCTTAAAAGGCTTTACGCCCAAATCCTTCCGCAAAATTTTCCACGTAGTGCTGTAACAAAGGCCTAACTGCTGGGAACGGCGCCGAATCGACATTTCGCGGTCTTCTGTCACACTAGCTGATACGGCCGCAATATTTTCTTCACTACGCACAGTACGTAAACGTGTTGGTGGTTTAATGTCCAACAAAGTAAATTTGGTGCGAAATTTGGTCACAATCTTCCGAATAGACTGCTCAGAAGGTCGAGAATGCCGATCATAAAATGGAAGCAGCGCGCGATGAACATTTCGAACCGAGCACGAATTTTGATAGTAAAATTCAATAATTTGCAAGCGTTGTTCATTTGTAAGACGATCCATGGTTAAATTGCAAACCAAACTGAAGCTGTTTGACAGTGACACAAGGTACTTAACACACGTCAGCTGTCAAAACCAGTGTTGCCAAAACCAAACCAGCTAAAAAATCACCCGTTATATACCTACATAGGTATATGGGTACGTGTACAAGTTTCTGGTTAGAAATTGTGTCCGATTTAGGAAATGAAAAAAAAGGACGAGGAGAGATTTTGCAATGCGCACTATATTTAACCACATAAGGATGATTATAGAGATGGATAATACGCTTCTCTTCTTTTATTTTGCCTTAAACGTACGTGATTAGATACCAAAATTATAAACTCACCATCATTTTATTACATTCTGTGGTTCTTCTTCTTTGGTCGAGAAAGTCGAAAACCATATTAAGTGAATAAAATTTAAATAATGAAAACTGACACTATAGGTACACTATTATGCATTAAACAGGTTACAAAATAAAAAAAAAAATTAAAATTAAAAAATAAAACACATGTTAAAATAAAACACCACGTCCCAAAATCACTTGGGATAAAGTTAACAACTGTAAAATAGCTACATATTGAAGATTCATGTAAATGCTTGAAATATGTTATGATATCTTGAATGAGAAAATGTTAAAAAAGTCAAAGTTCTAAGTTAAAAGTCAAAGTTTAAAAAAATGTTACTTCATTATTTTGAAATGCAATATTGTTTTAACGATATAGAAGCACCAGATTATAAAAAAAAAATATGTGAGTGCCGGGACTCACGGTTAAATATGTGTAAACATCAACGTTTGTCCAAGTGCCTGATTTTTGTTACTGAACGTCATCAAAAGAAACATATTGAATAATTAACACTACATTAACTATCTGTAGGTAGGCAGTGCTTAAAAAGCTTAGTGTTGAAAGAACGGCAGCGAAATACCCAGTGGGGGAACCGCTGTAACGAAATTTCCAAGTACTAAAAGGCTGGTGGTGAAGTGTCCAACGAACGATGAAGGTTCGGTACTGACAGGTCCTGCTTCGTAGTTCACTCTCAACTTTAAGATGACTTCACATTACACATGGTTATTGTATATGGTAATCACTCTCTGAGCATCGACAAACAACAACTGTCAGCGGAGAGCACTAAAATCGTGGTTTCAATTTAATGACACCGTATCTACCCAAATTCCAAAGGAACTTAATGGTTTGACTGACAGGGGCCGAATTAAAATATCCAGTTAGAACTGTTAACGAACTTGCAACCCTTATGAAACTCCATCTTTTCATCGAGTAAAACTTACAAAAAGTTCAATCTTAATTTTATACTGAATGAACCTCAAATGAATGTCACTATATGAGATAGCCAGCGAATTATATATCTTGAGTTTTTAGAATATTTAGTTGCAGTTGCTGTCAGTGGAAATCACTAAAATCGCAGTTTCAATCGATTGACACCATCAATCGCCTATGGAATTGGACGCTGTGATTTTTAATGAATGTTAACTTTGTGCAAGTACAAAAGTAGCCGATAACTCTGCAATTTGTTCAACCTCAGCTATTTTGTATATCCCAGCCACCTAGGTCCCTCGCCTACGTGCCTAAAAATTCCAGGAAGAAATTGCATCGTTTAAAAGCAGTATAATGTAAACGTAGAATTTAAGTTCAGATTTGTATCACTGAACGCACCCGATATCCTACCATACCTACAGCCATTGATCTACCATACCTACAGTCAATTGTCAATCCCTACAGCTGACTATTATTATTTTTGTTTTGATTTTGTTTTCTTTTTAATTACTTGTGTCGCGTCCATTTTGTTCGGGGAATAATTAAAAATTAAAGAAAAAAATATAAAAATATAAGTGTTAAAATGATAAAATCGTCGGTCGCGCTAAAAACAATTTGCTTTCGTCGTTGGCAAAAACAATATAAATGAGTGATCGCGATAAAGTATAATTTAATTGTCGGTCGCGTTAAAATCAATTTGTTTTGGTCGGGGCAAATCAGATTGCGTAACGTAACGTGCTAGAACGTAAAGTGCGCGACGTAACGTTGCACAAGAACGTTCACGTTTTTTTTTCACTCTACCTCCAGCATAGATGTTTATACATCAAAAATCGATTTAGCCAAAAAGAATAATTAACAAAGAATATATTCAAAAATATGTAAAAATGTGTGTTTTTTTCTATTATTGGGTGCTGTGATGCATTAAATTTACCACTCAAATGCAGCGCTGAATGAATTTTAGGCCTTTACAATATAAAAAAAAACATGCTTGGCATATTTGCTCTTACTTATTTTTTGATAAATTCTTTGTTAATTATTCCTTTTGTTATAATTTGTCGCTACAGGCAACAATAAATGACTTAAGAACATGATATAAAAAAAAAAAAAAACGTAGGCGCAACATTTTAAACAGCACGATGATGTTAAAGTGTTAGCATGATACTAGTTAACACTTTACTAACTTTAAAACTCTTTACTAAAATGTTGTTAGTTTTAAACACTTTTTAACTAGTATCATACTAAACCTATTTTCTTACAAAACTCAAGCTGAACGCGCCTAAAACAGTGACATTTTGTGCAAAAAATGAAGCAAACATACCTTTTTAAAAATTTTCTATGTCAAAGTGACATATGGATTTAGTAATATGTTAAAAAGATAAAACAGCAATCCGGCGATTTTAACTTTAGTAAAATGTTAAAAGATAGCATCATGTTAACCTCCTTTAAAATTATTAAAATCCTCTTTTTAAGCTAGTATCTAAAAATGATTTAACACTTTACTAAATCGTCTAAAATTTTGCGCCATAGCCTTTAGGGTTTGGAAAATCTATATTTTACATGTACTGTTTTTCCTAAAATTCATTAATCCGAAGTTATAAAAGTCCAAACTTTTTCTCATTTCTTTTACAGTTTTATTGTTAAAAAAGCTAAATAAAAAAAAAAAAAAAACTAAGGAACACTACCCCTAGAGAAAGGTATGTTCTACCTAGTGTAATTTTTATATTGTCTTTACCACATTTATTGTGACCTATATCCCCTCCTAAAAAATTTAAATTTTCAAATTTTAAAAAGTTATTTTTAAAAATATAATGAGATACAATTTTAAAAGAATAATGGATATCGTGGATATTATGTCGAAATCCTGTTATTAAAACCTCGACATTTTTTTAAAAAAACCAAGACTTGACTTATAGCAAGTGAAAACCGTACTCGATTTTCTTCTCTATTCCTCAATAATTTCCTCGTATCTCAAACCACCTTCTTCCGTCATTATATAATTTTTTTCATATTTTCTCGATTTTATCTTAGTCTCGAAAATTTTCTCGACTTTTATGCTCGTGCAACCACTCGCATTTTCATAGCCTTACATTTTCCTAGCTTAAACCAATTTCTCCATCGAACATACCACAATCAGACACATTCATAACATTTAATTCAGCCATTCGTTTTCGTCTTGATTACCGGTCACAGGATCATGGCTTCATAGAAAGGTACTTGTTCTCTTAGAAAACCTCCATTGTTGAATCTCAACAAAATTTTACTTTCACTATCACAATCACTCAACAAGTTCTTGAATTTTTTTTTTTTTTTTTCAAAATTTGTCGAATCTTAATGGCTGACCCATTCAGACCCATGCTAATCAAATTTTTCGAGAAAAATAAAACCGGCATTCTTCTATAGTTAGCAGAAAATACTCGCTGGTGGTGATTCGAATTGCGAATCCATCATTTAGAAAGTACTCTTTCGAGATGAGAAAGAAGAAGGCATATTTTTCAATAACGTGAACTCTACTTTGCTAATCAATTCTGATGGACTTTTAATAAATAATTTAAGAGTTAGACTTTGTGCACATGAATCATCTCGTCATAAATACGTACAATATTCATCGTGCAGTAAACAGTTCCTCCACACTTTGATATTTGCACCGGAAGCGTCATATTTAAAAGAAATACTGTTAATTTTCAATCAAAAACTTATTTTCTATCTATCCAACATTTTACCGAAATTTTCAGTAAACAAATGGGGGGCCAAAAGTCCCTTTTCTATTTAAAAAATAATCACGTTTTTAGACTCAAGAGGATTGAGAGATTTAGTAATGGAATACTAAATCGAACGGCGATCGATTATTTTTTGGAAAATGGCCACACAACCAAAATATCTTTCTATACCTAATTGTTCAGGAAATAAACTCTTATTTTTATTTTATTCCAATAGTTTGTATCTCTTCGTTAAAAAGTTATAACAGATTTAAATAGAAAACAGGCTTTTATGTTGCCCTTATGTAACTAGTAGATACGTGCTCACGTTTTTTTTTTAAAGAAAAATTAGTTAAACATAACATTAATATGTAAGGTAAGTGACCCAAATAAGGCCCACCTTATTGATATTCTTCAATAAAGTTCATGGTTATTTAAATAATGTAGTAAACTGACAATATTACTTAAAAAACTTATATTTATTTTTTCTTTTAATTCAAAATAAAACACATTTTGTGGGCATTTTGAAAAACTTTACGTTGGGTTTCATTAAGAACACGTGGTCCTAGTAACGCTTGCAAACTATTTTCCTGAATTACTTTGGTTTTCGTGATAGAAAAAGTGTGTTTTATGAAAAAAATTGATAACACAACTAATTTTAACAAAAACTATATTTATAAAGTGGACACCAGATTATAAAAAAAAATTAATTACCTATAATTGAACAAACAAATAAAGCAAACCAAAAAATTATCTTAGGGCCAGTTTAACAGTCGAAACTTACCGGAATATGGCACTTAAGTTTCCTATATTAGGACTTTAAGGTAAGTTTCATAACCAGCGTAAGTGGAACTTAAGTCACCAACATCGGAGAGTTAAGTGCCATTTATTCAGGTAAGTGCGTGCACTGTTATATTGCGCTTTGATATTTCACATTGCCAACTTAAATGCCACTTTTGTGAATGTGAAAACGGCCTTTAATCTTTCTTATAAAAATAACAAATAATATAAAAAATTTCAAGGAAATCAGTTAAATACTTTCTGAGATTACGCGTGACAAAGTAAATATTTGTTTCGTCTTAAAATAATAGTAATGAAGTAATGATTCACCGATCGACCCGCACTGCAGTACGGCCAACAATTTGCGGCTTGTGTCCTGTGACGAAAACTCTCAGCTTACGCCTCGTGTGTGATTGTCCATTGAAACAAATTTGAGAAACATACAAGCTGCACAAAAGCCACAAATAACCGTAGTAGGCGTCTATATCACAAGACAATTCATGTGCAGAAAGCCTAAAAATTAAAGTATGTGAACCGGATGCTGTGTTGTTTTAATTTGCTATTTACGACTAAAGTCCGCCTGAGTCCTCCTCTTACCTCTTCAGATCAGCCGCTGGAATTTTCTCTTTGGTTGAAATCGCCTGTCTATAATATCACTTTGGAACCGCCTGTTCCACTCGCTTAAAAATCCCTTGAAAATCTTATTCTGCAAAATGGTGGTTAAGTAATTAGTTACACAATAATGGTTGATAGGGCCATGCTTGCCTTCAACTTCGGTAGTGCTGATTTTGCAGCCACAATGAACAAGGGAGGAAAAAGATGGAATGGCTGCAGTAAACATCGAAAGTATGACTAAAAAGCGAGAGAGAAAGCCAAGTGAGTGCGCTACCACCAAGTTTAAGCTGCTGAGCTGATCATTACTTCAATTAAAACCCACAGAGCTCATAAGTACCTTTACCTACTCGATATAGCTTAAAATTCGGCTTTGGACTTTGCGGCAACCGAGCTTAAAACATATATCGATTCCATAATTTTAGTTTTTTTTTTTTTTTTTTTTTAATGCAGATGGGGCCACGAATATGTTTAGATATGGAAAATTGCAAAGGGAACTTTGTGCCCAGTACTTGGGTCTATAGGGTTAAATTGTTCGGCACATTTCATCAAAACAAAAACCCAAACAGAGAGAATTTTGTATGTGAAATAAATCCAAGAGGTAACACCTTCACGAAACTCCAATTTCTTATCCGAAGAACGTATTTTGAATCAAAAATTATATATATTTTACACTTTTCTTTCACTCATATTAGATTAGGACTTTTCTCTCGGGTATCTGAATTCCGCTTCACAAAAACTGCTAAGAATGCATTGTTGTTAAAAATCATCCATCGTATTATTTTTTTTGTGTGTAGATAAAAACAACTCGACACAAATTTATCTTAATTCCTCTCCGAATAAAAACATTTGATGATTATATTATATAGATAACCCCAGTTCGGCCATGTCAAACACAAATCCCATCCCAAAGTACCTTTTCCCACATGTAATATTTAATTCTATTAATTACTTGAAACAATTGTCATTACAATTCGAACCCACCCATCCTATAAATGGCAGATTACCAAAACCCCCCAGGGAAAATTCTTTCTTTAAACAGCAAAAATTAGAAAGCAAAGTCTCGTCTCTGCCCAAAAAACCAAAACCTAAACCAAAACACAGAACTCGCCTTGATCCCCCATTATACACCGCATAGACAGCATCATTCGAGGGCTATGTATATAAGGAGGGGGAAAATTAAACCGCCAAAGAAGCAAAGGAGCATTCAAACGCAACAGAGGATAATAATTCGTTTTCTTTTACCTGTGGCAATCACGTGGATATCCTGATTACATTCCAACTGAACTTTTAATAATTTAAAGGCTCAGTGGTAGACAAATGGTAAACGGAAATAATCATGTTTCGCCTGAAGCCAAATCAAGACAAAGAATTTGGAAACACAGCCAACAAAAAAAAAAAACGAAAAACGAAAAAATTAAAACTAAAGGGACGAAAATTTCAATGGATGTTTTCCGCTGCTGCCATATTGTACATAAAATGTAACATAAAATGTTTTACACATACCTAAACACATCGAAAAAAAAACTGAAATATTAAAAAAAAAAAAATATCAACAGGGGTTATTTCCGCTCATACATACCTTCATACGTAGGTACTTGTATAAGCCCACACTCGGAATAAAATATCTAATAAACAGAAATTCCGTTTTAGAAGTCTGAAACTTCCAAACACGAAAATTATTTTTAAAATGTTCCAACTTCCAACGGAGGATCAGCAAAAAACAGAGGAAACGGATGTGGAATTTATACCTTCATGGCAGGACGTTGGGGCACAATTCAAAGGTATATATATGGGTCGGCTTAGAACTTTTGCTTACGAATTTCTACTTGGCAGAGGGCAGAGAGTCGGAACCTTGGAACATTGTTATATTATTCCTTAAAAATGTACCTACAACCTCCATTCCACACATATACATAGGTAAGGTAGGCAGGAAAGTTGCGATTTGTTTTTTTTTTGGCATTTGTTTTAATTTTTTGTTCAAATGTTCGACCTCGACCTGCCCAAAAAATAAAATATTTAAACAAAATATTATGATGGAAAAATATGTTTTCCCGAGGCGTTTTGTGAATGTTTCATGTTCTGCCAACATTTTAATTACATTTTTTGTGCACTACCTGCCGAAACCAATATTTTGGTGTTCCAAAGAAAAGGTCATAACTCACAAGAACAACTTTTGGGAACTTTTTTTTTGTTTTGGATAAAATAATAATCTTTCTTTCACGAATCATACGGACATCAAGTCGCAAAATTTTAAACGATTAAGTATCGTGTTAAAGCATTTTTAGTATGAAGCTAAGTTAAAAAGACGATTTTCCAAATTTTAAATGAGTTAGCATCGTACTGTATTCTTAACATTTAACTAAATTTGTAATCAGCAAATGGCAATTTTCATGTTTTTAGTATCATACTTACTCCATAATGTCATTCTGACAGTACAATAAAATGTGAAAAGGTTTGTTTGATTACTTTTTTGCATGGACTGTCACTGTTTTAGCTGTGTTCAGCTGGAGTTAATTAAGAACACAGGCAGAGGTGGTACTAGACCAAAATGAGACATGTGCGAGATTAAATTTGCGGGGTACCTGGAAAAATGATTTCAGACTGCATCATTACGAAAAAGAAGGTATTTACACAACTTTCATACAAACTTGCGCTTACACTATTGTCATCAAATCTTCCAATAAATTTAAATTGAAAACTGTTAAAACTGATTTAAGACAATAATTTCAAACTTTTTAAGCGTTTTCTAATTTGCATGTAAAGGGTTTTCCAATAAGAGGTGTTGTTTTGAATAGCCCGCTATTTCGGTTGCTGTCACTTTTGAAGCTGTCATTTTTTGACATTTGACAAGTAAAAACTACGCCATTAATAAAAATGGAACGATACACGCTTCAACTTCCCATTGAAATTATTAAAATTCACTATAAAAATGGTGAAAATTTGGCAGAGACGGTTCGTAAAACTAAAACATTTTTGGGTCGTCGTGAAGCACCTTGTCGGACCGCAATACAGAAATTGGTGAACAAATTCGAGCTGTTGGGACAAGTTAGTGATGTGAAGAATAAAACCCGTGCACGTCGCTCAAGAACAACTGAGAATATTGCTGTTGCAGCCGAAAGTGTTGAAGAAAACCCAGGTTTGTCCATTCCTCGTCGTTCTTTGGAATTATGCATTCCACAAACGTCATTACACCGTATTTTGTATAAAGACTTGGGTCTTAAGGCTTATAAAGTTCAGTTAACACAAGAACTCAAGCCGGCTGATCATCAAAAACGTCGTGTCTTTGCTGATTGGGTCCTTGAAATGCATGAAAATGATCCGGAATTTCATCGAAAAATCATCTTGACTGATGAGGCCCATTTCCACCTCGGAGGCTACGTCAACAAGCAAAACTGTCGCATCTGGGGCTCGGAAAACCCAAGAGTTATTGTTGAAAAGCCTCTCCATCCTCAACGCGTGACTGTGTGGTACGGCTTATGGTCCGGCGGGGTCATTGGACCTTACTTTTTCGAAAATGAGGCTGGAGCAACAGTTACGGTCAATGGATTGCGCTATCGAGAGATGATTAATGATTTTTTATGGCCGGAATTGGATGGTATTGATCTGGACAACGTTTACTTTCAACAAGACGGCGCTACGTGCCACACAAGCAATGAAACCATCGATCTTTTACGGGAAAAGTTTCCGGACCGTGTTATCTCTCGAAGAGGTGATCACAATTGGCCACCGAGATCTTGTGATTTAACACCTTGCGACTTCTTCCTTTGCAGCCACGTGAAAGATAAGGTCTACGCCAACAGCCCAGCGTCGATTCAAGACCTCAAAGATGGAATTCGTGAGGCTATCGAGGACATAGGGCAGCCACTTTGCGATTTGGTTATGGAAAATTTCATGAAAAGGATATGGTGCTGTAAGCGTGGTCGTGGCGGCCATTTGGCTGATGTTGTGTTCCATTCCGATCATTTATCTCAAAAAATGCCATTTTTCTTTGAATATCAAAATAACACCTCTTATTGGAAAACCCTTTATAACAAAAAAAAAAAATAATAAGATCACCTTCGGAATACTGAATAAACGAAAATTTAAATAATTAGTAGGCAACCGATAGAAAATAAATCTTTTTACAACTGATATTAAAGTTGAAATGGCAATATGACTGACTATTTAAAAACAATAGTAATAACAAAAAAATTATGAGTTGGAAAACAACTCAGAACAGTTTTCTTTCATCAACTCAATTTAGAAGACATAAAAATCAATTTAAATAAAATATTTTATTTTGTAAATTTTAGATTGCAGTTATACCATATTTTTTAAAATCATCTTGATGTCATTTTTCATTTCATTTTTACCTCAAATTCGATTATTTAGTGAATAATTTTCTTCATAGCACCTACATACTTACCCCTATTTTTTACATAAAAATAAAAACAACAAAATATTAATTCAAAGTTTTATTATATTTATGTACGTGCATATTAACATTTCACAATTAGTTTTTAAGCATAAACATGTTGAAAAATACATTAAGAAGAAAAAACTATAGAAATATAAATTTCCTGCTCTTAGCATGACTAAATTCCTCAATAAGTCTATTGCAGTGGCGCACCCATGGGGGGGGGGGGGGGCTCAGGGGCTTATTATTGAATCAAATGTGGAATGCTGAAACCGAAGTAACTATGCCAAAAACTTTTTAAGCTTCTTTTAGCACTGACGTCATCAGAGCCAGAACGTTTTGTTTTCCACTTTGAGACGGTTAAAAACGTGGCTGATTAGCGGAAGATTAGCTTTTTTGAATATTCACAAAGAAATTGATGTTATCCCTGAAGATGTGGTGAATCAATTAGCCAATCAAAAAAAGGAGAATGGATTTAATTTTTTCACAAAATTTTACTACCTAAATTTGTTATTTCAAACTAAAAAAATATCAACAAGTTTTAAAAAAAAAAAATATCTCTATTTGTAAAGAAAAAATATGAAATAACAAATATTGTTTTTTTATTTTTACGTTTTCTTATTGAAATTTTACTTCTTATTCATATGAGGTATGGTTAATAATAAGAAAGGCTCTCATTTTTTGTGCTAGTCTTAGCCATACCTTAAAAAAAAATCTCTACCTTAATTGAGACTGAGCCCCCCCCCCCCCTGCTTACGCTACTGGTCTATTGTCATCGATTTTGGAAGCTATAACCGCTTCGACAGATAAAACCCCCAGAGCTGAAAGCCTTTCTTGCCACATTTTACTGCTCAAATATGTTTTAATTGATTTCAATTTTGAAAACTACATTCAGTGGAGGCTGTACTAACAAGGTATTTGGATAAATTTCATTTAGGTTGTTTTCTGTTATGTATTGGACCAGCTTATGTCTTTAATACAATCAGGTAAATAGTTTGCAAATCTTCATATAATTTATAGGGTTGGAAATCACTACTCTCACCCACTCGGAGGACCGTATGTAAATCCTGACAATTTTTTATTACATCTTCTTTTGAAAGAGATCTTAGGTTCTTGAAATCATACAGAAAACCAAAATGTTCAAAATGTTGATTCAATGAAACAAATCTGGAGTGCATGTTGCTTATAATAGAGTCGATCATAGTGAAGTAAAATATAAGCAGATTTCAACTCAACTCCACCCAGTCATTGAAATCGGCGGGGCCCCTCGAAGCGCGGGGCCCTGTGCGGTGACACAGTTCGCACACCCCTTCCACCGCCTCTGTTTCGATGCAACCCTAAAAAGGGCTTTGGATAAATATATTTCCGCAACCAAGCCTTGTAAGGGGTTGTAGTTTTCAGTTGCGTATAGAAAACTAACAGGCCTTTCTGCCGATAAAAATTACAAAATGTTGCCATCATTGGTTCTCGAATATATTGACATCTAAAATGATATTACTTTGTGTACTTCGATCCAACCTTAAAAAGGGTGTCGATGGCGATATTTCCGCAACGAAGCCTTAAAAGGGGTTGCGGTTTGCAGTGGCGAATAGCAAATTAACGGATCTTTCCAGCGACGTAAAAATTTCGCCAAACTTTTTCCAAAATTTTTGTATTGATTTTTGAAAAAAAAGATGGACTAGCTTTTAAAAAATGTTTCCAAAACCCATCGAGCTTTACATCAAAAGAAAGGTCTTTTCAAACTCTATCCGCACGTCTAAGCCAAAACCGTGTGGAAGGTCTGGTTCTCGAAATATTTTCATCCAGATTATTGTTCGATTTTACTGAATTTCTGTCCAAAACGTTCAAAAGAATTTGTGTTTGGATAGCGATATTTCCGTAATCGAGCCTCAAAATGGGTTGCGGTTTCCACAATTATGAGTTAAATTTTTAAGAACTTTCTAAAACTCAAAACCAAAATACTCTTTGAGGTTTGGTTCTCGAAATATTTGCATCCAAAGTCAAATTAGTGTGTTTCGATATAGTGGGTACCGTTACCGGACACAACCTGTTGAAGTAGGTACCACAAAAAGAAGCTGAGGCTCAGAACGGATGATTTATGTAGAGGTTGTGGCGATGAAGAGGCACAGAAGGACTCTTCTCATTTTGTATGTCACTGCCCAGCAGTCTCGCAACTAAGAAACAAACACCTAGGAAGCTATTTCTTTAATAATTTAACTAACTAACTTATCTCGTGTGAGACTATAGGAATTCATTAATGTCTCTTAATGGCTTGATAATCCATGAACATGTATAGGTTAACTTACTAGGAGCGTCCAATCCTCCAGGGTTATCACAAGGGATAGGCATTATATCTTCTATCAGCCCAATAACCTAACTAGTATCATGCTAACACCTTAACATCAGGCTGTGTTGCATCGTCAAAACGCAACTGACGTCACCACAAGGAAAGCAGAGAATATCAGCCCATGCAAAGCCGAGTAATTTTTCTTAAACGTCAACCAACCACTTGTCACTTTCTTGTCAATCTTGTCACTTATATCAATCATTTTCATCGTCAAGAATAAAGTGTGCATTAAAAATTTACAAATTTTGTTGTGTTTTTTCTTTATTTGCAAAGTTTTTAAACTTAAAAATTATTAAAAATAATAAAAAGGCTCTACAGCTGATACATTATGGTCCTTCGAGCCGGATATTACGATGGGTAGGACAAACTACGTTGATCGGTGGAAAGCCATCCAATTAAGTTTGCAGACTTTTTGGCATCATTGGCAGCCCGAATACTTGGCCCGTCTACAACAACGTCCGAAATGGCTGAAGCCACAGCCACGAATTAAAATTGAAGACCTGGTTTTAATTAAAAATGAGAGACTTCCCCCGACAAAATGGAATTTGGGACGAGTTCTAGAAACCTTCCCAGGGTGAGCATGTTTTTAATTGAAACAAAATTGCACGAATCGATCGACTGAACGTATGCTGGTTAGGTATTGAAGAAATTAAATAATAAATTATCAGTTTATTAAAACGTCTAAAAATCAATGGAAAAGGGTACAAAATATCAAATGCATTATTTTAAATATGTGTTTTTGAAATTTTGCAATGCCTTTATTATTTGCAATAGATAAGGTGATATGAAACTGTCATCATTTTGCAATATTTAAATGATAATTTAGATTAGATAGCGGAGAGTGTTTTGAGAAAAAATCTGAATTACCAACAAATTAAAAAAGCCATTATTCAAAGTTATGAAACTGAAAATGTTCGTTTTTTTTTTTAATTCATTGGAACAGATCGAATTTCATTTCGATGTAGTTCTCGGTTCTCGTACTCATCTTCATCGTCCTCACAATTACTGAATATTCCCTTGAAATGCAGTTGTTTTTGTGGTGCTTGTCTCTGTATAGATTGAACAATTTCGGCGCAATATTGACAGTGACAGCCATTTCTTGATGAATAATCTCTGATTCCAATTTTCCAGGTTCGGTTAATTGAAATAGATATATAAATACTTGTTCTCAGTCTCGATGCATAAATTTGGTCTTATGTTTGTTTTTTATTAGCACTTTATGCATCTTTCAACATTCGCAAACAAAAGTGTGCAACCCAGCACACGTGCTAATATTGTTGTCAACTCTTTAAAATGACCGTACGGTTAAAACCATTCAAACGATACAGACGAATAAATTTTTGGTCAAAAATCTGCAACGCAGTTTTCTTACAATTTACATTAGTCATTGTATAGGGTGATTTTTTAGCTGGTTTGGTTTTGGCAACACTGGTTTTGACAGCTGACGTGTGTTTAGTACCTTGTGTCACTGTCAAACAGCTTCAGTTTGGTTTGCAATTTAACCATGGATCGTCTTACAAATGAACAACGCTTGCAAATTATTGAATTTTACTATCAAAATTCGTGCTCGGTTCGAAATGTTCATCGCGCGCTGCTTGTGTTCAGCGATGAGGCTCATTTTTGGTTGAATGGGTACGTAAATAAGCAAAATTGCCGCATTTGGAGTGAAGATCAGCCAGAAGCATTGCAACAGCTACCAATGCATCCCGAAAAAGCCACTGTTTGGTGCGGTTTATGGGCCGGCGGCATTATTGGGCCTATTTCTTCAAAGATGATGCGAATCGCAGCGTTACTGTCAATGGTGAACGCTACCGAGCGATGATAACAAACTTTTTTTTGCCCGAAATGGAAGTTCTTGACTTGCATGATATGTGGTTTCAACAAGACGGTGCCACATGCCACACAGCACGCGAAACAATGGCGCAATTGCGAGGCGAGTTTGGTGAACAGTTAATTTCACGTTTCGGGCCGGTCAATTGGCCGCCTAGATCGTGCGATTTGACACCATTAGATTATTTTTTGTGGGGGTATGTCAAGGCTAATGTCTATAGGGACAAGCCCGCTTCGATTGACGCACTGGAAGCCAACATCCATGCATTCATTCGTGAGATACCGGCCGATATGTGTGAAAGAGTATGCCAAAATTGGACTCAGCGGATGGGCTACCTGAGACGCAGCCGCGGTCAACATTAGCATGAAATTATCTTTAAACATTAAATTGCAAGGTTCAAACTATCGATTCAAATAAATATTTCATTCATTTTTTCGAATTTTTTGTTTTTTTTTTTAAAAAAGTTCTAAACCTCTTAAAAAATCACCCATTAGTTACAAAGTTTAATCAAAATCGTTAGAGCCGTTTTCGAGAAAATTAAAAAAAAAAAAACCGCTTAACGCACAGGTGCTTAGGCGCATAGGTCCAACGGACCGATGGACGGCATGACGGAAGCCACTTTTTCGGACTTCTCGATCATAGTATTGTTAGCTTTGATTACAATCTCGATTTCTTACCAATACTTGCCCCATAGACCAAGTAAATAAGCAATTTTGCAAATCGCCGTTTCACCTTTTCAAAAGTGATTTTAAGCTGAACCAAGCGTCCAAAAGTGACAATATGGCCCTCCACCGGTGGGCATACCTCGGGCACACAGAGTTTTTTTCAAGTCACCTAAAGCGCGTTGATGCACTCCTGCTTTTAAGGAGTGACTCTAGGCATGCTAATTCTAACAGTTTTGGTTTATAAAGGTACTGATTATGCGGCTGCTCAGGGCCAGGGTCCTAAGCCAGTGTCCACACTTCGAGCACTCAGAGTTTTTTGTTGGTCATTATTTGTCAGTCATGTAAGCAAATTCAGCATAATACTTTTGCCCATATTTTAATTTTCCGTCCACCTTAAAATTTCAGCTAAAAATTTGTATGCTTTGAAAGCCTCCCTTAACAGCATCTGTCACTTGCTCTCTTTCAAAATTTGTGTATTACTTCCTGCAGTTTATTAATTTCTACTCATAAAATATAAGCAAATCCTGACAAAAGAACTTTTATTTATATTTCGACTTGAGAAAACACTTTCACTCTTTGTAACACTTTCATTTCCTTTATTATAAATATAGATACAAAACTTCAAGGGTTAGAGTAGCTGAAAACCATCAAAATTCTGGAGCGTGCTTAAAAAAATAAATAATCTGTACAAAAAAGAAACTCTAAAAATAAGCCCTTAAACAGAAGGGGTTGGTTCTGGTTTGGTTGTATAGATTTCAAGAGTGTAACACTGGTTGTCCGCCTTTGCTTTTTGATGGATTGTATCTTTCACGAACAGTTATTATTGATTGCCGATAAGGACACATCCATTGTTGCCATTGGAATTGTGCTACTGGAAGCGTGTCACGTTTTTGGTAAAGCAGATTAAGTGGTAATGTGTTCATCAGTTTGCCAGAATTCATCTTCCGGCAATCCACGTGTCCTTGTGCAAACACACACACACATACACAAACATACCCGGAACCGGCTCTTGGAGAGTACGGCGGCGGGACATCAAAATGATAGGTATACGCCAAAGGGAATTAAATCTATTTTTGTGAGGATTTGGGTGCTTATATATGTTTGTAGTAAAGATGAAGAAAATTCCATGGTAACTTTTGCTTGAGATAATAAATGATTGGTTGGTGGAAAATTACTGATGCATTAGATGATTACTGGAAAGAATTAAAAAAAAACTGCCAAAGGGTAGGATGAAATAGCTTGATGAAAGAATGTTTGATTTTAACACAAATTTCACGGAAATTCGAAAAACCATCGCTTTTAATAAATATTATTTGAGAGGCAGGGTTTATTTGAAATAACAGGTATGTACTAAAGAGTGTTCTTTTTAGACGTGTGGTTTTCAAGAAAAAATAAAACCCATATAATTTAATGTTAGCTTTATTATAAAGATAAGGGTTTGCCATAATGTTTTAAAAATGATTTTGGGTAAGTGGTCATCGCGACTGGCTCGAAAAAATTCCAGCCGAGAGGCTGAATTTTCGGCAACTTTTTGAAGCAATTGGGGCAATATGTCCGCAATAACGCGACGAATATTCTCTTTCAAGGCGTCAATCGTCTCAGGCTTATCTGCGTAGACAAGCTACTTCACATAACCCCACACAAAATAGCCCAGCGGTGTTAAATCGCACGATCTTGGAGGCCACGCCACATGCCCACAACGCGAGATAATATACGCTCACCAAAAGTTTCCTTCAATAAATTGATTGTTTCGTTGGCTGTATTTCATGTAGCGCGCGCCGCCGCCGCGCCATCTTGTTGGAACCAAAGGTCGTCCAGATCAACATCCTCCAATCCAGGCACGAAAAAGTCAGTAGTCATGGCTCTATAGCGTTCCCCATTGACTGTAACATTATCAATATAACGGCGCGCGTCTCTTCAATGGCTTGTAGATTAAGATCACTCCAAATACGACAATTTTGCTTATTAACGTACACATTCAACCAAAAATGAGCTTCATCGAATATTGGACGCAGCGCGCGATGTGTCGCGCGAACTGAACCATTATTTTGGTAATAAATTTGCACGATTTGCAAACGTTGTTCAAGAGTAAGTCTATTCATTAAGAAATGGCAAACCAAACTGAGCATAAATCAAGTGACAGCTGTCAAAAAGACAAACTCCGCCACAAGTCTAAAACTTAGACTACAAGTCTAAAAAAAACATCCTTTACTTACACATTGTTTCAAGTTACACATTTTGTTTCAATATTTTCAATTCTGTTTGATTATGAATATTATAGTAAGGGTTCCATATCACACAGCAATATTCTAAGATTGATCTAACATGAGAGTTGTACAGGGCTTTAGGGGTAAAAGGATCTTTAAAGTCTTTTGAATTTTGAGTCAAAAAATACAAGAAGCTTGCCCTAAACATGACGTGCGCTTCTTTCTTCAATAACCAGCACGTTGATGTCGCATAGAAATACAGAGTATTCAATGCCACAGTTAATAGGTGCATGTGTTATGGTGCACAGGTTTTTGGCCATGCTCAACTCGAAGAATTTGAAACGATTCAAAGGTATTTTTTCAAAAGAATATTTCGGTTACCTAAAGCAACTCCAACCTATGCTATTCATGTAGAATCCGGTATTCCTCCTGTTTTCATTCAAAATCTTAAGGCCCTTACAGATTATGTATAGTTAAAGTTATGAGAAGAAAAAATGGGCTCCACAAAACATTTATGTGAAGGCTACTTCAAACGAAAAATACACCCTTTAAAGAACTGAGCCAATTGGCTATAACCCACGACGCAAGCCTCTCTCTCAGCGAGAACAATTTAGATGAATGGCAAAATATTTTCGCTGATTTAATTGCAAAAATTGATGAAAAAATATATAGCCAACATTTGAACAGAGCTGTTTCGTCAGAGAGTAGAGATATTTATAAAACCTTAAATCACACACTAGCAACCGAAAACAACTATTTTTGCAATGAACTTTCAGTAGAAGCTATATAAAGTACTATCTTTAGAGTAAGGGTGGAGTTACTCAATTTAAATTATGTTCCTCATAGGTTGGATCTCTCTCAAAATTGTAATGTTTGTAATAGAAGAGAACTTGAAGATAGTAACCATTTCATAGCAGTTTAAGAAATCCGCCATCTTTACTTCCAAAAGAGCTATATGTCGAGAAGTCAGCTTATAAGTACCTATACTGAACGGTTCGTTAGGTCGGTCAATCCTGTTCAAATTTTGTAAACATGCTTTACTGTACCGTTACAGTTTCTAATACGTACCTCTACAGAACACTATTGCCATTCCACCAGTTAAATTTTTCCACTTTTTATGTTTCAAATCATTTTAAAATTGATAGTTTTTTGTTTCAAATCATTTTAAAATTGCAAAACCACTAAAATGTTCAATTCTACATTATAAGTTTCAACCTAATAAATAATATAATTTGTTAAAGCTTGTTTCAATACCTACAAGAACAACACTTGACATATTGTAGACTTAGTTAAACCATGAATTAACACAATTTATATTTTGCGAAGATGAAGAAATTTATTATTCTGTTTCAAAATTGTAATCCAATCATTATTTAATTTATTTAAATTTATAATATTTATCAAATTTATTTATGTGCTTCTATTCTATATTTCATAGTTTAAGAATTGTCAGTCAGGCAAACAACAGCAAAGCCATGTCCTTAATCTAAAGGTTCCAAAATATTGTACATATCTATTCAAATAAAGAATTGTATCTATCTACATACATATCTAAAGGGTTTTTCAACAGGGAAGCTACAAAAGTAGAGCAACAGGAACAGTTCTTTTTTTTCTCCAAAACTCTCTGCTGAAGGACATGGTTATCAATTTATCAATACTGTTTCGGAAGAAAATTGGCGAAAAATTGCGACAAAAAGAAAAATATTGGCATTTAGAGACGTTCAAGAACAATTATGGTTAGCTCTACATGACTCCGATAATTTATTCAGATCGTTTTGTAAAAGAAGACAATCATCAATTGATTTTATACATCTGTAGAATTTTAAACAGCCTGCAAATAGAAGCCGATCAGAATTTAGGAAAAATATCAGGTATGTCATAAATAAATAGTAGAAAAAGAAGTAGACCAAAATAACTTCCCTGGCGTACACCTGATGTTATCATAACTGGATTTGACAGCACTTGGTCGATGGATACAAACTGTATACGATTTTTTAGGCAAGTTACTGACCTACCACTTCAACATGTTAATATGAAAACCGAATCATTATAATTTTTTAATCAAAATAAAATTACTTAATTTATCGAAGGCCTTCCCAAAAACAGTGTAGATAACATCAATTTGATATCCTTCCTCAAGTTTATTTAAAATAAAGTTATAGACAAAATTGAAAAATTGGTAGTTATAAAGGGTGTTTTTTTTTAGACGTGTGGTTTTCAATCTGGCAATACTTTTTTCGGAGTTGATCTTTTTGACAACTGTCACTTGATTAACATTATTTAAACATAATGGCAAACCCTTATCTTTATAATTAAGCTGAGTTCTTGGCCATAACACGTTTAAAAAAAAACACCCTTTAGATTTTCCTGCAACAAATACACGTTGATATTGCGAAATATGTTCTTTATGAGTAGGAAAGTCAATTAACCATACACAATTTTTTCGAAGAGTTTTGGCGGGTATACACAAAAGTTTACAAATCGAACTATAGTTGAATATTTACTGCGTTTCTTCCACTCTGAATGAAGTTCACCACTGAACAGAAACCAGAGCTTTTAAAATTGTAAAATAGAGACTGAGAGAGAGAGAAGTTGCACATTTCTTAAGTACAATTGGGGGAATTCCATCAGAATCAGTGTTGTTATCGCAATTCAACTTTAAAAGACCTTCTTCGACCTCCTCATGAGAAAACAATTCGGTACGTATTGACAGCTGGTATGACACAATTTGTATACCATAAAATCAGGCTCAGTTTAATTTAAAAATTAATTGAATAAAATATGGTCTAACGGTAGATCACTCCATTTTTGTACGTCCCCAAATTATTAGTTTGAAGAAAATTTGTGTTTTTTTTTTTTAGTTACAAAACACACCTATACACACATTTTTTGTTAAAGTTGTGACACTTAACACTTTATGGATCCAAATAAATTATTCTGGATTACTTGGGGTTCCTTAAACCAATAGTTACGACTGGCTTGTTGGCATATTTTGTTATTAATAAAAATATAGTTCCTTAAAGCAGTTTAGCAGGACCTATACTTAAATTTGTTAACACAAAGTTTTTTTTTATTTTTTGTTATAAATATTCCATTAGCGTACGTTAATGTCATTGTAAAACTACATACGTTTCACATCTATTTAAAATTAATCAATTTCATAACTTTATGCAGGAAGAAAGATTTCAAAGACTGTCAATTTCACTGAGCATTTTTGTGTTGGCATAAAATCAGAGTATAATTTAATCCAACCATGCTGAATGAATCAGAACATACCTACAAAAAAACATTAATGTGGTATATGAACTCGAATTTATTCTGCACGATGCCATTTATATAGCAAAACCATTAAAAATAAAATTCACACAGTACTAATTAGTAGTGACATCTTTTAAATGGCTTTAAACTCAATTATGCTCACTTAGTGCGAAAACGTTTTGCCATTCTCATCCCGTCACCCTCCGCCAACACATGCGCCTCCATTCATGTCAACTATCGACCCAGGCAAATTGAAATAAAAAGTGGTCCCTTAAAAGTGCTTAATTTAATTTTCCATAATATATACACATACACAATGCAAACACTATAGTTTGTTCGGTTAAATGATACACACATTCCCACATTCATATAGGTATATCCTGTGTACACAAAAACCCTACGAATAGAATATGCACTCTCGATATGCGATGTGTTTTTTTTTTTTTTCTAACCGAGTGAAGTCCTTTGTAAAGTCCTCTTTCACAGACAACAACGCTTGCTATGCAAAATCAAGCGTATATATTCCTAGCATTATCACTAAAAGCCAGTCCATAGAGGAGGATGAAGCTAGGAAAGAAACCTGCTTGAAAATGCAAAAGAAATTTCCCAATTCACACCATAAAATCTTGACTCTCCTTCATGATGAAATTAGCCCATGGTGAATTTTAGCTGAAAGGACTCTCATTGGTATCCTTATACTCGTATTCTGTGTGTGCCATAAACAGTATGTAAAATGTGGGTTGGATTTTCTCCGGAGTGAAACCTTTTTGGCATATCCACTCACAACAACTCATACTTATGTGATAAGGGCAATTTCCCTTTCTGGTCTTTTGGTTTTCTAAAGAAAGTCCTTTAGCAAGGATACAAAACCGAAAAGAACAAAGTAGGTATACCTACCAACCTTCTATCAAAAAAAAAAAAAAAACCTGAACAAAGGATGCGGATGAAAATTAAACGTTTTACAGCAGCATCGTTTGTTTTTTTCCTTTCTCTCTTTCCCATGTCAGTTTCGTCAACTTTCTACTTGTCCCCAACATGTAAAACCAATTTTCACAAAAAAAAAAACACACCTTGTCATTCGTATCCTTATCCTTGTGCTTGTATTTTAAAGGAACACACATCAAAAGATCACCTTAGTTAGAAGCTATAGCTGACACTTCTTGCCGTTCATTCATGTAACAAAAAAAAAGGACAACGAGCTTATGGTCTTCATATACCTTAAGGTACACATTTTACTCAGACAAAGGGTCTCTAATTAAATTGATAAATAATAATATCATCCGCCCAAGGTTTCTCCAACTGAGAATTTTAATTCCATAAAAGTTTTCAAAGCTTTTTTATTTTTTTAAGGTTTTGACTCATTATTTATGTTTAAATACAAATAACAACTTAGGTATATGTAAACTGGGTGACAAGAAAAAAATAGTATGTGCGGGGGGTTCTATTTCCCCCTGTTTAGACAGGAGAGGCAATTTTCAAAAAAAAAATCGACTTGAAAAAGAAATAAAAAATAAAAACATTTTCAATTTAGATATGATGTTTAAACTTTTTTAAAATCAGAAATCCATTTTTTATTTTCCATCGATTGTTTTTAAAAAAATAATTTTCAAATTTAAAACCATTACAAAAATTATTCTCTTCTGTCAAGGCCAACACTAGACCACCGAGACTATCAGTAGATATCTGCAAGAAAATCTGCGGTGGGTGCTTTATTTTGGCCGAAACTTCTTTGCAAATATGCACTGTTTTAGCTACACAGCACTCACTTTGGGAATAAGTTTTCAATATTTCCCAACGTTTTTCAAGCGTAAAGTGACTCATTTCGTTCTGGGGAGGACTTTATGTCAAGATTTCGAGCGGGAAACAGCTGTCAGTGTCAATATTACCTATGATATAAAAAGAAACCACTAGTTAGCCCACGCGTTAAATAGGGTACTTCAACCGAGAAGGTAGCCTACTTCAACCGAGTAGATAGGCTACTCCAAATGAGTAGGTTGGCTACTTCTATAAAGTACGTTGGTTAAAGCAACCGTGTAGATTGGCTACTTCAACCGAGTAAGTATGTGAATTTAATCGAGTTCATTGGCTATTTCAACTAAGTTAGTTGTTTAAAGCAACCGAGTAGGTTGGCTACATCAATTAAGTAAGTTGCTTAAATCAACCGGGTAGCTTATATATTTCAATTGAATTAAGGTTAATAAAATAGCATATTAGCTGTTCCTAACTGAGTCGATAGGTTACTTCAAGTAAGTTCATTGGCTACTCCAACCGAGTTAATTGTTTAAACCAATTAAGTAGTTTGTTACGTTAAACGCGTATCTATATTAAAACTAAATAAGTTAGCCCGATTTAGTACAGAAAATACAATGATCAAAAAGATAGGCTACTGCAGCTAAATAAGTTTGCTAAAACAACCCCGTTAATTGTTTGCTCTAAGCGATGTAATAGTTCAATCTGACTTACTTCATGGGTTATTGCTTCCAGTAGTTTAAGACAAAACTAACCCATAAGTAGTTTAATGGAATTTAGTACCCTTTATCCGAATCAGAAATCAGTATGTTAAATTAAACAATTTTTTTTAATCCAACCTACTCGTGTAATATTAACCGGGGGAGTTTCGAGTTGTATATTGACCAAGTTCGTTGTTTAATTTTACACGAGTTTTACGTAATAATTAATCCATCATTTTTCTGCGTGTATAAACCAGGACTAAGCTGTATTTTTAAAACTTGGAACTTTGTAGTGTTTTAATTTTTTTTTCAAACTGCCTGAATTTGTTCATACATACATACTTAATTATAAAGGGTTTTCCAATAAGAGGTGTTATTTTGATATTCAAAGAAAAATGGCATTTTTTGAGATAAATGATCGGATGTTTATTTCATTATAAGGAGGAAGGTATGCCGTTAATAATGGAACACAACATCAGCCAAATGGCCGCCACGACCACGCTTACAGGACCATATCCTTTTCATGAAATTTTCCATAACCAAATCGCAAAGTGGCTGCCCTATGTCCTCGATAGCCTCACGAATTCCATCTTTGAGGTCTTGAATCGACGCTGGTCTGTTGGCGTAGACCTTATCTTTCACGTGGCCCCAAAGGAAGAAGTCGCAAGGTGTTAAATCACAAGATCTCGGTGGCCAATTGTGATCACCTCTTCGAGAGATAACACGGTCCGGAAACTTTTCCCGTAAAAGATCGATGGTTTCATTGCTTGTGTGGCACGTAGCGCCATCTTGTTGAAAGTAAACGTTGTCCAGATCAATACCATCCAATTCCGGCCATAAAAAATCATTAATCATCTCTCGATAGCGCAATCCATTGACCGTAACTGTTGCTCCAGCCTCATTTTCGAAGTAAGGTCCAATGACCCCGCCGGACCATAAACCGCACCAAACAGTCACGCGTTGAGGATGGAGAGGCTTTTCAACAATAACTATTGGGTTTTCCGAGCCGCAGATGCGACAGTTTTGCTTGTTGACATAGCCTCCGAGGTGGAAATGGGCCTCATCAGTCAAGATGATTTTTCGATGAAATTCCGGATCATTTTCATGCATTTCAAGGACCCAATCTGCAAAGACACGACGTTGTTGATGATCAGCCGGCTTGAGTTCTTGTGTTAACTGAACTTTATAAGCCTTAAGACCCAAGTCTTTATGCAAAATACGGTGTAATGACGTTTGTGGAATGCCTAATTCCAAAGAACGACGAGGAATGGACAAACCTGGGTTTTCTTCAACACTTTGGGCTACAACAGCAATATTCTCAGTTGTTCTTGAGCGACGTGCACGGGTTTTATTCTTCACATCACTAACTTGTCCCAACAGCTCGAATTTGTCCACCAATTTCTGTATTGCAGTCCGACAAGGTGCTTCACGACGACCCAAAAATGTTTTAGTTTTACGAACCGTCTCTGCCAAATTTTCACCATTTTTATAGTGAATTTTAATAATTTCAATGCGTTGTTGAAGCGTGTATCGTTCCATTTTTATTAATGGCGTAGTTTCTACTTGTCAAATGTCAAAAAATGACAGCTTCAAAAGTGACAGCTACCGAAATAGCGGGCTATTCAAAATAACACCTCTTATTGGAAAACCCTTTACATATATACCAATTAAAAACAGCTGTTAAAAAGGTCGTTTCCACAAAAGTTCAACCCAAATATTTTTGAACAAATCAGGAAAATTTGGCTGAACATAAAAGTTAAAAACTACCTATAAACAATGACAGCATGCAACGAAAACAAAAAAAAACGCGTCGCCACTTTCTATAGCTAATTTTAAATGTCGGTCCATATATACTTTCTCCTATAGCATCCTCCTATAAGAAAAACAAATCCCACACAATAGTATATTAGTGTAAAGAGGAAAATGCGTAAGGTTTCCATTCAAGCATTTGATTTTTCCGCCTTTATGGTTTCTAAATTTGATTCCAAAATTTCATTAAAATAAAAACGTTTATACAATAAAATGCAGAGGTGGTCAAAGTAACGCTCACGTAGATTACATATTTGTTTCCTATTAATCGTCTGAAAACTTAAAAAAAAATAATTCAAAAAAAAAGTATTTCCCATAATTACGAATACAAATTAAATTAAAATTTAAAATAACACAATCACTCACAAAAACCAGGCAGCAATGGCAAACATAAAACAACAAATCAGCATTTTTCATCAGAATAATATTAGTATTTGCTTCATGGCCTTCGACGAGCTTTGGCCTTTGCCATCAGGAACACAAGTATAGAGTATAGCAGTAGCAGAAAATGCCTTCATGCATTATTCATACTCATTGGGCGGGCGAGCACGAGCACATTCTGAATCTGACTCTATGCGCTTTGTTTTGGCTATATGCTCTGTATAAATACATTATTAATTTGTATCGTTAGATGATACGACTTTTATAAATCCCTCGCAATATAAATGCAATTCCCCACTACATCGTCGTTGGCCCTCTGCGCCTGAGACTTGAGCCAACCCCTTCGAGAATTGTGTTTTTATTTATTTTTATGTTGTCAGACTATATTATTAGAGGGGTGAATCCTCAACCGACCGACCACCCGCCCGCCAATAATCCTTAATAAAACCAAAGCTAGAGAAGGACGGCAACTACCTATTAATATCCCTCAGAGTGAAATCTGAAGAAACCCATAAACGACCTTTAGGAGACAAAAAACGTGGTCCCGGGGAAGTAATAAAAAATGATGTCTGTCCTGCGTGTATAACAAATTGAAAAAAAAAAAAAAAAAAAAATAGAAATCGAATTCATTTATTTATTTTTACTTCAAAATTGCGAAAAACCACTGCAACAACAAAGTGACTGTTAGATTGGGAATCTTTATGAACTGCTAACTGAAGCTTCCCTTAATGTGCACCAGGGGTACGATCTTTTTTATCCTCTTTCAAAGTGTTGCTATGTCAACCACAAAAAAAAAAAAAAAAAAAAATAGAAAAGAGCGTCGTCGTCGTCGTTTGTTCGGATAGAAAATATTGAAATTCAACCATGATAAAGCTGCACGGACCGAGTCTAATAAACTGCATCAAATTACATTGAACCCTTAAAGGACCCACCAGCCAGAGCAATGCACGTGGCTTTTCGAAACAATGCTTGTAGGTATTTGTACTTCTATACTTTTTCTTGATTTTACTATTAAGGTCTGTTTGATGAACAGAAAAATTAATTAAAAGATTAAAACTATTATAAGAATTGGAACTCGTGTATGAAAAATAATCTTCTCTATAAGGCCATATGTATTGGTTTCGTGTAAAAACAAATTGGAGGTTGTAATCAAAACTAAAACTACGATGATCGAGAACTCCGAAAAAGTGGGCGTTGGTCATGCCGTCCGTGTCCGTCAGTATGTACGTCTGTGCGTATGTGCGTGTACTGTGATTTGAGTTTTTGTTTAGCTCATCTAGAATGATGAGCTGGCATACAAAAATGTTGTTTTGTTTTTTTTTTTCAAATTTTCTCAAAAGCGACTCTATAGATTTTTATAAAACTTTGTACCTGGAATGCCCACAGTAATTGTAAGAAAAACTGTGCGAAAAATTCACATAAAGTAAAAAGGCATTACAACGTTTTTGAGAAAAATGGATTTTTGGCATATTCACGGATATATTTTTTTTTCAAAATTCGATCTAACCATCGAAAAGAAGAAACCCAAAAATAAGACCGTTTTCTAAAAAAAAAACGTGGAATGCCAGAACGCAGTTTCCTTAAAATCACTTTGGTCATTATAGGTGCGAAGTTTAATCAAAATTGTTATAGTTATTTTCGAGAAATTTTGAAAAAAAAACAAAATGTTTGTATTGCGGCTATCCGTTGGAGATGAGCTTATAGGTTTTTCGATAAGAGTCGTTAAAATTTGAAATGGAATAAAACAAGCTGTGTGAGAAATATTAACAAATTCTTTTTTTATTTGAAAGGCCCATGTATGCCATTATATATGGAATATGACATCGTTCAAATGCCCGCCTCGGATTCTTATGGTGGCAAGAGCAAGAATCCGAGTGGTCCAATTTTCAATGACTCTTCCGCATAGATCCGGCTGAATTTAAGCGATGGACTGTATGTTAATCTTAAGGGCATCGTTCAGTTGTGGTTTATTCTCATAGACACTTCAGGAAACCGAACAAGAAAAAGTCCATCGGGCTCAAATCGCATGACCTTGGTGGCCATTTCATGTCACCTCTGCGAGAGATATCATTACTCTCGAATCGTTCATGCAGAATGTCAATCGTGGTGTCGGTAGTGTAGCATGTAGCGCCGGCCGTCCTGCTTGACCCACATGCCGTTCACATGCATGTCATCCCATTTGAAATAAATTTTTTATCATCGAACAGTAGCGTTCTCCGTTGATGGCGATGGCAATGCCATTATCTACAGAGTGGACGCACGGACGCACAGACGCACAAACCGACGAACGGGCGGTATGACCAAACCCACTTTTTCAAACTTCTCAATCATCGTAGTTTTAGGAAAATTCAAAGCAACTTAAATCACGAGAGCAAGTTCGTGCTACCCAGTTGTGGATTTTATTTTATTACCAATACTTGTCCTATTAAGCAAGTTAAAAGAATCCCAAGGTAAAGGTTTTATTCATACATAAAAATGAATAATTTTTCATTTCAATTTAATTCAAAAAGTAAGCTATTCCTACTTGTAAGTGAACTTTTAAAGTTGAACTTTTTAAGCAAATTGTTAGCCCGCCCCTCTCTTGGTTGAGCCCTTGAAGACAAGCTCAAATGCATGTTTTCTTCACATGTATCATTGTTAAGTTGAGAAAAAGTTTATTCCTTATAATAATCTTATGCAACTTGCCTTCCCATAATAACCTCTATAGGTACCTACATCCTACACCCTCTAAATTCACATTCCGTCTATGCCTTTCTTTTCAAAGAAATTCCATGCATATTCTAAGTATACATTACCGCTATATGTAGGTATTCGCGACATTCTACATACTTTTTGTCTGTAGATATATGTATATAGGTAGCTATGTATGTGCACATATTTAGAATATTCATACCCTAAGGCAAAGGTCCTCAAAGACATCCGCTTTCCGCATGAACTTTGTTTCGTGTCGGTTGATACAATAATTCAACACACATGCTCGCAAATTTTTGAAATAATTTCTTTGTGGACAAAATCTTTAGCAAACATAAACTTTATCCTGCCACAAGGACATAATGAGAAATGAGGAAAAAAGAATCCATTAGCAGAATACGAATAGTGTGTCCACTACTTTGTATATAGCCAAACAATATCACGCTGGTCGCTAAATAATTACTTTAAACTCACACCCATTTATTGTGATACGAAAAACGAAAAGGACAAACATGGCGCGTCGCAATAATGTCCTTTGTCACCTCATGCCCTTAATGAATTCGCCAGTCCCAATTACGTTCAATCGGTGCGGACGAACCATTATACGAAGTACTTGTATTTGTCTAGTTATAGGGAGGGTAGCGGCAGCATCAGCGCAGGAGTCTGGATTTGGAGTCAGGAAGGCGAAGGACTATCACTATTAGAGGTATGAGAGGTATGGTATGATAAGCACAAACAAGGGGCATCCGTCGATGTCGTGTAAATATAAAAGATTCCTCTGAATGTGTGTCGCCATATGGTGCGAATAACCGCACAGACAAAATAGTCAAACATCGTATCTCGTATTATAGTGGTACCGGTGCCGTGCCGCGGCGAAGCGGAGAAATCTATTGTCACAGTGTAGCTATCAATTTTGGCAGTTTTTCGAAGGACAGCATTTGGTCATAATTGCCCAGATGAAAAAGAGTCCCGAACAATCTATTCTTTGTAGTGTTCAAGCCCAGCCATCGCAATCGCCATCGGCAGCCACCAAGCACACTATCTATCTATACCAAAAACTACAACTACAACACACAACACTAACTGCCTACATATCTATACATTTTTTTTTCTTTTTCTCTCTCTCACTCTTCCCCCTTTGTACGATTAATGATTCATTGTGCAGCAAGGACATAAGTTTCGGCAAAAAGGACGACGCGCGAATCCTAAATTATGCTAACGCAAAAATTATAGGATTCGCCGAAAATTGGGCATGATCGATTTTATCGTTATTCCCCGAGATTATACCGTTTGCTCTCGTTGTACATATGTATGTATATCCTAGGTCCTAGGCATAGGCAAGGCTGGCCGCAATGATTTATGGTTATTGACCTGCATATATAAAGGTTAAAAAGAGGTTGAATTTTACGGTGGGCAGATGATGCTGGCTGCGGCTGAGCTGCGATATGAAATGACAAAGTATTGTAATGATGCGGTTATTTAAATCTTTAATGAGTTGAGACCAGGTTCTGCGATAAATAAGTCTATTTTAATGAAGAACTTTGCAAATTCATGAGACTGTAGATTGTTTTTTTATTTTAGTTAGCAAGTCACTATCAAAGGGGTAGGTATAATATTTTCAATTTTTTTATTTTGCAAAAGATAGTTATTTTTTAAATAACCTTGTTTTGTATAATAGTGAAGACTTAATGGCAAAGAGTAAGATTTGGACACTAAGTTAATTCAAACGAATATAGGTACCTATTAACGTTCTCTTGAAGACTGATTTGAGAGTGTGTGAAGTTAGCCACCCGTTTTTTTGTATTTATTATTTTTTAAAGTTGTTTAAAGTTATTCCCGATTTGTTCCGCATTGTTCAAATTTTTATTTTTGAAAAATATTTAAAATCGAGGGTTTTAGACTCAAAAAACGGTTTTTGACCTAACCCCCATTTCTTCGAAAATCGAATTTTTGAAAATTGTTCTAGATTGTTCTAGTTGTTTTGAACATTTTTCCAAGTTTTTGGACCTCTATGTTCAAAATTTCAAAGGTTAATAGCCAAAATTCCCCTTCTTTCGAAAATCGAACTTTTTAATTTGTATTTAGGTTTCTGCACAGTTCTGAACATTGTTCTAAAAAAATTAAAGTTGTCAAAGGCCTACTTTTAAAGGTAAGGCCTGCAAAACATTTTTTTCAAAAATCGCAGAAATCGGCTCTCCGAAAAAAAAACTATTCATTCATAGGTATTTCTTAATGATAAATAGGTACATACATGTAAGTATGTTACGAAAATATTGTGTCCCTAAATTTATATTATCACCTTAAAATCAAGTTTTCAAAAAAAAAATCGACAGCTCCCTTAGCTGCCTTTTTTTTTAAAATCAAAAATCCAAAAGTTGTTCCAAGTTCAAAATCACTCAAATCCAATTCTTTCATAGATTCATCCAAAAAATATTGAAAATTGAAGATTTTAAGACGAAAACACACACTAAATGAAAATATCCTATTATCCTTGCTACCTTTTCCCCCCTTTTCAAAAATCAAAAATTCAAAAAATTGTTCCAGGTTGTTCTAGGGCTCTTCCAAATTGTTCCAGAATTTCGTTTCTTAAAATTGATTTTTAGAATAATTATATTGATGTCTCTACACTTTACCTAATATATGTAGGTATATTTATGTAGGTACCTATACCTGCTCAGATTTTTATTTTCAAGCTCAACAAGTTTCCTTTCCCCCTTTTATAATCATCCTGTGCACATAATGTACGTTTTACCAAACCCTCCACTCCATTTGCCTTTTCACTTGTTCGGCTTTGCTCACTAACTGACTCGCATACTCCTCAACCCCTCCGAAACTCCGTTTCCTCACACTCATGAACTAACATCAACTACAGGTGGATGTGAAATCGGTGTTATGCAGCATTGACGCACGAGATGTGGATGCCGTAGAAAGCAGAAACTTCCAAAAGGCAAAAACTACAAAATACACAAGTATCCCTGTGTGATGGATGTGGCGTGGCATTGGCATGGCAGACGGAATAGGAAAGTGTGAGCATAGCCTCTACACATGACATTTAAGAATGCACCACACTCCTCACAACCATTATCATGCAACCATAACGCGCCATGTAGTCGTCGTCATTCGGAATTGTAAGCCCATCTCCCGTTGGAATGAATTTTCTTGAAACTCTGCCACCTCTGTTGCATCCTGCAGCCATTCCAATAGCAAAGCATCAACAGCGCCACCAAAGGCCAAACTTGGCGATTGCTTTAATAATGATAAAAGCAAATATTTCGTAAGACTAGTGGGTGGGAGGGCTGGATAAAGAGGGAGATTAAGCAAACGGCTAAGACATGAAAAGCCAGGACAACAACGCAGTAAAAAACAGCCTAAATAAACGAAGCAAACGAGAACAAACATCAGCAGAAAAAGGAATCGGACAACACCAAAAAATGTCCTGAGAAGAATATGTATGAGTACTGAGAAAGTAGGTTATGATAAAGAAGGTATGTAGGTCCCTACCAACAATCTACAATATCCATGTGCAAATGAGTTTTTCACGAAAAAATGGTTGGAAAGACAATAAATTTTGATCAAACGTAGGTATAGAAACTTAAACAAAAAAACAACATAAAACAACTTTCGATTATAAGTTCATTATCTACAGATTTCAGGTGATAATGCCTCTTCACCGCTTTTGTCTGAACTTGATGTCTGATGTGAAGCGGTCTTCGAACGTGATTATGATTAGTAGATATTTTTTTTTTCTTTAAGGAAAAATCGATTAATAAAAATGGTATAAAATGAACTGTATGCTCTTTAATGAAAAATTAATTACTCTTTAAAAGAGAATATGATGAATTGACGAACTGACAGAAATTAAGTTCCATGATTTTTTTAGGATGAATCAGTTTTACATCCCACATTTATCTTTGTATACAGAGTTCATAATTATTTAAGAGTATATCGTTCATTTTTCAGATGAATCGGGTGAGTTTATTCTATTTAGCTAATACTAGAACCATATTTCGACCAATTGGGAAAAAAACAAATTTTGAGTCAATGAATAATGGATGGTTTGGATTTAGATGGGAGTGACTTCTTATTGGACTTCGAAAATTATTTTATCTGAGCGACGAAAGAGAAACGATTTAAAGAGTTTGAAAGAATAAACTTTGGATTTAAATTTTATGGGAAGGGAGAAATCCCCTACTGAGAGAGTTTGTGATAGTTCATTTGTAATTGTAGTTTTTTTTATATTTTGAAAAACCGATGTCCATTCCACAGTCTTTCCATTCACAGCTGATTTAACATTTTTATACCAGGAACCAGGAACTTTACTTTGCGTTGGGTTTGGGTAGTTTTTTTTTTTTGTTTGGTCTTTACATTGGACTTTTGTACCTTTGTATATCGTGTATTCGAACTTTGTATATTAAAACAAAGATCCTATATGTTATTTCAAATGCAGCGTGTAGCGAGCTGCAAAAGTTAAAATTGAGTCAAATTTTGCTGCAGCTGCAGCTTCACATTATAGCGCTCTATACTAATTATTTGTGTTCCGTACCTTGCAACGTTGCAACTTTGCTGCCGCTGCAGCTTCACTATTGTGTTCAGTCAGTTAATGGACACAAATTTACTATATACCTATTTCAATTTTCTTAAGTAAAAACATCCTTAAATTTTTGGAACGAATAAATAAATTATTTATTAAGTGAAACAACAAAACAAAAATAAATAAATAACGAATTCAAACACAAAGCAGGATATCATTTGTATCATTTTCTTAAATCTAATTGATTTAGAATAGACGAAGAGATTTTGGGAAAACAAAATACCACGCGTATGATCTTAAAGTTGGATTTGGTAATTTTTTAATGACATCAGTTTGAACCACTTCTCTGATATCCTCGTTTTCAGGTATGCAAGAGTTCATCCCCTGGGGAGACTTGATCCCCTCTTATATGGGAGACTTGAGCCGGGGATCAAGTCTCCCCAGGGGATGAACTCTTGTATACCTGAAAACGAGGATATTAGCGGCTCAAGTCTCCCAGTTTGGAACAGTACTAAACTTAAATAGGATACAAATCTTCATAAAAGAATTTAGATTAGGTATATAAAATATAACTTGTGGTACTTACAACAAAAAACAACAGAACAGTAAAAATCGACAGAACCGTACAAAATATAGGTAGATATACGAATCACAAAAAAACTAAAAACTGCTACGTGTTCAATCACTGGAAATCATTTGTTCAATCATTTGGAAAATACATTTCAATATTGCCAAATAGGCTTTTTTAACTCTTCTGAAACTGGAGATATAAGAGGAATCAAAAAGTCTCCCTCAGGGGGTCAAATTTCCCTCTTCACTCCTATTCTTAAATTAAAAATTAAGCGTCAGTAGTTCTGGTGGTGATTTATTTAACTAAATCAGCAACAAATTACAGCAAGACTATGTGAAGTTTAATGAACAAATAAATCCACAATATTGCGATGTAGAATTTTGGGAACATTTTTCCAACTCACTAATCAATAAACAATAAGTTCTTTTATGCAAAAAAGTAGAGTAAGTGTCGCAAATATGGCCCACCCTTAACTTTTTTGTAAATAACACAGTCAGTTTTTCTGTAATTGACTTGTTTCTTTTTTTTAATACTTAAAGCAATTATTTTATAATCAGCCTTCATAACAAAAAACATAAAAAACAACTTAACTAAAAATATATAAATAAAAAACTAAAAAAACTCATTTTAACATTTTTCAAAAAAGTGCTGGTAATATGGACCGCCTTGTGTTAAATATGGACCAGGGTGGTGTATATGGTGAATGAGGTGGGCCATATTACCTGCATTATAGCCTTTTCGTTGTACTTTTAATTTTTACCAACTTTAAAAAATATATTTAAAATTTTGTTTTTACATAATGAAATATAAATCTAAAGCTTAGATCACACGATTTGTGTATACACAAATATTTGTGTATAAATTTGTGTATTATTGATAAAAAAATATACAAATCGTCTGAACCACAAATTTGATGTACACAAATGACGTACAAAAACGATTTGTGTATCATTTGTGTATTCAATACACAAATCGAATTTGTGTATATTTACTGATCGGGTACCCAAATCATTTTATGACTATTTGTGTATATTTAGGCACCATTTGTGTATATCACATCATTTGTGTATTCTGAAAATTTAAGCATACACAAATTTCATGAGAATACACAAATGGTTTTGAAAATTCAACTGAATATTTAATATCAGTCGAGTCAATAAAGGTTTTTTCTTCGAATTTAAATTGGCAACTATGATTTTAATGATTTGTTTTGTAAAATGCCACCATAAGGACATACAGGGTGATTTGTTTTAGATGAAATGAACACATTTACGTTAAGCCAAAAATCGTATCGGGGTGGTATTCTATTCGTTGGCGTCCAAATTGAGCGGCTCACGGAGACAAAACTCCTATTGGGCTCCCTTCGTTTAAGCAGGAGGTGAATTTCTCTATAAAAGTTGAAAACAAAGAATTGAAAAACGACGGGATGTTGTACAAAACAAAGCTTCTCTTACGCCAGAAATCCATTCTTATTTTGTTTTTAAATAAAGTTGTTTCCAACTCACTTTCTCACCTTCAGAAAATCATCTACAAGAATTTTGTAGATTGCATCCAGCATTTCTGGAATAATGGTGGAATTTGTATTCTGTGGAATGCGGAAAAGATACTGGAGCGAGCGAAAACTGTCGCCAGATGCCAGAAAGCGCAACGTCAAGACTAGCCGCACAGATGGCGGAATACTGGGGCGCATAAATAAACAGAATGACATAAACACAAATGAGTACACAAATTTCATTTGTGAAGAAATACACAAATCGTCTGAACCACAAATTTTTATACACAAATTGATTTGTGTATAGCATATTTGTGTATATCTTTACACAAATGAAATTTGTGTTTTTTTTTTAAAATACACAAATCGTCTGAACCACAAATATTTGTGGCATAAATAAATAGCATTTGTGCTCAAATTTGTGTATAATATACACAAATGAAATTTGTGTATATACACAAACCGTCTGATCTAAGCTTAAGCACTACAAAGTCTCAAAAAATATTAAAATATTTGCGCAAAATTTAGTATAAAAAGACTTACAAAAATTTAGCAAAAAATTATATGGCCAATGTAAAAAAATTCAAACTTCAAATTCCGCTCACATTTCCTGCTCCTGAGTCTCCACTTTTTAATATATCAAAACCACTATAACTATCTTCGAAATAAAAATGCGCAGCGGGTAACCTACGCTCTTCCAGTAGGGAAATATTCCGGTAGGCCATATTACCAACATGGGCCATATTTGCAGCACTTATCTACCTATTAATTTGTTCTTGATGAAAATTAATCATCACAAATCAACCATTAACCAGAGCGAAAATTATAAAGTTGAACTTCTATGTATAGTACTTCAACATTTCCCCCACCACTATCACTTTATTCTGAATTTTCAGATAAGAATTTTTGGCTGAAAGTTCAGGTGAAACGTAAGCAACCGTAGGTAACTAAAAGTCACTAAAAGTCATCTAACTTTCTATGGCAGCTGGCCAATCAGAAGCTCCAAGAATTCAGAAATCTGAAAATTCAGATGTAAAACGTAATGCGTTGAAGGCGCCCAATGTCCAATTTTTCAGTGCGAGAGTAAAAGGTTAAACCCGAGTTAACTCAAGAAAGTTGTTGAGTTGAGCTAACTCTGGATTAACTTTTGATTGTTTATCCTCCGAGTTTGCTTGAGTGAATACACTATACATATGTGACTATTCGAAATTTGCTACATTTTGAAGAAGTATTGCCGTGCTTCCAGTTATAAAGACTGGAAAGATATCATAAAGCAAAAATATTTTTATTAATAAGCAAAGTTATCAATCAGACAAGTTCCCAATCCGTGTGCCAGAGCTAACTGGTGTGTTAAAGAACGGATAATTTTTTTTTTTTTATTAAGAAGAATGTCCATGCACTATGTTCACACTATCAATTTTACATGATTCAGTGATCTAGTGTGTAAAGCCTTTATATGTGAAGGTTTTACTCCAAACGATATTTAAAGCAGTCTCATCGCCTCATCTTCCCAAAAAGTGATGGCAAACATGTTTTAACAGATTCCTTATGACGAAAAATACTGTGAAATTGTAGTTCCATAATATTCTCAAATCTAGAACTTATGGCAAAAAGCGTCCAATAAATACAAACAAAAAATTGAAAATTTCATTTTCAAATTGAATTTTTAATTTATATAATTAATTTATACCTACCTATAATCAAAAAAAAAAAAATGCCCAATTTAAAAGAAATTATCATAGAAACTCCTAGCAGTAGTGGAGAATCTGAAGAACTTCCCCAACCATGCCTGCGAAAAAAGAAAACAATCACAAAACTTGGGTAAGAATACATACATACATATACGGTTTTTGAAAAAAATACTAGTTTAAAAAAAAAATCTAAAACTCAGAAATATTTTTAAGATTTTTGCAAAAACATCAGATTTAATCAAACAAATTTTTATTCATTTTTATTTTTGATTTTTAAAAAAATTAAGAAATTAAAGTCCTGCGCGAATCCTGTTTCATTTCACTTTCAGATCAACCAATTCCTGTTCTCAAATTCCTCGGTCTAGTTCCGTGCATCGTCGTGAGGAAAATAAAAAACCGATTTCCAAAATTGGAAAATTCAAAGATACTTCCAAATCAAGTCTACCATATCCTTTAAGAAGGTCAGTTTCCCAAATGGAAATGAAACATTCAAAGAACAGAAACAGTCGCTACCATCCTACAATCCTTCAGGATAACTACAGTAACGTAGTTCTGCCAAAAACCATAATCAAGTCAAACGCCACTTCCAATAACGTTGAATTCTATCCATCAAAAGAATGTAGTCTGTATTATTTGGTCAATGAACCGGAGTGTGGTGAGTATGGATCCAAGCTGGCTGGAATGAAAATATTTGCCACTATCATGTTGAATTCCTGGCGAAAAAGAAGGGACGATGTAAAACGTTTAAACGAGGAGGTAGAGCAGCTTCAAAAAAGGGTATGTTTACTCTTTTTTTTTTTGCACACAGTTTCCCTTTTGTTAATTCCAATTATTATTACGGAAAGGTCATTAAAGTAAAAAACCAAGTGCACGTCTTAAGTTCGGTCTTCCGGAATGAGCAAAAACAAAACGATAAGCTCAATCGACAGCTACGTCATGCTTCTCAGGAAATCCAGAGGCTACAGTCGTCTATAGAAAACCTCACAACTTCCTTGATAAGTGCAAAAGCTGATGCGTCGTTCTTTGAGCAACAATTTCATGCCAAGGAGCAGGAAAATGATTCTCTGAATAATGTCATTGTTGAAACGAACAGCCAGCTATTTAAGTCAATGACACAGGTGCGACATCTGCAAACAAGTTTGTCCTGTGAGCAACGAAGTGTCCAGCAACTGGAAAATCAAAAAAACGAATTTCTGAATGAGGTGAGTGTATATGTATATAGGCCACGGATTTGCTCCTTTTTTTCCTGTTTCATTGTGAATCATTTATGAAAGTAGCAGTATTATTTTATAAAAAGGTCATAGGTTATATTATTATTATGTTCTTAAAATGAATGTGGTTCCCCGATTTGTTGTAGAATCCTTGTGGTATCTTGTTTCAAAATTACCTTTGATGCATATGGTCATTATCAGCGAAATATAGTAGTGTGTGTTTAAATGCATTCAAATTATTCATCATTACTTTGGGGTGGTCAAGAATAGGATTGAAAATTATATGGTGAACAGTGTTGGTAATTGAAAGAACGTTTGCGTATATTTCAATAGGTATGTTCAGGAAAATGAGATCTCAGAGTTTTCACTCCGTCAAAAAGTGAGCAAGCGAACCCAAAGTTAATTTTCCTCCGTATTTTGACAGAAAGCTGAGACTGTGAGATCTTCTTTTCCTGAACTTGCTTGATTTTTTCATGTCTATGGGGCTGGTAGCTGTCAAACTGATAATCTAATTTGCAAAATTTCACTTGACAGCTGCTCATATTTGATTTGACCCATAATCAATGGTTTATTGTTTTCTCTTTCTGTTTCCTATTTTCAAACATTGAGTTTTGACATTTCAATACACAAGCTTTCCAATCCTTTAAAAAATGGATGTCAATAGTTGGGTGTGTTCGTAAGGTGGGCACATTGTAATTTCTAAACTAATTTCGTTGAAACTACATCATTTAGAAATGTGAATTCGTATAATGGGTAATGAGGTAATTTCGAATTGAATTTGAAAATTTTTAATGAAATTATCTCCTTTGCTCTAATTAAAACATAGGCGCTTTCAGGAAAACAAGATCACAGAGATTTGGCTCCGTCAAATAATGAGACAGCGAATTTGACAGCAAAGCTAAAAAATATTTCTGAGAAATCCTATTCATGGAACTGAGATTGCTGAGGTCACCGAGACCTCATTTTCCTGAACATGCCTTTCTGAGATGTCATTTTCCTCAGCATGCCCATTACTACGGAGTTTGACATAAAAGTTGTCGAAGACAAAAATAAATTAAATCAGTTCCCCTTTCTGGTGAGGTCTCAGGTCCAGTTTTTCAGTGCGAGATTAAAGTTAACCCCGAGTTTAACTCACCAAATTTGGTGAGTTAACTCAGGATTAATTGAAAAGATGGTTTAGAGGTTTTATCCACCGAGATTGTTTAGTCGTTCTGCATGCATTTTCCATCACAAAACTGCTACCTCAGTTAACTATGGGTTAATTAACTTCTAGAATTAGCTAACTCTGGTTTAATTCACCAGTGAAAAACTGGGCCTAAGAGAGATTGTTCCGGTCACAGATTTTTGACAGAAAAGTCCGAAATTTTGCTGATCAATTGGGTTTAGATATTATAAATTGTTGATAGCTCTAAGCTCTCAGAAACCCCACAAAAATCGCCCTCCAATTTCCCAGGCAACCATTGTTAGAACATTTTTCTTTTCTTTTCTTAAGCAATAAGAAAAGAATTTTTTCTTAACTCAGTTATTTTTCACACCTTATGCATAAAAGAGATTTCCAACGTCCAATGTTTTTTGTTTAAACAGATATCCTTGACTGAAATGAAATGGAAAAAGGAAGAAGAACAACATTTAATGGAAATCTATAAAAAAGACGGAGAACTTGCAAAAGCTAATTCTGAAATCAAAATTCTCGAGACATTACTTTTCGACCTAAAAGAGTAAGTTTTAGATTATAAATTATTATCAGACAGATAATAATTATATAGTAAATTTTATTTTACATATTTCAATATTTTCAGAAAAGAATTCCAAGTACGCGATCTAAGGAAATCGGATACTAAACTCAAAAACGAAATCGAAACTCTTAAGACCGAGGCACTACTCTTAAAAGAAGAGCTCAATAAATGTTTAAGTGCTCGCATGAAACGTTTTTGGAGCAACTACATGGAACTCAATCACAACACAATTTTACTGATCCATCTTGGTGCATTCTACTTGCTGCCGGCGATTCCACCGCCCAAATCATTGATTATGCCATTTTCTGTGAGCTTGGATAAGGTTATGAGCGTTATTCGGCGTTAGAGAGGCACAAACAACATTTTTCTACCTATACAAAATTTATTTGCATTTTTCGTTGTTTTTTTTTTTTCTACTTGTTTATTTTGTATTTATAAAAATAATATTTTTTTTATTCTCTTTTAGTTAACCTTTGTTTTAATTTTATTTCATTAATCTTTACACAGATTGAACTTATAAGAAAAGATTTCAACTACCTATGTAGGTATACGGTTGCTGGTTTCATTCTGTATACTAAATGTTGTTTTTTTAGACTTGTGGTTTTCAATCTGGCAATACTTTTTTCGAAGTTGGTCTTTTTGACAGCTGTCACTTGATTTATGCTCAGTTTTGTTTGCTTTTTTATATTTAATAGATTTAGGGCCAGTTTCACAGTCAGAAAAGTGGCACTTAAGTGGGCAATGTGATAGTTTAAACCGCAATATCACAGTGCACACTTACCTGAATAAGTGGCACTTAAGTCTCCAATGTTGGTGACTTAAGTTCCACTTACGCTGGCTATGAAATTAGCTTAAATTCCTTATATGGGAAACTTAAGTGCCACTTATTCCGGTAAGTGTTGACTGTGAAACTGGCCCTTACTCCTGAACAACGTTAGCAAATTGTGCAAATTTATTACCAAAATAATGGTTCGGTTCGCGCGACGCATAGCGCGCTATGTCCAATATTCAGTCGAAATAATCGCAAAATCGCATAAATTCGAGCAACCATGAATCGGTTTCGCACCACGTTTACTCTAGTGGATAATGCGCACCCTCAGAGATGCCGTACAGTGCGCACCGAAGACGATATTGCTGCTGTGGAGCAGAGTATTGAAGAAGACCCGAATGAACGCGCGCAACAATTGGAGCTGTCGAAAATTGATCCAGCTGCGGCGTCTTGCCAAATCATTTTTAAAACATAATGGCAAACTCTTATCTTTATAGAAAAGCTAAATTCTGGGCCAAAAATTAAAATTATATGCGTTTTATTTCTACTTGAAAACCACACGTCTAAAAACAAAAAAAAAACATTTATAATTTAGAAAAAAAAGTGATCGAACACGGGTGAACTCCAACCACCAATTTTTCGGCTAGCAGCCGAGTCCTGTGAAGTTAGCAAAAACATTGTTTAAAATTGAATAAAAAATGAGAGTTCCCGGTAGCAAACAAAGATTTCTAGAGTTCCTCACATTTTTTTTTAATAGTTCTGGCGAAATAAGTGTTAAAATTGGAATTTTTTTTTGCTAATTTCACGCAGCAAGGACTTTTTTGAGAAAAAAAGAGTTCTGATCATGTTTTTCAACTTAAAATCAAGAGTTCTAGAGTTCCTGATGGGTTTTAGAAAGAGTTCTGCAAAATTGAAAAAGTTAGGGCAATTAAAGGTGCCCATTGACTTAAAACCAACAATATTAAAGATCCAAAAAAATCAATAAAAAGGAGTTCTGATTAGAGTTCCGAATAGCAAACAAAGAGTTCTGAACATTTTCCAAATAACTATGATGAAAAAAGTTCATTATAAAAAAAATGATGATTCTTCGAGGAAAAAAGGGTGTATAAGGTTTTCTTTTGTCAACCTAAGAATTAATGTAGCGAAATAGACCGATGCAGGTTCTAGAACGGGCAACGTTGTAACAGTGCTATCTCTAAAATATTTGACATCATCTGGCAATGCTTTGTTGTATGTTTTATAGGTACCTATTGTATTTTTGGTTCTAAGTCAATGGGCACTTAAATTCGCGAATAACTTTTTAAAATTTAGAAAAAGTTGCTTGGGAAATGTTTAGAACTCTTTGTTTGCTATCCGGGACCGGAATTCTAATCAGAACTCCTTTTTATTGATTTTTTTAGATCTTTAAAATTTTTGGGTTCAAGTCAATGGGCACCTTAAATTGCCCTAACTTTTTCAATTTTGCAGAACTCTTTCTAAAACCCATCAGGAACTCTTGAACTCTTGATTTTAAGTTGCAAAAACATGCTCAGAACTCTTTTTCTCAAAAAAGTCCTTGCTGCGTGAAGTTAGCAAAAAAAACTTTTTTTTCCAATTTTAACACTTATTTCGCCAGAACTATTGAAAAAAAGTATGAGGAACTCTAGAACTCTTTGTTTGCTAACGGGAACTCTCATTTTTTATTCAATTTTAAACAATGTTTTTGCTAACTTCACAGGACTTAGCAGCCGAATGCGCCAACAAATCGAACTACGGAGGCCGTTGTGACGTTGAAAATTGTTATTCGGAAAAAAAGAGAATAATCTTAACATCAAAATCATAAGTAAATATAATTATGTATTTACCTTCTATTACATTTTACTTCTACAGTAAATACTTTAGTTTTATGCTTTCAACCCAATGAGTTGAATCTCTCTATAGATAATAATAATTAATTATTTTTTTTCGGGATATTTTTTTAATTAAACAAAACATCAAAGGTCAAGTCATGATCTGAAAGTTTTTAAGCATAAGAACCTATAAAGCTTCGTATACACAGCAAAATATCATTTAAACTTCAAGAATTTTCCCCTCATTCGGACCTCAACTATATACATATAAAGTTCAGTAGCTATACCTCTACCAGCTGTCATAATCTAACCGAAACGAAGGGATCAACAATAATCATTCTCAAACTTTCTCTTTGTATTCCTCATTTTTCTTTACAATTTTTCCATGTCTAAAGTGTTACTGGAACAAAACATCAACGAAGTAAGAAGCTCGAACTCAGAAGTCGATAGAGGATAACAAAACCATTTGTCAGTGGGTCGCATCGGTCGGTTGTTGTTTTCCTTTGGAAACAGGCAAAAAACTTCTTCATCTTTCGCCAAGAAATATTGAAACGTGTTAATATTTCTCAAGGCATATTCCGGTCACGTATGCCAAAGAAAACTTTTTCAATACGAATCGAATGCGTTCTGCTTCTAATCTCGTTAGAGGAAATTATTAAAGCAATTGTTGTCCAGGTTGCGTCCCCTTTCAGTTTGATTCGAAAACAAAACCTCATTTAGAGCGAATAATTCGATTGTTTTTCCGTTGTCGTCCTTATTTTGGTATATATGAACTCCCTCTCGCCTCTGTCCCATCATTTATACTATAATGCGTATACCGGACATATAAATGTGCATTGCTTTTTTGTTTTATACTTGAAGGATTGGTAGCATCCGTTATTGAATTCATTAATTTGTTATGTTGACGAAGATATAAGAAAGATTTAAGTTAATTTAAGGTGGTGACTGCTGATGGATAGCCGAAAGGATACCTTATGTAAAATGTGGGTTTCATTGGGTCTTGGAGCTGTGAGTTTTACTTGATTTACCTTTTTCAGGAAGTAGAAGCAGGCCTTACAAGGCAGCCATGTAAGAAAACTAAAATATTGTTATAAAAAATCAATAAATTAAATGTTTGGATGAACAGGTGTTGAGAAACTCTCACACTTACCAATAACAGGTATACCTCGTGATTAACTTATTGCTTAACTGTACGGAAAGCAGAGACGGCGACACCCTTGCCAGCCTCAAATATTGTTTTTTTTAGACGTGTAGTTTTCAATCCGGCAATGCTTTTTCGGAGTTGGTCTTTTTGACAGCTGTCACTTGATTTATGCTAAGTTTGGTTTGCCATTTCATAATAAATAGACTTAAGGTGATATTACACTGTCATATATATTTATATGCCCCATTATGCCATATAATATATGACAACATATTTGTTGTATGTCAAAGTAGTAGCTATTAGGCTCCATGTATTGTTTGTCATATAAATTTGAATATCACACTTATGTATATCACACTTTTGAGGCATATTTATTTGTCAAACTTGCCATATTTATATGCTTATGTAATACTGCCTTTACTCCTGAACAACCTTTGCAAATCGTGCCCAAATGGGCCCAAAACAAGATTGCCGTTGATCCCAATTTTCATATGTAAGCGAATTTTGTTTAGCGATGAAGCTCATTATTGGTTGAATGAGTACGTTAATAAGCAAATTTTTCGTATTTGGAGTGATCATAATCCACAAGCCATTAATGAAACGCCCTCCGTTACATCCTGAAAAATTCACTGTTTGGTGTACTCTATGGGCAGAGGGGTCCATATTTCTTCAAAAATAAAGCCGGCCATAATTTAGCAGTCAATGGGGAACGCTATAGAGCCATGATTAATGACTTTTTCGTGCCTGAATTGGAGGATGTTGATGTGGACGACCTTAATTTCCAACAAGACGGTGCTACATGCCATACAGCCAACGAAACAATCAATTTATTGAAGGAAACTTTTGTTGAGCGCATTATCTCGCGTCATGGGCCTGTGGCATGGCGTGGCCTCCAAGATCGTGCGATTTAACACCGCTTTACTATTTTTGTGGGGTTATGTGAAGTCACTTGTCTACGCAGATAAGCCCGAGACGATTGACGACTTGGAAGAGAATATTCGGCGCGTTATTGCTGACATACGGCCCCAATTGCTGCAAAAAGTGGTCAAAAATTGCCCCTATCGGCTGGAATTTATTCGAGCTTGCCCAAAATCATTTTTAAAACATAATGACAAACCCTTATCATTATAATGAATCTAAATTTTTGGCCATAACATTAAATTATATGCGTTTTATTTCTTCTTGAAAACCACACGTTTAAAAAAACACCCTTTATAACAGCCCTTTGGGAGATAAAGGGTCTTCCATTAGGAACTTCCTAAATTTGACAGTAAGTTGATAGCGGCCATATTGTTACAGCTACATATCTGTCAAATTGGCTGTCATTTACTCAATCTGTTTTAACAAATAACCATGGACGGATATAGCGTTCAACAATCATCTTCAGCGATGAGGCCCACTTCTGGATGAATGAGTACGTCAAACAGTGTGACCCGGTTCCCAACAGAGTTTGCCATTACTGTATAAACTCCGATTAAAATAAAACAAGCGAACTTTAAATGTGGGAAAAATTATACAAAAAAAAACCACTTTTATTATTGCCGTTTCCTCGGGCTTTCCCGGCCAGAGACCGATTGAGACTGACTACTACATTTTCATTCATAATTCTCTCAGACTCAAATGGCCAGTATTGCCGTTTGATATAATTACCAAGTTTATTTAATCTGAACTTCATTTAATCCACCGAAATATTGATCCGAGAAAGAACCACGTTTAGACAACCGGCATTTGGTCTTTTAAAGGCAGTCTATCTTATCAATGGTTTTTTGTGAATGCCGCACGACGTTTGCTTATAATCTGATATTCTGTCTAAGACTAGAGTAGTGACGTCGTCATGTATAAAAAAAAATTTGATGTCATTATAGCTTGTGTAGAACCTTATAAATTCAAAAATTAAAAACTTAATTCTGATTCTTTCACCAAACTGCACCACATCCTTACTGAAATTGCAATTAAATTAAATTATATGTATATGAAGCATTAACTTAATCTTATGTTAACCTTAGAGTTGACTTAGTTCTGAAAAGCCTATAAAGCCTATTGCTATGACATTCAAACTAGCTATTCACTGCTCTGAGTCAAATATATAAAAACATTTTTGTCATTAAAATAGCTGAATGCACATTAAAAAGAATCTAATGAAAGATATATGTAAACAAACAAAACTGACTCAAAACCTAATTACAAAATCAGAAAAGTGACAATAGGAAAAGCTGGCTGTTAAACTTAAATTTTACAACATCTTTATCAACAACAAGAATATTTAACTTAATTGTGCCATCATCATATCAACTTTATCCATAATAGCTATCACAACTTAACTTTAAAACTGATTTAAACTAAATCACAATTGTCTTGTTTTCAACAGTTAAATTTATATGTACATATATATACATGTGCAAAAACTATTTTCGTCAGTCAGTTGGAATCGTTCTTCAAAAACCTGAGGGGAGCTACGGGACTACCATAAACTTTTAACTCAATTTTTGACACACTAAAAGCATTTTAACAGACACCCTTTGGCTATGTGTGGAGAATTTTCACGACTATATCCTTCATAACACAAACACATGCATAGCTAGATCAATACAGCAGAACAGAGCATAGCAGTGTTGTAGCGCTACATTTGGTATTCGGAAATTGAGTTCCTCCCAACTTTCCATCAAACAACTTTTCGCTAATCCAATTTGTGTCCTTTTAGTGTTTTGTTATTGAGAATAAAACGGCATCAGGGATGAAGAAGTAGGTATGCGGGGGATGTTTTCTCAGAAACACACTACTAACATCTTTTTTCTGGAATTTACTATTGGAATTCGATTTTTTTGTCTCTCTGGAAAGTTAATTTAAAACTTATTCAAAAGAATAAAACTAGGTATATCGATATAATATTCGCTTCAGAATGTGAAGTTAGTATTTACAGACACCATATTATCTGTACGTTCCCCTATTTCGTAGGTTATAGGAGCAAATATAAGACAAAGAAGCTCTTAAAAAATCGTCAACCACATTTTGAATGTCCAAGGCCCAGTGACAGATGAACTGCTTGTGGCGCACTGTGGCGGCTCTTTGCAAAAATGCTGGCAGAATTCAATTTTCGTGCGTGTATAAAGTAAAAATAGCTTCTCTTCTGGATTAAGAATTGTCTGGACCTCAAGAAAATGAAAAATAAGTACAGCCACTTAAAGTTAGGTTATTTTTAGTATAAACTTTTGAGATAAAATATTAAGTCCATCTTCTATGGGAAGAAAGTTGTAATTCAAATCACGCTATCTTTATTTGCTTAGGAGCTATGATTTTTGCAACCAACCAAAGTCAAAATGAACCACTGTGCGTGCGCCGCCGGTGCACAGTGGTTGATTTGGGTAAAACCGGTTGTAAAATTCAGTTTTCGGGTGGTCCTATAATACAAAACTCACTGAATTAACAATTTTTTTTTAATATATTTAATTAAATGTTTTGTTTTAACCACCATTTTGTTCATACTTTTTCTACTTTTGATTGATTTAAAAAAAAAAACTTTGGTGTTTGACCTAAGTTCAAAGGAAAATATATTTCTGGAAGCTTACACTATATGTATTTATAAAGGTTGTTTTTTTTAAAGGTATTGAACTTTGAAATGGAATAAAACAAAGATGATTTTTGTAAATTGACATGAAATTAACTTTATTCCAAAGATAATTTTCTGGCATTATAATTTAAATATGATTTTATGGCGTATGACCGTCATGGCTGGCTCGGACGTAGTCTAATCTGGAGGTCCAATTTTCGATGACTTTTTCCAACATTTGTGGCCGTATATCGGCAATAACGCGGCGAATGTTGTCCTCCAAGTGGTCAATCGTTTCGGGCTTATCGGCGTAGACTGGCGACTTCACAAGTCCCCACAGAAAATAGTCAAGCGGCGTTAAATCACACGATCTTGGAGGCCAATTCACGGGTCCGTAACGTGAAACTATGCATTTACCAAACGTTTGCTTCAATAAATTAATTGTGGCACGAGCTGTGTGACATGTTGCGCCGTCTTGTTGAAACCACAGCTCCTGCAAATCATGGTTGTTCAATTGATGAACGAAAAAGTCAGTAACCATGGCTCTATAGCGGTCACCATTGACTGTAACGTTCTGGCCAGCATCGTTTTTAAGTAAGTACGGACCAATTATTCTCCCAAACCATAAAGCACACCGAACAGTCAGTTTTTGTGGATGTAACGGTATGTCAACATACACTTGAGGATTATCATCACTCCCAATACGGCAATTTGGTTTACTGACGTATCCATTCAACCAAAAGTGAGCTTCATCGCTAAACAAAATTCACTTTATGAAAATTGGGATCAACGGCAATCTTGTTTTAGGCCCATTTAGGCACAATTTGGAAGTGTTGTTCAGGCGTCAGTCTATTCATGTTAAAATGCCAAACCAAACTAAAAATAAATCGTTTAACAGCCGACTAAAAAAAAACCCTTTACTTACTTACGTCCGTGGGTGATCCCTTGCGGGACACAGGTCCTTGTACGGTTCCCGGAGATTTATTTCAGCTATCCCGAGCTCTTCCCCAATTTCACTGACTCTTCCTAGACTGTTCTTCGCCATGAGCTTCTTGGTCTACCGACTCTTCTGCCTTCTTGAGTGAACGAGTTCCACTGCATAGCTTGACTTATAATGCAATAGTTGCCTTTTCGAAGCGTGTGTTCGATCCACTGCCATTTGAGTCTTCGTGCAATATAGTCAATGTGTTCCTGAGTCCTGACCCGTTCTCTTATGAAGTTATTCGTTTCATATACGATTGGGCCAGAAAGCCCTTGACACCTATACGAAAGTTTGCAGCTTCATTGTGAGAGTTGATGTAACTTTAAAGGTGCAGCATCCGTATAGCAGCACGGATTCTACAATAGAGCGGTACAGTCGTAGTTTGGTCTTTATGCTGAGTGAGTTATTCCTCCAAATAATAAAGGGTTTTCCAATAAGAGGTGTTATTTTAAATAGCCCGTTATTTCGGTAGCTGTCACTTTTGAAGCTGTCATTTTTTGACATTTGACAAGTAGAAACTACGCCATTAATAAAAATGGAACGATACACGCTTCAACAACGCATTGAAATTATTAAAATTCACTATAAAAATGGTGAAGATTTGGCAGAGACGGTTCGTAAAACTAAAACATTTTTGGGTCGTCGTGAAGCACCTTGTCGGACCGCAATACAGAAATTGGTGGACAAATTCGAGCTGTTGGGACAAGTTAGTGATGTGAAGAATAAAACCCGTGCACGTCGCTCAAGAACAACTGAGAATATTGCTGTTGTAGCCCAAAGTGTTGAAGAAAACCCAGGTTTGTCCATTCCTCGTCGTTCTTTGGAATTAGGCATTCCACAAACGTCATTACACCGTATTTTGCATAAAGACTTGGATCTTAAGGCTCATAAAGTTCAGTTAACACAAGAACTCAAGCCGGCTGATCATCAACAACGTCGTGTCTTTGCTGATTGGGTCCTTGAAATGTATGAAAATGATCCGGAATTTCATCGAAAAATCATCTTGACTGATGAGGCCCATTTCCACCTCGGAGGCTACGTCAACAAGCAAAACTGTCGCATCTGGGGCTCGGAAAACCCAAGAGTTATTGTTGAAAAGCCTCTCCATCCTCAACGCGTGACTGTTTGGTGCGGTTTATGGTCATGAAAAGGATATGGTCCTGTAAGCGTGGTCGTGGCGGCCATTTGACTGATGTTGTGTTCCATTATTAACGGCATACCTTCCTCTTTATAATGAAATAAACATCCGATCATTTATCTCAAAAAATGCCATTTTTCTTTGAATATCAAAATAACACCTCTTATGGAAAACCCTTTATCAGACAATATCCCAAACGCAGCCTTTGCTTTCCCGATATAAAGCTGTTAATGTCATTTTCGGTTCCAATACCAACGGTAACAATAACTGACAAGATATTGGAAACTTTCTACTTTCTCTACCGACTGTGTTGCCTTCTTGAAGTCAATGAGCAGCAGTTGAAGTGGTGTTCGATGTTCAACACACTGCTCAATTATGATCCTCAGGCTGTTGATGTGATCAATACCGGAGGAGCCAGCGCAGAATCCTGCCTGTTCAGCACCAAGCGTGGCTTCTAGGTGTTCTTTTATGGGTTTCAGAAGAATTTTTGCTATTATTTTGGCAACTACAGGAAAAACGCAAATCCCTCTCCAGTTTTCGCAGCTCATCAGGTCACCTTTTTTTGGAAGTTTGACGATCATTCTCTTTAATTTAATAAATAGGTAATTAAAATTGGCATTCCATAATGTCTTCTCTACAAAAATTTACATTATATGTAGGTACAGTCGACTTCGCTTATTTGCAAAACACAAAAAATACAGAAAATTTGTTGCAATTAAGTCGAGTTTTCATATGAACGAACTTCCAACTTTTTTTCCCCTTTAGACGATGTGATGTGAAATATTTCCAAAAATAGAAAAATATAACATAAAAAACAAACAAAAAAAAAACTTTGAATAATTGTGACACTTGAAAGATTTGGAACGATGGGAATGGAATGAAACTTAAAATGTCATTTTTTAGGTGTATTCAAACTTCAACAATTTATGGATGCGTTTAGTGTTTCACTCAAGCGGAGTTGTTTCAGAACAAAATAATTATTTGAGGGAAAGAAAATTGTTTCAATTAAAAGGAGTTTTCAAATAAGCGGATTGCAGTTATCTGTACGAATTTGTGTGAAAAATCACAGAAAAAAACAGTGGTAAATTTTTTGTTGCATATAATCGAAAGTTTGATTTAAGCGAAGTGTATATAGGCGGAGTTGACTGTACACAAGGTGGTTCGGGTAAAATGGAAAAAAAATCTAAAACGTGGATAGGTAAGGTTGAGATAAGAACAAAATTATTATAGGAGGGGGGTCTATTTGTCTATTTCCTCACGTTGAGGTGGGAGGTGCATCTTTCTAAAAGACGCACTAAAATTAAATTTTGAAAAAAATCAGTTCAAATTATTTTTAATGTTTATTTTGCTTGCCAAATTTTAAGTTCTAAAATTATGTTTTTTTCAAAAACTAACGACTCAAGCAAAATGGATTTCTAACTTTAAACATACATATGCAACTACAGCATTATAAAGGGTGATTTTTTAGCTAGTTTGGTTTTGGCAACACTGGTTTTGACAGCTGACGTGTGTTTAGTACCTTGTGTCACTGTCAAACAGCTTCAGTTTGGTTTGCAATTTAACCATGGATCGTCTTACAAATGAACAACGCTTGCAAATTATTGAATTTTACTATCAAAATTCGTGCTCGGTTCGAAATGTTCATGGCGCGCTGCTTGTGTTCAGCGATGAGGCTCATTTTTGGTTGAATGGGTACGTAAATAAGCAAAATTGCCGCATTTGGAGTGAAGATCAGCCAGAAGCATTGCAACAGCTACCAATGCATCCCGAAAAAGCCACTGTTTGGTGCGGTTTATGGGCCGGCGGCATTATTGGGCCTATTTCTTCAAAGATGATGCGAATCGCAGCGTCAATGGTGAACGCTACCGAGCGATGATAACAAACTTTTTTTTGCCCGAAATGGAATTTCTTGACTTGCATGATATGTGGTTTCAACAAGACGGTGCCACATGCCACACAGCACGCGAAACAATGGCGCAATTGCGAGGCGAGTTTGGTGAACAGTTAATTTCACGTTTCGGGCCGGTCAATTGGCCGCCTAGATCGTGCGATTTGACACCATTAGATTATTTTTTGTGGGGGTATGTCAAGGCTAATGTCTATAGGGACAAGCCCGCTTCGATTGACGCACTGGAAGCCAACATCCATGCATTCATTCGTGAGATACCGGCCGATATGTGTGAAAGAGTATGCCAAAATTGGACTCAGCGGATGGGCTACCTGAGACGCAGCCGCGGTCAATATTTGCATGAAATTATCTTTAAACATTAAATTGCAAGGTTCAAACTATCGATTCAAATAAATATTTCATTCATTTTTTCGAATTTTTTGTGTTTTTTTTTTAAAAAAGTTCTAAACCTCTTAAAAAATCACCCATTATTAGTTTTTCGTTCTTATATTTATATGAATCACATTATTTTTTTTTAAAAACTGCTCCAACGAATTTAAAATGTTTGTTTTCGTTTTTAAATTTATTAAAAAAAAAAACAGATGGTGTACAATGTATGTAGGTATGCATAGCATTGTTTTCAAGACATATTTAGAACTTGTTAAATCAGTTTATTTAGGTATCTTTCACTGATTTATTTCATTAAATCCAATCTTTTGTATACAAATTTTAATCGAAATCGGTGAAGTCGCAAACGAGAGGAAATTCTTGATTAATCTGACACTCTTTACTCGAAGAATAACCTTGTGGGTTAGATTTCATATGGTATGGGTTCTATTTCCTTTAGGCAACCAAACATAAACTTAATCAACGAATCAATTTATTTTCTATACCTACTATAACTTCTGAAGATGCAAATCAGGAAGCCTTATGTATAGGTATAGTTCAAACGATCAAATCAGGAGTCGCAATTAAAGCGCATTCAAAACCAATTTCATATTTACTAAGAAAACATTGATATCCTTTAACAAAGTAAATTGTATCAAATGTTAAATATGGAGTCCCATCAAAGGCATTAATATAATGTAGCTATGAGAAAATTGCATTAGATTTACCTACCTAACTTTGGAAAATCCATGAATATTTTATTCCGCTTCTTATGAGCCTCCATATCTCCACCTCCACTTACAGCACCTACGGCACCTATGCTTCTCTGCTCTCTCTTTATCTCTCTCTCTCTCTCTGTCCAACACCAACTGATGCAACATTAACTTAAGTCAGAGTATCAATGGCATCAGCTATAGGTACAAGGTGGTGATACTGAGTCCTTTTGCTGCAAAGGGCTCTAAATTCAATCATATTTTGTAATGTTCTTATTGCTCAGATAGTGTAAAGTAAACCCATGTGATAAACTAAGTCAACTACGATGTGTATGCATGTATCTATATGTATGAGTAAATGTCTCATAAATCTGACATGACGTCCAGCAGCACCACCAGCTTCCTATAATCCATCTACCAAACCCACCTTACGCTCATTCCACATCGACCACATCAGATACTGTAATATATACAGATACACGGTTATCCTCGAGCAGGGCGACACATCAACGTCATCCTTGAAATCCCACATCACTTTTCAATAAATATTTATGAGTCTGTAATGAGTGTTCAATACCGGCATCGGGCTAAGCAATTGAATCCTCCTGGGAAATAATTCAATCCAAAAACGTATCCTTTCAGTATGCTCCTTATCTATGTTGATTATATGCGAGCATCCTTCTCTGTGTGGCTTGGCTGGTATTGCGAGCCCAGCTCTTGTTCTGGGTGATGAGGATGACTTTGCCGGGGTGCAAGTATATAATGTAGATGTATCTGATGTTGGGAACCACTACTTTATTTGTTGGCCCCTATTTGTTTCTTCTCCTTGGGGCCAATGAGTGAACAGTACTGGCAACTGGATAAATTAAATTGAAACTGACGCTAATTCAGTTTCCGGCTTTGTGGTTTTAAACTGGGTAATGGGTTGGGATGTGTATGTTTGTATGTGTGAATGTGTCTGAGGCAGCAGAACAAAACAAATCTCGATTCTTTTGGGAACAAAGCGATTTTTTGTTGCCCTCGTCGTCCTATGAGATGTGGCACGAGGGCAAACCTCTTTGTCTCCACACTCGTTTGTGAGTATAGGCGTGTGGGTGTGTGCAGGATAAAAGTAGCCATAAATAAAGGACAATCGAGCGTATATGTATATTGAATAAATACAAGGATCTGCACTCATTCTATAGTACATTTATACCAAACCAAAAGTCAATAGGATCGAGCACCCGCGCTACCACCAGGGAAAAGGGCAAAGGACACACAACAAGGCAAGGACGTGCAGGATGCACCATAATGAAAACGGATTTCGTAATTACATGAATAGTTCGCCGGGCGGGTTAAAATGCGAATTTCATTTGGCAGTTGGCCATTTTAATCCAATTTAAGAAGTTTAGCAAATAACAAGGTTTTACACTTTCCTAGTAAGCCGATTTTCGAGGGATAAATTTTGCAGCTTTTATTCCGTTCCGCTCCATCTTTTTTCTGTTGGGGAGAATTTATTTTTTAATTTTTTTGTTTTTTTTTTTTGGTAATCTTACAAAGGCCTTGGCTGGGTTGTATGGCACTTTGTACTCGGATGTATGTTGGGTGGAATGAAGACGATATCGTTAGTACAATGATATGGCAGAGTATAGAGTATATAAGTCCCTTTGCCTTCCCATCCCTTCTCTCATGAGTTTGGGTTTCCCACAAAACTACTTTTACGATTGGATTTAGTGGGAGGCAAAGTTCGAAGGCATTATATTGTGCTGCCGAAATCAAATTTTGAAGCCGACACATAACAAAAAAAAACATGGCTAGGCATTGGCATCGCTTTGTGGTTGAGTTTGGCTGGGAAATTAAGTACTAACGTCGATTTTATTTTATATTTACTTGTAATGATGTGTGTTGATCATTGGATAAGTTGTAGCTTATCAATATATGTATACTCACTAGGTATATATATCTAACCAAACTGTTGAAGGATTTATTGAACTATTTATTAAAAGAGTTACAAGAGATTAGTTAAATTTAGTTTAATGTCAGAAATGGGATAAATTGAGAGTTTGATATGCCACATAAAAATATATATGAGAATTTTAATTAAGTTCTTCGTAACTGTTTTTTTTTTGTGTTGCAGACGCATAAACGATTAAATTTTTTTAAGTATGATCCTATAGGTAAAAGAGATTATTTTCCAAAACTTTAAACGAACTATTCAAGCCACAACATCTCACTCGGATCACAGTAGTGGAATTTTTGTGTTCCCCGGGATGTGAGGAAGGTGTAAGTATGGGTAGAGAGCGGAGTGAGTGGGAATTTAATTATGAATTCTGGATGAATTTCAGGTTACTCTCTAGTGGCAAGGTTGAGCTGTCACATAGTTTATAGAAAAAATAATCTCTGAGGGCAGTTTTTCTATTTCTGGCTAGGCTGGTACATTAACACAGCAAGTGTTATGAGCCCTTTTCCGCCTCTTCATCTTGACACCCTTTGCATAGTTCAGGCGACGTTCTAATGCCCATTCTGTTCATGTGAGTACCCATTTAGATGAGACCCGTTAGGATTCCATGACTAGAAGGGATAGTTGAAGCCAGCTTATATTGAGTAAATATTCTGTTTTTTTTTTTTTAGAGATATTCGGCCATACATTCCTTGAAACCCGAAAACTGTCGGTCTGTTGTGGCTTTGAAGAAACTTTTTTGAATTATGTTTTTTTCTTGCTGCAGTATGGCATGAGTACCGATGATTCGATTTGGTTTGGAGATAAAGATGACTCGTTTTTGGCCAATTCCTTTCCGAGTATATCACGTTGTCCTGATGGGACTCATCTAAGCGTGAATGTGTTTGTGGAGCAGAGTAATCTCAAGTTACTACGGTAACGATAGTTTTGATTTTTTGCTGAATTAGGAAATGCTTTAATTGCCACCTGTTTACCTACTTACAATTATATTCATGCTTATCCCACTTAGCAAAAATATTTTTTGCATAGAAAGTATATGTGATGGGGAGGAAGCTTCAGTCAAGTTTCAAAACAGGAAAAAAACATGGGTGATCCATAACGTTGTTCACCAATTTTTTAGAGAAAAAAATACTTAAAATCACAAAATGATAAAAAAGGTATTTTTTTGCATTTTAGTTTCTTAAGAGCAGCTTTACTGTATCTACATCTAAGCAAAAAAGCACATTTTACATACAAATACAGTATTTGTCATGTGTTAGTTTTTTTTGTTCTGGGTATTTTAATATTCAAACCTATATGCAAGCAATCCTGCCTACTGCGTCTGATAGCTTTGTCCTTGTTTTAATTATATCACAGATCATACCTACATCATAACATCTTCTTAAAAGAAAAACACAATTCATACATATATATATACATACAAATATAGTAACTTCAACATTCAATGTTTAAGCTCTGTCAAGGACCAATTACCTCTCCTTTGTTAAACTAAACAAGCTATTTTCAAGGAGCATTCAACACAACCAAAGGTAAGAATTAAATATCAAAAGTCCATGCACGAATTGCTAACAAAAACATTTGTCAATCAACTGCTAATTACAAATTATTATTACTTGAACCACAAATTATATCCGCTTCACGTTCCAAATATACAAATAAACACATAATATGACCAGGATGCCATGATGGTTGGTTGATTGCAAATCAACACAATTGTATAGACAAATAGACATAGACACACACATTATTATCATTAATTACATAAACTTATTGGAACATAATATTCCAATGAGTGGCTGGCAAATTACAACGAATCGATATTGAGTCGAAGATATTTCTTTACTCTTCTATGCGAAGGTTTTGTTGTTTAATAATATTATAATCTCATGTTACTTAAAGTCCATTGGATACGTTTAATCCTGTTCACCCCCCAAGTACCATTTTCTTGTCTAATTTGGGCCATTCAGATGCTGAAAATTAATTTAATTTTTGGCACCGCTCGATGACATATAAATATTATCGATTATTTTGTACATTTGTACAAAATGTTGCACATTTAAAAAAAAAAAATATTTGACTGAGGGTTTCTATACTGTATGTACCTGAGTAAGAGGAATCTCTTCTTGTTTCAATTTTCAAAAACTTAAAGTTTCACAATTCGTTACACTATACCCTAATGGGCAAAAACTGAGTAATTTTCAGTGCAATTTAAGCAAAATTTAAAATTTTATTTAAATTTGAGCTTTCCCAATTTAAGTTCACACTCACTTTTGACGAAAAATATAACATGAGGAAGACAAGAAAACAGCGACATTATTTAGAGCTGTGTAAATCGTTCATTTCAAATGATCGAATCGTTCAAGAATCGATTAACAAAATGATTCGATCATTTTAATCAATCTATCATTCGAACATTTTCATTCCACTTAATTCATTACTTCATATTGTTCCGATTCAATTTTTGATGTGTAAACATCTATCCCGGCCGGCGGTAGAGTGAAATAAAAACGTGGACTTTCCTCTATGCGACGTAACGATGTACAAAGTTACGTAGCGCGCACTGATGCCAAATAAGATTTTTAAAATCCCACCGTATTTGAAAAAAAAATCCCACTGTTTTTGTACTGGAAGAAAAAAAAAAACCACCATACTTCTCTGCCACAATCCTTTCCTAGGTATTAAACAAAAAAAAAAATTAAATGTGAGATGTGAACTTCTCCTTTAAGAAAAAAGCTCCCGAATTAACAAAACACACTCTAAAAATATTTTTTTTTTATTTTCTAAATAAATAAAAATTAATTTCACTTCATATTTATTAAAAAAAAAACTTCTTAGATTTCATTGTAAGAATTCAGTATTTTAAGTCAAATCTTATAGGTAAAATTTGTACTTTCGTACATTTTCACATTTTTAATATAAAAAAATCTTATTTCAATAAAAAGCTAGGAACACATATTTTTAGTTTTGTTATAAAAAAAATAAAGATATTTTTTTTGTAAAAAAAATAAATAAAAAAGACTTCAAAATATTTGATTTAAAAAATTAACTTAAAAGTATAAATAAGTAAAATGATTTTGTATTTATGTACATTATTCACATATTTACAAATTGTTATTGACGTTTAATTCATAGGCAAATGCCTCAAGAGTTTCTTCGTTTTCATCATCATGGTTACTGTCATGCGAAACAAAGAGGTTCTCTGAATTGAATTTAGACAGCATTGCCTTTGAAGGTTCGAAACCGATGCAGCCTTTAGTTCCTAGGCTATAGCGAACTCGTAAAACTGAATCTGCTGTATCGATACTTAGTCGATTCCTGAGTTTATTTTTTACTATTTTAACAACTGAGAACGCTCTCTCGACTGAAGCATTGGAGAAGGGAAGACTTAAAAGTGCCAAAACGAGGGTGCAAATGCAAATGCTAGCCGAGAAAGAAGATCGCTATTGCAACAGAAAACTGTAAGCATATTGGGGCATATTCATAGTCACTTTTAAACTCCAGTTTATCTAAGACCCGGGTTTATCCTATCTAAATAACATTGAATAAACCCCAGTCTAAGATAAACTGGAGTTTAAAAGTGACTATGAATATGCCCCATTATTTTTTGTGTGGCGAAAGAAGAACGAAAAATTGTTCCTCTCTTATTGAGACATTTTCTGTCTCATTGGTGGTTCGGCAAAATAGTTTTTTTTTTTGAGTTATGAATTTTTAGTAAGAATAAAAAAAGTTTCGGTGATGTTAAAAATAATATTTTCCCCCCATAAAAAAAGCATTTCAAATATTTTCCCACCATAAATCCCACCATCAATTTTTTCCCACCATTATTCCCACCAGAGATTTTTTCCCCCCATTTTGGTGGGAAAAACCACCAATCTGGGAACACTGGTAGCGCGTATTCTCGGAAATGAATTGACATTTGGACACCTGCCAAATTAAAAGTGTTCTAAAGGACCTAGATAACTGGCGTGACTTCAGGTGATTTCCACCTCCTTAATTGAGGTACTCCGTTTTTTGATCCGCCGTAATAAAAATTTTAGTATATTTTGACACTTGTCAAACTAAGTGTTCTAGAGGTCCCAGAACGTCGGCCATGAGACTATGGTTATACCCACCTCCTAAATCGATTGGCGTACTCCGTTTTTCGATCCGCCGTACCAAAAATGTTGGCATATTTTGACACCTGTCAACCTAAAACAATTTTTTTATTTCGGTTTCGATGAAATTCAATCTGCGAAGTTAAAGAATACTGTACCGATTTGATCGACCCCATTCTGACCCATATTTCTTTTCTCCGATAAAATATATTAATAATTCAAAAGATATTGATATCGAAAACGAAATTCATTGCAATGATTGAGATTGGGATTGAAAATCGAGAATCATCGAAAGGATTGAGATTGGGATCGATTGAAACGAAAATTTGTGATTTCAATCATCAATACTTTTCGATGATCGGATCAAAAAAATCGAATCGTTCCTGATCGACACAGCCCTAACATTATTGTCTTTTAATCTCGTCGAGTAGTGCGTCGTCGTGGGTACCAATTCCAACTTAGAGTTGGTGTAGGCTGTAGAGGTTAGAAGATCCGGTTGACATAGGCCAAAATTGGTGTGGCAACTGAAAGAGAGTATAGGTACTTCCCTTAGGTGTATTAGGTTGCCTCTTCAATATTTCTTTGCACAAGGAACAAGGATCCCCTTAAGGGTTCGGGTTCGGACATCGGACGACCAGAACTTTCCCTTAGCTTGCCTTCTAGGGCCAAAGATTCCCTACGAGGGTCGAGGATTCCTTTGTACAAGGTTCCCCGAGAGGATTCCCACGAAACCTTTATCCACAATGTGTGCTGGTTTTGGACAATGTATAGGTAATATGCAATAATAATATGTTAATTTTAATTAAAGTTAATTGGTGAAAAATTGTCCAATCTGAAAAGTTTATGAATTACATGTTCTGTTAGAAATTTTAAGTGAAGATTGTAAGGAACTGTAACCAAAATTAAAGTTAACTAATGACTTTTATTGATGGTTTTGAATGAAACAACAACCACTTGAGTGAGCTACCACCAAGTTATTAAAGGCTGGAGTTATGGCTATTTAATGGCTGCCAGTCCGATTATCAGACTCCTTTTAGTGGTGCTTAGTATATTGTAATGAAGCATTAAAATTCCTTCCCCCTCCCCCTTAGCTACGCCCTAGTTTCCATACCTTAAATCCCCTGTTTCCATACCTAAATTCCCTAACTATCCGAAAAGTACCCATTGTACTCTAAAAACCTACCTTCCTATACATAACCCCTACCTAAGCTACGCGCCTGCTCCTGAGAATAAAATAAGAATACTTACCTGACCGGCAGCATGCTCCACCAATAACGATCGACAACTGATTAGCAAGATAACAAATAGCCTAATCAATGCAGACATAGAAACTCACCACACTGACCACCTACATACAGCAACTAAGTGTGGTAGGTTTGATAAGAAAATAGACGAAAAGGAGAAAGAACTCCACTGAAGACAGCATCTGGACCATAGAGTACCTATATTACCTAGAGAACCGACCGGTACCCCTCTTGCCTTAAACACCCGCAAATTTTATTTGAGGTGAGCAAGTGAAAACTCTCTTAGTTTACTCTTTTTTCCTTATCCGTGAATCCGTGTGAATGGTGGATATAAAAACAAATTGGCAAATTAGTTCAAAAAGGTACGTGTCTACGGTTTAATTGTGAACAAAGTGGTGGCATTAGCTCAAAAAGGTACGTGTCTACGATTTGCACACCTAAATCGTAGACACGTACCTTTTTGAGCTAAGAAACTAGAGTGCGCTTCCAATTTTCGGTAGGTGTTTTTGTTTTTTTTTTAAACATAAATATTCAAAAATATTATTTAATTTATTACCCGGGAGCAACAATGACCGATATTCTTCATAGTTTAGGTTGACAAAAGGTTAAAAAAAGAAATTTGACTACGAAATTAATAAATTTCTCAATTTTTGAATTTAACGGATTTTTTTTTTGAATCCCTGGGCGGTCTTATCCACCTTATTGAGCACTTTGAGCAATTTGAGCGATGTCCTTTCAATTGAAGCCATGTTGGTTCGGTCCCATTTAAAATGCATTGGACAACAACCCCATACAAAACTTAATGGGCATTTTCCTCTCAGTACAGCTTGTAGGGTGGAAGAGAACGACCGCCTAGGTCGGTTCTCTAGGTAATATAGGTACTCTATGATCTGGACAACGATCAACAACCTCGATGGTGAATTTCTGCTCTTGAAAATTAACAAGATCCCTCATCCCTTTTGTCACTCACCTTCCCGCGATCAACAGCCTGAATGGTGAAATTTCTCTTGCCGATATGGAGCAAGACCTATTACCCTCTTACCGCTGCCCTTACATAGGCCAAGGAGGTAATAAAGATTCAGCACAGAAGGTCATGTTCCAGAACTCCGACCGTGAGCTCTACAAATAATAGCAAAGAAGTCCATTGCCGCTCGTCCCTTACCTTACCATAATGACCAAGTAAGCATAGTAGATGATGTTCCAGAACACCGACGGTGAGCAATACAAATTAATGCAATACAAACCTCTTTCCGCTCGCCTGTTATATTTACCATGGCAAAGAACACCATACCCGTCCCTTTGATATATGCAAACAGTATTGCATGCAGGCCAATAGATGATGACGTCGTAAATAACAAATTACAACATGGAATTTTACATTTCATCGCCTTACGGCTAACATTCTGTTTGGCCGTCGAATAGGATAAGAGACGGTCATACAATCGACAAAATCTTAGTGTGTCAGTAGCTATCATAGCAGTCGAAATAAGACCAGCCAGCACGACTCAAGACTTCCCCCCACCAGTGGTAAGGGGTCTTTCAACCGAAGAGTCAAACCGAGATCTTACCGGATTTGTCCGCGATATTTACCAGCTTAACTGTGGTATTCGCTGGTATTAATCTAAGCCGAAACCAACAGTATCAGGAGAGCGGACCGCCGGATAACTAACCCAGACGCAGGAGCGTGACCAGAACCCGAGCCAGGAGTATAAGGAGTATAGAACCAACATAAGAATATATTTAAATATTTAAGTTATTAAAGTTTATGTTAAGCGATTTTGGATTTTAATAAAAGGAAATAAAGACTTAACTCTAAAGTTTGTACTACTTTGGAACGAACCCAGGTAAACCGACGAGCAAAACCTCAGCCTCAGACAAAAGGTACATCACAATATTACGTTCAATTATAATTTAAAGAAAAACTTTTTGCCCGGGTGGGGCTCGAACATACACCAAGCGTCTTCAGTGCACTACGCATTGCGCTACTGACGTGACGTGATCAGCAGGTCCATCCCAATGTCGGTTTCATTGTTTGACCATTGCATTTGAATCAACTGCTACACACAGGTTGGTTGTTGTACATTTTAAGTCAACAATTCGTTGGACTTCTAAGGAGGGAGATTGTATAAAAGATTTGACTCAGGTCAAGAATTGATTTCAATTTGAAAGTTAATTTTTGTGTGTTAAATCCCCACTTGCAGTAAGGCTGCAAAGCTTTCGCACCATCATATTAATATTGATGGTTTTGAATGAAACCAAACTTTTATTATTTTGAAGTTTCGTTAAAATAAAATACCTACATATGTACACATATCATATAGCCTTCTATCTAAACCACCTATGAAAGTTAAAAAATTTATTTTCTCTCTGGGTTCTATCAATTTCATTTTATTATTTTTAGAATAGTTTTTTTGTGTCTCCGGAACAATTTTTCATTTTCTAATTATGAGTGTCAAAAATGTAAAAAAATCAAGGTACGACACTATTGAAAGGCGTTTTTCATCTCAATCTCGATTTTGGTAGCGAAATTAATCCACTTATCATTTCAGAAATAATTTAAGAGATTTATATCGGGTTTTTCAATAAGAGCGCTACAAAAGTTTTTTTTTAAATGTCAATATCAATTGGATATTAATGAAATTCTTTATTCCTGTGAAAGTACGTTTGATGCCATTATGTATGGAACTGGATTTCTTTTGCATGACCACCACGGGCACGCTTGCAGAAGTCCAGACGCTGAACCCAATTTTCGACGGTTTTCAAGCATAAATCGGCCGATACTAATGCAATTTCACGTTCGATATTCGTACGAAGTTCATCAATCGTCGCTGGCTTGTTGGCATAGACCATAGACTTGACGTAGCCCCACAGGAAATAGTCTAACGGCGTCAAATCGCACGACCGAAGCGACTGGGCCATTTCGTGAGATAACACGTTCTCAAAACTTGGTTTCCAATAAATTGATTGTGACATTCGCTGTGTGTGTGGCGCCGTCTTGTTGGAGACACATGTCCTCCAAGTCCATACCATCCAATAGGGGCCAAAAATATTCGAGAGACACATTTGGGCTTTCTGCAACTGAAGCCTCAGCGGCAGCAAAATTCGCGACACTACGGGCACTTCTTTGTCTCACTTTTGACTCGTTGTTGGCTCGTATACCTTTCTATCATGAAATGGCAAATCTTATTGAAGAGAAATGTCAAAAGAGCGGCAAGAAATATGGCGTCGTTTGCTGTTCCTCTTGCTCTACTTTTGTAGCGTCCCTGTTGAAAAACCCTTTATTTCTGGGTTCAGTGGGCAAATTATTAAGGGTGGGCAATTAATTAAGTATAGGTAACGTCAAATTTCTGCATGCTGAAATTGATTTAATTTTATATGTGGTCTGCATCTGGATTGGAAGTTTTCATTGAATGCCCAATTAAATGAAATGAATTATTGCTTGTGGAGGCCAAAGTAAACTAAATCTGGTTTAAATCAGCAATGAAAAACTGGCCCTAAGAGTCAGAACATATGTAGCTTATTTGGCAATCTTCACATCCAAGGAAGAGTAACATATAGAAAGTAGATGGAATTTACACTAACGTTGTGGTAAAGCTTTGGATCGCCATATTTAAGGTCCGACAAGCTGATGGGTCCGCCACTTAATTTGTCATTGAAATTAAGTGCTGAAAATTCAAAATACCTACAAAAGTTCGTTCTTCCTACCAAATACAAATTTTTAAAAACTAATGATGACATATTTCTCGTGGGATACCTCGATGGAAAGGTAGTGACTCCCAGATTACGAATACTTTGTTTTTAGGCTGCTAGGGCTTTTAGTTCAACTGCAAATCGAGTAAACACATTTCACGTTTGCTCCAAACGTAAGACTTCTTTATGGACCAAAACCTTCTATACCAATTACAGATAAGGGTGGTATTTTTAGACGTGTGGCTTTCAATCTGGCAATACTTTTTTCTAAATTGGTCTTTTTGTCGGTCGACATAATCGCAAAATCGCATAAATTCGAGCAACCATGGATCGGTTTCGCATCACGTTTACTCTAGTGGATAATGGGCAACCTCAGAGACGCCATACAGTGAGCACCAAAAACGCTATTGCTGCTGTGGAGCATAGAGTATCCAAGAAGACCCAAATGAGTCCATCTGCCATCGCGCGCAAAAATTAGAGCTGTCGAAAATTGGGCCTCTGAGCTGGAATTTATTCGATCCAGCCGCGGCGGCCACTTTCCCGAAATCATTTTTTAAACATAATGGCAACCCCTTATCTTTATAATAAAGCTAAATTCTTGGCCATACCATTAAACTATATGCGTTTTATTTCTTCTTGAAACCCACACGTCTAAAAAAACACCCTTTAGTTCTAATAACTCATATACCTCTTGTTTCACTTAAACTATGTACAATTTTCTCCCCTATACACTTCCCTCTTTTTATACATGTCAATAGGTAGGTAGGTGCACATACATACATATGTACATATATAAAATAAAGCCGGACATTTTATTTTTGAATGCTACTACATAGGTTTGTTCGGGATAAAAAAGTAAAATATCTTACAGGACTGCACTCTGCACCACTTAGTCCCTCAACAAACAATGAAGGAAGATTCAAATCTTAAAACAATAAATTAAGTGACGGAGCCATTCAATGACATGTCATTACATTAACCCACTTGCTTTGTTTAAATACTTGCTCCCCATGTCACGCACATAAATTAGTTTACCATAAGGTAGGTAGGTAGGTATATAGATTATATTAATGATGCCTTGACCATTATGTTTTTTTTTTTTTTACTTTGCAAAAAAGAAAACAGCCTTCATAAATAATATTTCAGTGTGCCATAAATTACACGCACACTCCTCTCTCTGAAAAAGACATAAAATGTATGCAAAGTGAAAAATCGACACAATTCATAAGGCCATTTGCACAAAGCCTCTCCTTCCTCTCGTTTTGGCTAGCCTTTTAACCGAAGATCTCTTTGAGCTCTGGCTCTGGAATTGGTTATGTTTATCTATTTGTGCTGTCGAACCTTTATCCAACTACCCTTCCCCCTCTTCCTACCCCTACCCAAGGCACATTGTGGCACATTTTATACGCAAATCCAAATACCGACGATAACATTCATACACGCATTTGCGCTAACAATACAACACAATTGAGCCCCCTCCCCCCCCACCGAACAGTCCATCCCGGAAAAGAGCCCCCGCCAACCCCCTTCATCCATACTTTTTGATAATCAAGCATCATATTGAATGGCACGAGAGCAACGAAGGAATGGAGGAGCAGCAGCCAGCAGCAAAAGAAAATGTGCGAGAGAAATTTATCACCCTGTGGAACGCCATTAATGTCGTCAATGGAAGATATATGACGAAGGTGAATCGAATATAATGTGACATCATTATTTCGTTGACATTCGATATTATGTTCGGGTTTAGGCGGAGCAGCGGATGGAGACATTTTTCCGTGTCTTTATATTGTCCCTTTACCTATACCTACCGCTCGGGATCGGGATGTTTATGGATATAATGTATGTGGATCCGGGAAAGTCGAATACTTAACGCCATCGATTTGGGGTTGATAATGATAATATGTTACTTTATTTTCCAACATTCCTATACAAACATTTTTTTCGCCTTTTTAAAGGTGTGTGACTGTGTGTATGTTTTTTTGCAGAATTACAGGTATTTCAGTATGCTTTTCTGTATACAATCTTTATAAACTGCGTTCTGCATGATGTGTGACTTTGTTATCGAAGAAAACTAAATATTAGAATAATCTTTCGAAAGGAATTCAATATCTAGACAAAAAAAAACACTCAGTTTGAATACATTGGCGCGAAATTTAAAAAATTTAAAACCTACTCTAAATCATTTTTAAATTGGATGCCGACTCTAAAAATGAATTTTAGAATGAGAGTCGACTCTTTGATAATTTTAAACGATATAAAGTATACTTTAACGCTAAAGCACTCGTCTAACTTTCAAAGTAGCAAAATGCTTCTCTATCTTTTTCAAAGTATACTTTATACATTCAACGTTTGTTATTTCATAAGATAAATTTAAAGAAAAATGTTTGATGAAGATTTTAAGCATGTAAATCAACAATCACGAAAACTGTCTTAGCTTTAATTTGTGGTACATTCACCCAGTAACCATTGCCATGACAAAACAACACCATTTCCACCCCCCGATTCAATAGACTACGACACCAAACAATATACAATACAAAAACTTGTACTCGGTCGACCGCCCCAACAAAAACAAAAAAAAAGTGGTACATAGTGTTGGACTACCATATCGCGGCAAATCATTTTCTGCTCACAAAATCGCCCGTCATATTAGATGAAAAGGTGAAATAGCTAAAGGGGAGTTAAAAAAAAAGAAAAAAATTACAAAAAAATTTAATTTTCAAAGGGGACAGCCGGATTTGAACCGGGGACCTCTCGATCTGCAGTCGAATGCTCTACGACAAATCATAGAAAAAACCTTCCAAATGCGCTTAAAACCCTACAAATGCGCTTAAAATAAAGGGTTTTCCAATAAGAGGTGTAATTTTGAAAAGCCCGCTATTTCGGTAGCTGTCACTTTTGAAGCTGTCATTTTTTAACATTTGACAAGTAGAAACTACGCCATTAATAAAAATGGAACGTTACACGCTTTAACAACCCATTGAAATTATTAAAATTCACTATAAAAATGGTGAAAATTTGGCAGAGACGGTTCGTAAAACTAAAAAATTTTTGGGTCGTCGTGAAGCACCTTGTCGGAATGCAATACAGAAATTGGTGGACAAATTCGAGCTGTTGGGACAAGTTAGTGATGTGAAGAATAAAACCCGTGCACGTCGCTCAAGAACAACTGAGAATATTGCTGTTGTAGCCCAAAGTGTTGAAGAAAACCCAGGTTTGTCCATTCCTCTTCGTTCTTTGGAATTAGGCATTCCACAAACGTCATTACACCGTATTTTGCATTAAGACTTGAGTCTTAAGGCTTATAAAGTTCAGTTAACACAAGAACTCAAGCCGGCTGATCATCAACAACGTCGTGTCTTTGCTGATTGGGTCCTTGAAATGCTACTTCATTAGTTAGAAGAGTTGTTTAAAGTGTTTAAAATTAAGAAAAGGTTAGACAAGGGCTCGCAACTAAACGACTGCGTTTACTAGAGCCGGTTTTATTCCATAAACGAGGACTGTTTAAAAATTTGCGCCATTGAGTTTAAGGTTCAGTTCAAGAATGAAGTTAAACCCGAGTTAACTTATCAAATTTAGTGAGTTAACTCAGGATTTTCTGCACATTAGATGATTTTGATGTTTTATCCACAGAATTTGTTTAGTCATTCCGCCATGCATTCTCCACTGAAAACTGAGCAAATGACGTTACCTTCCGTTAAGAAAAAAATGTAAAAAAGTCAAAAGTACTAAATAATGGATTTTTGGATTTTTTTCTTTGAGTTAATTTGTTCATAAAAGAAACAATTTTAAAACGTTTAAATGTTATATAATACATATTTTATTTATACAATTATACAAAATTGTAACAAAATCAGCCATGTCATTTACGCAATATAGGTACTTCACTAACCCAAAAGCAAGTCACTTTTTCCAAACCCTATTTCCGATGTTTAATTAAAATTTTTGTAGAAAAGAATCAACATTTTTGGTTTCTTTTTGAAACCATACTTTCGTCAGCCAACATTATCGTCTGCTGAGACCGCAATTCTTTCTTTCTTAGAAAAGGGACAATAGTTTTGATCTGATTGTGCTATCGTCCGAAATTGCATTTTTCAGAAATTGAAGCTCATTGTTAGAATTTTAGGAGGACTTTTTGCAGGAAATTCTGATGAGGTGGATTGATCTCCTGTTTTTGTTTTTTTTTTTTGTATTCCTGTAATAAAATCGGACTAAATAAAAAAAAGCACTAGACTAACTAAATCTTTTTATTAGAGCAGCACAAAATCAAAACATGGAACTTTATTGACTTGGACTTCTAGGTTAACAATCTGAATTCATCTTTGACATTTGACTTGATAGGATGTGTTTTCTTTGGTGCAACAATATTATCAAAAACCTTTTTTATTGTTTCCCTATCATTTATCTCATACAAATTGCAATTTTACTCCAAGCTCAGGGGAAAAAAACATGCGTACTGGAGATATGGAACGAACTTGCCATCGAATATTTATCTTATGTCATCGTTATTTCGTGTTTTTTTATATTACAAACGGTTAAGTATCTTGTGCCTACTAAGGGGAAAGAAAATAACGGTTTTAAATTCATAAAAACATCTAATATCAACATATCACTTTGTCCGAGTTTTTTGAGGTATTTTATCTTAAGTCGACAAAAGTTTGATTTTTTTGTTGGTTTGCAGGTGGAAAAGTATGTAAAGTCTACTTTATAATAATGTATTGTTGTTACCTTTACACAATTGTAACAAACTCTCAAAATAAAATTTGACACAGTTTGTGCTTTACGAACACAACAAAACACAACACAACACAACACAACACAACACAACACAACACAACACAACACAACACAACACAACACAACACAACACAACACAACACAACACAACACAACACAACACAACACAACACAACACAACACAACACAACACAACACAACACAACACAACACAACACAACACAACATTGCCCCTCTCAGCTAAACATCTCTCACCTTGTATATACCTACCATTTAGTAAAACAAGCCCCTTGTTCAGGGCGTACTTCTCTTACTTGACATAAACTTAGCAAATCAGCAAAAAAAAAACACACCTATAGAAAACACTGATTGTTGAGAGTGACTTTATTGACTTTAATAAGAAAAATAAGCCTTTTATGTTGCTAAAACTCCTTCCCTGTCTTTTATTGAATTCAATAATTAGAAAATCTTATACAAACCCATATTTTATTAAGAAGTATAAAATTTCTTATGCAAGAAAACCCTTGTATCTACCCATCAGGTATACCTACCTCTATAACTTATTCAAAGTCCTGCCATTGGATTGCCAACAATCTAAACCAACAGATGACATTTGCTAAATACTTTATGAGTTTTGATATAAAATAAAACCATTTGAGAGCTTATGGAAATTTGTTTGTTTGTTCTACCTCAAAGCCCAACAAACATCCGCATCATATAGGACTGCAAAACTTTCAAAAATCCTTCAGTTCGAAATCCCTTTAAATTACCACTCAATTTAGCAATTTCCCAAAAGAACTTCGATATGGTTTATGTATGAACATTGAACATATCTATTTATATAAATGCGTATAACTTGGATCTTGTGTGTATATATTGGTGCTGTGGATATATTATTTTCTCACTATTTCAAGACCTGATGCATAAAGACTCATCTTTTTCTTCTCCGTAATGGACCTAACTAATCCGATATGTTGCAAATTTCACGTCTGATTGCCAACCATGAATGGAATGGCATTTCATATTCCATTCCGACTATATAGTCAGGGCCGGGCAGGGGCCGCTCCGTTTCCCTTTCACAGTTCTTAATTGCTTCTCAGAAAATGATAAATTTCCAGCAGCACACATGTGCGAGGTATTAGCACATGAATCCATCATCCGATATTAACTTGCCTCCGCACCAAAAAGTGTGTCTCTGTGTGTGTATTTGACTGCCTGATGTCTACAATCCTGATGGGATGGGAGCAGCAGCGGCAGCGGAATGATGGTGGAGCAATATTGTTGGCCAAAAGTCCATGAGTGTATGTATAAAATGTGTAGTAGGTATAGACTTGCTCCATACTCAGCAAACGATATGAAATGAATATGGTCTTAATGCCTGCATTTCCCTTGAAGAAGTTTCAATTTTTATTATGAAATATTTGAAACTTATGCGGTCGGGAGTCGGAGTTGGAGTCGGGACACAGATATACAGATATACAGATACCGGATTCGCTTAGGTATTTTTGTCTAGGCTAGATAGAAGAGCACAGGCAGGCGGCATAGTTATACTTCGACGTCTTCGTCGATGATGTGTGCCAAACAGATTCAGGATTCAGTATCCTGGAAGGACGACGGGAAGCGCAGGACCAGGGATGAAGGCCAAAAAGAAGGACACCCGAAGTTATTGGAAAAGTTTTCTTTTGAGAACGTGTTAGAAATACAGAAGCGTTGCAATATTATGTTATGATACTCATAGAGCCAACACCAGAATTACAAGAAATAGTTTTTTTTTTTCTTTATTTTGTTGTTTGGGGTTCGGGTTGGGGTTACTTAAAGTTTTTCCTCGCACATTTCGACGGAATATTATTTTTTGGAGTTGATGGATCTCATTAGTAGCACATTGTTTGTTTTGTAAAACATTGCTGATTTTGTTTCAGCGTTAAATGCTTTGACAAACTTATTTAATGTTATGTATAAATAGGTACTTTCTTGCTTATGCATGTGGATGGGACTGTTAAAGTGTCAACATCCTATTCATGACGAAAAAAAAAATAAAATAAAAAAAACTGTGATGATAATGCAGTCAGTGATCAGCAAACCAGCCCAGAGACCGCAAGGGGATGCAACAGAGTCCCAATAATCCCATGTGAATTATCTTTGCTCCCAATGCGAACATTTTGATTTTTGACGTACCCGCATTGAGCATAATTTTTTGATAAATAGCGGATGCAGTACCAGTAGATTTTGGACACATTCACCGAAATTTCGAAGCAAATTTCTAAAATTTGGCAACATTATTGATTGACAATTAGTTTTAACTGCCCGAAATTATTAATGGGTTACAAAAATACTCATTACTTTGTACTTTACTTTCAAGTTCAAACATATTATGAATGTGCAGTTAACAAACCGCAAATTTGTAAACTACCAGCCCAATAAATAAAAACACACTATCCGCCCTTTAAGAAAAGTGTTAATTGGCACACGCGTAGGGATTAGAGAACCTGTCCGATTGATAACTTTTCTTAAAAATTAACATATTTTTGGTTTATGATATCTTTCGAGTTTTTATAATAAAGGGTTTTCCAATAAGAGGTGTTATTTTGAATAGCCCGCTATTTCGGTAGCTGTCACTTTAGAAGCTGTCATTTTTTGACATTTGACAAGTAGACTACAACTACGCCATTAATAAAAATGGAACGATACACGCTTCAACAATGCATTGAAATTATTAAAATTCACTATAAAAGTGGTGAAAATTTGGCAGAGACGGTTCGTAAAACTAAAACATTTTTGGGTCGTCGTGAAGCACCTTGTCGGACCGCAATACAGAAATTGGTGGACAAATTCGAGCTGTTGGGACAAGTTAGTGATGTGAAGAATAAAACCCGTGCACGTCGCTCAAGAACAACTGAGAATATTGCTGTTGTAGCCCAAAGTGTTGAAGAAAACCCAGGTTTGTCCATTCCTCGTCGTTCTTTGGAATTAGGCATTCCACAAACGTCATTACACCGTATTTTGCATAAAGACTTGGGTCTTAAGGCTTATAAAGTTCAGTTAACACAAGAACTCAAGCCGGCTGATCATCAACAACGTCGTGTCTTTGCTGATTGGGTCCTTGAAATGCATGAAAATGATCCGGAATTTCATCGAAAAATCATCTTGACTGATGAGGCCCATTTCCACCTCGGAGGCTACGTCAACAAGCAAAACTGTCGCATCTGGGGCTCGGAAAACCCAAGAGTTATTGTTGAAAAGCCTCTCCATCCTCAACGCGTGACTGTTTGGTGCGGTTTATGGTCCGGCGGGGTCATTGGACCTTACTTTTTCGAAAATGAGGCTGGAGCAACAGTTACGGTCAATGGATTGCGCTATCGAGAGATGATTAATGATTTTTTATGGCCGGAATTGGATGGTATTGATCTGGACAACGTTTACTTTCAACAAGACGGCCGGCGCTACGTGCCACACAAGCAATGAAACCATCGATCTTTTACGGGAAAAGTTTCCAGACCGTGTTATCTCTCGAAGAGGTGATCACAATTGGCCACCGAGATCTTGTGATTTAACACCTTGCGACTTCTTCCTTTGGGGCCACGTGAAAGATAAGGTCTACGCCAACAGCCCAGCGTCGATTCAAGACCTCAAAGATGGAATTCGTGAGGTTATCGAGGACATAGGGCAGCCACTTTGCGATTTGGTTATGGAAAATTTCATGAAAAGGATATGGTCCTGTAAGCGTGGTCGTGGCGGCCATTTGGCTGATGTTGTGTTCCATTATTAACGGCATACCTTCTTCTTTATAATGAAATAAACATCCGATCATTTATCTCAAAAAATGCCATTTTTCTTTGAATATCAAAATAACACCTCTTATTGGAAAACCCTTTAAATGTAGCAACATTTCAATACGTGTGTCATATACTAACTGATTTATGAAAAATGTAATTGTAGTAGCAAACGGTTCTCTTAAATTCCAATGGCATTCCAATGAATGTCACAAACCATTCCTCATTTCTTAAGATGACAGACGTGTAAGTTCTTTAACGCCGTTGATCGCCGTTTATTAATAGAGGGGTACATATACTGTATATATAACGGATTTTTTTCTTATTGGCAGAAAACTTTAAATTAAAATAAAACACAGACAACTGTTTTTAAAAACTACATATAGGTATACATAGTCACATATGAAATTTGGTTTATAAGACTGATAATTTTATGGGATATATGTAGGAATCAGGGTTGCCTGTTTAGGGGTTTCCCCCCCTAGATTTACGGGTTTGTTTTTGTCATCGGGGGATAATCTTGTGGGATTCATTTAGAGCTTAAAGGTTGAAGAATAGAATGGGTATTGAAACAGCCGACAGTATTCTACGATGTCAAAGTCTTACACCAACAGAGGAGATGATGAAAACTTTTACAAGTGAGAAGGTGTATCAAACAGACTCGACAGCCAAAACGAAGATGACGATAGTATATTAGACAATTTTTAATGAAGTGCAAACAATTTTTTTAATTCCTTTATATTTTAATTTTCATATTTATTTATTTTATTATATACATAGTATATTCATCACATTAAAACTTGTTTCACAATGTCTGATAAAAGTTGTAAATAAGCCACTTGGAACTTATTAGTTAATAATCAACCTCACTTACGTTTCACAATGTGCGCGTTCAACGCACATCTGAATGTTTAGAGCTTCTGATTGGCCAGCTGTCATAAAAAGCTAGATGTCCTCTGAATTTTCAGAACTTTTTATGACAGCTGCCAATAAGGAGCTCCAAAATTTCAGATACTCTTTGAACGCGCTCAATATATGAATAGTCTAACTTATAATTATATTTCAAAGTATTTTAACGGCCAGATGAAGTGTCAATAAGCATATTTACTTGGCAACTAAAATATCAATTATGTTGTTTTTTCAATTTTTCATCAGTCAAAACTATTTATTTTATTCGAAAAATTTTGAAATGTTAAGTTTTTTACTGTTAGGATTTAATTTGCGGATAATTTAAATGTGGAGTAAGTAATCAGAACATTACTCAGACATTGCACTTAGGTAAATTTTTTCAAAAAGCTGGCCAAAATTATTTTTTGTGTTTTTTTGTTTTATTATTGCATGGAAATATAAAAAAAAAGTATATTTTCAAAAGAAACAACTATTTCCAACCTAATATATAACCAAATTCGAAAAAAGAACGTGCAAAAAGGATGAAAATGGAAGTTTTTAAATTAGGTGTTTTCTCAGATAAAAAGACAAAGCATTTCTATTGCGTTGCACATTTATTGCTTTGTAAAAATAAGTTAATAAATAAATAAATAAATAAATAAATAAATAAAAAGTAAATATATAAATAAATGAATAAATAAATATATAAATAAATAAATAATTAAAAATAATAAATAAATAATTGAGTAAATATCTATAAAAATAAATAAAAAAAAATCAACACAACTATGTAAATATAAACAAAAAATATAAACATTATATTTATTTAGGTACTCGAAGCCAATTCTAATTGCTCAAACTCAGGTTCTATTATAAACTGAAGCACTTCAGATGGAAAGGTTGTTTTTATTTTTGGAAATAGTTTCCTACAAAAATACTGATGAGAGGGTCCGAAGATACTAAAAGATTATGAAAAACATCTTCCATATTTTGCTGCCTCTAAAACTTACTTGGTAAACTCTCTCGAAACCGCTTTATATCCTTATTACGGTACTCTTCTGCTTCTTCGCCGAGCTGCCCAATTGGAAGAATAGCTTTAGAAATAATTTCAGGGCTGTGTATTAAGATTTTGTGCACAGCAGTGGGCATATTATACCATGGACCATGTCCTTTTTGTGGACTTCAAGGCGGCATTCGATACGATAGACCAAAATGCATTGATGTACAAGATGTTTAGATTGGGAATGTCACACAGGTTTGGACGCGTTCTACAAAACCTATACATGGATACAAAAGCAGCAGTATGGGATGGCGAACATTTATCGGAATGGTTTCAGACGAAAGGAGGTGTAAGACAAGGTTGCACTCTAAGCCCAAGTTTATTTGCGCTTTTCGTTGAAGATATAACTAGTTTGTTACCGGGTGGAGTTGAGTACGCAGGAACCTTAATCAAAGCCCTATTTTTTGCGGACAATATCGTTTTATTCGCTTACTCACCTGAAGCACTCCAGTTAATGATAAATAAACTGAATGAATATTGCACTTTATGGAAATTAGTGGTCAACCTAGAAAAGTCAAAAGTTATGATATTCAAAAGAGGTGGAGGGAGAGCGAATCGAAGAGAACAATGGACTTATAACAATGAGATAATCGAAGTTGTGAACCAATATAAATACTTAGGTGTGTACTTCACCAAAAATCTTAATGTGGAAAAGCATCTCACCGAAAAATTATTAAAAGCAAAAACGGCAGTAAACGTAGCATGGAAGGAAATCTTCACCAACAAACATATTGCGCATAGCGTAAAATATAGGGTTTTCGAATCGGTGTCAGAAACAACTCTGCTGTATGCAGCGCAAGTATGGGGAGGGAAAAGATATGAGACGGTTGAGAAACTTCTCCGTTTTTACATCAAACGCATATTTCGACTTCCTCCAAACGCTCCTAACTACATGGTGATGCTTGAAACTGGTATCTCTCCATTGTTTATAAAAACCCTGAAACTACAAGTAGACTATATCATCAATGTGCTAAAAGTGCCTGATAATCGCCTTCCAAAAAAGGCAGCTCTCCAAGCGATCAGTAACAGATCTGGATGGTTCAAGGACTGGATGGAGTTAGGACAAGAAGCGGGCATAGAATTAAACATTAACGATTACAGCAATTGGAAACCCTCACTCTATCAGATGATTGCAAGCCTCGATAATAGCTCCAGAACTCGATACGCAGAAGAGGCAGGGGAATCAATTTACAGGCTGGTATATAGCAAGCAAGTGGTTTCATTCCAGGCAAATCAACAACTGATCAGATCTTTACCCTTAGGCAGGCGATGGAAAAATGTCTAGAATTTAACATCCCAACATACCACCTGTTTATAGACTTTAAGGCCGCCTACGATAGCATAGCCAGGGTAGAACTTTACAAAGCCATGAGAGAATTCGGCATCCCAAATAAATTGACACGACTATGTAGGTTGACCATGACCAACGTAACAAGCCAAGTAAAAATAGCCGGATTGCTATCCAAACCAATACACATCTTTAATGGACTCCGACAAGGGGATCGTTTGGCCTGCCTCCTCTTCAACCTGGCGTTGGAGAAAGCAATCCGTGACTCTGGCACGGCAACAAGAGGGACCATCGTCAACAGGTCCAGCCAGATACTGGCTCACGCAGACGACATCGACATCACCGGAAGAACTGAGCAAGCTGTACATGATTCCTTCATCCAGATCGAGCAGGCGGCACAAAATCTGGGGCTGCACATTAGTGAAGGTAAAACAAAGTACATGGTGGCGTCGAATGCGAGAGGAACAGTTGGTCAAACAATCAAGGTAGCGGAGCACGAATTTGAAGTGGTGCAATCCTTTAAATACCTTGGGTCAATAGTAGCAGCCGATAACAATATAGAAGAAGAAATACGCGGGCGGCTTCTCAAATCCAACAGAGCCTACTATAGTCTGTCAAAGCTCTTCAAATCCAGAAATCTCACCATAACTTCAAAACTGCTGCTGTACAGGACCATGGTCCTGCCAGTACTCACATATGGATCCGAGACTTGGGTGCTTAGCAAAAGGCACTCCGACCTCTTAGCCGCGTTCGAGAGAAAAGTCTTAAGGAGAATTGTTGGCCCCATATGTGAGGAAGGACGATTCCGGAGACGGTACAATCATGAATTGTACGCAATCTACCTTGAAGCAGATATCGTGACAAAAATTAAGCTCGGTAGACTCCGGTGGGCAGGGCACCTAGCTCGCATGAGCGAAGAGGAACCTGCTCGGAAAGTTCTTTGTGGTACATTCTATGGTAGACGACAGCGTGGTAGACCATGCTTGCGCTGGAGAGATGGCGTAGACCAGGACGCCCGGAGCCTTGGGGTGCGCAACTGGATGGCGGCGGCTCGAGACCGGGATGGGTGGAGAGACTTGTTGAAGGAGGCCAGGACCGGACCCCGGTTGTCGAGCCGACGATGATGATATAGCAAGCTAAACCACAACTTAAATAGTTTAAATTATTTTAGAGATGACTGCACTATAGAAGAAATATCCTGTATGTTTAGATTAAGGGGTGAAATGTTGAACCTCAACTTTATACCACATCGTGAAAATTTACCTGTGCTTTGTGAAATGTGTAATATGGCGGAACGTGAAGACATTTTTCATTTTGTTGGTAGAGAAGACATGTGTTTGGCGAAGACATACTATCTGATGAACTTACATTAAAATATCTGAATGAAATAGATGTACCCAAAATGTTCAAGTTTTGTAAAATTGCATTAGCTTATCGAAGTAGAATTTTTTATGAAAATTTTTAAATCAAACTGTACTTTAATTATTTAATCAATCAAGTTTTTATATGTATAATTGTCAATCAGGCAGACGGCAAAGCCATGCTTATATTACGATTGTTAAGAAATTTGTAAAACTACCTACAGAAGAATAAAAAGCTATCTACCTATCTATCCATTTACATAGTTCCACAAACAAATTAGCAGTATCAACACACAATTCCTTAAATCGACTAATTTAATAAAATAACACGAAATCTGCATATGATATTTTCATCTGTATTGGTTATTTGCGAAGAAGTTACAGAATCTTGGAAAAATCGACGGGCAGTGTTGCCATCGTTGGTACTTCCATAGCCTGGTTTTGGTTTGTCAACAAATAGTCCAATTCGATTTCTAAAATCTTCTTGGATTCTCTTTCTGGTTTCTTCAACTTTTATTTTGTTTTCTTCACCGCGAGCTTGCCATTGTTTAAGGGGCATCGTATATGAGACATGCAGTAAACATTCAAAAAATCTTATCCAAGCATGTAAAGAGGATAAACCAAACCTCAACTTTGATCTGTTATGTACTTGTCTGTTTAACACTAAGTCCATTTGGTTGAAATCTTTTGAAGTTTAATTACATAGGTAACACCTTTGATTTGAAGAGGTTTCTGTGATAGCATTGCAGACCTTTCCGTCAATCATTGTTAGCAGCATTTTATGTTTAACTGAAATGCTTCCCTTTATATGGTTTACCACCGTTTCAGTCAAATTACTTATTTGATTTTAAATATATTCAAATTCTCGGACTGTTACATCAGTTGTTTCGTGAACAAACTGAATTCTTATTGGTCTACAGAACCTTGTTGATGATGGTCGTGAATTTTGCCACAATATGATTTTGTTAGGAGATTCTGGGTCAACCGATACTAACTGTATTGGAACGAAAGATGTTAAAAATATTTTGGCATCAGAAATATTTGGGTCGGAAAATCGTTGTTTGTATTCGCTCATACCCGAACTTCCATCACAACCCCATTTGGATATGAGATTAATATTGCATTTTTCACTAGAGTGCAACGTTCCTACAACATCTTCAATTCCTTGAAATAAGCGACAAATCGTAGTTTTGAGGAGGTGCTTCTGTTGCGGGTTCTGTTATCATCAAGTTTTCAGGATAACTTTTTTTCTTTGCTAACAATACAGCTGCATAATTTGGATACATATGGATACATATGCTTTATTGGGAAATCTCTTATAAGATTGTATTTTAACTTTGTTAACTTTGCTTCAACAATACTATTGAAAGAGCTTCCTCTGCTGTATATATGGAACGATTTCTTGCTCCAATTTCTTAAAGCCTTTTTGGTATTTTTCACCGCGTGAAGGAGTTGAAAAAATTAAGTCTTTCAGAACTTTTGAGGATTCAACTTTTCCTTTTTCCTGAAGTTGCACCTGCGCAACATAGCTTAACTCTTCAGTTGTATGGTGCATACGCAATTCTTCTGTTTTTCGTCTTTTTGATCTTTCGCTAAGGTCTGAAAAATCCATTTTTTTCCGTCCAACACAACCATGAGCTCGGCATGCAAACAAAATTTCACTTTGTAGCCAGTTTTCATTTTGCCTTAAGAAGGTATTTATATTTCTTGTGGCAATACACCACCTTCTTTTATGCTCATAGACAAACTCAGACAAAATTTTGTTCATTTGCTCTGAAATCACAATATTCTTCTCATTTTCCAAAGTTTCTACCAAAAAATTGATTTTCACAGTAATGTAACGAGATGTGCAACTTCTCAAATTCTCAGAAAGCTGATTTTTAGAAAGAAAAATGAAACTTGATCGCGATCCTGTGTAAAAAGTAGAAAAGCTCAAATTAAAAAAAAAAAAAAATAAAAAAAATGCCCTTCCGCATCATCTTTAAAGGCCAATATTTTAGAAGACCGCAAAATGACGCAAAATATTTTGACTGTTTCTGATTAAGGAAATGCAAACGCAAATTTTAAGACTACTTTCATTACAGAAATATGCAGAAAAACTTAACTTTTGCATTATTAAAGTTCAAAAATGATAAAAATAATATACCGATCAAATACTCTGCTTTAAATGGCCCTAAAATTAATTATCAACTTAACATATAGTAAAAAAAACATATAATCTCATTCAAACATACCACTAGCAACAGAATCCATGTTTAATAAATTTTAAAAGCACCGAAAAAAAAAGAAAAACAAAGAAAAACCAAAACAACTTCTTATCACAGACCAAACCAGCTACTACACTTGTCTCTTTAAAGCTTGCATTTTGAAAGCATCTGCTGATTAAACCGTTATAATCTGCATCGTATAATCTATGAGGTTTAATGCTTACGCTATTTGTAAACAACTTTGCATTAAAAAAAAAACAACAAATCGCAAATTTTTTTCTTATAGTTATGGCCAGCTTTTTGGGAAAATTTACCTGTGCGCATTGTGAAGAAAACCATAAACAAATTTTCTGCTTTTACTTAGGTACCTAGTAGGTACCTTCTTTACAAAAATTTTATTTTTATTGTACCTATACTCAACTATACTGTGAATCAAATTTAAAATATAAATTCATGAGCTGTGAATAAAAATAAAAACTTGAAAGTTAAAATGTCGTTAAAATGTAGTTAATTTTTTTTTCATCTTTGAAGACTGGTTGGAATAAATTTCACACACACTCTTCGCATTAAAAAGGCTGCGTGCTTGGGCAATATATTGGCTCCAAGTGCTCAATTGTTTTTGGTTTATCGGCGTAGACTTGCGAATTTACATATCTCCAGAGAAAATAATCTAATGGCGTCAAATCGCACAAATGAGATGTACAATTTCGTGAAATAAATCGTTCATCAAATTATTGTTTCTTTCAGTAAATTAGTATCGCTCACATGAAGCACCCGCTCCAACTAAAAGCACTTGTCAACAACAAAAATGCCACAAAAACGTTAGGACTCATGTCTCTGTAAAATTCACAGTTGACTGTGTAGGTGACTTTCTGATCATATCATTATCATTATTTGAAGATAAAATTCACACAAACACACCCAACGTTGATTTTTTCTAGATATATTGATGGCTTGTGGATTATCATCGCTTCAAACATTATTGCAATTCGATTTATTGACATATGTAGCTTTTTTTTTTTTTGGCAAAGTGTGATTTATTGTTATGTTAGCACCATAAAATGCACGTCATGCCCGATATGAGTTTCTCGAATTGAAGAATTTTTTTTTTCAAAATTATTTTAAACAATTCGCATGATAATTTGCCAAAACAAACTTACTTCAAAACAATCGGGAACTGTCACATAAAATAGTGTTGCCAACTTAAAATTCTAATAGGAATTTTTCGATTTATCTCTTTAAATTCATTAGATACTCTGCTAAATGTTAAGATTCTACGATGATAATGACTTTGATGATTTATATCACGGGTTTAAAAATGTCGGATCTATTGACAAAAAACGAATTCCCCTACAAAAAGCTCCCTTCTGCAAAAGTTATGAGCAGAAAAATTTAGAAACCCCCCGGATTACCACATTTTATCAACAAAAACCACTAAATTTTGTTCAACTTTTTATTTTTATTCACAGCTCCTAAATTTGTTTTTAATTTTAAATTTAATTGATTCACACAGCTTCAGTAAAAAACACATTCGTAACAAAGTTACTAAATAAAAATAGTTTTGACTGATGAAAACTGAAAAAAAATAATTAATAATATTTAAATTGCCACGTAAATTTGCTTAATTGAAACTTCATCGGGCCATTAAAATACTTTGAACTTAAATTATAAGTTATACTATTCAGATATTGTGAAACATAAGGGAGGTTGATAATTGACTTCAAAGAGCTTTAATCAGACATTGTGAAACAAGCCCTAACGTCAAGTTTTTCAGTGCGCTATTAAAGTTAAACCCGATTTAAATCATCATTTTTGGTGAGTGGTTAACTCAGGATTAACTGAACAGATGCTTTTCATGTTTAATGCAACGAGTTTGTTTAGTCATTCCGCATACATGGGTTAATTTACTTCTAGAGTTAGCTAACTCTGGTTTAACTCACCAGAAATAGATATAAAAATTAAAATATAAAGGAATTAAAATTTTTGTTTGCATTTCTAAAAAAGTTCTAATAGGTACATTATCGTCATCTTTGTTTTGGCTGTCGCGTTGGTTTGATACATGTTCTCACTTGTGAATGTTTTCAGCATTTCTTCTGTTGGTGTAAGATTCTGACACCCTGAATGTAAGGAATATCTAACTCGTAGAATACTGTCAGCTGTTTCAAAACCTATACGATTTCTCAACCTTTTAGTTCTGAACTAATCCCCCCAGATATTCCCCCCCCAAACATCTCGTCCACCTAGATAACCCCAACTACAAAAAGAGTCACTAAATATAGGGGGAAACCCCTAAACTGGCAACCCTGGTTATGAGGTCGAAAAGTTGAATTTAAGTTCGTTACTTAGCTATTAGAAACTGCATAAGTATTAAAAACGGTTCTTTTGCAAACCTGTTTGTAGACAAATTATTTTTTTACTAAAAGATAGAGAAGGGGCCGGGTGGGTATGTAAGCTTATTTTAAAAGTATATAAAGGGTTTTCCAATAAGAGGTGTTATTTTGATATTCAAAGAAAAATGGCATTTTTTGAGATAAATGATCGGATGTTTATTTCATTATAAAGAGGAAGGTATGCCGTTAATAATGGAACACAACGTCAGCCAAATGGCCGCCACGACCACGCTTACAGCACCATATCCTTTTCATGAAATTTTCCATAACCAAATCGCAAAGTGGCTGCCCTATGTCCTCGATAGCCTCACGAATTCCATCTTTGAGGTCTTGAATCGACGCTGGGCTGTTGGCGTAGACCTTATCTTTCACGTGGCCCCAAAGGAAGAAGTCGCAACTTTGTTAACTTTGCTTCAACAATACTATTGAAAGAGCTTCCTCTGCTGTATATATGGAACGATTTCTTGCTCCAATTTCTTAAAGCCTTTTTGGTATTTTTCACCGCGTGAAGGAGTTGAAAAAATTAAGTCTTTCAGAACTTTTGAGGATTCAACTTTTCCTTTTTCCTGAAGTTGCACCTGCGCAACATAGCTTAACTCTTCAGTTGTATGGTGCATACGCAATTCTTCTGTTTTTCGTCTTTTTGATCTTTCGCTAAGGTCTGAAAAATCCATTTTTTTCCGTCCAACACAACCATGAGCTCGGCATGCAAACAAAATTTCACTTTGTAGCCAGTTTTCATTTTGCCTTAAGAAGGTATTTATATTTCTTGTGGCAATACACCACCTTCTTTTATGCTCATAGACAAACTCAGACAAAATTTTGTTCATTTGCTCTGAAATCACAATATTCTTCTCATTTTCCAAAGTTTCTACCAAAAAATTGATTTTCACAGTAATGTAACGAGATGTGCAACTTCTCAAATTCTCAGAAAGCTGATTTTTAGAAAGAAAAATGAAACTTGATCGCGATCCTGTGTAAAAAGTAGAAAAGCTCAAATTAAAAAAAAAAAAAATAAAAAAAATGCCCTTCCGCATCATCTTTAAAGGCCAATATTTTAGAAGACCGCAAAATGACGCAAAATATTTTGACTGTTTCTGATTAAGGAAATGCAAACGCAAATTTTAAGACTACTTTCATTACAGAAATATGCAGAAAAACTTAACTTTTGCATTATTAAAGTTCAAAAATGATAAAAATAATATACCGATCAAATACTCTGCTTTAAATGGCCCTAAAATTAATTATCAACTTAACATATAGTAAAAAAAACATATAATCTCATTCAAACATACCACTAGCAACAGAATCCATGTTTAATAAATTTTAAAAGCACCGAAAAAAAAAGAAAAACAAAGAAAAACCAAAACAACTTCTTATCACAGACCAAACCAGCTACTACACTTGTCTCTTTAAAGCTTGCATTTTGAAAGCATCTGCTGATTAAACCGTTATAATCTGCATCGTATAATCTATGAGGTTTAATGCTTACGCTATTTGTAAACAACTTTGCATTAAAAAAAAAACAACAAATCGCAAATTTTTTTCTTATAGTTATGGCCAGCTTTTTGGGAAAATTTACCTGTGCGCATTGTGAAGAAAACCATAAACAAATTTTCTGCTTTTACTTAGGTACCTAGTAGGTACCTTCTTTACAAAAATTTTATTTTTATTGTACCTATACTCAACTATACTGTGAATCAAATTTAAAATATAAATTCATGAGCTGTGAATAAAAATAAAAACTTGAAAGTTAAAATGTCGTTAAAATGTAGTTAATTTTTTTTTCATCTTTGAAGACTGGTTGGAATAAATTTCACACACACTCTTCGCATTAAAAAGGCTGCGTGCTTGGGCAATATATTGGCTCCAAGTGCTCAATTGTTTTTGGTTTATCGGCGTAGACTTGCGAATTTACATATCTCCAGAGAAAATAATCTAATGGCGTCAAATCGCACAAATGAGATGTACAATTTCGTGAAATAAATCGTTCATCAAATTATTGTTTCTTTCAGTAAATTAGTATCGCTCACATGAAGCACCCGCTCCAACTAAAAGCACTTGTCAACAACAAAAATGCCACAAAAACGTTAGGACTCATGTCTCTGTAAAATTCACAGTTGACTGTGTAGGTGACTTTCTGATCATATCATTATCATTATTTGAAGATAAAATTCACACAAACACACCCAACGTTGATTTTTTCTAGATATATTGATGGCTTGTGGATTATCATCGCTTCAAACATTATTGCAATTCGATTTATTGACATATGTAGCTTTTTTTTTTTTTGGCAAAGTGTGATTTATTGTTATGTTAGCACCATAAAATGCACGTCATGCCCGATATGAGTTTCTCGAATTGAAGAATTTTTTTTTTCAAAATTATTTTAAACAATTCGCATGATAATTTGCCAAAACAAACTTACTTCAAAACAATCGGGAACTGTCACATAAAATAGTGTTGCCAACTTAAAATTCTAATAGGAATTTTTCGATTTATCTCTTTAAATTCATTAGATACTCTGCTAAATGTTAAGATTCTACGATGATAATGACTTTGATGATTTATATCACGGGTTTAAAAATGTCGGATCTATTGACAAAAAACGAATTCCCCTACAAAAAGCTCCCTTCTGCAAAAGTTATGAGCAGAAAAATTTAGAAACCCCCCGGATTACCACATTTTATCAACAAAAACCACTAAATTTTGTTCAACTTTTTATTTTTATTCACAGCTCCTAAATTTGTTTTTAATTTTAAATTTAATTGATTCACACAGCTTCAGTAAAAAACACATTCGTAACAAAGTTACTAAATAAAAATAGTTTTGACTGATGAAAACTGAAAAAAAATAATTAATAATATTTAAATTGCCACGTAAATTTGCTTAATTGAAACTTCATCGGGCCATTAAAATACTTTGAACTTAAATTATAAGTTATACTATTCAGATATTGTGAAACATAAGGGAGGTTGATAATTGACTTCAAAGAGCTTTAATCAGACATTGTGAAACAAGCCCTAACGTCAAGTTTTTCAGTGCGCTATTAAAGTTAAACCCGATTTAAATCATCATTTTTGGTGAGTGGTTAACTCAGGATTAACTGAACAGATGCTTTTCATGTTTAATGCAACGAGTTTGTTTAGTCATTCCGCATACATGGGTTAATTTACTTCTAGAGTTAGCTAACTCTGGTTTAACTCACCAGAAATAGATATAAAAATTAAAATATAAAGGAATTAAAATTTTTGTTTGCATTTCTAAAAAAGTTCTAATAGGTACATTATCGTCATCTTTGTTTTGGCTGTCGCGTTGGTTTGATACATGTTCTCACTTGTGAATGTTTTCAGCATTTCTTCTGTTGGTGTAAGATTCTGACACCCTGAATGTAAGGAATATCTAACTCGTAGAATACTGTCAGCTGTTTCAAAACCTATACGATTTCTCAACCTTTTAGTTCTGAACTAATCCCCCCAGATATTCCCCCCCCAAACATCTCGTCCACCTAGATAACCCCAACTACAAAAAGAGTCACTAAATATAGGGGGAAACCCCTAAACTGGCAACCCTGGTTATGAGGTCGAAAAGTTGAATTTAAGTTCGTTACTTAGCTATTAGAAACTGCATAAGTATTAAAAACGGTTCTTTTGCAAACCTGTTTGTAGACAAATTATTTTTTTACTAAAAGATAGAGAAGGGGCCGGGTGGGTATGTAAGCTTATTTTAAAAGTATATAAAGGGTTTTCCAATAAGAGGTGTTATTTTGATATTCAAAGAAAAATGGCATTTTTTGAGATAAATGATCGGATGTTTATTTCATTATAAAGAGGAAGGTATGCCGTTAATAATAAAACACAACATCAGCCAAATGGCAGCCACGATCACGCTTACAGGACCATATCCTTTTCATGAAATTTTCCATAACCAAATCGCAAAGTGGCTGCCCTATGTCCTCGATAGCCTCACGAATTCCATCTTTGAGGTCTTGAATCGACGCTGGGCTGTTGGCGTAGACCTTATCTTTCACGTGGCCCCAAAGGAAGAAGTCGCAAGGTGTTAAATCACAAGATATCGGTGGCCAATTGTGATCACCTCTTCGAGAGATAACACGGTCCGGAAACTTTTCCCGTAAAAGATCGATGGTTTCATTGCTTGTGTGGCACGTAGCGCCGTCTTGTTGAAAGTAAACGTTGTCCAGATCAATACCATCCAATTCCGGCCATAAAAAATCATTAATCATCTCTCGATAGCGCAATCCATTGACCGTAACTGTTGCTCCAGCCTCATTTTCGAAAAAGTAAGGTCCAATGACCCCGCCGGACCATAAACCGCACCAAACAGTCACGCGTTGAGGATGGAGAGGCTTTTCAACAATAACTCTTGGGTTTTCCGAGCCCCAGATGCGACAGTTTTGCTTGTTGACGTAGCCTCCGAGGTGGAAATGGGCCTCATCAGTCAAGATGATTTTTCGATGAAATTCTGGATCATTTTCATGCATTTCAAGGACCCAATCAGCAAAGACACGACGTTCTTGATGATCAGCCGGCTTGAGTTCTTGTGTTTACTGAAGTTTATAAGCCTTAAGACCCATGTCTTTATGCAAAATTCGGTGTAATGACGTTTGTGGAATGCCTAATTCCAAAGAACGACGAGGAATGGACAAACCTGGGTTTTCTTCAACACTTTGGGCTACAACAGCAATATTCTCAGTTGTTCTTGAGCGACGTGCACGGGTTTTATTCTTCACATCACTAACTTGTCCCAACAGCTCGAATTTGTCCACCAATTTCTGTATTGCGGTCCGACAAGGTGCTTCACGACGACCCAAAAATGTTTTAGTTTTACGAACCGTCTCTGCCAAATTTTCACCATTTTTATAGTGAATTTTAATAATTTCAATGCGTTGTTAAAGCGTGTATCGTTCCATTTTTATTAATAGCGTAGTTTCTACTTGTCAAATGTCAAAAAATGACAGCTTTAAAAGTGACAGCTACCGAAATAGCGGGCTATTCAAAATAACACCTCTTATTGGAAAACCCTTTACAAAAATTGATAGTAAAACTAATGCAATGGGTCCTTTTTATGGAAAAATTAATTTTTTATGAAGTAATTACTTGCATCAAAATACTGTATGCATTGCATACCTTACGCACTACTTACTTCCGTTTCTCTGACAAGTTCAAGATTCATAGCAAAAATAATTTTGGATTTTTTATTCGGCCACAGCATAAGCATACAAAAACGTAGTACAGTAGATATACCTAAAGCCAGCAAGCGTTGTAAATCACAGCGCCTTCGTAAAGACGTCTACATTCGCGCAAGTCCATCGTAAATAATTTTGCTTTATTTCCAACTAAATGTTTATATTTCTCGGCTTAATTGCTGGCAATTTAATGATCCTCATGTTGCACTGCACGCCATCCCATTGCCATCACCATCACCATCGCCATCGCCATGCCCCAGCGGCATCTTCTTGCAAAATTATTCAACAGTGTTCTGTTTTCTGTGCGGCGTGGACGTCATTCAGCCTCATTGCTATCACTGTGCTGGATCTTAATTGTCATAATCGTATGTGAGATGCTTCAGTGCACGAGCCCAAAATAGATGGATTTCATATTTTGTATCTCATGATTCTGGGCTGATGTACAGTGGGCGGAATTGCTTAAAAAAATGTTAGGTTTTGAAATAATCTTAATTTTAATAGGTACTAATAATAATAATGAATTAAAATGTTCATTTTTCTTTAAACTGACCAACAAACAGACATTAACGAACCATCAAACCCCTTTTCAGCCTGAAGTTTAATTTTTCCTTGTAAGATGCCTAAAAACCCATTTAACGATTTCAAATTTAATTGTATTTGGTAAAAGCACTAAATACTACCCATCACAATTTTGTTTGTTGTTTTTTTTTTAAAGTTTCACGGAACAGTCACCACCGCTACACTACACTCTATAGGGAAAATGAATCGATATTTTTAACTTTATACTTTTATGAAATCAGCTTAACTTTAAATGCATAATAGGAACCTTAAAAATAATTATACGACAAAAATTAACTATGATCAAAAATCTACCGCAAAGCAGATACTTAAAATAAAATAACACAATCTCGCTTAACAAGTCCACTCGACTTGAACCATCACTCTGACTTGACGGTCACTTTTGACACATAATATTAATTTGTTTGACACATTTCCGCCGTATCTGCTTAAATAGTGCTAAGTCTTCTACTTGGCTGATGTATTTCAGTAGTATATAAAATTTGTATTATAAAAACCTTCATATAAAAACAAAGCCTGGCCCTGGGCAAAAATTTCCAGCTTAATGATTAACAGCCATATTATTGACTGATTTCAAAACTAGTTTTACGGGAAAACTAGTTCTATAAAGGTTTCGAGTTTCAAGTTTTGCACAAATCGGTATTATTCAAAAACGTTTTGACATTTAAAACTTAAAATCTTAAAACTAGTTTTGGATAAAACTCGAAATGTACAAAACCAGAAATAACTAGTTTTAAGAGCCTTAAAACTAGTTTTGGCGTTGATTCATATTATTCATATAAAATTCAGCATTTCACTTTAAAAATTTGACAGATGGCACGTTATGCATTGTTCCACGAATTAGGGATATAGAGTTTCTTATAGCAAGAAGAAGACAATTTGCTCTTCGAAGACTTTTTATTTTCTGATAGCGAACCTTATGAGTGCCGGCAACCATTGACTTTGCGCAGCCATGCAAACGTTGATGAATGGGACGATTTGTCGTTTTATCAACGCTTCAGGTTGACAAAGCGCACTTTTGAGCGTGTTGTGGATTTGGTGAAGCCACACCTAGAAATACCAAATAGACGATGAGAAGCAAATATAAAGTGTACAAGCTATTTGAATTTAATAGGGAAAAGTGTCCTTCAACAGATCTTGTTATCTTGGCAGAAAGTAATGATTCTGCTCCGGTTTATGGCTTCCGGAAGCTTCGAATAAAATGTTGGAGATACAGTGCGGGTATCCCAGCCTACCGTCAGCAACTAGGCCTATAGTGTGTGATGCGTTGTTTAAGTAAGTTCCCACATTTATTCGAATTCCAGAGACACAAGCGGAACGGCAGTTGAAGGGTGATCGTCCGTCCGCCGTCAATTTTTTTAATTTTTTTCCATAGGCCTGATTTATGTTCATGTTGCAGGTAGGGTTAAGTTTCATTCCATCACAGCTTTTTCGAAACACTTTTCTGCTGCGTGTCTTTCACTTTCACGTTGGCCCCTTTCGGCCAAAAATACCTACTGCTGTGAATAGATGCAACTTGTATAGGGTGTTCAGCGGGAATTTTTCAACTTTTAAATGCGATTATCGAAATACTATTGGGTTAAGGTAAGCAGGAGGGGTATCATTCAAAGCGCAGGATTTGCGGAATTGTTAGTCGCCATGAGTCACGTGAGCGCACCGCGCGTTTGCGGTAGAGCTGGTACGTGCGCATCGCGCTTTTTGTACTCATTTTAATATTCGACGACTAAGTGATGGTCCGAGCACGTCGTGGGTACAAATATTCAGGCGAGAAGGCACAATGGTCAAAAGAACTATTGCTGGACCATCAACGTCAGCAACAACACTAGAACATGTTGTTCGAAACGAAATTATTTGACCAGTGCCTCATGGCGACTAATAATTCCGCAAATCCTGCGCTTTGAATGATACCCCTCCTGCTTACCTCAACCCACTAGTATTTCAATAATCGCAATTTAAAGTTGAAGATTTCCCGCTGGACACCTTATATTTTAATTTAAGGCTTCCAAACTACAGTTTTTTTTATTTTCTTCACATGAAAATGACGTAAATAATAATTTTAATTTCAATTTGTTGTCAAACTACGAGAAAACTAGTTTTATGTCTGAAACTAGAAATGAGTTTGAAAATTAAAACTAGTTTTTTTTTCCAAAGTGAACAATACCGATTTATTGTGAAAACTAGTTTTAACACATTTTTTCAAAACTCGAAATTAAACTAGTTTTAACGAAATCTAGTTTTATTTCAAGTATTACAAATTGTCAATAATATGGCCGTAAGAATTTTAATCTTGTTGGATATAGTTCACATTGAATTTTTGTCAAAAAGTTCATGTAAGTTGAACTGAACTTAATAAAAATTGCGTATTGACAAGGCCCTCACTAGTCAACTGATGAGTCCAAGTGAGATCGGCGTGACGAAACGCCAATTTTTATGGACTAAAGGCCGTTAAAAGCTATTTTGAATCAATTTTTGTTTTAGCTCATCTAAAACGGGTAGCTGCCATACTTACAAATATTTTGGTTTCTTCAAATTTTCTCGAGAACGGCTGTAATGATTTTGATTAAACTTCTTACCTGTACTAAAAGTTTAAAATAAACTGCGTTTTAGGTTTTCCTCAAAAAATTCCCATAACGGAATTAGGTATTCCACGTTTTTTGAGAAAATGGTCTTATTTTTGGGTTATTCACATATGTCTTTTTGATGGTTACGCCGATTTTGCTATAATTTTGCAATCTTGTGCTCATTAACAGTATAAACAATATTGCATTTGAACATTTTGAAAAACATTGTTTTATAATTAAAAAAAAAAAATCAAACAAAAAATCATTTTTTTAGTTTTTTGACACTTTTAATAATTTCTCGTTAAAAATATACATCGCGCGTCTTCAATTTGTAATTATGTATACACACAGTTGTTGTTCAAAAGAGCAAGTTTGTGCGATCAAGTTGTACATATTTTTTAAGTAGACATTTTCTCAATTATCCCAAGGCTCTACAGATTACAATTGTTTAGTTAAGCGGAGTCTACCTTTACAATATTTATGTATATATAATATATATATAATATCAGCTTAAATATTTCAAATTATAACTAAATTTGGTAAATTTTTTTTTTATCTTTTTTCGAACATTTGAAATAAACCGCCCCACTGTATCATGGACAGGTCTTATTCATATTGAAAGCGACTTCTGAGCCTTGACATGGAGGCCCGACACACTGCGAAACAAGGAAAATTTTGCGTGCAGTCATCTCCTCTCTGTGTCGTAATAGTCGGGTCGGTGCCATCAAAATGATCGGCACCGCAACTGCCACCATGTTTAACCGATGGCTGATGGAGCCGCCACCACCATCGAGATGATGAGACGCAAGGGGCCAATGTTGACGCATGTTTAAAATAGAAATAGGATGTGAGTTGAATTTTTTTTTAATATTTTATTTTTGTTATTTCATTGCGTTTTGATAAAAATTTCTGTTTGTATTTTGCTATAAAGAAAACAGCAAAAAACCCGCTGAGGTGATCTTAGCGAAGATCAAACGATAGTGCGATTGTATCGCAAGCTAACCATTACCAAACCAACCTACTGTACAAGCCGCTTAGATTCTCTATCTCTTACGGTGACTTTGTGATTGTTGGGAAATAATATCTTGGGCGGTTGGGACAATGTTTTGAATTGCATGTGATGCCTATATGTAGGTATACAGTTGCAGTTATTTTATGATGTTTTGAATGAATTCATTCATTTTACCTTAACAATCTGTGATGCACGAAACACGACCGTCTTGTAAATTGTTGGTACTGAAAAATGTTTACGAGTGGGTGAACTTTGATCAAGCGCATGATGCATTAAGAGTGTTGGGTAGGCGGATCTCACTGATGCTTTCAAGTTTTTACACAGAAGGGATTCCAAGTCGATACTTCCATAATATAATGCAGATGTCATGAACAATTTCTTCATTTCCACTCCACCCCTGACTCGAACAGATTTTTCTGATAAAATAATCTCTTATAAAAATATAATGACATCCTATTAATTTTTACATGCTTTATAGCAGGGAAAGTATTGGTTTCGAGGTTGTAATCAAAATAAACACGATAATAGAGAAGTTCGAAAAAGTGGGTTTTGTCATACCGTCCGTCGGTGGTTGTCTGGTCTTCTGTGCGTCCACTGTTATTGGAGCTAAAAGTAGAACCTATACGGGTAAAACGATTTGTCTCAAATTTCTAACATAGCAGCTGTACGTTATTCGAGTTATTCTCTAAGCTCATCTACCATACAACGAATTTGTTTTTTCTTCAAATTTTCTCGAAAACTGCTTTAAAGATTACAAAGAAATGTCTGAAGCAATTAAACTGCGATTAAAAAATTTAGCATTATCATTTAGTATTCCCTTAACATTTTTTTACGGGTTCACTCTTTCCATAAACATTTCTGTGAAGAAAGCTTGATGAAACATAGAATTGGGGATACTGTAAAAAGAGGATATGAGTTGATACCTAAATACTCATTACCTCTTGGACGGAAAAGAAAAAAGTTATTATGTCCATTAAAATTTGGCCAATGAGCCGCAACAGATATTGATAAGGTGGCAAGTTGTTCGTCTAAAAGTCGAACAAAGGTTTGTTTTAAGAGATTTCGTTACGTAACGATATCTGAAAGCCTGACATAATCAAGAGCGGAGTTAGCTCTAGATACTATGTAGTTTTAATGGCATCTGAAGTTGAACTCACTTTTACATAAAGGGTCCGCCAAAGAACTTTTTTTTTGAAAATGGGGCAAAACATCGAGTGTAGCTTCGGCTGTGTGGCACGTAGCGCCGTCCTGTTGAAACCAAATGTTGCCAATATCCTCCTCTTCAATTTTTGTGAACAAAAATTCGTTCAACATGGCCCGATAACGATCGCCATTGACTGTAACGGCCACTCCTTGCTCATTTTCGAAAAATGGCCCAATTATGCCTCTGGACCAAAATCCGCACCAAACAGTGACTCGTTTTGGGTGTATCGGCTTTTCAATGTATGTGTGCGGGTTTTCTGTGTCCCAAATGCGACAATTTTGCTTAATTACTACCCGCCAAGATCAAAATGAGCTTCATCTGAAAAGATGATTTTTTTGGCAAAATCGGCATCTTCTCTAAGTCGATCGAAGGCCCACTTAGCAAACCATAATTCGTTTGGCGGAAGGATAAAACTAATTATCTGTCAAATCAGACATGAGCTAAGTGTTACCATTCACGAAATAAGCACTAGTAGAAAAAAAAAAAACGTTAGATGGCGGACCCTTTATAGCACCTAAAGCCCGAATGGTTGTTACTCTAGAAACTATAGGTATAGATCATTATTAATATAATAGGTCCGAGCATTTATTTTGTTTTGCTTTAATTTGCCTATGAGAGGACCCCATGCAGAGGAAAGATTAAAGTTTTCATCACGATTAAAGTTTGTAAAGGGTTTTCCAATAAGAGGTGTTGTTTTGAATAGCCCGCTATTTCAGTAGCCGTCACTTTTGAAGCTGTCATTTTTTGACATTTGACAAGTAGAAACTACGCCATTAATAAAAATGGAACGATACACGCTTCAACAACGCATTGAAATTATTAAAATTCACTATAAAAATGGTCAAAATTTGGCAGAGACGGTTCGTAAAACTAAAACATTTTTGGGTCGTCGTGAAGCACCTTGTCGGACCGCAATACAGAAATTGGTGGACAAATTCGAGCTGTTGGGACAAGTTAGTGATGTGAAGAATGAAACCCGTGCACGTCGCTCAAGAACAACTGAGAATATTGCTGTTGTAGCCCAAAGTGTTGAAGAAAACCCAGGTTTGTCCATTCCCCGTCGTTCTTTGGAATTAGGCATTCCACAAACGTCATTACACCGTTTTTTGCAAAAGACTTGGGTCTTAAGGCTTATAAAGTTCAGTTAACACAAGAACTCAAGCCGGCTGATCATCAACAACGTCGTGTCTTTGCTGATTGGGTCCTTGAAATGCATGAAAATGATCCGGAATTTCATCGAAAAATCATCTTGACTGATGAGGCCCATTTCCACCTTGGAGGCTACGTCAACAAGCAAAACTGTCGCATCTGGGGCTCGGAAAACCCAAGAGTTATTGTTGAAAAGCCTCTCCATCCTCAACGCGTGACTGTTTGGTGCGGTTTATGGTCCGGCGGGGTCATTGGACCTTACTTTTTCGAAAATGAGGCTGGAGCAACAGTTACGGTCAATGGATTGCGCTATCGAGAGATGATTAATGATTTTTTATGGCCGGAATTGATGGTATTGAAACCATCGATCTTTTACGGGAAAAGTTTCCGGACCGTGTTATCTCTCGAAGAGGTGATCACAATTGGCCACCGAGATCTTGTGATTTAACACCTTGCGACTTCTTCCTTTGGGGCCACGTGAAAGATAAGGTCTACGGCAACAGCCCAGCGTCGATTCAAGACCTCAAAGATGGAATTCGTGAGGCTATCGAGGACATAGGGCAGCCACTTTGCGATTTGGTTATGGAAAATTTCATGAAAAGGATATGGTCCTGTAAGCGTGGTCTTGGCGGCCATTTGGCTGATGTTGTGTTTCATTATTAACGGCATACCTTCTTCTTTATATTGAAATAAACATCCGAAATGCCATTTTTCTTTGAATATCAAAATAACACCTCTTATTGGAAAGCCCTTTATATGTATTTTTATTTCTATCGCTTCACGTACCAGTCTTGGCAAATAAAACCTTTCTGTAGCAACCGATTTCGATTTATCGAATCTTATAAAATAATTCCGTTACAAGCTCAATGCTCACATAGTGTATTTGATAACTTCGTTCTTTTGAAAGGGTTTTACATGTTCATTTAGCCTTTTTGCTATTCCCCGTTTTGTTTCACCAATGTAGGAAGAGCCACAACTACAAGGCACAGAATATACTCCTGGGTTTTGTAATACAATATCATCTGGTGGCTTAAATATCGATTTTATGCCATGCTAAGCCAAATTCTTCCAATTCTTTGAGAATCCCCTTTTATGTAAAGAAGAAAGGCCCGTTTTTTCATTTTGTTGAGTTAAATTTTCTGTAAGTCTTTGTTTCGGTTTCCACGGGCGTTTTTCTTAGCTGTTCTTTTTACCAGATCAGATACCACGGAAGTAAAGTTTGACGGATGGTGATGATAAGCGGAATTTAAAATATCTGTCCGTAAGAATGGTCTTTATATATACCGTTTGTCCTAGGGTACCATCTTGTTTCTTCATAATTTTAATATCCAAAAACGCCAACGAATTATCCTCTTCAATTTTCATTGTAAATTTGATTTTTGGATTCACCTAGTTTAAGTAGGTATGGTTAAGGATAAAATATCAACTTCATCTTTGTTGAGAATATACAAAATGTGTCGTCTCTTCCAAACAGTAGGTTTTATTGGAGATGACTCTTTTGCCTGTTCTTCAAAGTGTTGCATCGAAATATCTGCAATTACTGGAGCAACTGATGAACCCAAAACTACTCCTTCAATTTGTAAATAAATTTTTTCTTTATACAGGAAATATCCGGATGTAAGACACATAAATGAAGTAGTTCTGCTAGTTTACAATCATTTTCGGAAGAAGCTAACTTTTGTTTTAATACTTCTAGGCATTTTAGTACCGGTACATTTGTGAACAATGATGTAATATCACAACTAACCATAATCTCATTTTGTTTCATATTTATATCTCTTATTATTGATATAAAATGCTGCTAGTTTTTACAGAAGAAGCATAGTCGTCTAATCTACCAATGGCTTAAGTCGCATAGCTAATTCCTTGGCAAAAAAGTAAGAAGGCGAATCAATTTGGCTGACAATTGTGCTCAAGGGTATAATTTCTCTATGAACCTTTGAAAGACCATATAGTTTCGGTAGTTGGGGACAAGTTGGTGTAATGTTAGTTAATGATTTGCGTTCGGTTGTTTTCTGTCTCATATTTCTTAGCACTCTCGCTGTTGGATCATAACTTACCTCTTTGAATGTTGTACTATCACTGAGAAGATTAGTTATTTTGGTTATAAGCCACTGTATCGATAGCTACAGTGCAGTTTCCTTTATCCGCAGCAACAACAATTAACCCTTTGTCTGCTCTAAGTTTTTTTTTTTTAAAGAATTTATCTCTTTAACCGTGTAAGTGAATTAAAACTAAAACATCTTATCTAATGGTTTAAGATATTATTCTATTTTAAAATTTACAATTTACGAATCTTAATTAAGATTTCTTGCGTTCCCATTTTACGTCAACTAGCGTGCAATAAAGCGTTTAAAAGGCTTCCGCAATTTGCAGGGTTCATATCACAGATTAGCCACATGAAGATGAGAATCCCCGGCAGCCATATTAATTTGCCTACAAGCTTGAACTGTCAGATATCAGATAAAAAATGAGAATGTGTGTATTAAAACCTCACACATAGACAGTAGGGATCTTGAGACACCGGTTAAAGCTGTCCCAAACCATAGCGAAACATTCGCGCTAATGTGCGACGACTGAATAATGTTCGAAGATTCGCATCGTGCCAGTGTGGGTGCTCCCATTAATCTCCATGAAAATAAATTAAGACAGGAGAAAGTTTGGTCGTCATGCTGAAATATTCGCGTTGGTTTGGGAGAGCCTTTAAATTGCTGTTGCGATTCACATCTATTCATCGATGCGGGAAGAAATTACAAATACAACAATGTAAACAAATGGATTTTGGAGGGTGAAACGTACGAAACATTCTCATCTTCATATGGATAATCTGTGGTTCATACCCTCTGCCAAGTACGATCAACAACTGCAACTTCGTTCGACAATATTGACTCTATGTTTTAGTGTTTTGTCCTTTTCAACTTGTCTACTTGATTTTCAACAGTTTGCATTTAGACCGTTTGCTAACTGCTTGAAAGTCGTTTATCGATATTTTCCAGTGGACTAATGTACAAAATCAAATGTTGTTCTGTCATGTTAGTCATTTTTCGAATTTAAACTTCTTAATTGAGAGTTGAAGTAGTGAAAAAAAAATTAATTTTCAACTAGCCAATCAAATCTCGAGTTGCGATCAACTCCAAAGTTGGCATACTTTCGATTTTTCGGCAGGTTGGACAATAAAAGTAAAAGAATCTGATATAATAAGTAAATTTTAAATAACTGAATCCTCTGTCTATATCAAGGGCCATAATATCTCGCGCGGGGGCCCTATACATCGGTCGGAGGCCTCTATATCTCGGGGCCCTGTATCATTGATACGGCTAATAACGTGGTAGCTCCGCCCCTGTCAGACACATAAAGTGTGCTGGGGCGATTCCTGCTTAAAAGGTACGACGCAAGTGCCACTTCGGCAACCTCCAACTTCATTGCGTTTGCACTTTTAGGGCCTTACTAGAAATCGATCGCGAAGCACGCGTTTAGATAAACGAAACGTTACACTTAAAAAAAAATATGCACGACTGGGTCGCACGAACTTGCTCTTATGCGCGACCACATTGTGGTTCTATAGTCTGAAATAAATTAGCTATAGGAGCATATATTTTATCCATTTGCCAAATCTTAGTTTAGTTTCAGGTGGTATTATGTGAGTATACAAAAATTAACAATATAGCCTAGTGTTGCACATATGCAATATGCATATAAGGAAATTATACTATTTAAACTGGTAAATTGCTTAAATCAACAAAATTAGAAAGAAATTGATTAAAATACTTTGAATCCGTTTTAACCCAACGCGATGTACACCATCTGAATTCTTATATAAATCTTTATTTATGAGAAAAAAATTTTGAAAATCGTAGGAGCGGTTTTAAAAATAATTAATTTTTTATACACAAAATTTTGTTAACATTTTTGAGAAAAATAATTGGTACGCCAATTTAAAGCATTTATTAATGTTGCGTTAAAAATTGAACTTCACAAAAAAATCTGCTACCAGTTTTCAAAATATCGAATTTTCAAAAAATAATTTTGATTTTTTTTTAAAAAATCCAAAAATCATTTTTTAGAAAATTTTGATACGCACTTTTATTTATATTTGTTACAAGCTTCTGTATAAAAAATCTAATTTTATTCGGTTGATCAAATGTTGAGATAGTCAAAAATCAAAGAAACCGTTCTATGAGAGGTACTGTTAATAAACGTAAAATATAAACTTTAAAAATTTTAAATGATAGATCGTACTAATTTTAACACACAAAAAAACTTTTATGAAAATCGTAGGAGTCGTTTTTGAGAAACAAAATATTTTTCTTAACGGTTTTTTAACATTTGTATGGCAGGCACCGTTATTTTTGGGTATTAGAATAATTTTTGTCAAAAATCTTCTAGATAAAGTTAAAAAACTGCTATTTACCAAGTTTAATAAAAATCGACCAGGTCGTTTTTGAAATATTGAGTTTTCAAAAAAAAATATTAAAACTTTTTTTAAAAATCTAAAAACTATTTTTTTGAAAATTTTGGTACACAATATTATTTAGAATGTGTCAATACTTCTTCATAAAAAAATTGATCAGAATCAGTTTAACCGTTTTCGAGAAAAGCGAAAATCAAAAAAATGGTTCTTTGGGAGGTACCATTAATAACCATTTTTCGGAACCATTTTTTTTATTAAACGGCAACTTATAACTATTTAAATTTATTGAGTTCTTAAAAACAAATTCGGTAGCGCTGGATTTGAGAAAAATAAGTTTTTCCTTTTTGGCCAAGAAATTTTGTATGACTGCTACTGTTAATTTTGGTCCTAAAAAAAAAGAGAAAAAAACGGGTGGGGGGAATGTCCAAAAAACGCTAGGTACCAAGTTTAAAGAAAATCGACCCATCCGTTTAGGCTGTAGTCGAACCGACAGACAGACAGACAGACAGACAGACAGACAGACAGACAGACGGACATTTTTGCGAGACCCACTTTTTTTGACTTCTCCATCATCGTAATGTAAAGTTTGATCAAAATCTCGAGTTCGATTTTTTGTACGAATCCATAACTTCCCATATAGTACCTATATCGCAAGTAAAAAGTTCATTTGCGTTAAGCTGACTATTAAATTGATTATTGGTGTCGTTCATTATTTAGAATCTACATAATTTTTAAGTCATCTCTAAATTTGGTTATTGGAAAGGCCCTCAGTTATTTACATTACATTAAATATAAAATTTTTGCTATTGTCTTTCATTTGTGTATAAATTATATTGTTCTATTCTCTTCGTTACACTATTCTGTCTGTTTAGCGCCGTTTACCGCTGTGAAGCGTGTTGAGATTCCACAAAATGTTGAAAGGAGTGCTTAATCCTAGTTTTCTTACACTAAAGTTTTCTACTTATTCGAAAAAAAACACTCAAATTTCGAAAGCTCGGCTTTGCTAGTCTAGATAGTTGCGTTTCAAAACCTTCACTTATATTTCTTTCACAAGGCTTAGTAATTTTAAACCACTATAGGATAGGCAAAGACTAAAACTAAGGGAATGGACGTATTATAATAGCACTGAATTCTGAATCAATATAAAAAAATACAAAAATATCAACGCCCTGATGACGGAAGCAGGACTTGATGTAAAGGTATAGAGCAATATTTTTGCATTTAATTTAATTTCTTTAGCCATTTATTATTTATTTAAGACTGACACCCACAGCATAAACATTATATCCCCCATTAAATTCTTTATAGCTTTTTGACATGCTTCACTTCTTCACTTTTGATCTCACATTTTCTATATAAAATATCTCGGACAGATATTTAGCAGTCTGAGTTTTAATTCAATTTTATAAAACCACGGTCATTATCGTCTTCTGATTCGAATATCTACTTAAATTCATTTTATCGTCGTATATACCGATAGCTCGCTAGCTTATTGCGAAAACTTGCTTTTATTCCTTTTTTTGTTGTTGTATATACGAATATGTTGTAATGCTAAAAGCCATTTCGAAGCCTGAAGTCGTAAATTTTGCAATACAGAGTTTTTATGTCCACTTACTTTAACGTTCTAAGCCATATATAATAGTATGGTGTGTTGTTCGATTTTACTTTATATCTTCACCCCCACTCACTTTGATTGGTCATCTAAACTCCATTAGGGTCTAACGACGACAAAGATGAGGGTATGAATGATTAAAAATACCGACTTAAGTAAGTAGTAATAACAAGAAGTAGGTACCTATTGCCATTTAAAAAGAGATGTTTTTGGGAATTTCTGGAATTTCTGTTTCTATATAATGTACACGAAGAGTCACAGGATGCTTTAGACATTCAAATATCTTAAACATAACGTAAGATACCAATAGCTTTATCAATATACCTTCCTGGTCTCTAATTAACCTCACAAACTTAAAATTTCATCCAAGGATTGTTTCGAAATCTACAAGAACACAGAATATAGAACCGAACCACATTTATACTGACTTCTCTTCTGTTTTCTATTCGTAGAGTTCGTGGTTTGTTCTTAGGAATTAGGAGATTCCAGTTTTCTTTTTGATGTTTTGCGCCAACCAAGTATAGTCTGATGTAGGAATAAAGGGAAAGCCTGTGTATACCTATATAAAAGGACTCGATAATCCTAATCTGATTACAGTGATATTTCAAAAGATGCAGTTCATTTGATTTGCGAGCCGAGTAATAAGGCACCCAGGGTAAGACATCGTCGTGTTTGTAGCCCTCTACTTCAGCACTGAAAGAAATTTCAAGTTAAATTTAATAAAAACTGTTTCTACTATAAAGCTTATTAATTGCTATAACTGTGATATAACAGTGTGTACTATGTTAACATGCGCAACATCTGGAACCCCAAGTAACATTTTTACCCTCATAAGATGCTCCGAAAGCCTTACTAGACTTATTTTATGGAGCTAAATGGACTCGCGAGGAGTTGTTCTAGATTCTTATAAGATTGTTAAAAGCCTTGTATTAACATCTCTATGAGATCTTTGGATGATGATGGAAATAAATCGTCAAATTTTAGTCCCATAAGAACGTTTGAGCTCCCTTAAGAAGTGTCGCTCTCAGTAAATATAAATTTTTTCTGAGAGACAGTGTACTTCTTATGGAACTTAAATTTGACATTAAACTTTCAAACAAAAAACGGTTATCTGTGGGGAGTTGCTTTTCATTGCAATTGCCAACTATGATTGATGTATTACAAAAAATTTAAATGTGAAAGCAAAACATTGGTAGTTGTGTTACATTATTTACATTTTGGAACAATGGAACAACTTTACAACCTCATAATTATAAGAATAAAGGCATAATCAAAGTCAATTGGATACAGTTTGGTTTTTAGTATATTTCGATGGTGTAAATGGTTATTATAAAATTTATGATGTGAAATTCACTAATACCAGTTCCATAATCCCGAAATTAGGCACATCGACAAAGAGAACAAAAATCGACCGATGAAATTTGCTCGACACACAAATAATAAAACTTTTGATCCAAATCTAAAATTGCCAATGTCACCACCAAGCAAATAGCTAATCCCATAGAAACATGAACAGAAGCAAGTTTTGTGAACAAAAAGAACGCGCTATTCAATTTAACTAAAACCGATGTTCGTTTGACATTTATCTAATGCTGGCGTCGTAGCTCCTATAAGAATCTTTGAAAAAACTTATTTATGAATAGTCTCATTGATGTATTATTATGGCATTATGAAGACTAAAAATGAGGTTTAGGCCATGCACGCACATGCAACTAAACAGTTTGGTTGTGATTTTGAGCACTATAGGATTATATGAGAGTCCGCGCACATAAACCGGCAGACTCTCATAAAATCCCGAGTGCTCAAAATCGAAACCAAACTGTTTAGTTGCATGTGCATTGTGCGCGCCTGGCCTTAGAGTTTTAATTTCATTACGAGATACTTATAAGACTTGAATAGATTTAGATATAAGATTAAAGTACTTTCAAATTTAAAAAATGCTTTGCTCTTACAATAAAAATGCTATGAGACGAATTTGAGTTTCATATACCAAGAGATTCATTCTTAAGTATATCAATAGGATATAAAAGAATCTTATGGGATTTTTTTTTCAGATTTGAAGAGCTTAACTCCGGGAGTTTGTTAGTTGGGATTTAGGGCGAAACGAGCTTTAAAGAACTTTATAGGATCATTTTGTTTAAGTTTTATTTTTTCTTAAATTTTTTTGATTTTTCTTTAGTTAAAAAAAAATATAAAACCTCAAGATAACATTTATTAATTCACATTTCTTAAATTACTTCCTTATGTTTAGCACTCGAACAAGACCGACTTTCATAACTAAAGCGTTATCACCACAAAAGAAATTTTGTGGAGAAACTTATAGATACAAAACAATTTTTTTTAATTTTATAGTCAAGTATTATTTGTACAGTGTAGTCTGTACTTGGTTTAAGGTATAATGTTGGTATTGCACCTATTCTACTCCAATCGAAGGTTAGATGGCATGAAAATCTACAGACAACATGTCCTTGAATGAACCATATAAGTAAATTTTGAACAATGAAGTTTAAGTATCTACTCTTTTAGCCACACAATCCAATTGTCTCTTGACATGTTTATGTAGGGTCAATGTGGGTAAATGTAAGCAGAGGCAAATGTGTAAGACACAGCTAAAATTTCATACATCTAATGCAGCCTTGAACGCACACACTGAATGAACCTTCATACGCATTCATTATCTGTCACATACATGTCATTCATATTGGTCTGTTTACAGTTAACAGTTTTCAGTTGGCAGTTGTTTTTCTTTTTTTTTATGAAATGCGTTCAATTTAAAAGTGTCATACATAAGTCTGGAGACTTCGGGAATTATTCGGGCCAGTTTCACAGTCAGAAAAGTGACACTTAAGTGGGGAATTTGAAAGATTAATTCAAAATATCACCGTTCACTGTTACCTGAATAAGTGGCACTTAAGTCTCCGATGTGGGTGACTTAAGTTCCACTTACGCTAGCTATGAAGTCTAGCTTAAATTCCTAGTATGGAAAACTTAAGTATACTTATTTCGGTAAGTGTCGACTTAGAAACTGGCCCTTAATATTTTTTAAAACAAAATTTAAAAGAAAAAAAAAAACCCAAAATCTCGAAGGGATTTATCTTTTTTTTTGTTTAAATTTATCCTAGAAAATATTGTGATGAGAGTAAATTTATATCGAAATTTCTATTCATGCTCATTGGATGACGTTTCCAAACCAGACAATGCTGAGACTGAGAACAACAAAATCATGACCTTCAAATCGTATGCGTATTCTTTAACTATCATCGAATGGTTGCCCCTGAAATAAGGAAGATTTACGAGTTTTGAAAGCAAAATACGTTATTTATAACAACTTAAAGCCTCTCTTCCAAGACTTCAAGATGATTTACATTATTGTTGATATTTACCTCATAAATTAGAATAAAAACATAATTGGGTAAATGTTAACATAATAGTATTAACCGTTATTTTAAAATTTTTAATATAATTTTTAAAACCATCAATACAGAAATATTGTATTTTCACGTTAACATTCATAGTTTTTTATTAAAATTTCAATTATAAAAATTAAAAAAAGTTCTAACATAAATTTTTCAAAAAAAATTAAAAATAAAATTGTTTGCAATTACCCTCATTGACCCTATACCCATAGGATAGAGGTGGTATATTATTTCGTATAAATATACGGGATTCTTATCCGAAGCGTCAATGTATTTTATTATATTGGAAAGTACCTACTCTAAGCCTGATGGCTCTGCCCAAGGACAATGCAAATGAAATTGATTGTATATGACAAGAGAAATCATTTCAGAATGTTACTTATAAAAATGTGATTAAGTTAACGATCAGTAAATCAATATTGTAAACCTTGATTGAATTTAAGTATTATTAAGATGCCCGGATGTCAAAATACAACCCCAAGAGTATCTTTTTAAGATTTAGTAGGCAATAGGGATTTTAAGATAACGCATATTTTCAAAACCAATAAGAAATATTTTAGGCATTCGATTACACATTCTGGATTTAAATTAATATAAAGGAAAATGTTGGGTTGGGGTCAAAATTCTATTGAATTTTCTTTTAAATTTGTTGTCAAAGAAAAATCGTAGTGCAATGATTTCTCTTTTAGAACATATTTACAGAATTTTGAAACTAGAATTTTTGACCAGCGCCAAATCATTCATTATAACCATATGTGTCAAACTAAATGAGCACGAAAAAAATGACGAAAAAAAAAAACTGAATATGTAGAACAGCCAACCTGGATAAAGCTATAGTAAGAAAACTTGGTAGTCCGTACTCTGTATAGTGTATATGGTAGCTCTGAAGACGCTTGGTCTATGTTTGACCCTCAGTGCAGACAAAAAGCAAATAGATTAAGCACCAAAAAATGAGTCTGGTGAAATAGCTGATATAGCCTATACAATTTGGTGATAACTCATTGAAGTAATTGTTCTTTCATTCAAAACTTTTGTTGTTCAAAACTATACCTAAAGTTTTTATGAAAAATCACAAATTATTGCAATCATTTTTAAGAAGAAATAAAACGCATATAATTTAATGTTATGGCCAAGAATTTAGCTTTATTATAAAGATGAGGGTTTGCCATTTTGTTTAAAAATAATTTCGGGCAAGTGGTCACCGCGACTGGCTCGAAAAAATTCCAGCCGAGAGGTTAAATTTTCGACAACTTTTTGAAGCAATTGGGGCCAAATGTCCGCAATAACGCACGGAATATTCTCTTTCAAGGCGTTACCCCACAACAAATAGTCCAGCGATGTTAAATCTCACGATCTTGGAGGCCACGACGCGAGATAATGCGCTCATCAAAAGTTTCCTTCAAAAAATTGATTGTTTCGTTGGCTGTATGGTATGTAGCGCCGTCTTGTTGGAACCAAAGGTCGTCCACATCAACATCCTCCAATTCAGGCACGAAAAAGTCATTAATCATGGCGCGCGATGGCGGATGGACTCATTCGCGTCTTCCGCCACAGCAGCAATAGCGTCTTCGGTGCGCACTGTACGGCGGCTCTATGAGGATGCGCATTATCCACTAGAGTAAACGTAGTGCGCAATCCGATCCATGGTTGCTCGAATTCATGTGACTATGTCGACCGAATGTTGGACGCAGAGTGCGATGTGTCGCGCTAACAGAACCATTATTTTGGTAATAAATTTGCACGATTTGCAAACGTTGTTCAGAAGTAAGTCTATTAATTATGGAATGGCAAACCAAACTGAGCATAAATAAAGTAACAGCTGCCAAAAAGACCTACTCCGAAAAAAGTATTGCCAGATTTAAAACCACAAAACTAAAAAAAACACCTAGACTTGAATAATTCTACCAATTTATAACACATATAACAGTTTATCGCCGTTAAGAGTGGAAGTGAATATTATTACCTATAATATTTCGTTTCATTTGATACTATGCAACTTATACTGGAGCCGAGATATTCGTTAAGAAAAAAACAACAAAATGACACAAAATACATTTTAAACTAATATCTTTGGTAAAAAAATTATGAGTGGATTTAAGCTTTTAAGATAAGTCCCTATCGATTCATGAAAACCTTGCGTCAAGTCCGCTAGTCATTATTATTTGTTTTTGTCTGAGCTGTGTAAGATGTTGGCTCAATAAATGATGCAAGTTTTCGCCTAATGCAAAGATTGTTAACAATCCAAAAAACACTAACAGCCTTATTTATTAGAATTCGCTAAACACCTCTAAACGGCTGAATAGTTATATATGTAGTTCATAATCATTTATGAAGCCACTATTCAACGTTGCATAAATCCTAATTCATAAAATATTTCCCTACACATTATAGTTATAATGCGCTTGTGTCAAATAAAGTACCAAGAAGGGAAAATCTATTACGTTTTACTGCCACAATTGATTAACAAAACTAAGCTCTGAAAGTGAAAAATCAAGAAACGAATTCTGCTGCGCCGATTGGATTAGTTTAAATTTCATTTAATATTGCATAATGTACCTATTCTTATTACTGTTTTTTTTTGTGCCGTGTTAGAAAATATAGTTTAATATTTTAGAACAAAAAATTCATGGTTTTTATTGAAATAATTGTTTCATTCACTGAAAGTGCGATCAAATTGAGAAGAATATAGGAAAATCTATTAGGTTGGCAATTATTTTGGCAATGTTTTTTTTTATTTATTCTGTGTGTCCCACTGAAAATATTCAATAAACCTCAATTTTGGAATACATCTTAGCACATGTATATTATAAATAAAGAATTTCCATAAACTTTTACACTTTCACCGACATTTTAAGTAAAAGACGTAAAACTACGTGTATTTTTAATGATAAGTTGTAACTTCTCGACCTTAGCCGATTTAAAACAAATTTAACAACATTTTTGTTTGTACAAAGTACCTTCATAATATAGATTGATCACTTTTAGGAGGGGACAAAAAAGATATTTAAGCATTCCCAAAATAAGCGCCACCCTTATAACATTGTACTTTATTGTCGTCTGTGTGTGAGTCAAACTGACATTTCGATACTTAAACATCCTTTTGTAGGCACTATTCATTCTTCAAACGCGTTTAGCTTCTAATGCCTCTATCCAACGTTGAATAAGTCTTATGAATAACATTTTTGCGTTTAGTGGAATTATAAGGAGTGAATAGTTCTATGCACTCGCTATGATGCGTTTATAAATTCGGCTGTAAATGTTCCACCTTCAGTTTTGGAGAATTTTATTTCTGAATAGGACTAGTTTTTAATTATGAATAAGTCGCACGTTTTCAAAAAGAAAATATTTATTCTTTAGTTTTATTTAAATTTATTTGTTAAAAAGCATTCTCATTAAATTTTCACTCTTCTACTTTTGCTTCATAACAAAATATTAAATTTATTGTTTCGACAACGATTTTCTCAGTTATCATTATAGCCCCGATTATAGTCAATCTAAGTGGGCTCATTGTGGACCTTCAATTATATTGAATTATATTTAATTTTGCGAAGCTTCATCTTAATCAATGTGTTGTTTTCGATTCACAACACTTTTGTGTGAATATGAAAGGAAAACATTTCCGTGCAGGGCGTATGGTCTTAGGATTCACAAATTTGGTAATAATGATTATGGGAAAAGTAAACCTGATTTCCACCACAGGATTCAGTAGTCGTCGAAATGAACAAATGCAGAGCCTAAGAAAGGTATACTAAATGAAAAATCCATTTAGTTCAATGAGTGGCGTTGTGGTCTAAGGCATTAACTTGGCGATGCAAAAGAAGGTTTTCGTCCTTCAAATTCGTAAACCTATTGCAAAGCCCCACAAAAAAATGACAGTTTAACAATATAATCGTTTTTATTAGTCTGATACTTTGCTATATAGCTACTTAGCAAGCCAAAAAGTTCAAAATACACAACAATTTGCATCAAACTAACAACCACAACCATCGGCTTTCAAAGCACACAAAATAATCCCCTTTCAGACATTCGCATTACCAGGGATTACCTTTCACATACATATGAATGAGACCTGCCAACTTACATATTCTTCTAATATAGATAATTTCTCTAAAAATATCTCAAAAACCTATCTAATCGCCTGATGGCAAAAAAAAAAAATTAACAAAAAAAGAATAAAATAAAAGTGCAATGACTTGAGGCAAGAAGGAAGGATATTGTAATCCTGTAGCTCCTTGGCTATGGCTATATAGTAGTTGCTGCTTGCTGATGTGAGTTCTCGCTTTAATGGTGTGTAATGTATGCGCTCTAAATGCTGCATGTGTATTCGTGTCATGTTTAAATATAATTGACTTTGTTCAGTTAATCCGTTTATGAAATGAAAATGCAAATTTAATTTAAATGTTCCGCACATATGAGTTCTAGATTGTGCCATATAAAGGATATAATAGTCGACGTGAATGCAAACACATGCACATATTATTACAGAGCCTGCAAAGATACTTATAGTAGTGCAAGCGGATGAATATCGCTTATAGCAACAGAGTGCCAACTGCAAGCTTAACGCCAAGAAACATCACATCAATATGCAATGTGGAAGTGGAACTTATTTTATATAAATATGTTTCTATGTATGTATATGGGTACTGCATAATGTGCGGGTGTATGCGAGGACACTGAGCCGGGTTGCGGGTCTATTATAATATGTTGCCGGATGGGGCAAAAGTATAGTAGGTGTATACGTAAAAAGGGTGCTCGGTTGAGTGTAAACATTGCAAACGCACATAAAATAAAATAGATATCATGCATATTTACTGTTGGAATGTAGGCAGATAGACATTAGATAGTCAGATATCCTTCCGCATTGCAACAGTGGTGTTGCTGCTGGATCATTTTGTAATGGGATTATAAATGCACACCCAACATTTTCTACCCACCCGAACCCCACTACTATACTACCACCCACCACGCCTACTTGAAATACATAAAAGAGAGGGCGTATGTGCATGAAATTGTGCATATTGGATGAATAAATTTGCCAAAGGATTATAACAACCAAATGGCAGGAATTGTCTGCGATGCAACTCGGTCTTAAAACCCAAAGGCATTCTATTACACAATTTGCAACCATTAATGTGACTAAGTCAGACAAGTTCTGCGATTTAAAAACAAAATTCAATTTTAAGTCCTTTGACAAAAATCATATCCTTTAAGTTAAGGTAAAGGGTTTTCCAATAAGAGGTGTTATTTTGAATAGCCCGCTATTTCGGTAGCTGTCACTTTTGAAGCTGTCATTTTTTGACATTTGACAAGTAGAAACTACGCCATTAATAAAAATGGAACGATACACGCTTCAACAACGCATTGAAATTATTAAAATTCACTATAAAAATGGTGAAAATTTGGCAGAGACGGTTCGTAAAACTAAAACATTTTTGGGTCGTCGTGAAGCACCTTGTCGGACCGCAATACAGAAATTAGTGGACAAATTCGAGCTGTTGGGACAAGTTAGTGCTGTGAAGAATAAAACCCGTGCACGTCGCTCAAGAACAACTGAGAATATTGCTGTTGTAGCCCAAAGTGTTGAAGAAAACCCAGGTTTGTCCATTCCTCGTCGTTCTTTGGAATTAGGCATTCCACAAACGTCATTACACCGTTTTTTGCATAAAGACTTGGGTCTTAAGGCTTATAAAGTTCAGTTAACACAAGAACTCAAGCCGGCTGATCATCAACAACGTCGTGTCTTTGCTGATTGGGTCCTTGAAATTCATGAAAATGATCCGGAATTTCATCGAAAAATCATCTTCACTGATGAGGCCCATTTCCACCTCGGAGGCTACGTCAACAAGCAAAACTGTCGCATCTGGGGCTCGGAAAACCCAAGAGTTATTGTTGAAAAGCCTCTCCATCCTCAACGCGTGACTGTTTGGTGCGGTTTATGGTCCGGCGGGGTCATTGGACCTTACTTTTTCGAAAATGAGGCTGGAGCAACCGTTACGGTCAATGGATTGCGCTATCGAGAGATGATTAATGATTTTTTATGGCCGGAATTGGATGGTATTGATCTGGACAACGTTTACTTTCAACAAGACGGCCGGCGCTACGTGCCACACAAGCAATGAAACCATCGATCTTTTACGGGAAAAGTTTCCGGACTGTGTTATCTCTCGAAGAGGTGATCACAATTGGCCACCGAGATCTTGTGATTTAACACCTTCCGACTTCTTCCTTTGGGGCCACGTGAAAGATAAGGTCTACGCCAACAGCCCAGCGTCGATTCAAGACCTCAAAGATGGAATTCGTGAGGCTATCGAGGACATAGGGCAGCCACTTTGCGATTTGGTTATGGAACATTTCATGAAAAGGATATGGTCCTGTAAGCGTGGTCGTGGCGGCCATTTGGCTGATGTTGTGTTCCATTATTAACAACATACCTTCCTCTTTATAATGAAATAAACAACCGATCATTTATCTCAAGAAATGCCATTTTTCTTTGAATATCAAAATAACACCTCTTATTGGAAAACCCTTTATTTGCCTCGTTTACATGTACATATTTATATGTATAGCTTGGTCAATAACTATGAACAAATTTTGATAAAGACATGAATGGCAGGTTTATAGTTAAAAACTACACCTTGAAAAATTCATAAGCAGCTTTGTTTTAGGTATTTCTAAAGATATATTTTGGGCTTCGAAATAATTTTCTGAGAGTTGGGAACAATGAAGTTTTTAAACCTGTATTGAGGTCCAGAGCTAGCATACTATTTTTCAAATGAAAATGAACAAAGTGGACATAACTTCTCCACAGAAACAGCATTTTTGCGCGACTTTTATATGTTTACACCCCAAATTGTAATTTCCCTGTGTTTTCCCACTCAAAATTTTTTTTTTTTCCACTACACTTTTGGAAAATTTTATAACATTGGGTATTTTATGTATTTTTTGCTGATTTTTGCCTAGATTTTAGACCGATTCGGGGGCTTTCAGTAACAGAAACACAACAAAATTAACTTGATTTAGGGTAAACTTGATCACATGGCTTCGGTTGCGAGAGGCAATAAGCGTGCACTTCTGAAACCAGCCAAAGCTTGGACTCGGTTCCTGTTCCTTGTATTTCACAATTAATATCAATATTAGTCAGACGCAGTACCACTAGAAATGAGTCTCGCTATCGGGTTTTGACCCCCTGAAATAGCTATATACCTACAAAAATATCGAGGCTAAATCTTATTACCTTGGTCAGGGTAGGTACAACAAAATAAGCCTTTTCTTAAATCACCGATAAATAAATGATGTCAAAATTGGCGATAGACCCTTACAGGGCAGAACCAGAATATACCGAAGAATCATTATCCGTATGACGAATTAAGGGAAACCGTGCAAAAAATCCCCGTATTTACCAAATCTTGCAGCGGGAATCAAACTCACTTACGAATTTCCATAAGAAATACTGAAAATATTTAAAACCAAGGCAACGCCTGTAGGTTTATTTTTTTCAAAGCCAGAAATCCATTCTTTGATTTTCTTTAAAGTTGTTTGAATAAATTGTTTTTGAAAAAATAATTTTCAAACCCAAATTTAGAAATAAAAAATGAAAAAAATTGGTTCAAAATATTTTTTTTTTTTTTTCAAAATTTTGTGTGATTAACTGCCATATATTTATTATTAATTAATTTCAAAACTTGTTTTCGAGCTTCAAGTTTTGTAAAAATCGGTATTATTCGAATACGTTATGACATTTAAAGTTTGAAATCTCACGATAAAATACGAAATACGTAAAACCAGAAAAAACTAGTTTTTAGAGCTTTTAAACTAGTTTTGGCTTATTTCATATTATTCATAATAAAATTCTGGATTTCAACTATGGAACGCTACTAAATCAGAAAATCAGAAAAGTAAACAAAAAATTGTAATCCATTCAGAAGTGGAAGTGGAAGAGTGTCAAAATACAATATCAGACTAATTTTGAGTTTCGCTCGAACAACTTTCCACCCGGAATGACTGCCATTTCACTTTTAGCCTTTTGTGATTTTCACTCGAAAAATGTTTAATGTTCCGAAAATTCCCCTTATTGTGAGCAGTAATTAAAGGCAAAACTTTAGGCCATTAAAAGGTAAAATGTTGACTTATTTCTCGGAGGCGAACGACAACGACATCATATGTAGAAATCATCTTCGTCAGCCAAGAAAAACTCACAATAGCTTTTCAAATTCCGGGCAAACGAAAAATTTTAAGGTGAAATATATTTCGGGTGAAACTCACAATAAAGCTGAATGGTGTATCAAAGTGTATTTGAAATGTACCAGTAATTCAGATTTGTCACGCGGTGGATCCGTCTTCGATTGAACCGAACGAAAAACATTAACTCACAAAGGGAATTGCCCATTTCTGGCCCAGAGTGTAAACGAACGAGTTTGGTAGCAAATGAAAGGTATTTTTCTTGGCTTTAAAATAATACCAAAGTTATTTTGATACGTTAACCACATTTTGTGATATTGAGTTTAAACTTCTAAAAAAGCCACTTTTTTTGCGTTCTTTGTCACACCGATATTTCAAAAAATTCAGTGATGACATATACTTTTGGTGGCTCTGGTGAAAAGATTATTTTATTAACTTTAATTTGATATAAAATGAAGTGTACTTAATTATATAAATACCTAAAAATAAACAAAATATTCCTCAAAAGGCATTAAATTATTATGTAATTTGAGCTAGATCCCAAACGGGTGAACCGATTTGCTTCAAACTTGGTACAGAGCATTTGTATGTGATTCCCTAGAGGATAAATTCGAAATTTGAATTTAGCTCATCTAGAACGGTTAGCTGCCATACAAATATTTTATTTTTTTTAAATTTTCTCGAAAACGACTCTTACGATTTTGATTAAACTTCGTACCTGTAATAACTTAGTCAATTGTAAGAAAACTGCGTGTCAGGGATTTTCTAAAAAAATCGCATAACAGAATTCGGTATTCCACGGTTTTTAGAAAATGGTCTTATTTTTAGGTTATTCAAGAATAACTTTTTGATGGTTAGACCGATTTTGTTATAATTTTTCAATCAAGTGCCTCTCAATAGTATGAATAATATTGCATCAAAACATTTTGGAAAATATTAATTTATTAACAACAAAATATCAAACAAAAAAATCAAGTTTTTAGTGGTCACTTTTGACTTTTAATCGTTATTATCGTTAAATATATACAGCCTAATTTATTAGAATTCGCTAAACACCTCTAAACGGCTGAATAGTTATGTAGTTTATAAGCATTTATAAAGCCACTGTTCACCGTTGCATAAATCCTAATTCATAAAATATTTCCCTACTTATTATAGTTATAATGCCATTGTGTCAAATAAAGTACCAAGAGGGGAAAATCTATTACGTTTAACTTCCACAAATAATAGACAAATCCACAAATATAGCTAACATTTTATAACAAAAAATTCATTGTTTTTATTGAAATAATTGTTCCATTCACTGACAGTGCTATCAAATTGAGAAGAATGTAGCAACATCTATTAGGGTTTCACTTATGTTGGTAGTGTTTTTTTTTTTTTTATTTATTCTGTGTGTCCCACTGAAAATAGTTTCGGCATACATCTAAGCACATGTGTATTATAAATAAAGAATTTCCGTCAAATTTTATACTTTCACAGAAATTTTAAGTAAAAGTTGGAAAACTGAGTGCATTTTTAATGAAAAGTTTTAACTTCTCGGTGGGATACGTCGCCCTTAGCCGATTTCAAAAAAATTTAACAACATTTTGGTTTGTACAAAGCAGCTTCATAATAAAGCTTGATCACTTTCAGGAGGGGACAAAAAATATATTTAAGCGTTCCCAAAATAAGCGCCACCCTTATAACATTGTATTTTATTCTCGTCTGTGTATGAGTCAAAGTGACATTTCGATACTTAAACATCCTTATGTATGCACTATTCAACCTCCAAACGCGTTTAGTTGAATTGTAAGGAGTAAATAGTTCTATGCACTCGCTATGATGCATTAATAAATTCGGCTGATACAGTCTGCATCTTCAATGATTGGTAAGACACAGTTGTTAACCACAAAAAGAACTTCGTGTGATCAAGTCGTGCATGTTTTGTACCCTATAATCTATCTTTCGTGGTCCATAATAAGATGCCTTTAGACAAATTTTTTGTTTATTTTTAGGTATTTATATAATTAAGTACACTTCATTTTATATCAAATTAAAGTTAATAAAATAATCTTTTCACTAGAGCCACCAAAAGTATATGTCATCACTGAATTTTTTGAAATATCGGTGTGACCAAGAAAGCAAAAAAAAGTGGCTTTTTTAGAAGTTTAAACTCAATATCTCAAAATGTGTTTAACGTATCAAACTTTGGTACTATTTTAAAGACAATAAAAATACCTTTTATTTGATACCAAAATAATTTTTCTACGTTACTTATTCCGCACGTTATGGACAATTATTTGGAACAAAATTTAAAATCCTTATTTTGGAATCGTCAACTTCAAGCCCGAACATCTCGACTTTCCCATGAACGATTTTGAAAATATTTTACTCATGCATCGGGCTTCACGTCACCTTTCATTTGATACCACACTCGTTTGTGTACACTCTGGGCCAAAGCTCCATAGTAAAATGGGCATTCCCTTTACTGCTAGAGCACATTCTTGAAATAAAGCCATTGGATGCCTTTTTGTGGTTGTGGGTTAATTTAACTCCCATTTCGTCTTTGTGATACACACTGTTAAGCTATAGGGTTTTTATTTCCATCACTTGCGCCCGTTTACGTACCAAATTAAAGTTTAATAATTAAGTTAATTTTGATTAATGCCATTGATTCTACTGAAAACATTTCCCCTATTCCATAAATTCTTCAAAAAATGAAAAATATTATACATTTTCGTTGGCGTGGTATTTCTTATGATTGCGAAATAACGGTACTCACACAAAATTTATTGAAAAATAAAAACATCATATTTCTTTACTTAAAACTGCTTTCAGTTTCAAATCGATTATACCATTCTAACAGAGATGCAGCTCCTTAAAAAACACTTTTAATTTTGTTCAACAGTACCTATGTATGTATGTAGGTATATTTTTGAAATTTCTAAAAATATAAGAGATTTTCGCTATTCCATTCTGCACCATCTGTTAAAATATTGCTGTATCTAATTTTCAACTTTGATTAAATAAACCTCCAGAGACTATTCAAAGAAAATTGTCATTTCCAAAATCAGAATAAAGCATTTTTTTGCTGAAATATTAAACTGAGCAAATTATATATCCTCCCCATTTTCATGTTACTTTTCAAATTCAATTATTTTGTATCAAATGCAAATAAGCACTTGGAAAACGTTTTTTTTTTTTTTGAACACAAACTAATCCATCATCGATCCAGATTATGGCGCTTCGTTGTGTCATCAACAACACTATAGCAACACTGGTCGAGGACGACGACGACGCCGGCCGGCCGAACGGAATCCATCACTCTTCATTGGTTGACAATCAATCATGTCTTCACATGCCACCTCCATCACCGCCATAGCCGGAAATACGGATTGCAATTCACAGGCCATCAAATTGATTACAATCGAACGCGTTGTGCAGGGTTTTTTTCTTTTCTTTATTGATTGAAAAGGACTCACCCTGGCTTAGGTTTTAATTATTTTGCTTTATTATTTTTTTTTTTCTAAAGGACTTATATGACAGGGTATTTACCAGTTTACTTAAATATCCATTAAAAAAGGAAGTAAGGAAAAAGCGCGTAAAATAATACTATACATAAGATATTATTATGATGGTGTGCTTGGCCAAGCCTTAATTTTCACACGCAAGTCGTGTGCAATCTGATATAATCATAACAATTTCGTTTTGCTCCTTAAGCATTATTGTCAAATTTAATTTTCCTAGTTTATGATAACCCATCAGAGAGGGTGTTATGATTATTTATGTAAAGAGTAATTGCTTTCACTTACACTTTTGATTTATTGCTAAAGCTTTAATGAGTAGGTTAGGTATAGGTACGTAAGCCTTAAGTGACGTGTTAAAGATGGTTTTGATTAAAGAATCGCGTAAACGAATTTTATGGCATAATAGTTGTTTATTTTTCAAACATGCAACCAAAATTAAATTTATACCTCAGCTACATAAGTAAAAATTTCATAAAAACGATTTCAATCTATAGGTCGTAAGGGTCTTTTCCGTTTTAATAATAATTAGGGTTAGTTTTTTTTTAGGTATAAAATTGGAATATAATGTGCGGAGACCTTTGAAGAATTTATAATTTATATGAGTTTTTTATACCTTGGGACTTTTTCAAATATACAAAAATTAAATTTTGTAGGAATATATATCTTTGACGTTAGGCAGAAAAATCTTAAGTCAGAATCTTCAGTTTTCCATAAAATTAAATTGTATAATGTTTAATTATTTGCAAATCTGGAAAAAGAATTTGTTTAAAAAGAAATGATGGAAACAAGCTTGAAAATGATGACCTATTAATATATTACATATTTATATTTTTCCAAATTCATTAGCATCTAAAGGTATTGACCGTTTTTCGGTGAATTAAGCCTTTAGTATCCTTTCATTTTGTATTAACGGGTGATTTTTTAGCTGGTTTGGTTTTGGCAACACTGGTTTTGACAGCTGACGTGTGTTTAGTACCTTGTGTCACTGTCAAACAGCTTCAGTTTGGTTTGCAATTTAACCATGGATCGTCTTACAAATGAACAACGCTTGCAAATTATTGAATTTTACTATCAAAATTTGTGCTCGGTTCGAAATGTTCATCGCGCGCTGCTTGTGTTCAGCGATGAGGCTCATTTTTGGTTGAATGGGTACGTAAATAAGCAAAATTGCCGCATTTGGAGTGAAGATCAGCCAGAAGCATTGCAACAGCTACCAATGCATCCCGAAAAAGCCACTGTTTGGTGCGGTTTATGGGCCGGCGGCATTATTGGGCCATATTGGGCGAATCGCAGCGTTACTGTCAATGGTGAACGCTACCGAGCGATGAAAACAAACGTTTTTTTGCCCGAAATGGAAGTTCTTGACTTGCATGATATGTGGTTTCAACAAGACGGTGCCACATGCCACACAGCACGCGAAAAAATGGCGCAATTGCGAGGCGAGTTTGGTGAACAGTTAATTTCACGTTTCGGGCCGGTCAATTGGCCGCCTAGATCGTGCGATTTGACACCATTAGATTATTTTTTGTGGGGGTATGTCAAGGCTAATGTCTATAGGGACAAGCCCGCTTCGATTGACGCACTGGAAGCCAACATCCATTCATTCATTCGTGAGATACCGGCCGATATGTGTGAAAGAGTATGCCAAAATTGGACTCAGCGGATGGGCTACCTAAGACGCAGCCGCGGTCAACATTTGCATGAAATTATCTTTAAACATTAAATTGCAAGGTTCAAACTATCGATTCAAATAAATATTTCATTCATTTTTTCCAATTTTTTGTGTTTTTTTTTTAAAAAAAGTTCTAAACCTCTTAAAAAATCACCCATTATTTGTAAAAGTTTTATTTTTCATTAAGACTTAAGTCAAGAAATAAAGCATTTTCATTCAGTTTAAAAAATAGGAATTTGTTTAATTCAATATCAACATATTTGTTGCAACGCAATAGGGTATGAAGAAGGAGTTGATAAGGATGTAGGTCAAGGGGAGGAAAAGGAGTAAGTAAGGAAGGAAATAGGAAAGGAAGAGGTCAGAAAATAGGAATATTAATAAATGTAATAATATCGGGTTTTTCAATAAGAGCACCACAAAAGTTTTTTTTAAATAAAACGAAAATGGTTTTGGATATCAATGAAATTCTTTATTCCTATGAAAGTACGTTTGATGCCATTATGTATGAAACTCCATTTATTTTTGCATGGCCACCACGGGCACGGTTGCAGAAGTCCAGACGCTGAACCCAATTTTCGACGGTTTTCAAGCATAAATCCGCCAATACTGCTGCAATTTCACGTTCGATATTCGTACGAATTCATCAACTGTCGCTGGCTTGTTGGCATAGACCATAGACTTGACGTAGCCCCACAGGAAATAGTCTAACGGCGTCAAATCGCACGACCGAGGCGGCCAAGCGACTGGACCATTTCGTGGGATAACACGTTCCCCAAACTTGGTTTCCAATAAATTGATTGTGACATTCGCTGTGTGGCTTGTGGCGCCGTCCTGTTGGAACCACATGTCCTCCAAGTCCATATCATCCAATTGGGGCTAAAAATATTCTGTTATCATTGAACGGTAGCGTTCCCCATTCACAGTAACGTGCCTGTCTTGATCATCACGGAAGAAGTACGGCCCAATGACGCCGGCCGCCGGCCCATAAACCACAACAAACCGTAATTTTTTCGGGATGAAATGATGACTCATGGAGTACGTGTGGATTGCTGCCTAACCAATACCGCATATTTTGTTTATTGACGAAGCCATTCAGCCAGAAATGAGCCTCATCGCTGAAGATGATTTTTCGATGAAAATCCTAATCATTTTCAAGTTGTTGCTCAGCCCAATTCACGAACATACGACGCTTCATGGTGGTCAAGCGGCTTCAGTTCTTGCGTCAATTTAATCTTGTAAGGATGTAGGCCAAGATATTTTCGCAAAATTATCCACAACGACGTCACAGAGATGCCCAACGCTTGAGAACGACGTGTGAGATACACATTTGGGCTTTCTGCAACTGAAGCCTCAGCGGCAGCAATATTCTCGACACTACGGGCACTTCTTTGTCTCACTGGCACGGGAACAATTTTGTACTGTGCCTGTGGATTCAAATATTTCCACTAGACGCTCAATTGTTGATCTGCTAGGACGATTATGGCGAGCATAAATTGGACGTAGCGCTCTTAACGTTGAGGCCACTGACTCCGAATTTCGGTAGTAAATTTTAATAATTTCGACTCGTTGTTGGCTCGTATATCTTTTCATCATGAAATGACAAACCTTACTGAAGAGAAATGTCAAAAGAGCGGCAAGAAATATGGCGTCGTTTGCTGTCCCTGTTTCTCTACTTTTGTAGCGTCCCTGTTGAAAAATCCTTTATCAAGCTCAAGAATGTTTTTTTTGGCACCAAGTATAAAATTTGTCCACTACCGATGTTCTGTAACTCAGGCGATAACTTTTCGAAACGTTAAAAAATGAAAAAACTCATTCCTCCAGTTATCGTCTCTGGAAAAAATCGGGTTTCTGTAACTGAAGGCCATAAGTTCAATTTCCGAACTGGCATTCTGACTGGAATTTTCATTAGAAGGCGATAATTTGAACTGTCATATTCACATTTCAGAACCAAACCAATTAAAACTTTATGATCGGCCCCATATAGAATTGAGGCGAACAGTGAGCATCTCCCATGTGTCTACACTTGATTGATGGGCATTGACACCAGTGAATTACCCTCTGGGAAATTCTTTGTTCTCCATCATAAACGCAACAAGTGGCTCTTTTTATGCTTTATTAATCCTCAAATCTCGCTGAGAATCAAAAATAAATGATTTTAATAAACAAATACAAATTAAATATAATAATGCTTACCTACATTATACAAAAATTAAATTTTGTAGGAATATATATCTTTGACGTTAGGCAGAAAAATCTTAAGTCAGAATCTTCAGTTTTCCATAAAATTAAATTGTATAATGTTTAATTATTTGCAAATCTGGAAAAAGAATTTGTTTAAAAAGAAATGATGGAAACAAGCTTGAAAATGATGACCTATTAATATATTACATATTTATATTTTTCCAAATTCATTAGCATCTAAAGGTATTGACCGTTTTTCGGTGAATTAAGCCTTTAGTATCCTTTCATTTTGTATTAACGGGTGATTTTTTAGCTGGTTTGGTTTTGGCAACACTGGTTTTGACAGCTGACGTGTGTTTAGTACCTTGTGTCACTGTCAAACAGCTTCAGTTTGGTTTGCAATTTAACCATGGATCGTCTTACAAATGAACAACGCTTGCAAATTATTGAATTTTACTATCAAAATTTGTGCTCGGTTCGAAATGTTCATCGCGCGCTGCTTGTGTTCAGCGATGAGGCTCATTTTTGGTTGAATGGGTACGTAAATAAGCAAAATTGCCGCATTTGGAGTGAAGATCAGCCAGAAGCATTGCAACAGCTACCAATGCATCCCGAAAAAGCCACTGTTTGGTGCGGTTTATGGGCCGGCGGCATTATTGGGCCATATTGGGCGAATCGCAGCGTTACTGTCAATGGTGAACGCTACCGAGCGATGAAAACAAACGTTTTTTTGCCCGAAATGGAAGTTCTTGACTTGCATGATATGTGGTTTCAACAAGACGGTGCCACATGCCACACAGCACGCGAAAAAATGGCGCAATTGCGAGGCGAGTTTGGTGAACAGTTAATTTCACGTTTCGGGCCGGTCAATTGGCCGCCTAGATCGTGCGATTTGACACCATTAGATTATTTTTTGTGGGGGTATGTCAAGGCTAATGTCTATAGGGACAAGCCCGCTTCGATTGACGCACTGGAAGCCAACATCCATTCATTCATTCGTGAGATACCGGCCGATATGTGTGAAAGAGTATGCCAAAATTGGACTCAGCGGATGGGCTACCTAAGACGCAGCCGCGGTCAACATTTGCATGAAATTATCTTTAAACATTAAATTGCAAGGTTCAAACTATCGATTCAAATAAATATTTCATTCATTTTTTCGAATTTTTTGTGTTTTTTTTTTAAAAAAAGTTCTAAACCTCTTAAAAAATCACCCATTATTTGTAAAAGTTTTATTTTTCATTAAGACTTAAGTCAAGAAATAAAGCATTTTCATTCAGTTTAAAAAATAGGAATTTGTTTAATTCAATATCAACATATTTGTTGCAACGCAATAGGGTATGAAGAAGGAGTTGATAAGGATGTAGGTCAAGGGGAGGAAAAGGAGTAAGTAAGGAAGGAAATAGGAAAGGAAGAGGTCAGAAAATAGGAATATTAATAAATGTAATAATATCGGGTTTTTCAATAAGAGCACCACAAAAGTTTTTTTTAAATAAAACGAAAATGGTTTTGGATATCAATGAAATTCTTTATTCCTATGAAAGTACGTTTGATGCCATTATGTATGAAACTCCATTTATTTTTGCATGGCCACCACGGGCACGGTTGCAGAAGTCCAGACGCTGAACCCAATTTTCGACGGTTTTCAAGCATAAATCCGCCAATACTGCTGCAATTTCACGTTCGATATTCGTACGAATTCATCAACTGTCGCTGGCTTGTTGGCATAGACCATAGACTTGACGTAGCCCCACAGGAAATAGTCTAACGGCGTCAAATCGCACGACCGAGGCGGCCAAGCGACTGGACCATTTCGTGGGATAACACGTTCCCCAAACTTGGTTTCCAATAAATTGATTGTGACATTCGCTGTGTGGCTTGTGGCGCCGTCCTGTTGGAACCACATGTCCTCCAAGTCCATATCATCCAATTGGGGCTAAAAATATTCTGTTATCATTGAACGGTAGCGTTCCCCATTCACAGTAACGTGCCTGTCTTGATCATCACGGAAGAAGTACGGCCCAATGACGCCGGCCGCCGGCCCATAAACCACAACAAACCGTAATTTTTTCGGGATGAAATGATGACTCATGGAGTACGTGTGGATTGCTGCCTAACCAATACCGCATATTTTGTTTATTGACGAAGCCATTCAGCCAGAAATGAGCCTCATCGCTGAAGATGATTTTTCGATGAAAATCCTAATCATTTTCAAGTTGTTGCTCAGCCCAATTCACGAACATACGACGCTTCATGGTGGTCAAGCGGCTTCAGTTCTTGCGTCAATTTAATCTTGTAAGGATGTAGGCCAAGATATTTTCGCAAAATTATCCACAACGACGTCACAGAGATGCCCAACGCTTGAGAACGACGTGTGAGATACACATTTGGGCTTTCTGCAACTGAAGCCTCAGCGGCAGCAATATTCTCGACACTACGGGCACTTCTTTGTCTCACTGGCACGGGAACAATTTTGTACTGTGCCTGTGGATTCAAATATTTCCACTAGACGCTCAATTGTTGATCTGCTAGGACGATTATGGCGAGCATAAATTGGACGTAGCGCTCTTAACGTTGAGGCCACTGACTCCGAATTTCGGTAGTAAATTTTAATAATTTCGACTCGTTGTTGGCTCGTATATCTTTTCATCATGAAATGACAAACCTTACTGAAGAGAAATGTCAAAAGAGCGGCAAGAAATATGGCGTCGTTTGCTGTCCCTGTTTCTCTACTTTTGTAGCGTCCCTGTTGAAAAATCCTTTATCAAGCTCAAGAATGTTTTTTTTGGCACCAAGTATAAAATTTGTCCACTACCGATGTTCTGTAACTCAGGCGATAACTTTTCGAAACGTTAAAAAATGAAAAAACTCATTCCTCCAGTTATCGTCTCTGGAAAAAATCGGGTTTCTGTAACTGAAGGCCATAAGTTCAATTTCCGAACTGGCATTCTGACTGGAATTTTCATTAGAAGGCGATAATTTGAACTGTCATATTCACATTTCAGAACCAAACCAATTAAAACTTTATGATCGGCCCCATATAGAATTGAGGCGAACAGTGAGCATCTCCCATGTGTCTACACTTGATTGATGGGCATTGACACCAGTGAATTACCCTCTGGGAAATTCTTTGTTCTCCATCATAAACGCAACAAGTGGCTCTTTTTATGCTTTATTAATCCTCAAATCTCGCTGAGAATCAAAAATAAATGATTTTAATAAACAAATACAAATTAAATATAATAATGCTTACCTTTTTAGTTTCAGTAATTTCTTCTTTAATATTAACTTATCGCCTACCATTAACCGAGTGATAAGATTTGACTTTTCAAATGATTAACTTATCGATTTTCAAAGATACAGAAACCCCTTTTCATCGCATTTTTCCAGGATTTCTATTCCGCATGTTCTAGTCGATAAAGTTATCGCTTATCGACTGTCAAAATTATAGAAACCCGATAATGCGATAAAGATAGATTTTTTATCGTTTCTCGACTGATTTTATTGATGCGAGAGTTACAGAACATGGGTCCAGGGCCCTATTGCACCAACAACTTATCATCACTAATCACTTAGCAAATATCATGAATCTTCATTCGATTTTCTTGCGTCAGGATGCCATTATTTCTCCGGACATAATGTCCATGGATCGTATGTCTGACTTAAGGCCCATGGATTTTATATACCAAGACATTATGTCATCCCACGGCAAGAAAATCGTATCAAGATTCATGATATTTGCTTAGTGATTAGTGATAACTTGTTGGTGCAATAGGGCCCAGGTCATAGTGATTGGGCATCTTCGGTACATGAGATCTGTTTATTTATTCTCATATCATCAGTTCAACGTCATTTGTGGTCAAAACAAAAATAAGAGGACCTAGATGACTTCCTTCAGGGACACCAGAGGTTGCACTGATTGATTTAGATAAACATAATCTGAATATAACCCTATATTGACTAAATAAGAATGAATCCATAAAGTTACCAGATGTGAAAAGACGAGCTTTTTAAGCTTAATTTATATTAAATTATTGGATATTTTGTAAAAGCCTAGGTATTATGAAAGAATATTTCCAAAACTTATTGACTCCAGTTGTAACAGGCAGTTGGAAGAGGGAAGTGAGAGGCTGGGCTGAGTGTTCAATGTATTTTTTAACACAATAGAAGGAAGGCCATCAGGACCGTAGAAAACTGGACTATAGGGAACTTCTGCAGAACTTTTCATTTCGATATTTTCGGTATAAACTTCGACGGTAAAAAAGAGTTGACTTTAGTCCTTAGAAGAATCTTAAATGTTTCAAAATCACCCGTTACAAAGACTTAAATGAACTTAAAACACGCTTTTACATCACCATATTAATTTTTCTGACTTACTGCCCTAATATGAGGGACAGTTGTGCTACATAGACTTAAGTTGTAAGTACCTGCCAAACGAAAGAGAAAAAAAGATTTTATTTTAAACCAATCAAAAACCAAAAATCTAATTTTTTTTTACCTTTTGCCTAACATTTCTTGTAGAGAAGTGCTTTTTGACACCTGTTGGAGCGTAACCAGAAAGGTCTCGTGTGAACAACCAGAAAAGTCTCGTGTGAACAACCAGAAAAGTCTCGTGTGAACAACCAGAAAGGTCTTGTGTGGACGAACCTGACATGTCAAATAAGTTCAATTTTGCAAAGTCATTTTGTTATCAATGTTTATAAGTGTCAATTTGTCAATTTATATAAAAGGGGTGAAATAAATTCATTATATTGTCAACCACTGGAGTGTGAAAACATATCTTTTATTTAACAAGAAACATTTTGGTCCTATCGAGCCAGATACATATTAATACTGTGATATCAAAAACTTAAGACTGTGATATTAAAATATAGAAAAAGACTGATAATAAATTAGAAATACTGTGATACTAAATTAAACCGAAGCTGTGATATATGTGTGGATTTTCGTCGTTATTGGAGTGCCGCCATTATTCTTGTGGATTTTATCGTCTTTCTTCGTACAACGTACGGCTGCAATTGTCCAGCGGAGCACCTGTCCTGCAACAAATAAACAAGGAATTATTGAAGCAATTCATGTGAGTAGCATTAAAATTAATTACATGTTAAGTGCATAAACCGACAAAAACTTTCTTTTGATTAAATTACACCAATTTGGAGAAATTTTCGGTGGATTGTTCCAGTTAATTTGCCGTTATCGAGTACAGTTAATAGTTGCCGTTGCTGAGTCCAGTTGTTCATATCAGTTGTCCGAAGCTGTTATTCATAGCCGTTACATTGCTGTTGTCCATAGCTGTTTTGCCGTTGTCACCGTTCATCATTTGATATATATGTTTTTTCATCATTTTACGGGATCCTGCAAATCAAAGTGAGTTCAATTAATTTCATATTATAAATTATTAGTGAGTGTTAATAAATTACAATGAGTGAATCAGCCTCAATGAAATTGTTCAAGAAAACTTGTGCTCAAGTCAAAAAGAGCTTCACGAGTTATAAAAATTTGGGGGCTGAAAGGAAATCGAAGAGTTATTTGCATGGTCGTTTGAGTGTTTTAGAGGAAAATTACAGAAAAATCAGTGGGCTCTTCGATGAAATCCAAAGGTCGGAAGAAAACGAAGAAGTGGCCGACAAATGTGAGGAATTATACGATGCAATTGTCGAAATTTGTCTTTGTTACAAATCAGAAATTTCAAACGATTTGGAAGGGTTAGTTAGGTCGGACAGTGGTCAATCTCGTGAAGGTTCTAGAAGAAAGGTCGAAAAGAAGGATGAATCTCATTTGAATAGTGCAATAAAGGCATCAACCGTACATGAGATTAAGCTTCCACGAATAACTCCTCCAATTTTCTATGGGGACTATAATAATTGGCGTCCTTTTCATGATATTTTTGTGTCGTTGATCCACAACAACTCGTCAATATCCAACATCGAGAAATTAACATATTTAAAATCATGTTTGAAGGGTAGTGCTGCATCATTGTTGGATTATCTAGAAATCAATAATGACAATTATGATGAGGCTTGGGAAATTTTAACGACACGCTACGATCATAAAAGAATTTTAGTCAACTCACAATTGAAATCCTTTTTTGAGCAGTCTGTAATCAAGGTTGAGACTTCAGATTCCATTAAGGGCCTACTAGACAAGTCGAAAGAAGTGCTTCATGCGTTGAAAAACTTAGGTGTACCAGTAGATAGTTGGGACGTCATAGTGATATTCACATTACTGCAAAAACTTCCTGTGAAAACACAACAGTTATGGGAAGAGAAGCTAGGGCTAACGAAAGAGCTACCTACCTTTAATGAATTTTCAGTTTTTCTGGAAACTCGATTCCGTTCGTTAGAGGTCGTTTGTCAGCAAGGTTCGAAGTCGCAAGATTCAACGAATAAGGAACAATCCAAGTTCAAACCAAGGGTTCTGCATTTGAATTCGGCAAGAAAAGAGAAGTATAGCTGCGCAGTCTGTCATAAGGGTCAGCATTCACTTCGTTCTTGTTACTCATTTCTGAAGCTAGATATACCTGCAAGGGTGAAAACAATAAAACAACTTGGAGTTTGTGAAAATTGTTTGGCGTACAACCATAAAACCTTTCAATGTCCTAGTACAAAACGGTGTTATCACTGCAGACAGAAACATCATTCGCTTTTACACGATTCTCAATCTACTCATCATTTGCACAACGATCAACACCCATTCGCCCAAATTTCTCAACCCAATAATTCACAGTTTTCTAATTCTTATTCACAAACACACAGTAATAATACAACATCACAGTCTTTTGTACCAAATTCAAATCAAAGTACCTTTCAAGTTTCAACACAAATAAATCCTAATGCTCCAGCATTTAATCCAATAAGTGATCAAGCCTTAGCAATCAACCACACTCGAAACTATCATGTCTCAGATCAAATAAATTCATTCGTTCTGCTTGCAACAGCAGTCGTTCGTATTCAATCTTCTAACGGAGACTTCATCAATTTAAGAGCACTAATAGATCCAGGTTCAGAAGCGACATTCATAACGGAAGCAGCTGCACAACAACTTAATTTAAGAAAATGTCGCACACTGATCGAAGTTTCTGGATTTGGAAATAATAAAATGGTTCTTGTCAGAATTTTGTTAACATAAAACTTAAATCGATACACACCTCTTTTGAAACTGTTGCTAGGGCGTTCGTTTTCAAAACTTTAACTGGTTTACTTCCCAATAAAGAGTTCCTTCCACATCAATGGACTCATATTCAGGGTTTGAGTTTAGCCGATCCTTCATTTTATAAGCCTTCTGGTGTTGATTTACTTCTGGGTAGCGATGTTTTTTCTGAAGTCGTTTTGCCAGAAATAGTTAGGGGAACCGAGCCTGTTGCTCCTATTGCTCAAAATACGCAACTGGGATGGATTGTCTTCGGTAAAGTACCTGTTGAAACATTTCGTATTCACCTGCAGCTGATCGATATTGATTCACAACTTCGTAAATTCTGGGAAATTGAAGAATCACCTTTTGAGGAACCTGAAGTTGCTGAAGATGCTGCCTGTGAGAATCATTTCCAGACGTACACCAACCGTTTACCAGATGGACGATTTGAAGTTGCTTTACCATTCAAAGAAGGTGCTCGACCCGCACTAGGAGAAAGTCAACAAGGAGCTTTGAGAAGGTTTCTTCAACTTGAACGAAGATTTGATAACAACCCCGAGTTACACGAGCAGTATTCAGCCTGTGTATCCGAATATCGTCAACTCAATCAGATGGAAGAAGTAGATGTCAGCCAAGGTAAAGTTCTTATGTCACCATTCCATTATGTTGTGCCCCATCATGCTGTGTTTAAGGAGTCCAGTACCACAACGAAGCTGCGAGTAGTTTTCGATGCTGCCTTTAAAACTACTGATGGTACTTCCTTAAACGAACATCTGCTAGTTGGACCTAAAACACAAGCAAATATAATGGACATCATATTAAAATGGAGAACTTTTAAGATTACCTTGACAGCTGACATCGAAAAAATGTATCGGCAGATCCAAATGAGAGAAGCAGACACCTTTTATCAGCTGATTTACTGGAGAGACAACAAGCAGAGTCCGTTGAAGCTGTATCGGTTGAAGACAGTAACATTTGGAACCGCTTCTGCTCCCTATCTGGCCACACGAACATTGAACAAGCTTGCTGACGACGAAAGGCACAATTATCCGTTAGCAGCTCAGATGATACGTCATGACATGTACGTTGATGACTTGGTAAGCGGAGCAGACTCAATTCGCGAAGCTCAACAGAAGGTAAGCGAAATCAACCAACTTCTGTCATCAGCTGGCTTCCACTTGCGTAAATGGGCCAGTAATTTTGAAGAGGCTCTTGTCAACATTGCTCCCCAAGAACGTGCAGTCGATTTCATGCTGCCCTTTGAGTCATCAGAGCACATCAAGACTCTGGGAATAAAATGGCTTCCTTTTAGCGATTCTTTTTCTTTTCAGTGGATCCAATCCGAATCAATAGAAGTCACTAAGCGAGCAATTCTGTCAACTATTGCCAAACTTTTCGATCCACTTGGTTGGATTTCTCCATGTGTGATATCGGCAAAAATCGTGATGCAAAAGCTATGGTTGAAGGGTTTGGCATGGGACGCACCTATTCCATTGGAGCTTGAACGAGAATGGTTGTCTCTGCAGGCAGAACTTCCACTTCTTCAAGACATTAGAGTTCAACGTTGGATTTGTACTGAAAAGAGTAATTTGGAGTTAGAACTACATGGATTCAGCGATGCTTCGATGAAGGCTTATGGAGCAGTAGTTTATCTAAGGGCTTTGGATAAAAATAACCAAATTCACACTCACCTTGTTATGTCAAAGACTAGGGTTGCTCCGCTGAATACTGTTTCACTTCCTCGACTTGAGTTATGTGGTGCTGTGATGTTAGCTCGACTTTTAAGCTATGTTCAAAGGGTCTTGCAGTTAGGTCAGATCAAAACCTTCGCATGGACTGATTCTACGATCACATTATGCTGGATTTCTGCACCGCCATCAAAATGGAAAACTTTCGTTAACAATAGAGTCGCGGAAATACAGAGGCTAACTAATGTTAACATCTGGAATCATGTTCCAACAAAACACAATCCTGCAGACTTGGCGTCTAGAGGAGTTTCGCCATTGGAACTTAAAGACAACCGTCTTTGGTGGCGGGGACCCGAATATCTTCAGGCCGATTGGAAGTTTTCAAACCCAAGTCCAACAAAATCGTTTGAAACCGAAGAAGAAATGCGTCCAGAAAAGGTCCATTTACATATCGTCGTTGACACTGAAAACCAAGTGCAAAGGTTAATGGAGAAAATTTCAGATTTCAAAAAACTTATACGTACCATTGCTTATTGCCGGAGGATTGCATTCTTTTATGTCAACAAAATAACAAAGGACGAGTTAAAAGTACCAATTTCAACAGTCGATCTTCAAAACGCAACTTTTAATTGCATTAGAGTAGCACAAGGCCAAACTTTTGCAGAAGTAATCAAAGATTTGACAAGGCATCCGACATCGTCTAAACACTTTGGATCGTTACATCCCTTTATTGACTACCATGGAATATTGCGAGTAGGAGGGCGTCTACAAAATTCAAATTTGGAGTACGAGCAAAGACACCCAATCATCTTAAAATCTAATACTGCTTTCACGCAACTGCTAATTAGAGAAGCCCATGAAAACACATTCCATGGTGGAATGCAGCAAATGACCGCACACCTTCGCTCAAGGTATTGGATTTTGAATCTAAAAAGAAGCGTTAAAAAATACATTCATCATTGTACCATCTTTTTTCGATTCGGAGCCAAACCTTTGCAACAGTTGATGGGAAATCTACCGGCTCCTCGTGTCAGAATCTCTCGCCCGTTTACGCACACTGGAGTAGACTATGCAGGACCAATAGATGTAAAGGCCTGGAAAGGACGGGGAGGCAAAATATTCAAAGGATATTTCGCAATATTTGTTTGTTTAGCCACAAAGGCAATACACCTGGAAGCAGTCACCGATATGACAACTCAGGCATTTTTGGCAGCTTTTCGAAGATTTACTGCACGCCGAGGAATATGTACAGAAATCTACAGTGACTGTGGGAAGAATTTCGTAGGAGCGAATACCGAACTTCAAAGAATGCTGAAGGCCGCTAACTTCGACTGGAAGCAAGTCCAGTCAACAACAACCAATGTCGGAACAAAGTGGAATTTTATTCCTCCTGCTTCTCCGCACTTTGGAGGGTTATGGGAAGCAGGAGTGAAATCTGTCAAGTTTCACTTAAAGCGGATCGTTAGAAACGAGACCCTAACATTTGAGGAACTCAGCACACTTCTAACTCAAATAGAAGCATGTTTAAACTCGAGGCCTCTATGTCCCTTGTCCGACAACTTCGACGACTTCGGAATTTTAACACCAGCTCACTTCTTAATTGGAACGTCAAGTTTCCTTGTACCAGATGCAGATATAAGCTTGGAAAAAATTACTTACCTGGATAGATGGAGAAAATTGCAAGCAGCAGTTAACTCATTCTGGAAGCAGTGGAGCGGAGAGTACTTGTCCCGCTTACAACGACGACCGAAATGGTTGCACCAAGAACCACAACCCCAAATTGGAGACTTAGTGCTGCTGAAAGATGAACGTCTACCACCATCACAATGGGCTCTTGCGCGCATCACTTCATTAGTTCCAGGAACCGATAAGCTAACTCGTGTCGTAAACCTAAAAACAAAATCAGGTGAACTCAAAAGACCAATAACAAAAATTTGCCTTCTACCCTCAAACAAGAAACCAGATGAAACTGCAACAATCTAACCATTCAATCTAAAACAAAATCATGCACTCTTCAGATCATGCAAATCATACAAGCAAAACATTCAATTATTCTACAATACACTCAAATAAGATATTTCCAAACCAAGGGTAGTCAATCATTCGATATCACTCACAGTCAATCATTCGATATCACTCAGTCAATCATTCGATATCACTCACAGTCAATCATTCGATATCACTCACAGTCAATCATTCGATATCACTCACAGTCAATCATTCGATATCACTCACACTCAGAAAAATCAAAATCACTCATTTATATCATGCACACTCAAATAAATAAAATTCATATTCTATATCACACTCAAACAAAATCGAGGTCACATAAAATCAAAAATGATGTATTCAATACTTCACACAAAAGAGATCAAAACACTACAAGCATAAACTCAAATAAACAATTCACATCTCGAATTTCACTCACATGAATTGCACAATCGCATTAAATTCAACTTTATATTAAAAAAAAAAATAAATCAAAATATCATCAATATCTAAAAATCACAGCAAAATTGCAGCAAAACAAACTTTAAATCGCTTAAAATAAATCACACTTCAAAACGACTAAAACGATTAAGGAAAAATACAACTAAAAATGTTCAACAAAAAAAAATAATTTAATTAAAAAAACTTGAAATACCCTGTAAAATCAATTATTTATTCATCAATAATCGACTATCATTCAATAATATACAGTCCACTCGAAATCGAATTTAATTAAATTTAAAACAATAATTCAATAACATACAAAACCAACGTACCGTCCCGGACTATAAAGTTGAAACAAACAACTCAATGGAAAATTTTCGTCAATGATAAAAAAAATACACACGGCAGCTTGCAACACATGAACCAATGCATTTCATATGAGCAACACACAAACCCATGTATTTCTTATGGGTGACAACCGAACCCATGTATTCTATATGGGATACACACGAACATGTACATTTCTTATGGACAGCACATATGGGACACTTTACAACCGATTTGAACGAATCAAAAAACATGCATTATGGCAAATAATTTAAACTCACCTGATTTACACCAAAACACATCACATTATTGTTTTAATACTTTAATCTAAGACATCACTTTAAAAAATAATAAATAATTAAACAATTATTTGCACAGTGAGCAAAAAACAACACTTGGATTACAAATAACAACCGAACCCGATGTACGAAATGAAGCGAGACAGATATAAAATGTTAATTCAGCACTTTGAGTTGTAAATAAAGCTAGATCTGTTCGATCAAAATTTGTTTAGTGTTCTTGTCTCCTAATCTAGTACTTTTATTTAAGATATACTAATTATATTTTTTATCGTTTCATGTAAATAAGGAACAAGGGAGAATACGTGTTTGAACTTCGTTCACAGCCGGGGAGGAATGTTGGAGCGTAACCAGAAAGGTCTCGTGTGAACAACCAGAAAAGTCTCGTGTGAACAACCAGAAAAGTCTCGTGTGAACAACCAGAAAGGTCTTGTGTGGACGAACCTGACATGTCAAATAAGTTCAATTTTGCAAAGTCATTTTGTTATCAATGTTTATAAGTGTCAATTTGTCAATTTATATAAAAGGGGTGAAATAAATTCATTATATTGTCAACCACTGGAGTGTGAAAACATATCTTTTATTTAACAAGAAACAACACCAGAATTTATTATTTTTGTTTTATAATTTAATTTAAAATTATTTGAAAACATTTGTTTAATTCGTAAACAATTGGTGGTAGCACCTTTAAGTTGTTGTTGTTGTTCAAAAATTCAATGAAATTGACGGAATAAAGAATGGTCAAGTCTAATAAACTGACATTCTAGTATGAATAGTACAATAAATAATAATAATAACTTAATAGTCTGGTCTGTTACCGATCTTCCAACCTCTCCCCCTTTGATACGTACTACGAATTGTAGTCTATCGAAACAAGGTATGGAGAAAAATGGAGGCGGAACAAGACAGCATACTTAAAGGCGCTTAGAAAAATGCTGATGCTCCAAATGCATTTGATAAACAATAACATCCCATTTTCGATATGTGACGTCAGTGGTCTCAGGCGGCGGAATGTGTAGTGCATACGGCTTCTAAGACTGAGCAAATCTGATATCGTGGGTTCGATCCCTATGATGGGCATGTAGAAAGTTTTTCATAATAAAATTGGATTAAAGCTCAGCACCACTAATAAGAGGAGACTGATGATAGGTGGCTTGGCTGGCACCCCTTGAAACAGCTGCTGTATCTCTAGCCAAAATAAACGAATTATAAATTAATTCGTAAACAATTGGTGGTAGCACCTTTAAGTTGTTGTTGTTGTTCAAAAATTCAATTTTTTGCTTTCGTTATGATTTTTTTTTTGATTAATCTTAGATCCGTGGCAACTCTATACGATTCTTGTTTTGACGTTTAAAAAATGTTAGGAATTGATGGTCATAAACCAGTGTTACCTTTAGGGACACTTTAGTCTTTAGTGTCATTTTGACACCTTTTAAGCACTCGGACACCAGGACAACTCTTTTTAAAAATACATCGATTTTGGACACTTTTTAGAAATCTAGCAACTCTTTTGGACTCTCTTTTTTATAAAAAAAAAAATGTTCGAAAAATTGAACGGAACCAATTGTCAATTCTTGCATATCTTCCATAATACCTTTCATACTCTAAATCCCAAAATTAAAGAACATGAAGACCTTTTACTCAAAATCACTAATTTGAAACATTATTATTAATGATAGTTAATTAACATTAATTTTAATGATAGGAAATTATCTGTGTAACTTTTCTTGCACCCAGAGATTATAAAATTGGGAAATGGATTCAACTACAAATTTTGATTTGGTTTCTGAATTTGAAAATTTAATTTCTAATCTCGAGAAAGAGTACAAAGCTTGGGAGTTAAATACTATTGTGATGCTGATTTTGAAAAAAAATTAGTTTACAAATTAAAAATTTCAACAGTTTGGGTTCAAAACCGGAAACTTAAGAAACCAATACCAAAGAAATAATGTGATGAATTTTAAAACTATCTATTAAATTTATGGAATTTTTTTTGTTCATTAAAATTATAATTTAATCTTGGGTTTTAATTGAAATTTCAAATGGACAATTTTTTTTCCTCTCGGACAACATTTTTAGAGGTAACACTGCCACAAAGTATTGAAAACTTTTTTGGCAGTTTTCTTCTCTCTGATAGATTTTCACACTCCCCAAGTATGAGATACTGCACATTTCCGCCCAAAAAAAAATATGGAACAAACTTAATGCCGCTTTCATGCGAATGGACATGCGTTACGTTTTTTTTTAATTTTAACTTTATGACTGTAAGGCCTAAGGTCTTTTAAATGCAGCCTGATGAATTGTCATACACATATGTACATGAACATAAATGCAATCATTATACTTCAAATAAAATAAATTGAATTTACTAAAATATCAATTCGATAGAGTAGGTATAGGTATAGTTTTATGGGTCAATATCTACAACGTCATCTTTTATTACCAACTCACTCAATGGTTTAACAATTAAATTGTCAATGTGCAATCGTAAAATGCAATCATCCATCTTCATGACGATTAATTGAATTACACTTGCAACCTTTTGTAAATAATGCTGTTGTTCGGTTCGTTATCATCATATGCATCCTCTGGTTCTCTGGTTCTCTGGTTCTGTGGAGTCTGGGTATGTGTGGTGCACTGTGTTAAATAGTCCCGTCAATTAATGCGAATTTCATATAAATACAACATGCTGTTCCGCCGCGCCCGCCGCGCCGGCACTTGATGCACAGCCCATCAGGCAGGAGGACGAGGAGTGCATGTGATGTAGATCCCGCCTCATGCGCATTTAACATCCCCAGCATGATGTTTTCTTTCATCTCTGCCAGCTGAATGATGGCAACTTGTATTAATTACGACAGTTGTGAGTGCAAAACTGTTGCGCGATAAATAAGTATTTGCTTTGTATTTATGTATGTGATACAAAAATGTATAAACGGCACGTTTATGGGACACTGCACACTACACAACGACAGTATCAGTACACACACACACTGCTTGATATGTTTTTGGGGATCTTCCGTCATTACATGCATTATTTAATGTCGTTATCAGATAGTTTATGATTGATAATGTAGATATGTGTCATATGCTACGATATGTGAGTCACATAAAAGATGCCAACTCTGTTTGTAATAACATCATTATGGAAACCACAACAACTTGAGTGTGCTAATATAGGTAGCAAAGTTCTTGGTGATTTATGCCAACCTTCAATATTCACAAAATTATGTTTTTTCTTTAGGAATATTGGATCACGTAAGCCACGGTCAATATTTTAAAGAAATAATTAAAAAAAAAAATATTTTTTTTTGTATGATGATAGTAAAGGGTGTTTTTTTTTTGTAGAGGTATAGAACTTTGAAATGGAATAAAACAAAGATGATTTTTTTTTAATTGACATGAAATTTAATTTATTCGAAAGATAATCTTTTGGCATTATAATTTAAATATGAATTCTGGCATATGACCGCCACGGCTGGTTCGGACGGAGTCTAATCTGGAGTTCCAATTTTCGATGACCTTTTCCAACATTTGTGGCAATAACGCGGCAAATGTTGTTCTCCAAGTGGTCAATCGTTTCAGGCTTATCGACATAGACTAGCGACTTCACATATCCCAACAGAAAATAGTCAAGCGGCGTTAAATCGCACGATCTTGGAGGCCAATTCACGGGTCCGTAACGTGAAACTATGTGGTTACCAAATGTCTCCTTCAATAAATCAATTGTGGCACGAGCTGTGTGACATGTTGCGCCGCGCCGTCTTGTTGAAACCACAGCTCTTGCACATCATGGTTGTTCAATTGATAAACGAAAAAGTCAGTAATCAGGGCTCTATAGCGGTCACCATTGACTGTAACGTCCTGGCCAGCATCGTTTTTAAAGAAGTACGGACCAATTATTCCACCAAACCATAAAGAACACCAAACAGTCAGTTTTTGTAGATGTAACGGTGTCTCAACATACACTTGAGGATTAACATCACTCCAAATACGGCAGTTTGGTTTATTGACGTGTCCATTCAACCAAAAGTGAGCTTCATCGCTAAACAAAATTCACTTATGAAAATTGGGATCAACGGCAATCTTGTTTTGGGCCCATTTGGGCACAATTTGGAACTGTTGTTCAGGGGTCAATCTATTCATGTTAAAATGCCAAACCAAACTAAAAATAAATCACTTGACAGCTGACAAAATGGCCGCCAGTTAAAATAGTGTTGCAAACTTAAAGTTCTATAACTCTAAAAATAAACACACTCTATATATGTATCTTGACGTTAGGCACAAGTTCTATTGCAACTACATTTTATTTTTCAGTAAAACGTTTGTTAAGGAAAGATAACTGCTATGAAAACTAATAAAAAATTGCACATCTAGCAAAATAAAATAAAAATAAAAGTAACACTTGTGCGACCCAATCAATAGTCAATAGTTTTATTTTAAATTGACATTTTTTGACAGCAAACTAACCTGTCAATTTCGGATGCCCAATGAATTTTCGTTAAAGAAAACAATTTCAGGAAGGCGAAATACATACTTCACTCTCTGGTGAGCTGGTAAGCTGGTGAGCACTCTCTTCTGCCTGAAGCTAACCAATCTGTGAAGTCTGATACTGGATATTGCAAAAATTGGCAGTTTTAGTCAAGGCCTGATGGAACAAACTTATTTTGTTTTTTGATAATTAAAAAAAATAAAATACTTTAGTATATGCAGCATATCTTAAAGCCCCTCAAAGCTCAAAATAGATAAAACCTTTATATCTGGGGAAAAACTACTAACTTCTGCTTTGATCCAATAGGGCCTGAGCACACGGGATGGATTCTACCGGAGGAAATCTGTCTCGTCGTGGAAAATTTGTAAAGTGCAAACATAAACCTGCACCACCTGACAATTTTTGTTTGCAATGATATTCGCAAAAATCAATTTCGTATTATTTTTCATTCATAATTTAAAAGAACAGTTTTAGAATTAAAAAATTATTTTTCTTCTTCAGACTTTAAATAAAACAAACATTTTATAAATTTAAAATTGATATTTTTTCGAATTTTATATACATATTTTAGTAGATATAGGTACTAGTTTAAAAAAAACAAAGCCTACACGTTGCACTTACAATGGCCGAGTTCAACGCACATCTGAATATTCAGAATTCTGAATTTTTGAAGCTCTTGATTGGCCAGCTGTCAGAAGTCATCTGAATTTTCAGAACTTTTTCTGACAGCTGGCCAATCAAGAGCTTCAAAAATTCAGAATCCTGAATATTCAGATGTGCGTTGAACTCGGCCAATATAATGCCAAAGCTTTGCAAAAGTCAGAAATTTATTCTTTAATTTTCTTTTTAGTGTTAGTAGGTATAATGCCGTTGGCGATTTAAATAAGTTGTGCTGTACTTATGCTATCATGAGCGTAAATGTACCTAAAACTAAATTCAAAAATTTGCTAATCTTACAGGTTTAAAGAAAATCGACGCATCCGTTAAGCCTGTAGTCTTAGAGCCAGACAGACAGACGGCCGTTTTTGCGAGACCCACTTTTTTCGTCTTCCCTATCATCGTAATGTCAAGTTTTATCGAAATCTCGAGTTCGATTTTTTGTACGAATTCATAACTTGCCATATAGTACCTATATGTATTCGCAATTAAGAATTGTGCTGCCATGCGAAATAAACAAATGCAAAAATCGAAAACTTTCTAATTATACGAATGATTTTTTTTTTTTCAAAATAACGATTTTTTTAAGAAATGAAAATTCGCATACTTGAAATTTTTACGGCCAACCATTTTTAAGTGTTGGTTTTAAAAAAAAATCAAGTTTGTAATGGAAACTGTCATACTTCTATGATCGAGAAGTTAAAAGAAGCGGGCTTCGTCATACCGTCTGTAAGTTGGCTTGTGCGTCTGTGCTTCTATACGCCTGTGCCTGAGTGCGTCTACTGTAATTTGAGCTAGAGCCTAAGCGTATAGACCGTTTCGCTTCAAATTTATGGTATGGAGCATTTTTATGTGATTCCCTAGAAGAGAAATTCGAACTTTTATTTTAGCTCACTATAAGAACGCTAGTAGCTGAAATACAATAGCTTTTGTTTTTTTTTGTCAAATGTTCTTAAAAACCGCTGTAAAAATTTTAAACTTCGTACCTATAATCAGGCCGGCCGGCAGAACAGCTTCGGCCCGAGTGGGTAGTTGGTGTATAAGATGTAAAATCTTAAATTCACTAATAAAAAACAAGTCATAACATTTTTTCATTTTAAGTTTTTATTTATTCTTTTGATGAAACACTAGTTTTTTAAAGCCAAAACCCCATTTCGTTTGGAGTGTTTTGAAATAAATTTATTTAATAATTCATCCAAATTTAGATTTTCCGTGTGGTCGGACTAAACATGCAATATTGTTGAGCCGACCCTGCAGCATTATTGACCTAAGGTAAGATTTTAAACGACGAAGAACGGAGAAACTAAGCAAGATGATCCTGGGGTTGTGATTAGCAACCGGACGAACCTTACAAACTCGGGAATAGTCCCCCCAATCCAGCCGTATTCTTACAAAAAATCAACTACTTCTCTCAAATATTTCTGCTTGCTCATTCTATCTTTTCAAAAGCTGTAGGAATACGTCCCTATATCGCTAATAAGTCTTTGTTTATCAAAGTCATCTTTGTAGAACTTTTTGGCCTACAGTAGTTTGAAGAATCGAGAAGAATTATTTATAAATCTTGCATTTAGTGATGATTGGTCAAATATTTCGAAAAATGATTTTCTGTAAAAATCTTTCGGTGTTTTGAATTTTTAATTTTCTGAGGTAACTTCATCGATACGTTTTGGTGTTTTTCGTTGACGGGGAATACCTGGACAGACAAGCAGTGGAGTCTGTTTTACCCTTTGCGTGCGGAACCCTAAAAAGAAACTAAACATTTTATTTGAATAGATTAAAGTCAAATTGAAAAGTGAAATTCTAAGGAGAATTAACTGAGGGCATTTAAGAATCGAAATTTCTTACTTGTTATATCATTTCTCTACATCTACGACTACTACACTTGCACTTCTACAAAGAAAACCGAAAAAGAAGATGCACACTATATAGAGCCAGCACGAAAAAGAGAGTAGGTACAGCAAATGAATTCATCCGGGGAAAAACCGTCCTGTGTGTGTCAAGCATTACCACTTCAAAATTATAGAAATCTAATAATTGGATTAATTGTCGTGAATTTGTAGTGAAAAAAAAAAATTTGTCGAGCTTGTTTTAAAAAAAAAAAAACCCTGGTGAAAAAAGACAGCCACAGTTTTTTTTTTTTTTAATTCCAAAAAACCTTAAAATTGGATTTTTCAGGGAATAGGGAATTTCTTTAAACAATTGTCGCTCGATGTCCTTAAATAAGTTGTACCATCAAATAATTTGTCGCGCCCTTTTTTCTAAAAAAAATCCAATAAATATGAAAATACATCAAAAAGGCATTTTTCAATGAATTCAGCATTACCACAACTTTGATTTGCTATATTTTTTTTCCTGAGTGGATTTTTGATAGGGAATTTGTTTAAACAAATGTCTTCGAATAATTTATATTATCAAACATTTTTTCGCGCCTCTTTTTTAAAAAAATAACCCCTGGTAATGCTAACTTTAATGTCAAGTTAGCATTACCTTTTTGAAAAAGAGCCGCGACAAAAAAAAATCTCAAATGGTTTTTACTACTCACACTACCCATATTACCTACCGGCCCTGCCTGGAATGACTAAATTAATTGTAAGAAAACTGCATTTCAGGTTTTTATGGCAACAATTTCTAACCTAACAAAAATAGGCTTTCCATATTTTTTGAGAAATATGGTCTTATTCACGTATGGCTTATTCACGTATATCTTTTTGATGGTTAGACCGATTTTATTCAAAAAATTTTGCCTGGTGCTTCTAAAATATTGCATTTAAAAAATTTGAAATAGGTTTATTTGAACAAAAAAATCAATTTTTGTAAATATTTTTAATATTTCCTTGTTATAGATATCATAAAATAACATCATGTATCTTCAATGTGCCACTATAATGCTAGTTGTTAACCACAAGATCAAGTTAGTGCGATCCAGTGGTGTAAATTTTTGTTTGTTTTTACGAATTTTATTTTGTCAATATTGTAGGTAGGTACTAATCTTTTTCTTTTGGTTGATACCTACACATAGTTTAGTTCTTCAAAATTTTTATATACGCCGAAGTTACTTTGTGATCTTGATTTTGCTTCAAGAAAGCAAGCTCCTGCGACCATTAAAATTGTGAATTTAATTTTATTTATCAATAATTCAAAAAGGAAGTTTTTCACATCACCTATATACCGACATTGTTATCACATATCATATTATATCATATCTCACATATCTTATTATATACTGACATATGTAGGTACATATTCCTAGAATGATATAAAGTTTAATTTGTGGTAAATTGTTTGATATGCAAGCGGAAAACAAAGAACTTTGTCCAAAAGGGTTTGTTGGGTGAAAACTTTCCCTTTTAACGATGGTTTGTATATAGGTATGTTCACAACAGTATTTTCATTTATCGCTAATCGAAGCCACCTGTACAAACGTTCGTTAAAAGCTCAATTAAGGCCCTGCCATCATGAATGATTGATCCTTATAGCCACTATTTTTTTTTTTTTTATTTATTTATTTTTCCATACGCATGTGTACGATTCATTGCGCCCATTGCGCCCATGGTGCCCATATACTCATTCCTACATCCATATACTCACCGTCAACTATATGCTAGAATAGTCGTATACAACGCCGAGGCAACAATTGAATGAATCACAACTGAAGCGAAAAGCAGGAATTTTTGCACCCATTTCAGCTTCAGGGATATAATTCCCTCGGGACGCAGACACTTGGCACGGGCACGGTGTGGTTCGCCTTCGCTGCCTCACATTCGCAACTCACTTTTGATGTAAACCGCCAATGGAAAACTTAACCAACCGATGTGGATAATTTTTTGAGTGGTTTTACCGTCCTTCGCATCCTTTCGTCTACAGCGGGCTAGAGGTGAATAGGTATATACCACCACCACCTACCTACATATAACACATAACGGACGGATGCAACACACCGAGAATTAAGAACGAGATGCGCAGGTGTTATAATAGACTAATGTTCACACGGTAGTTTAATCCGCTTCTCGGTTCTCGGATCCCTCTGACAGTATCATGACTGATTAACGGCATTCCTTATGCAATACGTTGATGGCAATGTGCCCACTTCACTTGCAAAAAACAAAAAAAAAAACAAAAAACTTTCGGGTTAAAAGGTATTAACAAGGGCATACAAGAGGGGTGTCCTTTTTAGAAAGCGATTGTATCCTGGGTATTATCCTGGTATTTAAAGGCTATCGAGAAAGGTTGGCCGATGTCGCTGTCGCTGTAGCTACCGTCGTTGTTTAATAAACACATATGTAGGTACACATGCACCCATACACACTCATATAGGTATACGGCATCCCCAGAAACTAACTCATTAGGTGGCGTTAATGTAACCTCTTTTTGCAGGACGTTTCTAATTTAATTCCGTAGAAAGGATGTCGTGCATGACTGAACATACATGGGACTAATTATAATAATTTCTGTTTGGAGATTAGGCTATGCAGTTTTAAGTGGCCAATGGCTGATATGGCTCGATGAGTTGAACGCCATCAAATATGTAACTGCAGAGGGCATCAGAGTTCTGAATTTTGGGGTTGGCGTTGGGTGTAATGTAACATCAGGAGCAGAAGTTCATACATAACACTACAGGTTCAGGTTAGGTTATAGGTATAGTCAGTAGAGGTATTGGTACCTCCATCTACCTACATGCTTGTGTCCGTTTCAGTTTCACGATGTCCTTGTCCTATCCTATGGGATGAGTTGAGAACATGATATTCGCTATAGTCTTGTGTGTCCTTTTGAATGTATGTATGTATGTTTGTGTATCTATTTTGAGAGGATAATAGAGATACATATACATAGGTACATACAAGGTGGCAATATTGAAATTGAGCTCATTTGGCAAACGGATTGTTTTACGTAGATTAAATGGTGTTACGTTGAACTACACCGATGATGACGATAATGATCATAATAGTGCGCTGGCACTGGAAATTATGATAATGGCAATGACTATGGCTAGGTAGAGTTGAGAAGCTAACTGATTAAGTTTATAAATAATGCATCATAGTCACAATAATGCTTACAAGCACGTGTGCGTATATACATTTATGTTCAACAATAATAATGTCTGCTATACCTAGATGCATAAAATAAGACAACTCTTTTAGAGGGTACACTCGTACACTATGTCAACAAGACGGTAAGATTTAGGTTATGTCTTCAAGTCACGTAAATAGGAGAGTCAAAACAAGTATTGCTTGAGAATCCTCAGAAACAATTCCGACTACCTATATACCTTCCTGCTGTTTTATTCTAACTTTGTGCAGTTATTAGTGTTCCATTGTTATCTTAAACAGCAGCTTGGTAAACTGTCGTAACTCGAATGTACCTTTTACTTAGTCTTAACTTTTAAAAAAACCCATTAAAATGAGATGAATTCAAAAGACGCATTGGAGTTAGGACAGTTTACCATAACAGCTTTGTAGAATGCGATGAAACAGTGATTATCTAGGTACGCTTTGAAAAGTTAAAATAAAGCAGCAGAAGCCCATCGACTTTCCTCACCGACCCAGTTATACTTTATCTATACAAACAACAGTTTCAAGCAATAAGTTTAGTGTCCTAAAAAAAAAAACAAAAAAATACTATTGAATCAACGCGTTTTATTTACGACATTTTGTTGTCCTTATAAATGGGTGCGTGCGTCAATATGAGAAGCTCCTAAATATACATCGGATACTACCTTAACTATATACACTACTTGATGTGGGATTAATTGATGACTTTCCCCATTGCCGATTCTTAGAGATTATCATGAATCGAATTCCAATGAAAGAGGCGTGTAGATACAAGAGGATGTTGTAACTTGTAACAGCATGCAGCAGCAACGTGTATAGCCTTAGCGTGATCTGAGGCCAGATTTCCCGATTTAAATCTTAACGAGGAATAATTTTTCTCTGTCCGCTCGTAAATTTGCGCGTCCACCCAACAAGATCTACTCTTTCAAGTTCTGTTGCTGTATGTGCACCAGATTCATGTCGCGTTCCATGACTTAAGGTATGTATTTTATAGCTATATACATACATTTATATGAATAGCCAAGAGAAGAGGTGTTTGCCCACTCATGGAGACATGGAGAGTTTGGCATTGTGAAATTTGTTGCTTGGGAGTGGAAGCGCATAAAGCAGGTGGCTAAATTCTAAATGCACTGAAAATCACCACGCATTATTCGTCTTTGCCTTTTTCTTGCAACATTAAGTCGTATAAGAAGTTTAAAGGAGTGCAGGTAACTGCATACAATAAATATTAGCACTTAAGCTATAATACCTATGAGTGTGTAGGTTTTTCGACCAGTAATGGTTTTTCAAAAAACTACTTTAACCAATTCACAGAGCAACTCGAGGTAAAGTGCGCCTATATGAAAATTGTTATCGTGCAGAGTCAAACTTGTAAATTGGCTAGAAAATCAGCATCCACATGAGTTGATGATATTTTTTTTTTTTTGAATTATAGTAAATTTATTAATGTGCCTTAGCCCATGAATAGAATTGGCAAGAAAGCACTAGCACTGCTCACCCGACAAACTGATTAATGTTCGTTTTCTTTAAGTTAAGTGCGTTGCAGGTATGCCGTTAATAATGGAACACAACATCAGCCAAATGGCCGCCACGACCACGCTTACAGGACCATAATCCTTTTCATGAAATTTTCCATAACCAAATCGCAAAGTGGCTGCCCTATGTCCTCGATAGCCTCACGAATTCCATCTTGAATCGACGCTGGGCTGTTGGCGTAGACCTTATCTTTCACGTGGCCCCAAAGGAAGAAGTCGAAAGGTGTTAAATCACAAGATCTCGGTGGCCAATTGTGATCACCTCTTCGAGAGATAACACAGTCCGGAAACTTTTCCCGTAAAAGATCGATGGTTTCATTGCTTGTGTGGCACGTAGCGCCGTCTTGTTGAAAGTAAACGTTGTCCAGATCAATAACATCCAATTCCAGCCATAAAAAATCATTAATCATCTCTCGATAGCGCAATCCATTGACCGTAACTGTTGCTCCAGCCTCATTTTCGAAAAAGTAAGGTCCAATGACCCCGCCGAACCATAAACCGCACCAAACAGTCACGCGTTGAGGATGGAGAGGCTTTTCAACAATAACTCTTGGGTTTTCAGAGCCCCAGATGCGACAGTTTTGCTTGTTGACGTAGCCTCCGAGGTGGAAATGGGCCTCATCAGTCAAGATGATTTTTCGATGAAATTCCGGATCATTTTCATGCATTTCAAGGACCCAATCAGCAAAGACACGACGTTGTTGATGATCAGCTGGCTTGAGTTCTTGTGTTAACTGAACTTTATAAGCCTTAAGACCCAAGTCTTTATGCAAAAAACGGTGTAATGACGTTTGTGGAATGCCTAATTCCAAAGAACGACGAGGAATGGACAAACCTGGGTTTTCTTCAACACTTTGGGCTACAACAGCAATATTCTCAGTTGTTCTTGAGCGACGTGCACGGGTTTTATTCTTCACATCACTAACTTGTCCCAACAGCTCGAATTTGTCCACCAATTTCTGTATTGCGGTCCGACAAGGTGCTTCACGACGACCCAAAAATGTTTTAGTTTTACGAACCGTCTCTGCCAAATGTTCACCATTTTTATAGTGAATTTGAATAATTTCAATGCGTTGTTGAAGCGTGTATCATTCCATTTTTATTAATGGCGTAGTTTCTACTTGTCAAATGTGAAAAAATGACAGCGTCAAAAGTGAGAGCTACCGAAATAGCGGGCTATTCAAAATAACACCTCTTAATGGAAAACCCTTTACTTCAGGTCGAGTTCAGGGCGACCCCAAGCCTAAAAATACAGAATTTTTTTTCCCAGGGTGACATCAAGTATTTCAAAAAATGCTTTGGGGTGACCCCAGTGTGACCTCAGATTTGAATAAAGATTTTGTTATAAGGTTGTAAGACCTTTTCCTACTGAAGTTTCATCTTTTTCTTGAGACCGACCCTGGCAAAGCCGGCAAGAAAAACCTCGGCTGGAAAGCAAAATGCACATCACAACCTTGCGGCCACATCGCGTAAAACGAAAACGATCGGCCGTTAGAAATTTAGAATATATATATGTACTAGCTGGCCCACCCGGCTTCACATGAGAAGACAAACCTAAGCTAAAATTTACAAATGAAAATATAAATAAATATTAAAGCTAATTTTGAAATGTATACTACTTTATGGATTTTAAATTACTTAACGTTATGAATGAATAAATATCTAAAAAACATGATCCTATAAGTTCAACCTTTATTACTTTCCCTACAAATAAAGAATTCTTGTAATCGAAATCACCCTACAAATGGCAAAATTTTCAATAAAATATGCCTTTAACCATCCGCTAAAAACAACCTTGCAAACACAAAAAGAATTTCTAAGATCTGACCATTTTTATATTTTTACCCCATTTCACCCTACACATAGCAAAATTTGAAAACAAATATTCCTTAAGCCATTTCCTAAGTAAAAACCTTTCAAACAAAAAAAAAAGAATTTCTTAAATCCGACAATTTTTATATTTTTACCCCATTTTACCCTACAAATAACAAAATTTGAAAAAATATCCCTACAGTCATTTCCTTAGAAAAACCTTTCGAACAAAAACAGAATTTCTTAAATCCGACAATTTTTTCTATTTTTACCCCATTAGACCCTTTAATTAGCAAAATTTTGAATATCCTTAAAGCCATTTCCTAAAAATCACCTTTTAAACCCAGGCAGAATTTTTTTCAATCGGATACGTCTTTTTCATTTTACCCCATCTCACACTACAATGGAATTTTTGAAATCGAACATGTGGTTGCTGAGATTACCCCGAACAAGCAAACAAAGCAAGAGTTCCGCTTCATAAACATAGATATAATTATATGTACATATATCTTTACAAAATAAAGACTGCTATCTTCAAAACAATATCGTCCGATTACCCTTCCTCCTATAAAGGAGGAAGTAAGAACTTCTTAAAGAACATCTCTTGTCTCATCTCGTCAAAAAGTTGTTGGTCCCCTGCATTCCTGCAAACTATAAAAACACGCTCACTGGAATGATTGAAAATTGTAAGGCATTAGGCCCTGATTGCTCTTCAACAGCCGGTAGCTCCACAAAACTTAATTATTTTACTAAATGCCAATTTAACACGTGTGTGAAGTTAGCACTACACTTTTAGAAATTAAATAAACTAAGTACACAGTTAATTGTAGCTTTTTAGTAGTAAATTAGTTGTGGAGAGCAAAAAATTCTAAAAATTTTTTTGACGAAGTTTGAAACTTTTTTTCAACTTTTAAAAAATGTTTCCAAATCCCATCGAGCTATACATCAAAAGACAGGTTTTTTCAAACTCTATCCGGACGTCTAAACCAAAAGCGTGTGGAAGGTCTGGTTCTCGAAATATTTTCATCCAAAGTGATTGCTCGATTTACTGCATTTCTGTGCAAAACATGCAAAAGCGTTTGTGTTTGGATAGCGATATTTCCGTAATCAAGCCTCGAAATCGGAAACGGTTTTAAAAATCCATTGTTAAATTTTTAAGAGCTTTCTAAAACTGAAAACGAAAATACTCTGCGAGGTTTGGTTCTCGAAATATTCGCATCCAAAGTCAAATTACTGTATTTCGATGCAACCCTAAAAAGGGCTTTGGATAACGATATTTCCGCAACCAAGCCTTGTAAGAGGTTGCAGTTTTCAGTTTCGTATAGAAAATTAACAGGCCTTTCCGCCGATATGAATAAAAAAATTTTGCAAGCTTCGGTTCTCGAAATATTCACATCAGAAATGATATTTCTTTGTTTTTTTCGGTCCAACCTTAAAAAGTGTCGATGGCGATATTTCCACAACAAAGCCTCGTAAGGGGTTGCGGTTTGCAGTGGCGAATAGCAAATTCCCAGAGCTTTCGAGCGATGTAAAAATTTTGACAAAAATTTTTTCAATGATTTTTGAAAAAAATCATGGGCCACCCCCTTGCCACTTTTTTTCAACTTTTAAAAAATGTTTCCAAATCCCATCGAGCTATACATCAAAAGACAGGTTTTTTCAAACTCTATCCGGACCAAAAGCGTGTGGAAGGTCTGGTTCTCGAAATATTTTCATCCAAAGTGATTGCTCGATTTACTGCATTTCTGTGCAAAACATGCAAAAGCGTTTGTGTTTGGATAGCGATATTTCCGTAATCGAGCCTCGAAATCGGAAACGGTTTTAAAAATCCATTGTTAAATTTTTAAGAGCTTTCTAAAACTGAAAACGAAAATACTCTGCGAGGTTTGGTTCTCGAAATATTCGCATCCAAAGTCAAATTACTGTATTTCGATGCAACCCTAAAAAGGGCTTTGGATAACGATATTTCCGCAACCAAGCCTTGTAAGAGGTTGCAGTTTTCAGTTTCGTATAGAAAATTAACAGGCCTTTCCGCCGATATGAATAAAAAAATTTTACAAGCTTCGGTTCTCGAAATATTCACATCAGAAATGATATTACTTTGTTTTTTTCGGTCCAACCTTAAAAAGTGTCGATGGCGATATTTCCACAACAAAGCCTCGTAAGGGGTTGCGGTTTGCAGTGGCGAATAGCAAATTCCAGAGTTTAACAGCGATGTAAAAATTTTGACAAAAATTTTTTCAATGATTTTTGAAAAAAATCATGGACTACCCCCTTGCCACTTTTTTTCAACTTTTAAAAAATGTTTCCTAATCCCATCGAGCTATACATCAAAAGACAGGTTTTTTCAAACTCTATCCGGACGTCTACACCAAAAGCGTGTGGAAGGTCTGGTTCTCGAAATATTTTCATCCAAAGTGATTGCTCGATTTACTGCATTTCTGTGCAAAACATGCAAAAGCGTTTGTGTTTGGATAGCGATATTTCCGTAATCGAGCCTCGAAATCGGAAACGGTTTTAAAAATCCATTGTTAAATTTTTAAGAGCTTTCTAAAACTGAAAACGAAAATACTCTGCGAGGTTTGGTTCTCGAAATATTCTCGAAATATTCGCATCCAAAGTCAAATTACTGTATTTCGATGCAACCCTAAAAAGGGCTTTGGATAACGATATTTCCGCAACAAAGCCTTGTAAGAGGTTGCAGTTTTCAGTTTCGTATAGAAAATTAACAGGCCTTTCCGCCGATATGAATAAAAAAATTTTGCAAGCTTCGGTTCTCGAAATATTCACATCAGAAATGATATTTCTTTGTTTTTTTCGGTCCAACCTTAAAAAGTGTCGATGGCGATATTTCTACAACAAAGCCTCGTAAGGGGTTGCGGTTTGCAGTGGCGAATAGCAAATTCCCAGAGCTTTCCAGCGATGCAAAAATTTTGACAAAAATTTTTTCAATGATTTTTGAAAAAAATCATGGGCTACCCCCTTGCCACTTTTTTTCAACTTTTAAAAAATGTTTCCAAATCCCATCGAGCTATACATCAAAAGACAGGTTTTTTCAAACTCTATCCGGACGTCTAAACCAAAAGCGTGTGGAAGGTCTGGTTCTCGAAATATTTTCATCCAAAGTGATTGCTCGATTTACTGCATTTCTGTGCAAAACATGCAAAAGCGTTTGTGTTTGGATAGCGATATTTCCGTAATCGAGCCTCGAAATCGGAAACGGTTTTAAAAATCCATTGTTAAATTTTTAAGAGCTTTCTAAAACTGAAAACGAAAATACTCTGCGAGGTTTGGTTCTCGAAATATTCTCGAAATATTCGCATCCAAAGTCAAATTACTGTATTTCGATGCAACCCTAAAAAGGGCTTTGGATAACGATATTTCCGCAACAAAGCCTTGTAAGAGGTTGCAGTTTTCAGTTTCGTATAGAAAATTAACAGGCCTTTCCGCCGATATGAATAAAAAAATTTTGCAAGCTTCGGTTCTCGAAATATTCACATCAGAAATGATATTTCTTTGTTTTTTTCGGTCCAACCTTAAAAAGTGTCGATGGCGATATTTCTACAACAAAGCCTCGTAAGGGGTTGCGGTTTGCAGTGGCGAATAGCAAATTCCCAGAGCTTTCCAGCGATGCAAAAATTTTGACAAAAATTTTTTCAATGATTTTTGAAAAAAATCATGGGCTACCCCCTTGCCACTTTTTTTCAACTTTTAAAAAATGTTTCCAAATCCCATCGAGCTATACATCAAAAGACAGGTTTTTTCAAACTCTATCCGGACGTCTAAACCAAAAGCGTGTGGAAGGTCTGGTTCTCGAAATATTTTCATCCAAAGTGATTGCTCGATTTACTGCATTTCTGTGCAAAACATGCAAAAGCGTTTGTGTTTGGATAGCGATATTTCCGTAATCGAGCCTCGAAATCGGAAACGGTTTTAAAAATCCATTGTTAAATTTTTAAGAGCTTTCTAAAACTGAAAACGAAAATACTCTGCGAGGTTTGGTTCTCGAAATATTCGCATCCAAAGTCAAATTACTGTATTTCGATGCAACCCTAAAAAGGGCTTTGGATAACGATATTTCCGCAACCAAGCCTTGTAAGAGGTTGCAGTTTTCAGTTTCGTATAGAAAATTAACAGGCCTTTCCGCCGATATGAATAAAAAAATTTTGCAAGCTTCGGTTCTCGAAATATTCACATCAGAAATGATATTACTTTGTTTTTTTCGGTCCAACCTTAAAAAGTGTCGATGGCGATATTTCCACAACAAAGCCTCGTAAGGGGTTGCGGTTTGCAGTGGCGAATAGCAAATTCCAGAGTTTAACAGCGATGTAAAAATTTTGACAAAAATTTTTTCAATGATTTTTGAAAAAAATCATGGACTACCCCCTTGCCACTTTTTTTCAACTTTTAAAAAATGTTTCCAAATCCCATCGAGCTATACATCAAAAGACAGGTTTTTTCAAACTCTATCCGGACGTCTAAACCAAAAGCGTGTGGAAGGTCTGGTTCTCGAAATATTTTCATCCAAAGTGATTGCTCGATTTACTGCATTTCTGTGCAAAACATGCAAAAGCGTTTGTGTTTGGATAGCGATATTTCCGTAATCGAGCCTCGAAATCGGAAACGGTTTTAAAAATCCATTGTTAAATTTTTAAGAGCTTTCTAAAACTGAAAACGAAAATACTCTGCGAGGTTTGGTTCTCGAAATATTCTCGAAATATTCGCATCCAAAGTCAAATTACTGTATTTCGATGCAACCCTAAAAAGGGCTTTGGATAACGATATTTCCGCAACAAAGCCTTGTAAGAGGTTGCAGTTTTCAGTTTCGTATAGAAAATTAACAGGCCTTTCCGCCGATATGAATAAAAAAATTTTGCAAGCTTCGGTTCTCGAAATATTCACATCAGAAATGATATTTCTTTGTTTTTTTCGGTCCAACCTTAAAAAGTGTCGATGGCGATATTTCTACAACAAAGCCTCGTAAGGGGTTGCGGTTTGCAGTGGCGAATAGCAAATTCCCAGAGCTTTCCAGCGATGCAAAAATTTTGACAAAAATTTTTTCAATGATTTTTGAAAAAAATCATGGGCTACCCCCTTGCCACTTTTTTTCAACTTTTAAAAAATGTTTCCAAATCCCATCGAGCTATACATCAAAAGACAGGTTTTTTCAAACTCTATCCGGACGTCTAAACCAAAAGCGTGTGGAAGGTCTGGTTCTCGAAATATTTTCATCCAAAGTGATTGCTCGATTTACTGCATTTCTGTGCAAAACATGCAAAAGCGTTTGTGTTTGGATAGCGATATTTCCGTAATCGAGCCTCGAAATCGGAAACGGTTTTAAAAATCCATTGTTAAATTTTTAAGAGCTTTCTAAAACTGAAAACGAAAATACTCTGCGAGGTTTGGTTCTCGAAATATTCGCATCCAAAGTCAAATTACTGTATTTCGATGCAACCCTAAAAAGGGCTTTGGATAACGATATTTCCGCAACCAAGCCTTGTAAGAGGTTGCAGTTTTCAGTTTCGTATAGAAAATTAACAGGCCTTTCCGCCGATATGAATAAAAAAATTTTGCAAGCTTCGGTTCTCGAAATATTCACATCAGAAATGATATTACTTTGTTTTTTTCGGTCCAACCTTAAAAAGTGTCGATGGCGATATTTCCACAACAAAGCCTCGTAAGGGGTTGCGGTTTGCAGTGGCGAATAGCAAATTCCAGAGTTTAACAGCGATGTAAAAATTTTGACAAAAATTTTTTCAATGATTTTTGAAAAAAATCATGGACTACCCCCTTGCCACTTTTTTTCAACTTTTAAAAAATGTTTCCAAATCCCATCGAGCTATACATCAAAAGACAGGTTTTTTCAAACTCTATCCGGACGTCTAAACCAAAAGCGTGTGGAAGGTCTGGTTCTCGAAATATTTTCATCCAAAGTGATTGCTCGATTTACTGCATTTCTGTGCAAAACATGCAAAAGCGTTTGTGTTTGGATAGCGATATTTCCGTAATCGAGCCTCGAAATCGGAAACGGTTTTAAAAATCCATTGTTAAATTCTTAAGAGCTTTCTAAAACTGAAAACGAAAATACTCTGCGAGGTTTGGTTCTCGAAATATTCGCATCCAAAGTCAAATTACTGTATTTCGATGCAACCCTAAAAAGGGCTTTGGATAACGATATTTCCGCAACAAAGCCTTGTAAGAGGTTGCAGTTTTCAGTTTCGTATAGAAAATTAACAGGCCTTTCCGCCGATATGAATAAAAAAATTTTGCAAGCTTCGGTTCTCGAAATATTCACATCAGAAATGATATTTCTTTGTTTTTTTCGGTCCAACCTTAAAAAGTGTCGATGGCGATATTTCTACAACAAAGCCTCGTAAGGGGTTGCGGTTTGCAGTGGCGAATAGCAAATTCCCAGAGCTTTCCAGCGATGTAAAAATTTTGACAAAAATTTTTTCAATGATTTTTGAAAAAAATCATGGACTACCCCCTTGCCACTTTTTTTCAACTTTTAGAAAATGTTTCCAAATCCCATCGAGCTATACATCAAAAGACAGGTTTTTTCAAACTCTATCCGGACCAAAAGCGTGTGGAAGGTCTGGTTCTCGAAATATTTTCATCCAAAGTGATTGCTCGATTTACTGCATTTCTGTGCAAAACATGCAAAAGCGTTTGTGTTTGGATAGCGATATTTCCGTAATCGAGCCTCGAAATCGGAAACGGTTTTAAAAATCCATTGTTAAATTTTTAAGAGCTTTCTAAAACTGAAAACGAAAATACTCTGCGAGGTTTGGTTCTCGAAATATTCGCATCCAAAGTCAAATTACTGTATTTCGATGCAACCCTAAAAAGGGCTTTGGATAACGATATTTCCGCAACCAAGCCTTGTAAGAGGTTGCAGTTTTCAGTTTCGTATAGAAAATTAACAGGCCTTTCCGCCGATATGAATAAAAAAATTTTACAAGCTTCGGTTCTCGAAATATTCACATCAGAAATGATATTACTTTGTTTTTTTCGGTCCAACCTTAAAAAGTGTCGATGGCGATATTTCCACAACAAAGCCTCGTAAGGGGTTGCGGTTTGCAGTGGCGAATAGCAAATTCCAGAGTTTAACAGCGATGTAAAAATTTTGACAAAAATTTTTTCAATGATTTTTGAAAAAAATCATGGACTACCCCCTTGCCACTTTTTTTCAACTTTTAAAAAATGTTTCCTAATCCCATCGAGCTATACATCAAAAGACAGGTTTTTTCAAACTCTATCCGGACGTCTACACCAAAAGCGTGTGGAAGGTCTGGTTCTCGAAATATTTTCATCCAAAGTGATTGCTCGATTTACTGCATTTCTGTGCAAAACATGCAAAAGCGTTTGTGTTTGGATAGCGATATTTCCGTAATCGAGCCTCGAAATCGGAAACGGTTTTAAAAATCCATTGTTAAATTTTTAAGAGCTTTCTAAAACTGAAAACGAAAATACTCTGCGAGGTTTGGTTCTCGAAATATTCTCGAAATATTCGCATCCAAAGTCAAATTACTGTATTTCGATGCAACCCTAAAAAGGGCTTTGGATAACGATATTTCCGCAACAAAGCCTTGTAAGAGGTTGCAGTTTTCAGTTTCGTATAGAAAATTAACAGGCCTTTCCGCCGATATGAATAAAAAAATTTTGCAAGCTTCGGTTCTCGAAATATTCACATCAGAAATGATATTTCTTTGTTTTTTTCGGTCCAACCTTAAAAAGTGTCGATGGCGATATTTCTACAACAAAGCCTCGTAAGGGGTTGCGGTTTGCAGTGGCGAATAGCAAATTCCCAGAGCTTTCCAGCGATGCAAAAATTTTGACAAAAATTTTTTCAATGATTTTTGAAAAAAATCATGGGCTACCCCCTTGCCACTTTTTTTCAACTTTTAAAAAATGTTTCCAAATCCCATCGAGCTATACATCAAAAGACAGGTTTTTTCAAACTCTATCCGGACGTCTAAACCAAAAGCGTGTGGAAGGTCTGGTTCTCGAAATATTTTCATCCAAAGTGATTGCTCGATTTACTGCATTTCTGTGCAAAACATGCAAAAGCGTTTGTGTTTGGATAGCGATATTTCCGTAATCGAGCCTCGAAATCGGAAACGGTTTTAAAAATCCATTGTTAAATTTTTAAGAGCTTTCTAAAACTGAAAACGAAAATACACTGCGAGGTTTGGTTCTCGAAATATTCGCATCCAAAGTCAAATTACTGTATTTCGATGCAACCCTAAAAAGGGCTTTGGATAACAATATTTCCGCAACCAAGCCTTGTAAGAGGTTGCAGTTTTCAGTTTCGTATAGAAAATTAACAGGCCTTTCCGCCGATATGAATAAAAAAATTTTGCAAGCTTCGGTTCTCGAAATATTCACATCAGAAATGATATTTCTTTGTTTTTTTCGGTCCAACCTTAAAAAGTGTCGATGGCGATATTTCCACAACAAAGCCTCGTAAGGGGTTGCGGGTTTGCAGTGGCGAATAGCAAATTCCCAGAGCTTTCCACCGATGCAAAAATTTTGACAAAAATTTTTTCAATGATTTTTGAAAAAAATCATGGACTACCCCCTTGCCACTTTTTTTCAACTTTTAAAAAATGTTTCCAAATCCCATCGAGCTATACATCAAAAGACAGGTTTTTTCAAACTCTATCCGGACGTCTAAACCAAAAGCGTGTGGAATGTCTGGTTCTCGAAATATTTTCATCCAAAGTCATTGCTCGATTTACTGCATTTCTGTGCAAAACATGCAAAAGCGTTTGTGTTTGGATAGCGATATTTCCGTAATCGAGCCTCGAAATCGGAAACGGTTTTAAAAATCCATTGTTAAATTTTTAAGAGCTTTCTAAAACTGAAAACGAAAATACTCTGCGAGGTTTGGTTCTCGAAATATTCTCGAAATATTCGCATCCAAAGTCAAATTACTGTATTTCGATGCAACCCTAAAAAGGGCTTTGGATAACGATATTTCCGCAACAAAGCCTTGTAAGAGGTTGCAGTTTTCAGTTTCGTATAGAAAATTAACAGGCCTTTCCGCCGATATGAATAAAAAAATTTTGCAAGCTTCGGTTCTCGAAATATTCACATCAGAAATGATATTTCTTTGTTTTTTTCGGTCCAACCTTAAAAAGTGTCGATGGCGATATTTCTACAACAAAGCCTCGTAAGGGGTTGCGGTTTGCAGTGGCGAATAGCAAATTCCCAGAGCTTTCCAGCGATGCAAAAATTTTGACAAAAATTTTTTCAATGATTTTTGAAAAAAATCATGGGCTACCCCCTTGCCACTTTTTTTCAACTTTTAAAAAATGTTTCCAAATCCCATCGAGCTATACATCAAAAGACAGGTTTTTTCAAACTCTATCCGGACGTCTAAACCAAAAGCGTGTGGAAGGTCTGGTTCTCGAAATATTTTCATCCAAAGTGATTGCTCGATTTACTGCATTTCTGTGCAAAACATGCAAAAGCGTTTGTGTTTGGATAGCGATATTTCCGTAATCGAGCCTCGAAATCGGAAACGGTTTTAAAAATCCATTGTTAAATTTTTAAGAGCTTTCTAAAACTGAAAACGAAAATACTCTGCGAGGTTTGGTTCTCGAAATATTCGCATCCAAAGTCAAATTACTGTATTTCGATGCAACCCTAAAAAGGGCTTTGGATAACGATATTTCCGCAACCAAGCCTTGTAAGAGGTTGCAGTTTTCAGTTTCGTATAGAAAATTAACAGGCCTTTCCGCCGATATGAATAAAAAAATTTTGCAAGCTTCGGTTCTCGAAATATTCACATCAGAAATGATATTACTTTGTTTTTTTCGGTCCAACCTTAAAAAGTGTCGATGGCGATATTTCCACAACAAAGCCTCGTAAGGGGTTGCGGTTTGCAGTGGCGAATAGCAAATTCCAGAGTTTAACAGCGATGTAAAAATTTTGACAAAAATTTTTTCAATGATTTTTGAAAAAAATCATGGACTACCCTCTTGCCACTTTTTTTCAACTTTTAAAAAATGTTTCCAAATCCCATCGAGCTATACATCAAAAGACAGGTTTTTTCAAACTCTATCCGGACGTCTAAACCAAAAGCGTGTGGAAGGTCTGGTTCTCGAAATATTTTCATCCAAAGTGATTGCTCGATTTACTGCATTTCTGTGCAAAACATGCAAAAGCGTTTGTGTTTGGATAGCGATATTTCCGTAATCGAGCCTCGAAATCGGAAACGGTTTTAAAAATCCATTGTTAAATTTTTAAGAGCTTTCTAAAACTGAAAACGAAAATACTCTGCGAGGTTTGGTTCTCGAAATATTCTCGAAATATTCGCATCCAAAGTCAAATTACTGTATTTCGATGCAACCCTAAAAAGGGCTTTGGATAACGATATTTCCGCAACAAAGCCTTGTAAGAGGTTGCAGTTTTCAGTTTCGTATAGAAAATTAACAGGCCTTTCCGCCGATATGAATAAAAAAATTTTGCAAGCTTCGGTTCTCGAAATATTCACATCAGAAATGATATTTCTTTGTTTTTTTCGGTCCAACCTTAAAAAGTGTCGATGGCGATATTTCTACAACAAAGCCTCGTAAGGGGTTGCGGTTTGCAGTGGCGAATAGCAAATTCCCAGAGCTTTCCAGCGATGCAAAAATTTTGACAAAAATTTTTTCAATGATTTTTGAAAAAAATCATGGGCTACCCCCTTGCCACTTTTTTTCAACTTTTAAAAAATGTTTCCAAATCCCATCGAGCTATACATCAAAAGACAGGTTTTTTCAAACTCTATCCGGACGTCTAAACCAAAAGCGTGTGGAAGGTCTGGTTCTCGAAATATTTTCATCCAAAGTGATTGCTCGATTTACTGCATTTCTGTGCAAAACATGCAAAAGCGTTTGTGTTTGGATAGCGATATTTCCGTAATCGAGCCTCGAAATCGGAAACGGTTTTAAAAATCCATTGTTAAATTTTTAAGAGCTTTCTAAAACTGAAAACGAAAATACTCTGCGAGGTTTGGTTCTCGAAATATTCGCATCCAAAGTCAAATTACTGTATTTCGATGCAACCGTAAAAAGGGCTTTGGATAACGATATTTCCGCAACCAAGCCTTGTAAGAGGTTGCAGTTTTCAGTTTCGTATAGAAAATTAACAGGCCTTTCCGCCGATATGAATAAAAAAATTTTGCAAGCTTCGGTTCTCGAAATATTCACATCAGAAATGATATTACTTTGTTTTTTTCGGTCCAACCTTAAAAAGTGTCGATGGCGATATTTCCACAACAAAGCCTCGTAAGGGGTTGCGGTTTGCAGTGGCGAATAGCAAATTCCAGAGTTTAACAGCGATGTAAAAATTTTGACAAAAATTTTTTCAATGATTTTTGAAAAAAATCATGGACTACCCCCTTGCCACTTTTTTTCAACTTTTAAAAAATGTTTCCAAATCCCATCGAGCTATACATCAAAAGACAGGTTTTTTCAAACTCTATCCGGACGTCTAAACCAAAAGCGTGTGGAAGGTCTGGTTCTCGAAATATTTTCATCCAAAGTGATTGCTCGATTTACTGCATTTCTGTGCAAAACATGCAAAAGCGTTTGTGTTTGGATAGCGATATTTCCGTAATCGAGCCTCGAAATCGGAAACGGTTTTAAAAATCCATTGTTAAATTTTTAAGAGCTTTCTAAAACTGAAAACGAAAATACTCTGCGAGGTTTGGTTCTCGAAATATTCGCATCCAAAGTCAAATTACTGTATTTCGATGCAACCCTAAAAAGGGCTTTGGATAACGATATTTCCGCAACCAAGCCTTGTAAGAGGTTGCAGTTTTCAGTTTCGTATAGAAAATTAACAGGCCTTTCCGCCGATATGAATAAAAAAATTTTGCAAGCTTCGGTTCTCGAAATATTCACATCAGAAATGATATTTCTTTGTTTTTTTCGGTCCAACCTTAAAAAGTGTCGATGGCGATATTTCTACAACAAAGCCTCGTAAGGGGTTGCGGTTTGCAGTGGCGAATAGCAAATTCCCAGAGCTTTCCAGCGATGTAAAAATTTTGACAAAAATTTTTTCAATGATTTTTGAAAAAAATCATGGACTACCCCCTTGCCACTTTTTTTCAACTTTTAGAAAATGTTTCCAAATCCCATCGAGCTATACATCAAAAGACAGGTTTTTTCAAACTCTATCCGGACGTCTAAACCAAAAGCGTGTGGAATGTCTGGTTCTCGAAATATTTTCATCCAAAGTCATTGCTCGATTTACTGCATTTCTGTGCAAAACATGCAAAAGCGTTTGTGTTTGGATAGCGATATTTCCGTAATCGAGCCTCGAAATCGGAAACGGTTTTAAAAATCCATTGTTAAATTTTTAAGAGCTTTCTAAAACTGAAAACGAAAATACTCTGCGAGGTTTGGTTCTCGAAATATTCTCGAAATATTCGCATCCAAAGTCAAATTACTGTATTTCGATGCAACCCTAAAAAGGGCTTTGGATAACGATATTTCCGCAACAAAGCCTTGTAAGAGGTTGCAGTTTTCAGTTTCGTATAGAAAATTAACAGGCCTTTCCGCCGATATGAATAAAAAAATTTTGCAAGCTTCGGTTCTCGAAATATTCACATCAGAAATGATATTTCTTTGTTTTTTTTCGGTCCAACCTTAAAAAGTGTCGATGGCGATATTTCTACAACAAAGCCTCGTAAGGGGTTGCGGTTTGCAGTGGCGAATAGCAAATTCCCAGAGCTTTCCAGCGATGCAAAAATTTTGACAAAAATTTTTTCAATGATTTTTGAAAAAAATCATGGGCTACCCCCTTGCCACTTTTTTTCAACTTTTAAAAAATGTTTCCAAATCCCATCGAGCTATACATCAAAAGACAGGTTTTTTCAAACTCTATCCGGACGTCTAAACCAAAAGCGTGTGGAAGGTCTGGTTCTCGAAATATTTTCATCCAAAGTGATTGCTCGATTTACTGCATTTCTGTGCAAAACATGCAAAAGCGTTTGTGTTTGGATAGCGATATTTCCGTAATCGAGCCTCGAAATCGGAAACGGTTTTAAAAATCCATTGTTAAATTTTTAAGAGCTTTCTAAAACTGAAAACGAAAATACTCTGCGAGGTTTGGTTCTCGAAATATTCGCATCCAAAGTCAAATTACTGTATTTCGATGCAACCCTAAAAAGGGCTTTGGATAACGATATTTCCGCAACCAAGCCTTGTAAGAGGTTGCAGTTTTCAGTTTCGTATAGAAAATTAACAGGCCTTTCCGCCGATATGAATAAAAAAATTTTGCAAGCTTCGGTTCTCGAAATATTCACATCAGAAATGATATTACTTTGTTTTTTTCGGTCCAACCTTAAAAAGTGTCGATGGCGATATTTCCACAACAAAGCCTCGTAAGGGGTTGCGGTTTGCAGTGGCGAATAGCAAATTCCAGAGTTTAACAGCGATGTAAAAATTTTGACAAAAATTTTTTCAATGATTTTTGAAAAAAATCATGGACTACCCCCTTGCCACTTTTTTTCAACTTTTAAAAAATGTTTCCAAATCCCATCGAGCTATACATCAAAAGACAGGTTTTTTCAAACTCTATCCGGACGTCTAAACCAAAAGCGTGTGGAAGGTCTGGTTCTCGAAATATTTTCATCCAAAGTGATTGCTCGATTTACTGCATTTCTGTGCAAAACATGCAAAAGCGTTTGTGTTTGGATAGCGATATTTCCGTAATCGAGCCTCGAAATCGGAAACGGTTTTAAAAATCCATTGTTAAATTTTTAAGAGCTTTCTAAAACTGAAAACGAAAATACTCTGCGAGGTTTGGTTCTCGAAATATTCTCGAAATATTCGCATCCAAAGTCAAATTACTGTATTTCGATGCAACCCTAAAAAGGGCTTTGGATAACGATATTTCCGCAACAAAGCCTTGTAAGAGGTTGCAGTTTTCAGTTTCGTATAGAAAATTAACAGGCCTTTCCGCCGATATGAATAAAAAAATTTTGCAAGCTTCGGTTCTCGAAATATTCACATCAGAAATGATATTTCTTTGTTTTTTTCGGTCCAACCTTAAAAAGTGTCGATGGCGATATTTCTACAACAAAGCCTCGTAAGGGGTTGCGGTTTGCAGTGGCGAATAGCAAATTCCCAGAGCTTTCCAGCGATGCAAAAATTTTGACAAAAATTTTTTCAATGATTTTTGAAAAAAATCATGGGCTACCCCCTTGCCACTTTTTTTCAACTTTTAAAAAATGTTTCCAAATCCCATCGAGCTATACATCAAAAGACAGGTTTTTTCAAACTCTATCCGGACGTCTAAACCAAAAGCGTGTGGAAGGTCTGGTTCTCGAAATATTTTCATCCAAAGTGATTGCTCGATTTACTGCATTTCTGTGCAAAACATGCAAAAGCGTTTGTGTTTGGATAGCGATATTTCCGTAATCGAGCCTCGAAATCGGAAACGGTTTTAAAAATCCATTGTTAAATTTTTAAGAGCTTTCTAAAACTGAAAACGAAAATACTCTGCGAGGTTTGGTTCTCGAAATATTCGCATCCAAAGTCAAATTACTGTATTTCGATGCAACCGTAAAAAGGGCTTTGGATAACGATATTTCCGCAACCAAGCCTTGTAAGAGGTTGCAGTTTTCAGTTTCGTATAGAAAATTAACAGGCCTTTCCGCCGATATGAATAAAAAAATTTTGCAAGCTTCGGTTCTCGAAATATTCACATCAGAAATGATATTACTTTGTTTTTTTCGGTCCAACCTTAAAAAGTGTCGATGGCGATATTTCCACAACAAAGCCTCGTAAGGGGTTGCGGTTCGCAGTGGCGAATAGCAAATTCCAGAGTTTAACAGCGATGTAAAAATTTTGACAAAAATTTTTTCAATGATTTTTGAAAAAAATCATGGACTACCCCCTTGCCACTTTTTTTCAACTTTTAAAAAATGTTTCCAAATCCCATCGAGCTATACATCAAAAGACAGGTTTTTTCAAACTCTATCCGGACGTCTAAACCAAAAGCGTGTGGAAGGTCTGGTTCTCGAAATATTTTCATCCAAAGTGATTGCTCGATTTACTGCATTTCTGTGCAAAACATGCAAAAGCGTTTGTGTTTGGATAGCGATATTTCCGTAATCGAGCCTCGAAATCGGAAACGGTTTTAAAAATCCATTGTTAAATTTTTAAGAGCTTTCTAAAACTGAAAACGAAAATACTCTGCGAGGTTTGGTTCTCGAAATATTCGCATCCAAAGTCAAATTACTGTATTTCGATGCAACCCTAAAAAGGGCTTTGGATAACGATATTTCCGCAACCAAGCCTTGTAAGAGGTTGCAGTTTTCAGTTTCGTATAGAAAATTAACAGGCCTTTCCGCCGATATGAATAAAAAAATTTTGCAAGCTTCGGTTCTCGAAATATTCACATCAGAAATGATATTTCTTTGTTTTTTTCGGTCCAACCTTAAAAAGTGTCGATGGCGATATTTCTACAACAAAGCCTCGTAAGGGGTTGCGGTTTGCAGTGGCGAATAGCAAATTCCCAGAGCTTTCCAGCGATGTAAAAATTTTGACAAAAATTTTTTCAATGATTTTTGAAAAAAATCATGGACTACCCCCTTGCCACTTTTTTTCAACTTTTAGAAAATGTTTCCAAATCCCATCGAGCTATACATCAAAAGACAGGTTTTTTCAAACTCTATCCGGACGTCTAAACCAAAAGCGTGTGGAATGTCTGGTTCTCGAAATATTTTCATCCAAAGTCATTGCTCGATTTACTGCATTTCTGTGCAAAACATGCAAAAGCGTTTGTGTTTGGATAGCGATATTTCCGTAATCGAGCCTCGAAATCGGAAACGGTTTTAAAAATCCATTGTTAAATTTTTAAGAGCTTTCTAAAACTGAAAACGAAAATACTCTGCGAGGTTTGGTTCTCGAAATATTCGCATCCAAAGTCAAATTACTGTATTTCGATGCAACCCTAAAAAGGGCTTTGGATAACGATATTTCCGCAACCAAGCCTTGTAAGAGGTTGCAGTTTTCAGTTTCGTATAGAAAATTAACAGGCCTTTCCGCCGATATGAATAAAAAAATTTTGCAAGCTTCGGTTCTCGAAATATTCACATCAGAAATGATATTTCTTTGTTTTTTTCGGTCCAACCTTAAAAAGTGTCGATGGCGATATTTCTACAACAAAGCCTCGTAAGGGGTTGCGGTTTGCAGTGGCGAATAGCAAATTCCCAGAGCTTTCCAGCGATGCAAAAATTTTGACAAAAATTTTTTCAATGATTTTTGAAAAAAATCATATCGGCCTTTCCGCCGATATGAATAAAAAAATTTTGCAAGCTTCGTTTCTCGAAATATTCACATCAGAAATGATATTTCTTTGTTTTTTTCGGTCCAACCTTAAAAAGTGTCGATGGCGATATTTCTACAACAAAGCCTCGTAAGGGGTTGCGGTTTGCAGTGGCGAATAGCAAATTCCCAGAGCTTTCCAGCGATGTAAAAATTTTGACAAAAATTTTTTCAATGATTGTTTCGTGTAGAAAATTAACAGGCCTTTCCGCCGATATGAATAAAAAAATTTTGCAAGCTTCGTTTCTCGAAATATTCACATCAGAAATGATATTTCTTTGTTTTTTTCGGTCCAACCTTAAAAAGTGTCGATGGCGATATTTCTACAACAAAGCCTCGTAAGGGGTTGCGGTTTGCAGTGGCGAATAGCAAATTCCCAGAGCTTTCCAGCGATGTAAAAATTTTGACAAAAATTTTTTCAATGATTGTTTCGTATAGAAAATTAACAGGCCTTTCCGCCGATATGAATACAAAAATTTTGCAAGCTTCGTTTCTCGAAATATTCACATCAGAAATGATATTTCTTTGTTTTTTTCGGTCCAACCTTAAAAAGTGTCGATGGCGATATTTCTACAACAAAGCCTCGTAAGGGGTTGCGGTTTGCAGTGGCAAATAGCAAATTCCCAGAGCTTTCCAGCGATGTAAAAATTTTGACAAAAATTTTTTCAATGATTTTTGAAAAAAATCATGGACTACCCCCTTGCCACTTTTTTTCAACTTTTAAAAAATGTTTCCAAATCCCATCGAGCTATACATCAAAAGACAGGTTTTTTCAAACTCTATCCGGACGTCTAAACCAAAAGCGTGTGGAAGGTCTGGTTCTCGAAATATTTTCATCCAAAGTGATTGCTCGATTTACTGCATTTCTTTGCAAAACATGCAAAAGCGTTTGTGTTTGGATAGCGATATTTCCGTAATCGAGCCTCGAAATCGGAAACGGTTTTAAAAATCCATTGTTAAATTTTTAAGAGCTTTCTAAAACTGAAAACGAAAATACTCTGCGAGGTTTGGTTCTCGAAATATTCGCATCCAAAGTCAAATTACTGTATTTCGATGCAACCCTAAAAAGGGCTTTGGATAACGATATTTCCGCAACCAAGCCTTGTAAGAGGTTGCAGTTTTCAGTTTCGTATAGAAAATTAACAGGCCTTTCCGCCGATATGAATAAAAAAATTTTGCAAGCTTCGGTTCTCGAAATATTCACATCAGAAATGATATTACTTTGTTTTTTTCGGTCCAACCTTAAAAAGTGTCGATGGCGATATTTCCACAACAAAGCCTCGTAAGGGGTTGCGGTTTGCAGTGGCGAATAGCAAATTCCAGAGTTTAACAGCGATGTAAAAATTTTGACAAAAATTTTTTCAATGATTTTTGAAAAAAATCATGGACTACCCCCTTGCCACTTTTTTTCAACTTTTAAAAAATGTTTCCAAATCCCATCGAGCTATACATCAAAAGACAGGTTTTTTCAAACTCTATCCGGACGTCTAAACCAAAAGCGTGTGGAAGGTCTGGTTCTCGAAATATTTTCATCCAAAGTGATTGCTCGATTTACTGCATTTCTGTGCAAAACATGCAAAAGCGTTTGTGTTTGGATAGCGATATTTCCGTAATCGAGCCTCGAAATCGGAAACGGTTTTAAAAATCCATTGTTAAATTTTTAAGAGCTTTCTAAAACTGAAAACGAAAATACTCTGCGAGGTTTGGTTCTCGAAATATTCGCATCCAAAGTCAAATTACTGTATTTCGATGCAACCCTAAAAAGGGCTTTGGATAACGATATTTCCGCAACCAAGCCTTGTAAGAGGTTGCAGTTTTCAGTTTCGTATAGAAAATTAACAGGCCTTTCCGCCGATATGAATAAAAAAATTTTGCAAGCTTCGGTTCTCGAAATATTCACATCAGAAATGATATTTCTTTGTTTTTTTCGGTCCAACCTTAAAAAGTGTCGATGGCGATATTTCTACAACAAAGCCTCGTAAGGGGTTGCGGTTTGCAGTGGCGAATAGCAAATTCCCAGAGCTTTCCAGCGATGTAAAAATTTTGACAAAAATTTTTTCAATGATTTTTGAAAAAAATCATGGACTACCCCCTTGCCACTTTTTTTCAACTTTTAGAAAATGTTTCCAAATCCCATCGAGCTATACATCAAAAGACAGGTTTTTTCAAACTCTATCCGGACGTCTAAACCAAAAGCGTGTGGAATGTCTGGTTCTCGAAATATTTTCATCCAAAGTCATTGCTCGATTTACTGCATTTCTGTGCAAAACATGCAAAAGCGTTTGTGTTTGGATAGCGATATTTCCGTAATCGAGCCTCGAAATCGGAAACGGTTTTAAAAATCCATTGTTAAATTTTTAAGAGCTTTCTAAAACTGAAAACGAAAATACTCTGCGAGGTTTGGTTCTCGAAATATTCGCATCCAAAGTCAAATTACTGTATTTCGATGCAACCCTAAAAAGGGCTTTGGATAACGATATTTCCGCAACCAAGCCTTGTAAGAGGTTGCAGTTTTCAGTTTCGTATAGAAAATTAACAGGCCTTTCCGCCGATATGAATAAAAAAATTTTGCAAGCTTCGGTTCTCGAAATATTCACATCAGAAATGATATTTCTTTGTTTTTTTCGGTCCAACCTTAAAAAGTGTCGATGGCGATATTTCTACAACAAAGCCTCGTAAGGGGTTGCGGTTTGCAGTGGCGAATAGCAAATTCCCAGAGCTTTCCAGCGATGCAAAAATTTTGACAAAAATTTTTTCAATGATTTTTGAAAAAAATCATATCGGCCTTTCCGCCGATATGAATAAAAAAATTTTGCAAGCTTCGTTTCTCGAAATATTCACATCAGAAATGATATTTCTTTGTTTTTTTCGGTCCAACCTTAAAAAGTGTCGATGGCGATATTTCTACAACAAAGCCTCGTAAGGGGTTGCGGTTTGCAGTGGCGAATAGCAAATTCCCAGAGCTTTCCAGCGATGTAAAAATTTTGACAAAAATTTTTTCAATGATTGTTTCGTGTAGAAAATTAACAGGCCTTTCCGCCGATATGAATAAAAAAATTTTGCAAGCTTCGTTTCTCGAAATATTCACATCAGAAATGATATTTCTTTGTTTTTTTCGGTCCAACCTTAAAAAGTGTCGATGGCGATATTTCCACAACAAGCCTCGTAAGGGGTTGCGGTTTGCAGTGGCGAATAGCAAATTCCCAGAGCTTTCCAGCGATGTAAAAATTAACAGGCCTTTCCGCCGATATGAATAAAAAAATTTTGCAAGCTTCGGTTCTCGAAATATTCACATCAGAAATGATATTTCTTTGTTTTTTTCGGTCCAACCTTAAAAAGTGTCGATGGCGATATTTCTACAACAAAGCCTCGTAAGGGGTTGCGGTTTGCAGTGGCAAATAGCAAATTCCCAGAGCTTTCCAGCGATGTAAAAATTTTGACAAAAATTTTTTCAATGATTTTTGAAAAAAATCATGGACTACCCCCTTGCCACTTTTTTTCAACTTTTAAAAAATGTTTCCAAATCCCATCGAGCTATACATCAAAAGACAGGTTTTTTCAAACTCTATCCGGACGTCTAAACCAAAAGCGTGTGGAAGGTCTGGTTCTCGAAATATTTTCATCCAAAGTGATTGCTCGATTTACTGCATTTCTTTGCAAAACATGCAAAAGCGTTTGTGTTTGGATAGCGATATTTCCGTAATCGAGCCTCGAAATCGGAAACGGTTTTAAAAATCCATTGTTAAATTTTTAAGAGCTTTCTAAAACTGAAAACGAAAATACTCTGCGAGGTTTGGTTCTCGAAATATTCGCATCCAAAGTCAAATTACTGTATTTCGATGCAACCCTAAAAAGGGCTTTGGATAACGATATTTCCGCAACCAAGCCTTGTAAGAGGTTGGAGTTTTCAATTTCGTATAGAAAATTAACAGGCCTTTCCGCCGATATGAATAAAAAAATTTTGCAAGCTTCGTTTCTCGAAATATTCACATCAGAAATGATATTTCTTTGTTTTTTTCGGTCCAACCTTAAAAAGTGTCGATGGCGATATTTCTACAACAAAGCCTCGTAAGGGGTTGCGGTTTGCAGTGGCGAATAGCAAATTCCCAGAGCTTTCCAGCGATGTAAAAATTTTGACAAAAATTTTTTCAATGATTTTTTTCAACTTTTAAAAAATGTTTCCAAATCCAATCGAGCTATACATCAAAAGACAGGTTTTTTCAAACTCTATCCGGACGTCTAAACCAAAAGCGTGTGGAAGGTCTGGTTCTCGAAATATTTTCATCCAAAGTGATTGCTCGATTTACTGCATTTCTGTGCAAAACATGCAAAAGCGTTTGTGTTTGGATAGCGATATTTCCGTAATCGAGCCTCGAAATCGGAAACGGTTTTAAAAATCCATTGTTAAATTTTTAAGAGCTTTCTAAAACTGAAAACGAAAATACTCTGCGAGGTTTGGTTCTCGAAATATTCGCATCCAAAGTCAAATTACTGTATTTCGATGCAACCCTAAAAAGGGCTTTGGATAACGAAATTTCCGCAACCAAGCCTTGTAAGAGGTTGGAGTTTTCAATTTCGTATAGAAAATTAACAGGCCTTTCCGCCGATATGAATAAAAAAATTTTGCAAGCTTCGGTTCTCGAAATATTCACATCAGAAATGATATTTCTTTGTTTTTTTCGGTCCAACCTTAAAAAGTGTCGATGGCGATATTTCTACAACAAAGCCTCGTAAGGGGTTGCGGTTTGCAGTGGCGAATAGCAAATTCCCAGAGCTTTCCAGCGATGTAAAAATTTTGACAAAAATTTTTTCAATGATTGTTTCGTATAGAAAATTAACAGGCCTTTCCGCCGATATGAATAAAAAAATTTTGCAAGCTTCGTTTCTCGAAATATTCACATCAGAAATGATATTTCTTTGTTTTTTTCGGTCCAACCTTAAAAAGTGTCGATGGCGATATTTCTACAACAAAGCCTCGTAAGGGGTTGCGGTTTGCAGTGGCGAATATCAAATTCCCAGAGCTTTCCAGCGATGTAAAAATTTTGACAAAAATTTTTTCAATGATTTTTGAAAAAAATCATGGACTACCCCCTTGCCACTTTTTTTCAACTTTTAAAAAATGTTTCCAAATCCCATCGAGCTATACATCAAAAGACAGGTTTTTTCAAACTCTATCCGGACGTCTAAACCAAAAGCGTGTGGAAGGTCTGGTTCTCGAAATATTTTCATCCAAAGTGATTGCTCGATTTACTGCATTTCTGTGCAAAACATGCAAAAGCGTTTGTGTTTGGATAGCGATATTTCCGTAATCGAGCCTCGAAATCGGAAACGGTTTTAAAAATCCATTGTTAAATTTTTAAGAGCTTTCTAAAACTGAAAACGAAAATACTCTGCGAGGTTTGGTTCTCGAAATATTCGCATCCAAAGTCAAATTACTGTATTTCGATGCAACCCTAAAAAGGGCTTTGGATAACGATATTTCCGCAACCAAGCCTTGTAAGAGGTTGGAGTTTTCAATTTCGTATAGAAAATTAACAGGCCTTTCCGCCGATATGAATAAAAAAATTTTGCAAGCTTCGTTTCTCGAAATATTCACATCAGAAATGATATTTCTTTGTTTTTTTCGGTCCAACCTTAAAAAGTGTCGATGGCGATATTTCTACAACAAAGCCTCGTAAGGGGTTGCGGTTTGCAGTGGCGAATAGCAAATTCCCAGAGCTTTCCAGCGATGTAAAAATTTTGACAAAAATTTTTTCAATGATTGTTTCGTATAGAAAATTAACAGGCCTTTCCGCCGATATGAATAAAAAAATTTTGCAAGCTTCGGTTCTCGAAATATTCACATCAGAAATGATATTTCTTTGTTTTTTTTCCGTCCAACCTTAAAAAGTGTCGATGGCGATATTTCTACAACAAAGCCTCGTAAGGGGTTGCGGTTTGCAGTGGCGAATAGAAAATTCCCAGAGCTTTCCAGCGATGCAAAAATTTTGACAAAAATTTTTTCAATGATTTTTGAAAAAAATCATGGACTACTTGCCACTTGCCACTTTTTTTCAACTTTTAAAAAATGTTTCCAAATCCCATCGAGCTGTTCATCAAAAGACAGGTTTTTTCAAACTCTATCCGGACGTCTAAACCAAAAGCGTGTGGAAGGTCTGGTTCTCGAAATATTTTCATCCAAAGTGATTGCTCGATTTACTGCATTTCTGTGCAAAACATGCAAAAGCGTTTGTGTTTGGATAGCGATATTTCCGTAATCGAGCCTCGAAATCGGAAACGGTTTTAAAAATCCATTGTTAAATTTTTAAGAGCTTTCTAAAACTGAAAACGAAAATACTCTGCGAGGTTTGGTTCTCGAAATATTCGCATCCAAAGTCAAATTACTGTATTTCGATGCAACCCTAAAAAGGGCTTTGGATAACGATATTTCCGCAACCAAGCCTTGTAAGAGGTTGGAGTTTTCAATTTCGTATAGAAAATTAACAGGCCTTTCCGCCGATATGAATAAAAAAATTTTGCAAGCTTCGGTTCTCGAAATATTCACATCAGAAATGATATTTCTTTGTTTTTTTTCCGTCCAACCTTAAAAAGTGTCGATGGCGATATTTCTACAACAAAGCCTCGTAAGGGGTTGCGGTTTGCAGTGGCGAATAGAAAATTCCCAGAGCTTTCCAGCGATGTAAAAATTTTGACAAAAATTTTTTCAATGATTTTTGAAAAAAATCATGGACTACCCCCTTGCCACTTTTTTTCAACTTTTAAAAAATGTTTCCAAATCCCATCGAGCTATACATCAAAAGACAGGTTTTTTCAAACTCTATCCGGACGTCTAAACCAAACGCGTGTGGAAGGTCTGGTTCTCGAAATATTTTCATCCAAAGTGATTGCTCGATTTACTGCATTTCTGTGCAAAACATGCAAAAGCGTTTGTGTTTGGATAGCGATATTTCCGTAATCGAGCCTCGAAATCGGAAACGGTTTTAAAAATCCATTGTTAAATTTTTAAGAGCTTTCTAAAACTGAAAACGAAAATACTCTGCGAGGTTTGGTTCTCGAAATATTCGCATCCAAAGTCAAATTACTGTATTTCGATGCAACCCTAAAAAGGGCTTTGGATAACGAAATTTCCGCAACCAAGCCTTGTAAGAGGTTGGAGTTTTCAATTTCGTATAGAAAATTAACAGGCCTTTCCGCCGATATGAATAAAAAAATTTTGCAAGCTTCGGTTCTCGAAATATTCACATCAGAAATGATATTTCTTTGTTTTTTTCGGTCCAACCTTAAAAAGTGTCGATGGCGATATTTCTACAACAAAGCCTCGTAAGGGGTTGCGGTTTGCAGTGGCGAATAGCAAATTCCCAGAGCTTTCCAGCGATGTAAACATTTTGACAAAAATTTTTTCAATGATTGTTTCGTATAGAAAATTAACAGGCCTTTCCGCCGATATGAATAAAAAAATTTTGCAAGCTTCGTTTCTCGAAATATTCACATCAGAAATGATATTTCTTTGTTTTTTTCGGTCCAACCTTAAAAAGTGTCGATGGCGATATTTCTACAACAAAGCCTCGTAAGGGGTTGCGGTTTGCAGTGGCGAATAGCAAATTCCCAGAGCTTTCCAGCGATGTAAAAATTTTGACAAAAATTTTTTCAATGATTTTTGAAAAAAATCATGGACTACCCCCTTGCCACTTTTTTTCAACTTTTAAAAAATGTTTCCAAATCCCATCGAGCTATACATCAAAAGACAGGTTTTTTCAAACTCTATCCGGACGTCTAAACCAAAAGCGTGTGGAAGGTCTGGTTCTCGAAATATTTTCATCCAAAGTGATTGCTCGATTTACTGCATTTCTGTGCAAAACATGCAAAAGCGTTTGTGTTTGGATAGCGATATTTCCGTAATCGAGCCTCGAAATCGGACACGGTTTTAAAAATCCATTGTTAAATTTTTAAGAGCTTTCTAAAACTGAAAACGAAAATACTCTGCGAGGTTTGGTTCTCGAAATATTCGCATCCAAAGTCAAATTACTGTATTTCGATGCAACCCTAAAAAGGGCTTTGGATAACGATATTTCCGCAACCAAGCCTTGTAAGAGGTTGCAGTTTTCAGTTTCGTATAGAAAATTAACAGGCCTTTTCGCCGATATGAATAGAATAATTTTGCAAGCTTCGGTTCTCGAAATATTCACATCAGAAATGATATTTCTTTGTTTTTTTCGGTCCAACCTTAAAAAGTGTCGATGGCGATATTTCTACAACAAAGCCTCGTAAGGGGTTGCGGTTTGCAGTGGCGAATAGCAAATTCCCAGAGCTTTCCAGCGATGTAAAAATTTTGACATAAATTTTTTCAATGATTTTTGAAAAAAATCATGGACTACCCCCTTGCCACTTTTTTTCAACTTTTAAAAAATGTTTCCAAATCCCATCGAGCTATACATCAAAAGACAGGTTTTTTCAAACTCTATCCGGACGTCTAAACCAAAAGCGTGTGGAAGGTCTGGTTCTCGAAATATTTTCATCCAAAGTGATTGCTCGATTTACTGCATTTCTGTGCAAAACATGCAAAAGCGTTTGTGTTTGGATAGCGATATTTCCGTAATCGAGCCTCGAAATCGGAAACGGTTTTAAAAATCCATTGTTAAATTTTTAAGAGCTTTCTAAAACTGTAAACGAAAATACTCTGTGAGGTTTGGTTCTCGAAATATTCGCATCCAAAGTCAAATTACTGTATTTCGATGCAACCCTAAAAAGGGCTTTGGATAACGATATTTCCGCAACCAAGCCTTGTAAGAGGCTGCAGTTTTCAGTTTTGTATAGAAAATTAACAGATCTTTCCGCCGATATGAATAAAATAATTTTGCAAGCTTCGGTTCTCGAAATATTCACATCAGAAATGATATTTCTTTGTTTTTTTCGGTCCAACCTTAAAAAGTGTCGATGGCGATATTTCCACAACAAAGCCTCGTAAGGGGTTGCGGTTTGCAGTGGCGAATAGCAAATTCCCAGAGCTTTCCAGCGATGTAAAAATTTTGACAAAATTTTTTTCAATGATTTTTGAAAAAAATCATAGACTACCCCCTTGCCACTTTTTTTCAACTTTTAAAAAATGTTTCCAAATCCCATCGAGCTATACATCAAAAGACAGGTTTTTTCAAACTCTATCCGGACGTCTAAACCAAAAGCGTGTGGAAGGTCTGGTTCTCGAAATATTTTCATCCAAAGTGATTGCTCGATTTACTGCATTTCTGTGCAAAACATGCAAAAGCGTTTGTGTTTGAATAGCGATATTTCCGTAATCGAGCCTCGAAATCGGAAACGGTTTTAAAAATCCACTGTTAAATTTTTAAGAGCTTTCTAAAACTGAAAACGAAAATACTCTGCGAGGTTTGGTTCTCGAAATATTCGCATCCAAAGTCAAATTACTGTATTTCGATGCAACCCTAAAAAGGGCTTTGGATAACGATATTTCCGCAACCAAGCCTTGTTAGAGGCTGCAGTTTTCAGTTTTGTATAGAAAATTAACAGGCCTTTCCGCCGATATGAATAAAATAATTTTGCAAGCTTCGGTTCTCGAAATATTCACATCAGAAATGATATTTCTTTGTTTTTTTCGGTCCAACCTTAAAAAGTGTCGATGGCGATATTTCCACAACAAAGCCTCGTAAGGGGTTGCGGTTTGCAGTGGCGAATAGCAAATTCCCAGAGCTTTCCAACGATGTAAAAATTTTGACAAACATTTTTTCAATGATTTTTGAAAAAAATCATGGACTACCCCCTTGCCACTTTTTTTCAACTTTTAAAAAATGTTTCCAAATCCCATCGAGCTATACATCAAAAGACAGGTTTTTTCAAACTCTATCCGGACGTCTAAGCCAAAAGCGTGTGGAAGGTCTGGTTCTCGAAATATTTTCATCCAAAGTGATTGCTCGATTTACTGCATTTCTGTGCAAAACATGCAAAAGCGTTTGTGTTTGGATAGCGATATTTCCGTAATCGAGCCTCGAAATCGGGAACGGTTTTAAAAATCCATTGTTAAATTTTTAAGAGCTTTCTAAAACTGAAAACGAAAATACTCTGCGAGGTTTGGTTCTCGAAATATTCGCATCCAAAGTCAAATTACTGTATTTCGATGCAACCCTAAAAAGGGCTTTGGATAACGATATTTCCGCAACCAAGCCTTGTAAGAGGTTGCAGTTTTCAGTTTCGTATAGAAAATTAACAGGCCTTTCCGCCGATATGAATAGAATAATTTTGCAAGCTTCGGTTCTCGAAATATTCACATCAGAAATGATATTTCTTTGTTTTTTTCGGTCCAACCTTAAAAAGTGTCGATGGCGATATTTCTACAACAAAGCCTCGTAAGGGGTTGCGGTTTGCAGTGGCGAATAGCAAATTCCCAGAGCTTTCCAGCAATGTAAAAATTTTGACAAAAATTTTTTCAATGATTTTTGAAAAAAATCATGGACTACCCCCTTGCCACTTTTTTTCAACTTTTAAAAAATGTTTCCAAATCCCATCGAGCTATACATCAAAAGACAGGTTTTTTCAAACTCTATCCGGACGTCTAAACCAAAAGCGTGTGGAAGGTCTGGTTCTCGAAATATTTTCATCCAAAGTGATTGCTCGATTTACTGCATTTCTGTGCAAAACATGCAAAAGCGTTTGTGTTTGGATAGCGATATTTCCGTAATCGAGCCTCGAAATCGGAAACGGTTTTAAAAATCCATTGTTAAATTTTTAAGAGCTTTCTAAAACTGAAAACGAAAATACTCTGCGAGGTTTGGTTCTCGAAATATTCGCATCCAAAGTCAAATTACTGTATTTCGATGCAACCCTAAAAAGGGCTTTGGATAACGATATTTCCGCAACCAAGCCTTGTAAGAGGTTGCAGTTTTCAGTTTCGTATAGAAAATTAACAGGCCTTTTCGCCGATATGAATAGAATAATTTTGCAAGCTTCGGTTCTCGAAATATTCACATCAGAAATGATATTTCTTTGTTTTTTTCGGTCCAACCTTAAAAAGTGTCGATGGCGATATTTCTACAACAAAGCCTCGTTAGGGGTTGCGGTTTGCAGTGGCGAATAGCAAATTCCCAGAGCTTTCCAGCGATGTAAAAATTTTGACAAAAATTTTTTCAATGATTTTTGAAAAAAATCATGGACTACCCCCTTGCCACTTTTTTTCAACTTTTAAAAAATGTTTCCAAATCCCATCGAGCTATACATCAAAAGACAGGTTTTTTCAAACTCTATCCGGACGTCTAAACCAAAAGCGTGTGGAAGGTCTGGTTCTCGAAATATTTTCATCCAAAGTGATTGCTCGATTTACTGCATTTCTGTGCAAAACATGCAAAAGCGTTTGTGTTTGGATAGCGATATTTCCGTAATCGAGCCTCGAAATCGGAAACGGTTTTAAAAATCCATTGTTAAATTTTTAAGAGCTTTCTAAAACTGAAAACGAAAATACTCTGCGAGGTTTGGTTCTCGAAATATTCGCATCCAAAGTCAAATTACTGTATTTCGATGCAACCCTAAAAAGGGCTTTGGATAACGATATTTCCGCAACCAAGCCTTGTAAGAGGTTGCAGTTTTCAGTTTCGTATAGAAAATTAACAGGCCTTTCCGCCGATATGAATAGAATAATTTTGCAAGCTTCGGTTCTCGAAATATTCACATCAGAAATGATATTTCTTTGTTTTTTTCGGTCCAACCTTAAAAAGTGTCGATGGCGATATTTCTACAACAAAGCCTCGCAAGGGGTTGCGGTTTGCAGTGGCGAATAGCAAATTCCCAGAGCTTTCCAGCGATGTAAAAATTTTGACAAAAATTTTTTCAATGATTTTTGAAAAAAATCATGGACTACCCCCTTGCCACTTTTTTTCAACTTTTAAAAAATGTTTCCAAATCCCATCGAGCTATACATCAAAAGACAGGTTTTTTCAAACTCTATCCGGACGTCTAAACCAAAAGCGTGTGGAAGGTCTGGTCCTCGAAATATTTTCATCCAAAGTGATTGCTCGATTTACTGCATTTCTGTGCAAAACATGCAAAAGCGTTTGTGTTTGGATAGCGATATTTCCGTAATCGAGCCTCGAAATCGGAAACGGTTTTAAAAATCCATTGTTAAATTTTTAAGAGCTTTCTAAAACTGAAAACGAAAATACTCTGCGAGGTTTGGTTCTCGAAATATTCGCATCCAAAGTCAAATTACTGTATTTCGATGCAACCTAAAACGGGCTTTGGATAACGATATTTCCGCAACCCAAGCCTTGTAAGAGGTTGCAGTTTTCAGTTTCGTATAGAAAATTAACAGGCCTTTCCGCGATATGAATAAAAAATTTTGCAAGCTTCGGTTCTCGAAATATTCACATCAGAAATGATATTTCTTTGTTTTTTCGGTCCCAACCTTAAAAAGTGTCGATGGCGATATTTCTACAACAAAGCCTCGTAAGGGGTTGCGGTTTGCAGTGGCGAATAGCAAATTCCCAGAGCTTTCCAGCGATGTAAAAATTTTGACAAAAATTTTTTCAATGATTTGTTTCGTATAGAAAATTAACAGGCCTTTCCGCCGATATGAATAAAAAAATTTTGCAAGCTTCGTTTCTCGAAATATTCACATCAGAAATGATATTTCTTTGTTTTTTTCGGTCCAACCTTAAAAAGTGTCGATGGCGATATTTCTACAACAAAGCCTCGTAAGGGGTTGCGGTTTGCAGTGGCGAATAGCAAATTCCCAGAGCTTTCCAGCGATGTAAAAATTTTGACAAAAATTTTTTCAATGATTTTTTGAAAAAAATCATGGACTACCCCCCTTGCCACTTTTTTTCAACTTTTAAAAAATGTTTCCAAATCCCATCGAGCTATACATCAAAAGACAGGTTTTTTCAAACTCTATCCGGACGTCTAAACCAAAAGCGTGTGGAAGGTCTGGTTCTCGAAATATTTTCATCCAAAGTGATTGCTCGATTTACTGCATTTCTGTGCAAAACATGCAAAAGCGTTTGTGTTTGGATAGCGATATTTCCGTAATCGAGCCTCGAAATCGGGAACGGTTTTAAAAATCCATTGTTAAATTTTTAAGAGCTTTCTAAAACTGAAAACGAAAATACTCTGCGAGGTTTGGTTCTCGAAATATTCGCATCCAAAGTCAAATTACTGTATTTCGATGCAACCCTAAAAAGGGCTTTGGATAACGATATTTCCGCAACCAAGCCTTGTAAGAGGTTGCAGTTTTCAGTTTCGTATAGAAAATTAACAGGCCTTTCCGCCGATATGAATAAAAAAATTTTGCAAGCTTCGGTTCTCGAAATATTCACATCAGAAATGATATTTCTTTGTTTTTTTCGGTCCAACCTTAAAAAGTGTCGATGGCGATATTTCTACAACAAAGCCTCGTAAGGGGTTGCGGTTTGCAGTGGCGAATAGCAAATTCCCAGAGCTTTCCAGCGATGTAAAAATTTTGACAAAAATTTTTTCAATGATTTTTGAAAAAAATCATGGACTACCCCCTTGCCACTTTTTTTCAACTTTTAAAAAATGTTTCCAAATCCCATCGAGCTATACATCAAAAGACAGGTTTTTTCAAACTCTATCCGGACGTCTAAACCAAAAGCGTGTGGAAGGTCTGGTCCTCGAAATATTTTCATCCAAAGTGATTGCTCGATTTACTGCATTTCTGTGCAAAACATGCAAAAGCGTTTGTGTTTGGATAGCGATATTTCCGTAATCGAGCCTCGAAATCGGAAACGGTTTTAAAAATCCATTGTTAAATTTTTAAGAGCTTTCTAAAACTGAAAACGAAAATACTCTGCGAGGTTTGGTTCTCGAAATATTCGCATCCAAAGTCAAATTACTGTATTTCGATGCAACCCTAAAACGGGCTTTGGATAACGATATTTCCGCAACCAAGCCTTGTAAGAGGTTGCAGTTTTCAGTTTCGTATAGAAAATTAACAGGCCTTTCCGCCGATATGAATAAAAAAATTTTGCAAGCTTCGGTTCTCGAAATATTCACATCAGAAATGATATTTCTTTGTTTTTTTCGGTCCAACCTTAAAAAGTGTCGATGGCGATATTTCTACAACAAAGCCTCGTAAGGGGTTGCGGTTTGCAGTGGCGAATAGCAAATTCCCAGAGCTTTCCAGCGATGTAAAAATTTTGACAAAAATTTTTTCAATGATTGTTTCGTATAGAAAATTAACAGGCCTTTCCGCCGATATGAATAAAAAAATTTTGCAAGCTTCGTTTCTCGAAATATTCACATCAGAAATGATATTTCTTTGTTTTTTTTCGGTCCAACCTTAAAAAGTGTCGATGGCGATATTTCTACAACAAAGCCTCGTAAGGGGTTGCGGTTTGCAGTGGCGAATAGCAAATTCCCAGAGCTTTCCAGCGATGTAAAAATTTTGACAAAAATTTTTTCAATGATTTTTGAAAAAAATCATGGACTACCCCCTTGCCACTTTTTTTCAACTTTTAAAAAATGTTTCCAAATCCCATCGAGCTATACATCAAAAGACAGGTTTTTTCAAACTCTATCCGGACGTCTAAACCAAAAGCGTGTGGAAGGTCTGGTCCTCGAAATATTTTCATCCAAAGTGATTGCTCGATTTACTGCATTTCTGTGCAAAACATGCAAAAGCGTTTGTGTTTGGATAGCGATATTTCCGTAATCGAGCCTCGAAATCGGAAACGGTTTTAAAAATCCATTGTTAAATTTTTAAGAGCTTTCTAAAACTGAAAACGAAAATACTCTGCGAGGTTTGGTTCTCGAAATATTCGCATCCAAAGTCAAATTACTGTATTTCGATGCAACCCTAAAACGGGCTTTGGATAACGATATTTCCGCAACCAAGCCTTGTAAGAGGTTGCAGTTTTCAGTTTCGTATAGAAAATTAACAGGCCTTTCCGCCGATATGAATAAAAAAATTTTGCAAGCTTCGGTTCTCGAAATATTCACATCAGAAATGATATTTCTTTGTTTTTTTCGGTCCAACCTTAAAAAGTGTCGATGGCGATATTTCTACAACAAAGCCTCGTAAGGGGTTGCGGTTTGCAGTGGCGAATAGCAAATTCCCAGAGCTTTCCAGCGATGTAAAAATTTTGACAAAAATTTTTTCAATGATTGTTTCGTATAGAAAATTAACAGGCCTTTCCGCCGATATGAATAAAAAAATTTTGCAAGCTTCGTTTCTCGAAATATTCACATCAGAAATGATATTTCTTTGTTTTTTTCGGTCCAACCTTAAAAAGTGTCGATGGCGATATTTCTACAACAAAGCCTCGTAAGGGGTTGCGGTTTGCAGTGGCGAATAGCAAATTCCCAGAGCTTTCCAGCGATGTAAAAATTTTGACAAAAATTTTTTCAATGATTTTTGAAAAAAATCATGGACTACCCCCTTGCCACTTTTTTTCAACTTTTAAAAAATGTTTCCAAATCCCATCGAGCTATACATCAAAAGACAGGTTTTTTCAAACTCTATCCGGACGTCTAAACCAAAAGCGTGTGGAAGGTCTGGTTCTCGAAATATTTTCATCCAAAGTGATTGCTCGATTTACTGCATTTCTGTGCAAAACATGCAAAAGCGTTTGTGTTTGGATAGCGATATTTCCGTAATCGAGCCTCGAAATCGGGAACGGTTTTAAAAATCCATTGTTAAATTTTTAAGAGCTTTCTAAAACTGAAAACGAAAATACTCTGCGAGGTTTGGTTCTCGAAATATTCGCATCCAAAGTCAAATTACTGTATTTCGATGCAACCCTAAAAAGGGCTTTGGATAACGATATTTCCGCAACCAAGCCTTGTAAGAGGTTGCAGTTTTCAGTTTCGTATAGAAAATTAACAGGCCTTTCCGCCGATATGAATAAAAAAATTTTGCAAGCTTCGGTTCTCGAAATATTCACATCAGAAATGATATTTCTTTGTTTTTTTCGGTCCAACCTTAAAAAGTGTCGATGGCGATATTTCTACAACAAAGCCTCGTAAGGGGTTGCGGTTTGCAGTGGCGAATAGCAAATTCCCAGAGCTTTCCAGCGATGTAAAAATTTTGACAAAAATTTTTTCAATGATTTTTGAAAAAAATCATGGACTACCCCCTTGCCACTTTTTTTCAACTTTTAAAAAATGTTTCCAAATCCCATCGAGCTATACATCAAAAGACAGGTTTTTTCAAACTCTATCCGGACGTCTAAACCAAAAGCGTGTGGAAGGTCTGGTTCTCGAAATATTTTCATCCAAAGTGATTGCTCGATTTACTGCATTTCTGTGCAAAACATGCAAAAGCGTTTGTGTTTGGATAGCGATATTTCCGTAATCGAGCCTCGAAATCGGAAACGGTTTTAAAAATCCATTGTTAAATTTTTAAGAGCTTTCTAAAACTGAAAACGAAAATACTCTGTGAGGTTTGGTTCTCGAAATATTCGCATCCAAAGTCAAATTACTGTATTTCGATGCAACCCTAAAAAGGGCTTTGGATAACGATATTTCCGCAACCAAGCCTTGTAAGAGGTTGCAGTTTTCAGTTTCGTATAGAAAATTAACAGGCCTTTCCGCCGATATGAATAAAATAATTTTGCAAGCTTCGGTTCTCGAAATATTCACATCAGAAATGATATTTCTTTGTTTTTTTCGGTCCAACCTTAAAAAGTGTCGATGGCGATATTTCCACAACAAAGCCTCGTAAGGGGTTGCGGTTTGCAGTGGCGAATAGCAAATTCCCAGAGCTTTCCAACGATGTAAAAATTTTGACAAACATTTTTTCAATGATTTTTGAAAAAAATCATGGACTACCCCCTTGCCACTTTTTTTCAACTTTTAAAAAATGTTTCCAAATCCCATCGAGCTATACATCAAAAGACAGGTTTTTTCAAACTCTATCCGGACGTCTAAACCAAAAGCGTGTGGAAGGTCTGGTTCTCGAAATATTTTCATCCAAAGTGATTGCTCGATTTACTGCATTTCTGTGCAAAACATGCAAAAGCGTTTGTGTTTGGATAGCGATATTTCCGTAATCGAGCCTCGAAATCGGAAACGGTTTTAAAAATCCATTGTTAAATTTTTAAGAGCTTTCTAAAACTGAAAACGAAAATACTCTGCGAGGTTTGGTTCTCGAAATATTCGCATCCAAAGTCAAATTACTGTATTTCGATGCAACCCTAAAAAGGGCTTTGGATAACGATATTTCCGCAACCAAGCCTTGTAAGAGGTTGCAGTTTTCAGTTTCGTATAGAAAATTAACAGGCCCTTCCGCCGATATGAATAAAAAAATTTTGCAAGCTTCGGTTCTCGAAATATTCACATCAGAAATGATATTTCTTTGTTTTTTTCGGTCCAACCTTAAAAAGTGTCGATGGCGATATTTCTACAACAAAGCCTCGTAAGGGGTTGCGGTTTGCAGTGGCGAATAGCAAATTCCCAGAGCTTTCCAGCGATGCAAAAATTTTGACAAAAATTTTTTCAATGATTTTTGAAAAAAATCATGGACTACCCCCTTGCCACTTTTTTTCAACTTTTAAAAAATGTTTCCAAATCCCATCGAGCTATACATCAAAAGACAGGTTTTTTCAAACTCTATCCGGACGTCTAAACCAAAAGCGTGTGGAAGGTCTGGTTCTCGAAATATTTTCATCCAAAGTGATTGCTCGATTTACTGCATTTCTGTGCAAAACATGCAAAAGCGTTTGTGTTTGGATAGCGATATTTGCGTAATCGAGCCTCGAAATCGGAAACGGTTTTAAAAATCCATTGTTAAATTTTTAAGAGCTTTCTAAAACTGAAAACGAAAATACTCTGCGAGGTTTGGTTCTCGAAATATTCGCATCCAAAGTCAAATTACTGTATTTCGATGCAACCCTAAAAAGGGCTTTGGATAACGATATTTCCGCAACCAAGCCTTGTAAGAGGTTGCAGTTTTCAGTTTCGTATAGAAAATTAACAGGCCCTTCCGCCGATATGAATACAAAAATTTTGCAAGCTTCGGTTCTCGAAATATTCACATCAGAAATGATATTTCTTTGTTTTTTTCGGTCCAACCTTAAAAAGTGTCGATGGCGATATTTCTACAACAAAGCCTCGTAAGGGGTTGCGGTTTGCAGTGGCGAATAGCAAATTCCCAGAGCTTTCCAGCGATGCAAAAATTTTGACAAAAATTTTTTCAATGATTTTTGAAAAAAATCATGGACTACCCCCTTGCCACTTTTTTTCAACTTTTAAAAAATGTTTCCAAATCCCATCGAGCTATACATCAAAAGACAGGTTTTTTCAAACTCTATCCGGACGTCTAAACCAAAAGCGTGTGGAAGGTCTGGTTCTCGAAATATTTTCATCCAAAGTGATTGCTCGATTTACTGCATTTCTGTGCAAAACATGCAAAAGCGTTTGTGTTTGGATAGCGATATTTGCGTAATCGAGCCTCGAAATCGGAAACGGTTTTAAAAATCCATTGTTAAATTTTTAAGAGCTTTCTAAAACTGAAAACGAAAATACTCTGCGAGGTTTGGTTCTCGAAATATTCGCATCCAAAGTCAAATTACTGTATTTCGATGCAACCCTAAAAAGGGCTTTGGATAACGATATTTCCGCAACCAAGCCTTGTAAGAGGTTGCAGTTTTCAGTTTCGTATAGAAAATTAACAGGCCCTTCCGCCGATATGAATACAAAAATTTTGCAAGCTTCGGTTCTCGAAATATTCACATCAGAAATGATATTTCTTTGTTTTTTTCGGTCCAACCTTAAAAAGTGTCGATGGCGATATTTCCACAACAAAGCCTCGTAAGGGGTTGCGGTTTGCAGTGGCGAATAGCAAATTCCCAGAGCTTTCCAGCGATGCAAAAATTTTGACAAAAATTTTTTCAATGATTTTTGAAAAAAATCATGGACTACCCCCTTGCCACTTTTTTTCAACTTTTAAAAAATGTTTCCGAATCCCATCGAGCTATACATCAAAAGACAGGTTTTTTCAAACTCTATCCGGACGTCTAAACCAAAAGCGTGTGGAAGGTCTGGTTCTCGAAATATTTTCATCCAAAGTGATTGCTCGATTTACTGCATTTCTGTGCAAAACATGCAAAAGCGTTTGTGTTTGGATAGCGATATTTCCGTAATCGAGCCTCGAAATCGGAAACGGTTTTAAAAATCCATTGTTAAATTTTTAAGAGCTTTCTAAAACTGAAAACGAAAATACTCTGCGAGGTTTGGTTCTCGAAATATTCGCATCCAAAGTCAAATTACTGTATTTCGATGCAACCCTAAAAAGGGCTTTGGATAACGATATTTCCGCAACCAAGCCTTGTAAGAGGTTGCAGTTTTCAGTTTCGTATAGAAAATTAACAGGCCCTTCCGCCGATATGAATAAAAAAATTTTGCAAGCTTCGGTTCTCGAAATATTCACATCAGAAATGATATTTCTTTGTTTTTTTCGGTCCAACCTTAAAAAGTGTCGATGGCGATATTTCTACAACAAAGCCTCGTAAGGGGTTGCGGTTTGCAGTGGCGAATAGCAAATTCCCAGAGCTTTCCAGCGATGCAAAAATTTTGACCAAAATTTTTTCAATGATTTTTGAAAAAAATCATGGACTACCCCCTTGCCACTTTTTTTCAACTTTTAAAAAATGTTTCCAAATCCCATCGAGCTATACATCAAAAGACAGGTTTTTTCAAACTCTATCCGGACGTCTAAACCAAAAGCCTGTGGAAGGTCTGGTTCTCGAAATATTTTCATCCAAAGTGATTGCTCGATTTACTGCATTTCTGTGCAAAACATGCAAAAGCGTTTGTGTTTGGATAGCGATATTTCCGTAATCGAGCCTCGAAGTCGGAAATGGTTTTAAAAATCCATTGTTAAATTTTTAAGAGCTTTCTAAAACTGAAAACGAAAATACTCTGCGAGGTTTGGTTCTCGAAATATTCGCATCCAAAGTCAAATTACTGTATTTCGATGCAACCCTAAAAAGGGCTTTGGATAACGATATTTCCGCAACCAAGCCTTGTAAGAGGTTGCAGTTTTCAGTTTCGTATAGAAAATTAACAGGCCTTTCCGCCGATATGAATACAAAAATTTTGCAAGCTTCGGTTCTCGAAATATTCACATCAGAAATGATATTTCTTTGTTTTTTTCGGTCCAACCTTAAAAAGTGTCGATGGCGATATTTCTACAACAAAGCCTCGTAAGGGGTTGCGGTTTGCAGTGGCGAATAGCAAATTCCCAGAGCTTTCCAGCGATGCAAAAATTTTGACAAAAATTTTTTCAATGATTTTTGAAAAAAATCATGGACTACCCCCTTGCCACTTTTTTTCAACTTTTAAAAAATGTTTCCGAATCCCATCGAGCTATACATCAAAAGACAGGTTTTTTCAAACTCTATCCGGACGTCTAAACCAAAAGCGTGTGGAAGGTCTGGTTCTCGAAATATTTTCATCCAAAGTGATTGCTCGATTTACTGCATTTCTGTGCAAAACATGCAAAAGCGTTTGTGTTTGGATAGCGATATTTCCGTAATCGAGCCTCGAAATCGGAAACGGTTTTAAAAATCCACTGTTAAATTTTTAAGAGCTTTCTAAAACTGAAAACGAAAATACTCTGCGAGGTTTGGTTCTCGAAATATTCGCATCCAAAGTCAAATTACTGTATTTCGATGCAACCCTAAAAAGGGCTTTGGATAACGATATTTCCGCAACCAAGCCTTGTAAGAGGTTGCAGTTTTCAGTTTCGTATAGAAAATTAACAGGTCCTTCCGCCGATATGAATAAAAAAATTTTGCAAGCTTCGGTTCTCGAAATATTCACATCAGAAATGATATTTCTTTGTTTTTTTCGGTCCAACCTTAAAAAGTGTCGATGGCGATATTTCTACAACAAAGCCTCGTAAGGGGTTGCGGTTTGCAGTGGCGAATAGCGAATTCCCAGAGCTTTCCAGCGATGCAAAAATTTTGACAAAAATTTTTTCAATGATTTTTGAAAAAAATCATGGACTACCCCCTTGCCACTTTTTTTCAACTTTTAAAAAATGTTTCCAAATCCCATCGAGCTATACATCAAAAGACAGGTTTTTTCAAACTCTATCCGGACGTCTAAACCAAAAGCGTGTGGAAGGTCTGGTTCTCGAAATATTTTCATCCAAAGTGATTGCTCGATTTACTGCATTTCTGTGCAAAACATGCAAAAGCGTTTGTGTTTGGATAGCGATATTTCCGTAATCGAGCCTCGAAGTCGGAAATGGTTTTAAAAATCCAATGTTAAATTTTTAAGAGCTTTCTAAAACTGAAAACGAAAATACTCTGCGAGGTTTGGTTCTCGAAATATTCGCATCCAAAGTCAAATTACTGTATTTCGATGCAACCCTAAAAAGGGCTTTGAATAACGATATTTCCGCAACCAAGCCTTGTAAGAGGTTGCAGTTTTCAGTTTCGTATAGAAAATTAACAGGCCTTTCCGCCGATATGAATAAAAAAATTTTGCAAGCTTCGGTTCTCGAAATATTCACATCAGAAATGATATTTCTTTGTTTTTTTCGGTCCAACCTTAAAAAGTGTCGATGGCGATATTTCCACAACAAAGCCTCGTAAGGGGTTGCGGGTTTGCAGTGGCGAATAGCAAATTCCCAGAGCTTTCCACCGATGCAAAAATTTTGACAAAAATTTTTTCAATGATTTTTGAAAAAAATCATGGACTACCCCCTTGCCACTTTTTTTCAACTTTTAAAAAATGTTTCCAAATCCCATCGAGCTATACATCAAAAGACAGGTTTTTTTCAAACTCTATCCGGACGTTTAAACCAAAAGCGTGTGGAAGGTCTGGTTCTCGAAATATTTTCATCCAAAGTGATTGCTCGATTTACTGCATTTCTGTGCAAAACATGCAAAAGCGTTTGTGTTTGGATAGCGATATTTCCGTAATCGAGCCTCGAAATCGGAAACGGTTTTAAAAATCCATTGTTAAATTTTTAAGAGCTTTCTAAAACTGAAAACGAAAATACTCTGCGAGGTTTGGTTCTCGAAATATTCGCATCCAAAGTCAAATTACTGTATTTCGATGCAACCCTAAAAAGGGCTTTGGATAACGATATTTCCGCAACCAAGCCTTGTAAGAGGTTGCAGTTTTCAGTTTCGTATAGAAAATTAACAGGCCCTTCCGCCGATATGAATAAAAAAATTTTGCAAGCTTCGGTTCTCGAAATATTCACATCAGAAATGATATTTCTTTGTTTTTTTCGGTCCAACCTTAAAAAGTGTCGATGGCGATATTTCCACAACAAAGCCTCGTAAGGGGTTGCGGGTTTGCAGTGGCGAATAGCAAATTCCCAGAGCTTTCCACCGATGCAAAAATTTTGACAAAAATTTTTTCAATGATTTTTGAAAAAAATCATGGACTACCCCCTTGCCACTTTTTTTCAACTTTTAAAAAATGTTTCCAAATCCCATCGAGCTATACATCAAAAGACAGGTTTTTTTCAAACTCTATCCGGACGTTTAAACCAAAAGCGTGTGGAAGGTCTGGTTCTCGAAATATTTTCATCCAAAGTGATTGCTCGATTTACTGCATTTCTGTGCAAAACATGCAAAAGCGTTTGTGTTTGGATAGCGATATTTCTGTAATCGAGCCTCGAAATCGGAAACGGTTTTAAAAATCCATTATTAAATTTTTAAGAGCTTTCTAAAACTGAAAACGAAAATACACTGCGAGGTTTGGTTCTCGAAATATTCGCATCCAAAGTCAAATTACTGTATTTCGATGCAACCCTAAAAAGGGCTTTGGATAACAATATTTCCGCAACCAAGCCTTGTAAGAGGTTGCAGTTTTCAGTTTCGTATAGAAAATTAACAGGCCCTTCCGCCGATATGAATAAAAAAATTTTGCAAGCTTCGGTTCTCGAAATATTCACATCAGAAATGATATTTCTTTGTTTTTTTCGGTCCAACCTTAAAAAGTGTCGATGGCGATATTTCCACAACAAAGCCTCGTAAGGGGTTGCGGGTTTGCAGTGGCGAATAGCAAATTCCCAGAGCTTTCCAGCGATGCAAAAATTTTGACAAAAATTTTTTCAATGATTTTTGAAAAAAATCATGGACTACCCCCTTGCCACTTTTTTTCAACTTTTAAAAAATGTTTCCAAATCCCATCGAGCTATACATCAAAAGACAGGTTTTTTCAAACTCTATCCGGACGTTTAAACCAAAAGCGTGTGGAAGGTCTGGTTCTCGAAATATTTTCATCCAAAGTGATTGCTCGATTTACTGCATTTCTGTGCAAAACATGCAAAAGCGTTTGTGTTTGGATAGCGATATTTCCGTAATCGAGCCTCGAAATCGGAAACGGTTTTAAAAATCCATTGTTAAATTTTTAAGAGCTTTCTAAAACTGAAAACGAAAATACTCTGCGAGGTTTGGTTCTCGAAATATTCGCATCCAAAGTCAAATTACTGTATTTCCATGCAACCCTAAAAAGGGCTTTGGATAACGATATTTCCGCAACCAAGCCTTGTAAGAGGTTGCAGTTTTCAGTTTCGTATAGAAAATTAACAGGCCCTTCCGCCGATATGAATAAAAAAATTTTGCAAGCTTCGGTTCTCGAAATATTCACATCAGAAATGATATTTCTTTGTTTTTTTCGGTCCAACCTTAAAAAGTGTCGATGGCGATATTTCTACAACAAAGCCTCGTAAGGGGTTGCGGTTTGCAGTGGCGAATAGCAAATTCCCAGAGCTTTCCAGCGATGCAAAAATTTTGACAAAAATTTTTTCAATGATTTTTGAAAAAAATCATGGACTACCCCCTTGCCACTTTTTTTCAACTTTTAAAAAATGTTTCCAAATCCCATCGAGCTATACATCAAAAGACAGGTTTTTTCAAACTCTATCCGGACGTCTAAACCAAAAGCGTGTGGAAGGTCTGGTTCTCGAAATATTTTCATCCAAAGTGATTGCTCGATTTACTGCATTTCTGTGCAAAACATGCAAAAGCGTTTGTGTTTGGATAGCGATATTTCCGTAATCGAGCCTCGAAATCGGAAACGGTTTTAAAAATCCATTATTAAATTTTTAAGAGCTTTCTAAAACTGAAAACGAAAATACACTGCGAGGTTTGGTTCTCGAAATATTCGCATCCAAAGTCAAATTACTGTATTTCGATGCAACCCTAAAAAGGGCTTTGGATAACAATATTTCCGCAACCAAGCCTTGTAAGAGGTTGCAGTTTTCAGTTTCGTATAGAAAATTAACAGGCCTTTCCGCCGATATGAATAAAAAAATTTTGCAAGCTTCGGTTCTCGAAATATTCACATCAGAAATGATATTTCTTTGTTTTTTTCGGTCCAACCTTAAAAAGTGTCGATGGCGATATTTCCACAACAAAGCCTCGTAAGGGGTTGCGGGTTTGCAGTGGCGAATAGCAAATTCCCAGAGCTTTCCACCGATGCAAAAATTTTGACAAAAATTTTTTCAATGATTTTTGAAAAAAATCATGGACTACCCCCTTGCCACTTTTTTTCAACTTTTAAAAAATGTTTCCAAATCCCATCGAGCTATACATCAAAAGACAGGTTTTTTTCAAACTCTATCCGGACGTCTAAACCAAAAGCGTGTGGAAGGTCTGGTTCTCGAAATATTTTCATCCAAAGTGATTGCTCGATTTACTGCATTTCTGTGCAAAACATGCAAAAGCGTTTGTGTTTGGATAGCGATATTTCTGTAATCGAGCCTCGAAATCGGAAACGGTTTTAAAAATCCATGTTAAATTTTTAAGAGCTTTCTAAAACTGAAAACGAAAATACTCTGCGAGGTTTGGTTCTCGAAATATTCGCATCCAAAGTCAAATTACTGTATTTCGATGCAACCCTAAAAAGGGCTTTGGATAACGATATTTCCGCAACCAAGCCTTGTAAGAGGTTGCAGTTTTCAGTTTCGTATAGAAAATTAACAGGCCTTTCCGCCGATATGAATAAAAAAATTTTGCAAGCTTCGGTTCTCGAAATATTCACATCAGAAATGATATTTCTTTGTTTTTTTCGGTCCAACCTTAAAAAGTGTCGATGGCGATATTTCTACAACAAAGCCTCGTAAGGGGTTGCGGTTTGCAGTGGCGAATAGCAAATTCCCAGAGCTCTCCAGCGATGTAAAAATTTTGACAAAAATTTTTTCAATGATTTTTGAAAAAAATCATGGACTACCCTCTTGCCACTTTTTTTCAACTTTTAAAAAATGTTTCCAAATCCCATCGAGCTATACATCAAAAGACAGGTTTTTTCAAACTCTATCCGGACGTCTAAACCAAAAGCGTGTGGAAGGTCTGGTTCTCGAAATATTTTCATCCAAAGTGATTGCTCGATTTACTGCATTTCTGTGCAAAACATGCAAAAGCGTTTGTGTTTGGATAGCGATATTTGCGTAATCGAGCCTCGAAATCGGAAACGGTTTTAAAAATCCATTGTTAAATTTTTAAGAGCTTTCTAAAACTGAAAACGAAAATACACGCGAGGTTTGGTTCTCGAAATATTCGCATCCAAAGTCAAATTACTGTATTTCGATGCAACCCTAAAAAGGGCTTTGGATAACGATATTTCCGCAACCAAGCCTTGTAAGAGGTTGCAGTTTTCAGTTTCGTATAGAAAATTAACAGGCCTTTCCGCCGATATGAATAAAAAAATTTTGCAAGCTTCGGTTCTCGAAATATTCACATCAGAAATGATATTTCTTTGTTTTTTTCGGTCCAACCTTAAAAAGTGTCGATGGCGATATTTCTACAACAAAGCCTCGTAAGGGGTTGCGGTTTGCAGTGGCGAATAGCAAATTCCCAGAGCTTTCCAGCGATGTAAAAATTTTGACAAACATTTTTTCAATGATTTTTGAAAAAAATCATGGACTACCCTCTTGCCACTTTTTTTCAACTTTTAAAAAATGTTTCCAAATCCCATCGAGCTATACATCAAAAGACAGGTTTTTTCAAACTCTATCCGGACGTCTAAACCAAAAGCTTGTGGAAGGTCTGGTTCTCGAAATATTTTCATCCAAAGTGATTGCTCGATTTACTGCATTTCTGTGCAAAACATGCAAAAGCGTTTGTGTTTGGATAGCGATATTTCCGTAATCGAGCCTCGAAATCGGAAACGGTTTTAAAAATCCATTGTTAAATTTTTAAGAGCTTTCTAAAACTGAAAACGAAAATACTCTGCGAGGTTTGGTTCTCGAAATATTCGCATCCAAAGTCAAATTACTGTATTTCGATGCAACCCTAAAAAGGGCTTTGGATAACGATATTTCCGCAACCAAGCCTTGTAAGAGGTTGCAGTTTTCAGTTTCGTATAGAAAATTAACAGGCCTTTCCGCCGATATGAATAAAAAAATTTTGCAAGCTTCGGTTCTCGAAATATTCACATCAGAAATGATATTTCTTTGTTTTTTTCGGTCCAACCTTAAAACGTGTCGATGGCGATATTTCTACAACAAAGCCTCGTAAGGGGTTGCGGTTTGCAGTGGCGAATAGCAAATTCCCAGAGCTTTCCAGCGATGTAAAAATTTTGACAAACATTTTTTCAATGATTTTTGAAAAAAATCATGGACTACCCCCTTGCCACTTTTTTTCAACTTTTAAAAAATGTTTCCAAATCCCATCGAGCTATACACATTAAAGACAGGTTTTTTCAAACTCTATCCGGACGTCTAAACCAAAAGCGTGTGGAAGGTCTGGTTCTCGAAATATTTTCATCCAAAGTGATTGCTCGATTTACTGCATTTCTGTGCAAAACATGCAAAAGCGTTTGTGTTTGGATAGCGATATTTCCGTAATCGAGCCTCGAAATCGGAAACGGTTTTAAAAATCCATTGTTAAATTTTTAAGAGCTTTCTAAAACTGAAAACGAAAATACTCTGCGAGGTTTGGTTCTCGAAATATTCGCATCCAAAGTCAAATTACTGTATTTCGATGCAACCCTAAAAAGGGCTTTGGATAACGATATTTCCGCAACCAAGCCTTGTAAGAGGTTGCAGTTTTCAGTTTCGTATAGAAAATTAACAGGCCTTTCCGCCGATATGAATAAAAAAATTTTGCAAGCTTCGGTTCTCGAAATATTCACATCAGAAATGATATTTCTTTGTTTTTTTCGGTCCAACCTTAAAAAGTGTCGATGGCGATATTTCTACAACAAAGCCTCGTAAGGGGTTGCGGTTTGCAGTGGCGAATAGCAAATTCCCAGAGCTTTCCAGCGATGTAAAAATTTTGACAAACATTTTTTCAATGATTTTTGAAAAAAATCATGGACTACCCTCTTGCCACTTTTTTTCAACTTTTAAAAAATGTTTCCAAATCCCATCGAGCTATACATCAAAAGACAGGTTTTTTCAAACTCTATCCGGACGTCTAAACCAAAAGCTTGTGGAAGGTCTGGTTCTCGAAATATTTTCATCCAAAGTGATTGCTCGATTTACTGCATTTCTGTGCAAAACATGCAAAAGCGTTTGTGTTTGGATAGCGATATTTCCGTAATCGAGCCTCGAAATCGGAAACGGTTTTTAAAATCCATTGTTAAATTTTTAAGAGCTTTCTAAAACTGAAAACGAAAATACTCTGCGAGGTTTGGTTCTCGAAATATTCGCATCCAAAGTCAAATTACTGTATTTCGATGCAACCCTAAAAAGGGCTTTGGATAACGATATTTCCGCAACCAAGCCTTGTAAGAGGTTGCAGTTTTCAGTTTCGTATAGAAAATTAACAGGCCTTTCCGCCGATATGAATAAAAAAATTTTGCAAGCTTCGGTTCTCGAAATATTCACATCAGAAATGATATTTCTTTGTTTTTTTCGGTCCAACCTTAAAAAGTGTCGATGGCGATATTTCCACAACAAAGCCTCGTAAGGGGTTGCGGTTTGCAGTGGCGAATAGCAAATTCCCAGAGCTTTCCAGCGATGTAAAAATTTTGACAAAAATTTTTTCAATGATTTTTGAAAAAAATCATGGACTACCCCCTTGCCACTTTTTTTCAACTTTTAAAAAATATATCCAAATCCCATCGAGATATACATCAAAAGACAGGTTTTTTCAAACTCTATCCGGACGTCTAAACCAAAAGCGTGTGGAAGGTCTGGTTCTCAAAATATTTTCATCCAAAGTGATTGCTCGATTTACTGCATTTCTGTGCAAAACATGCAAAAGCGTTTGTGTTTGGATAGCGATATTTCCGTAATCGAGCCTCGAAATCGGAAACGGTTTTAAAAATCCATTGTTAAATTTTTAAGAGCTTTCTAAAACTGAAAACGAAAATACTCTGCGAGGTTTGGTTCTCGAAATATTCGCATCCAAAGTCAAATTACTGTATTTCGATGCAACCCTAAAAAGGGCTTTGGATAACGATATTTCCGCAACCAAGCCTTGTAAGAGGTTGCAGTTTTCAGTTTCGTATAGAAAATTAACAGGCCTTTCCGCCGATATGAATAAAAAAATTTTGCAAGCTTCGGTTCTCGAAATATTCACATCAGAAATGATATTTCTTTGTTTTTTTCGGTCCAACCTTAAAAAGTGTCGATGGCGATATTTCTACAACAAAGCCTCGTAAGGGGTTGCGGTTTGCAGTGGCGAATAGCAAATTCCCAGAGCTTTCCAGCGATGTAAAAATTTTGACAAACATTTTTTCAATGATTTTTGAAAAAAATCATGGACTACCCTCTTGCCACTTTTTTTCAACTTTTAAAAAATGTTTCCAAATCCCATCGAGCTATACATCAAAAGACAGGTTTTTTCAAACTCTATCCGGACGTCTAAACCAAAAGCTTGTGGAAGGTCTGGTTCTCGAAATATTTTCATCCAAAGTGATTGCTCGATTTACTGCATTTCTGTGCAAAACATGCAAAAGCGTTTGTGTTTGGATAGCGATATTTCCGTAATCGAGCCTCGAAATCGGAAACGGTTTTTAAAATCCATTGTTAAATTTTTAAGAGCTTTCTAAAACTGAAAACGAAAATACTCTGCGAGGTTTGGTTCTCGAAATATTCGCATCCAAAGTCAAATTACTGTATTTCGATGCAACCCTAAAAAGGGCTTTGGATAACGATATTTCCGCAACCAAGCCTTGTAAGAGGTTGCAGTTTTCAGTTTCGTATAGAAAATTAACAGGCCTTTCCGCCGATATGAATAAAAAAATTTTGCAAGCTTCGGTTCTCGAAATATTCACATCAGAAATGATATTTCTTTGTTTTTTTCGGTCCAACCTTAAAAAGTGTCGATGGCGATATTTCCACAACAAAGCCTCGTAAGGGGTTGCGGTTTGCAGTGGCGAATAGCAAATTCCCAGAGCTTTCCAGCGATGTAAAAATTTTGACAAAAATTTTTTCAATGATTTTTGAAAAAAATCATGGACTACCCCCTTGCCACTTTTTTTCAACTTTTAAAAAATATATCCAAATCCCATCGAGATATACATCAAAAGACAGGTTTTTTCAAACTCTATCCGGACGTCTAAACCAAAAGCGTGTGGAAGGTCTGGTTCTCAAAATATTTTCATCCAAAGTGATTGCTCGATTTACTGCATTTCTGTGCAAAACATGCAAAAGCGTTTGTGTTTGGATAGCGATATTTCCGTAATCGAGCCTCGAAATCGGAAACGGTTTTAAAAATCCATTGTTAAATTTTTAAGAGCTTTCTAAAACTGAAAACGAAAATACTCTGCGAGGTTTGGTTCTCGAAATATTCGCATCCAAAGTCAAATTACTGTATTTCGATGCAACCCTAAAAAGGGCTTTGGATAACAATATTTCCGCAACCAAGCCTTGTAAGAGGTTGCAGTTTTCAGTTTCGTATAGAAAATTAACAGGCCTTTCCGCCGATATGAATAAAAAAATTTTGCAAGCTTCGGTTCTCGAAATATTCACATCAGAAATGATATTTCTTTGTTTTTTTCGGTCCAACCTTAAAAAGTGTCGATGGCGATATTTCTACAACAAAGCCTCGTAAGGGGTTGCGGTTTGCAGTGGCGAATAGCAAATTCCCAGAGCTTTCCAGCGATGCAAAAATTTTGACAAAAATTTTTTCAATGATTTTTGAAAAAAATCATGGACTACCCCCTTGCCACTTTTTTTCAACTTTTAAAAAATGTTTCCAAATCCCATCGAGCTATACATCAAAAGACAGGTTTTTTCAAACTCTATCCGGACGTCTAAACCAAAAGCGTGTGGAAGGTCTGGTTCTCGAAATATTTTCATCCAAAGTGATTGCTCGATTTACTGCATTTCTGTGCAAAACATGCAAAAGCGTTTGTGTTTGGATAGCGATATTTCCGTAATCGAGCCTCGAAATCGGAAATGGTTTTAAAAATCCATTGTTAAATTTTTAAGAGCTTTCTAAAACTGAAAACGAAAATACTCTGCGAGGTTTGGTTCTCGAAATATTCGCATCCAAAGTCAAATTACTGTATTTCGATGCAACCCTAAAAAGGGCTTTGGATAACGATATTTCCGCAACCAAGCCTTGTAAGAGGTTGCAGTTTTCAGTTTCGTATAGAAAATTAACAGGCCTTTCCGCCGATATGAATAAAAAAATTTTGCAAGCTTCGGTTCTCGAAATATTCACATCAGAAATGATATTTCTTTGTTTTTTTCGGTCCAACCTTAAAAAGTGTCGATGGCGATATTTCCACAACAAAGCCTCGTAAGGGGTTGCGGTTTGCAGTGGCGAATAGCAAATTCCCAGAGCTTTCCAGCGATGTAAAAATTTTGACAAAAATTTTTTCAATGATTTTTGAAAAAAATCATGGACTACCCCCTTGCCACTTTTTTTCAACTTTTAAAAAATGTTTCCAAATCCCATCGAGCTATACATCAAAAGACAGGTTTTTTCAAACTCTATCCGGACGTCTAAACCAAAAGCGTGTGGAAGGTCTGGTTCTCGAAATATTTTCATCCAAAGTGATTGCTCGATTTACTGCATTTCTGTGCAAAACATGCAAAAGCGTTTGTGTTTGGATAGCGATATTTCCGTAATCGAGCATCGAAATCGGAAACGGTTTTAAAAATCCATTGTTAAATTTTTAAGAGCTTTCTTAAACTGAAAACGAAAATACTCTGCGAGGTTTGGTTCTCGAAATATTCGCATCCAAAGTCAAATTACTGTATTTCGATGCAACCCTAAAAAGGGCTTTGGATAACGATATTTCCGCAACCAAGCCTTGTAAGAGGTTGCAGTTTTCAGTTTCGTATAGAAAATTAACAGGCCTTTCCGCCGATATGAATAAAAAAATTTTGCAAGCTTCGGTTCTCGAAATATTCACATCAGAAATGATATTTCTTTGTTTTTTTCGGTCCAACCTTAAAAAGTGTCGATGGCGATATTTCTACAACAAAGCCTCGTAAGGGGTTGCGGTTTGCAGTGGCGAATAGCAAATGCCCAGAGCTTTCCAGCGATGTAAAAATTTTGACAAAAATTTTTTCAATGATTTTTGAAAAAAATCATGGACTACTTGCCACTTGCCACTTTTTTTCAACTTTTAAAAAATGTTTCCAAATCCCATCGAGCTGTTCATCAAAAGACAGGTTTTTTCAAACTCTATCCGGACGTCTAAACCAAAAGCGTGTGGAAGGTCTGGTTCTCGAAATATTTTCATCCAAAGTGATTGCTCGATTTACTGCATTTCTGTGCAAAACATGCAAAAGCGTTTGTGTTTGGATAGCGATATTTCCGTAATCGAGCCTCGAAATCGGAAACGGTTTTAAAAATCCATTGTTAAATTTTTAAGAGCTTTCTAAAACTGAAAACAAAAATACTCTGCGAGGTTTGGTTCTCGAAATATTCGCATCCAAAGTCAAATTACTGTATTTCGATGCAACCCTAAAAAGGGCTTTGGATAACGATATTTCCGCAACAAAGCCTTGTAAGAGGTTGCAGTTTTCAGTTTCGTATAGAAAATTAACAGGCCTTTCCGCCGATATGAATAAAAAAAAATTTGCAAGCTTCGGTTCTCGAAATATTCACATCAGAAATGATATTTCTTTGTTTTTTTCGGTCCAACCTTAAAAAGTGTCGATGGCGATATTTCTACAACAAAGCCTCGTAAGGGGTTGCGGTTTGCAGTGGCGAATAGCAAATTCCCAGAGCTTTCCAGCGATGTAAAAATTTTGACAAAATTTTTTTTCAATGATTTTTGAAAAAAATCATGGACTACCCCCTTGCCACTTTTTTTCAACTTTTAAAAAATGTTTCCAAATCCCATCGAGCTATACATCAAAAGACAGGTTTTTTCAAACTCTATCCGGACGTCTAAACCAAAAGCGTGTGGAAGGTCTGGTTCTCGAAATATTTTCATCCAAAGTGATTGCTCGATTTACTGCATTTCTGTGCAAGACATGCAAAAGCGTTTGTGTTTGGATAGCGATATTTCCGTAATCGAGCCTCGAAATCGGAAACGGTTTTAAAAATCCATTGTTAAATTTTTAAGAGCTTTCTAAAACTGAAAACGAAAATACTCTGCGAGGTTTGGTTCTCGAAATATTCGCATCCAAAGTCAAATTACTGTATTTCGATGCAACCCTAAAAAGGGCTTTGGATAACGATATTTCCGCAACCAAGCCTTGTAAGAGGTTGCAGTTTTCAGTTTCGTATAGAAAATTAACAGGCCTTTCCGCCGATATGAATAAAAAAATTTTGCAAGCTTCGGTTCTCGAAATATTCACATCAGAAATGATATTTCTTTGTTTTTTTCGGTCCAACCTTAAAAAGTGTCGATGGCGATATTTCTACAACAAAGCCTCGTAAGGGGTTGCGGTTTGCAGTGGCGAATAGCAAATTCCCAGAGCTCTCCAGCGATGTAAAAATTTTGACAAAAATTTTTTCAATGATTTTTGAAAAAAATCATGGACTACCCTCTTGCCACTTTTTTTCAACTTTTAAAAAATGTTTCCAAATCCCATCGAGCTATACATCAAAAGACAGGTTTTTTCAAACTCTATCCGGACGTCTAAACCAAAAGCTTGTGGAAGGTCTGGTTCTCGAAATATTTTCATCCAAAGTGATTGCTCGATTTACTGCATTTCTGTGCAAAACATGCAAAAGCGTTTGTGTTTGGATAGCGATATTTCCGTAATCGAGCCTCGAAATCGGAAACGGTTTTAAAAATCCATTGTTAAATTTTTAAGAGCTTTCTAAAACTGAAAACGAAAATACTCTGCGAGGTTTGGTTCTCGAAATATTCGCATCCAAAGTCAAATTACTGTATTTCGATGCAACCCTAAAAAGGGCTTTGGATAACGATATTTCCGCAACCAAGCCTTGTAAGAGGTTGCAGTTTTCAGTTTCGTATAGAAAATTAACAGGCCTTTCCGCCGATATGAATAAAAAAATTTTGCAAGCTTCGGTTCTCGAAATATTCACATCAGAAATGATATTTCTTTGTTTTTTTCGGTCCAACCTTAAAAAGTGTCGATGGCGATATTTCCACAACAAAGCCTCGTAAGGGGTTGCGGTTTGCAGTGGCGAATAGCAAATTCCCAGAGCTTTCCAGCGATGTAAAAATTTTGACAAAAATTTTTTCAATGATTTTTGAAAAAAATCATGGACTACCCCCTTGCCACTTTTTTTCAACTTTTAAAAAATATATCCAAATCCCATCGAGATATACATCAAAAGACAGGTTTTTTCAAACTCTATCCGGACGTCTAAACCAAAAGCGTGTGGAAGGTCTGGTTCTCAAAATATTTTCATCCAAAGTGATTGCTCGATTTACTGCATTTCTGTGCAAAACATGCAAAAGCGTTTGTGTTTGGATAGCGATATTTCCGTAATCGAGCCTCGAAATCGGAAACGGTTTTAAAAATCCATTGTTAAATTTTTAAGAGCTTTCTAAAACTGAAAACGAAAATACTCTGCGAGGTTTGGTTCTCGAAATATTCGCATCCAAAGTCAAATTACTGTATTTCGATGCAACCCTAAAAAGGGCTTTGGATAACGATATTTCCGCAACCAAGCCTTGTAAGAGGTTGCAGTTTTCAGTTTCGTATAGAAAATTAACAGGCCTTTCCGCCGATATGAATAAAAAAATTTTGCAAGCTTCGGTTCTCGAAATATTCACATCAGAAATGATATTTCTTTGTTTTTTTCGGTCCAACCTTAAAAAGTGTCGATGGCGATATTTCTACAACAAAGCCTCGTAAGGGGTTGCGGTTTGCAGTGGCGAATAGCAAATTCCCAGAGCTTTCCAGCGATGTAAAAATTTTGACAAACATTTTTTCAATGATTTTTGAAAAAAATCATGGACTACCCTCTTGCCACTTTTTTTCAACTTTTAAAAAATGTTTCCAAATCCCATCGAGCTATACATCAAAAGACAGGTTTTTTCAAACTCTATCCGGACGTCTAAACCAAAAGCTTGTGGAAGGTCTGGTTCTCGAAATATTTTCATCCAAAGTGATTGCTCGATTTACTGCATTTCTGTGCAAAACATGCAAAAGCGTTTGTGTTTGGATAGCGATATTTCCGTAATCGAGCCTCGAAATCGGAAACGGTTTTTAAAATCCATTGTTAAATTTTTAAGAGCTTTCTAAAACTGAAAACGAAAATACTCTGCGAGGTTTGGTTCTCGAAATATTCGCATCCAAAGTCAAATTACTGTATTTCGATGCAACCCTAAAAAGGGCTTTGGATAACGATATTTCCGCAACCAAGCCTTGTAAGAGGTTGCAGTTTTCAGTTTCGTATAGAAAATTAACAGGCCTTTCCGCCGATATGAATAAAAAAATTTTGCAAGCTTCGGTTCTCGAAATATTCACATCAGAAATGATATTTCTTTGTTTTTTTCGGTCCAACCTTAAAAAGTGTCGATGGCGATATTTCCACAACAAAGCCTCGTAAGGGGTTGCGGTTTGCAGTGGCGAATAGCAAATTCCCAGAGCTTTCCAGCGATGTAAAAATTTTGACAAAAATTTTTTCAATGATTTTTGAAAAAAATCATGGACTACCCCCTTGCCACTTTTTTTCAACTTTTAAAAAATATATCCAAATCCCATCGAGATATACATCAAAAGACAGGTTTTTTCAAACTCTATCCGGACGTCTAAACCAAAAGCGTGTGGAAGGTCTGGTTCTCAAAATATTTTCATCCAAAGTGATTGCTCGATTTACTGCATTTCTGTGCAAAACATGCAAAAGCGTTTGTGTTTGGATAGCGATATTTCCGTAATCGAGCCTCGAAATCGGAAACGGTTTTAAAAATCCATTGTTAAATTTTTAAGAGCTTTCTAAAACTGAAAACGAAAATACTCTGCGAGGTTTGGTTCTCGAAATATTCGCATCCAAAGTCAAATTACTGTATTTCGATGCAACCCTAAAAAGGGCTTTGGATAACAATATTTCCGCAACCAAGCCTTGTAAGAGGTTGCAGTTTTCAGTTTCGTATAGAAAATTAACAGGCCTTTCCGCCGATATGAATAAAAAAATTTTGCAAGCTTCGGTTCTCGAAATATTCACATCAGAAATGATATTTCTTTGTTTTTTTCGGTCCAACCTTAAAAAGTGTCGATGGCGATATTTCTACAACAAAGCCTCGTAAGGGGTTGCGGTTTGCAGTGGCGAATAGCAAATTCCCAGAGCTTTCCAGCGATGCAAAAATTTTGACAAAAATTTTTTCAATGATTTTTGAAAAAAATCATGGACTACCCCCTTGCCACTTTTTTTCAACTTTTAAAAAATGTTTCCAAATCCCATCGAGCTATACATCAAAAGACAGGTTTTTTCAAACTCTATCCGGACGTCTAAACCAAAAGCGTGTGGAAGGTCTGGTTCTCGAAATATTTTCATCCAAAGTGATTGCTCGATTTACTGCATTTCTGTGCAAAACATGCAAAAGCGTTTGTGTTTGGATAGCGATATTTCCGTAATCGAGCCTCGAAATCGGAAATGGTTTTAAAAATCCATTGTTAAATTTTTAAGAGCTTTCTAAAACTGAAAACGAAAATACTCTGCGAGGTTTGGTTCTCGAAATATTCGCATCCAAAGTCAAATTACTGTATTTCGATGCAACCCTAAAAAGGGCTTTGGATAACGATATTTCCGCAACCAAGCCTTGTAAGAGGTTGCAGTTTTCAGTTTCGTATAGAAAATTAACAGGCCTTTCCGCCGATATGAATAAAAAAATTTTGCAAGCTTCGGTTCTCGAAATATTCACATCAGAAATGATATTTCTTTGTTTTTTTCGGTCCAACCTTAAAAAGTGTCGATGGCGATATTTCCACAACAAAGCCTCGTAAGGGGTTGCGGTTTGCAGTGGCGAATAGCAAATTCCCAGAGCTTTCCAGCGATGTAAAAATTTTGACAAAAATTTTTTCAATGATTTTTGAAAAAAATCATGGACTACCCCCTTGCCACTTTTTTTCAACTTTTAAAAAATGTTTCCAAATCCCATCGAGCTATACATCAAAAGACAGGTTTTTTCAAACTCTATCCGGACGTCTAAACCAAAAGCGTGTGGAAGGTCTGGTTCTCGAAATATTTTCATCCAAAGTGATTGCTCGATTTACTGCATTTCTGTGCAAAACATGCAAAAGCGTTTGTGTTTGGATAGCGATATTTCCGTAATCGAGCCTCGAAATCGGAAACGGTTTTAAAAATCCATTGTTAAATTTTTAAGAGCTTTCTTAAACTGAAAACGAAAATACTCTGCGAGGTTTGGTTCTCGAAATATTCGCATCCAAAGTCAAATTACTGTATTTCGATGCAACCCTAAAAAGGGCTTTGGATAACGATATTTCCGCAACCAAGCCTTGTAAGAGGTTGCAGTTTTCAGTTTCGTATAGAAAATTAACAGGCCTTTCCGCCGATATGAATAAAAAAATTTTGCAAGCTTCGGTTCTCGAAATATTCACATCAGAAATGATATTTCTTTGTTTTTTTCGGTCCAACCTTAAAAAGTGTCGATGGCGATATTTCTACAACAAAGCCTCGTAAGGGGTTGCGGTTTGCAGTGGCGAATAGCAAATGCCCAGAGCTTTCCAGCGATGTAAAAATTTTGACAAAAATTTTTTCAATGATTTTTGAAAAAAATCATGGACTACTTGCCACTTGCCACTTTTTTTCAACTTTTAAAAAATGTTTCCAAATCCCATCGAGCTGTTCATCAAAAGACAGGTTTTTTCAAACTCTATCCGGACGTCTAAACCAAAAGCGTGTGGAAGGTCTGGTTCTCGAAATATTTTCATCCAAAGTGATTGCTCGATTTACTGCATTTCTGTGCAAAACATGCAAAAGCGTTTGTGTTTGGATAGCGATATTTCCGTAATCGAGCCTCGAAATCGGAAACGGTTTTAAAAATCCATTGTTAAATTTTTAAGAGCTTTCTAAAACTGAAAACAAAAATACTCTGCGAGGTTTGGTTCTCGAAATATTCGCATCCAAAGTCAAATTACTGTATTTCGATGCAACCCTAAAAAGGGCTTTGGATAACGATATTTCCGCAACAAAGCCTTGTAAGAGGTTGCAGTTTTCAGTTTCGTATAGAAAATTAACAGGCCTTTCCGCCGATATGAATAAAAAAAATTTGCAAGCTTCGGTTCTCGAAATATTCACATCAGAAATGATATTTCTTTGTTTTTTTCGGTCCAACCTTAAAAAGTGTCGATGGCGATATTTCTACAACAAAGCCTCGTAAGGGGTTGCGGTTTGCAGTGGCGAATAGCAAATTCCCAGAGCTTTCCAGCGATGTAAAAATTTTGACAAACATTTTTTCAATGATTTTTGAAAAAAATCATGGACTACCCCCTTGCCACTTTTTTTCAACTTTTAAAAAATGTTTCCAAATCCCATCGAGCTATACACATTAAAGACAGGTTTTTTCAAACTCTATCCGGACGTCTAAACCAAAAGCGTGTGGAAGGTCTGGTTCTCGAAATATTTTCATCCAAAGTGATTGCTCGATTTACTGCATTTCTGTGCAAAACATGCAAAAGCGTTTGTGTTTGGATAGCGATATTTCCGTAATCGAGCCTCGAAATCGGAAACGGTTTTAAAAATCCATTGTTAAATTTTTAAGAGCTTTCTAAAACTGAAAACGAAAATACTCTGCGAGGTTTGGTTCTCGAAATATTCGCATCCAAAGTCAAATTACTGTATTTCGATGCAACCCTAAAAAGGGCTTTGGATAACGATATTTCCGCAACCAAGCCTTGTAAGAGGTTGCAGTTTTCAGTTTCGTATAGAAAATTAACAGGCCTTTCCGCCGATATGAATAAAAAAATTTTGCAAGCTTCGGTTCTCGAAATATTCACATCAGAAATGATATTTCTTTGTTTTTTTCGGTCCAACCTTAAAAAGTGTCGATGGCGATATTTCTACAACAAAGCCTCGTAAGGGGTTGCGGTTTGCAGTGGCGAATAGCAAATTCCCAGAGCTCTCCAGCGATGTAAAAATTTTGACAAAAATTTTTTCAATGATTTTTGAAAAAAATCATGGACTACCCTCTTGCCACTTTTTTTCAACTTTTAAAAAATGTTTCCAAATCCCATCGAGCTATACATCAAAAGACAGGTTTTTTCAAACTCTATCCGGACGTCTAAACCAAAAGCTTGTGGAAGGTCTGGTTCTCGAAATATTTTCATCCAAAGTGATTGCTCGATTTACTGCATTTCTGTGCAAAACATGCAAAAGCGTTTGTGTTTGGATAGCGATATTTCCGTAATCGAGCCTCGAAATCGGAAACGGTTTTAAAAATCCATTGTTAAATTTTTAAGAGCTTTCTAAAACTGAAAACGAAAATACTCTGCGAGGTTTGGTTCTCGAAATATTCGCATCCAAAGTCAAATTACTGTATTTCGATGCAACCCTAAAAAGGGCTTTGGATAACGATATTTCCGCAACCAAGCCTTGTAAGAGGTTGCAGTTTTCAGTTTCGTATAGAAAATTAACAGGCCTTTCCGCCGATATGAATAAAAAAATTTTGCAAGCTTCGGTTCTCGAAATATTCACATCAGAAATGATATTTCTTTGTTTTTTTCGGTCCAACCTTAAAACGTGTCGATGGCGATATTTCTACAACAAAGCCTCGTAAGGGGTTGCGGTTTGCAGTGGCGAATAGCAAATTCCCAGAGCTTTCCAGCGATGTAAAAATTTTGACAAACATTTTTTCAATGATTTTTGAAAAAAATCATGGACTACCCCCTTGCCACTTTTTTTCAACTTTTAAAAAATGTTTCCAAATCCCATCGAGCTATACACATTAAAGACAGGTTTTTTCAAACTCTATCCGGACGTCTAAACCAAAAGCGTGTGGAAGGTCTGGTTCTCGAAATATTTTCATCCAAAGTGATTGCTCGATTTACTGCATTTCTGTGCAAAACATGCTAAAGCGTTTGTGTTTGGATAGCGATATTTCCGTAATCGAGCCTCGAAATCGGAAACGGTTTTAAAAATCCATTGTTAAATTTTTAAGAGCTTTCTAAAACTGAAAACGAAAATACTCTGCGAGGTTTGGTTCTCGAAATATTCGCATCCAAAGTCAAATTACTGTATTTCGATGCAACCCTAAAAAGGGCTTTGGATAACGATATTTCCGCAACCAAGCCTTGTAAGAGGTTGCAGTTTTCAGTTTCGTATAGAAAATTAACAGGCCTTTCCGCCGATATGAATAAAAAAATTTTGCAAGCTTCGGTTCTCGAAATATTCACATCAGAAATGATATTTCTTTGTTTTTTTCGGTCCAACCTTAAAAAGTGTCGATGGCGATATTTCCACAACAAAGCCTCGTAAGGGGTTGCGGTTTGCAGTGGCGAATAGCAAATTCCCAGAGCTTTCCAGCGATGTAAAAATTTTGACAAAAATTTTTTCATTGATTTTTGAAAAAAATCATGGACTACCCCCTTGCCACTTTTTTTCAACTTTTAAAAAATGTATCCAAATCCCATCGAGATATACATCAAAAGACAGGTTTTTTCAAACTCTATCCGGACGTCTAAACCAAAAGCGTGTGGAAGGTCTGGTTCTCAAAATATTTTCATCCAAAGTGATTGCTCGATTTACTGCATTTCTGTGCAAAACATGCAAAAGCGTTTGTGTTTGGATAGCGATATTTCCGTAATCGAGCCTCGAAATCGGAAACGGTTTTAAAAATCCATTGTTAAATTTTTAAGAGCTTTCTAAAACTGAAAACGAAAATACTCTGCGAGGTTTGGTTCTCGAAATATTCGCATCCAAAGTCAAATTACTGTATTTCGATGCAACCCTAAAAAGGGCTTTGGATAACGATATTTCCGCAACCAAGCCTTGTAAGAGGTTGCAGTTTTCAGTTTCGTATAGAAAATTAACAGGCCTTTCCGCCGATATGAATAAAAAAATTTTGCAAGCTTCGGTTCTCGAAATATTCACATCAGAAATGATATTTCTTTGTTTTTTTCGGTCCAACCTTAAAAAGTGTCGATGGCGATATTTCCACAACAAAGCCTCGTAAGGGGTTGCGGTTTGCAGTGGCGAATAGCAAATTCCCAGAGCTTTCCAGCGATGTAAAAATTTTGACAAACATTTTTTCAATGATTTTTGAAAAAAATCATGGACTACCCCCTTGCCACTTTTTTTCAACTTTTAAAAAATGTTTCCAAATCCCATCGAGCTATACACATTAAAGACAGGTTTTTTCAAACTCTATCCGGACGTCTAAACCAAAAGCGTGTGGAAGGTCTGGTTCTCGAAATATTTTCATCCAAAGTGATTGCTCGATTTACTGCATTTCTGTGCAAAACATGCAAAAGCGTTTGTGTTTGGATAGCGATATTTCCGTAATCGAGCCTCGAAATCGGAAACGGTTTTAAAAATCCATTGTTAAATTTTTAAGAGCTTTCTAAAACTGAAAACGAAAATACTCTGCGAGGTTTGGTTCTCGAAATATTCGCATCCAAAGTCAAATTACTGTATTTCGATGCAACCCTAAAAAGGGCTTTGGATAACGATATTTCCGCAACCAAGCCTTGTAAGAGGTTGCAGTTTTCAGTTTCGTATAGAAAATTAACAGGCCTTTCCGCCGATATGAATAAAAAAATTTTGCAAGCTTCGGTTCTCGAAATATTCACATCAGAAATGATATTTCTTTGTTTTTTTTCGGTCCAACCTTAAAAAGTGTCGATGGCGATATTTCCACAACAAAGCCTCGTAAAGGGGTTGCGGTTTGCAGTGGCGAATAGCAAATTCCCAGAGCTTTCCAGCGATGTAAAAATTTTGACAAAAATTTTTTCATTGATTTTTGAAAAAAAATCATGGACTACCCCCCTTGCCACTTTTTTTCAACTTTTAAAAAATGTATCCAAATCCCATCGAGATATACATCAAAAGACAGGTTTTTTCAAACTCTATCCGGACGTCTAAACCAAAAGCGTGTGGAAGGTCTGGTTCTCAAAATATTTTCATCCAAAGTGATTGCTCGATTTACTGCATTTCTGTGCAAAACATGCAAAAGCGTTTGTGTTTGGATAGCGATATTTCCGTAATCGAGCCTCGAAATCGGAAACGGTTTTAAAAATCCATTGTTAAATTTTTAAGAGCTTTCTAAAACTGAAAACGAAAATACTCTGCGAGGTTTGGTTCTCGAAATATTCGCATCCAAAGTCAAATTACTGTATTTCGATGCAACCCCTAAAAAGGGCTTTGGATAACGATATTTCCGCAACCAAGCCTTGTAAGAGGTTGCAGTTTTCAGTTTCGTATAGAAAATTAACAGGCCTTTCCGCCGATATGAATAAAAAAATTTTGCAAGCTTCGGTTCTCGAAATATTCACATCAGAAATGATATTTCTTTGTTTTTTTCGGTCCAACCAGAAAGTGTCCGATGGCGATATTTCTACAACAAAGCCTCGTAAGGGGTTGCGGTTTGCAGTGGCGAATAGCAAATTCCCAGAGCTTTCCAGCGATGTAAAAATTTTGACAAACATTTTTTCAATGATTTTTTGAAAAAAATCATGGACTACCCTCTTGCCACTTTTTTTCAACTTTTAAAAAATGTTTCCAAATCCCATCGAGCTATACATCAAAAGACAGGTTTTTTCAAACTCTATCCGGACGTCTAAACCAAAAGCTTGTGGAAGGTCTGGTTCTCGAAATATTTTCATCCAAAGTGATTGCTCGATTTACTGCATTTCTGTGCAAAACATGCAAAAGCGTTTGTGTTTGGATAGCGATATTTCCGTAATCGAGCCTCGAAATCGGAAACGGTTTTTAAAATCCATTGTTAAATTTTTAAGAGCTTTCTAAAACTGAAAACGAAAATACTCTGCGAGGTTTGGTTCTCGAAATATTCGCATCCAAAGTCAAATTACTGTATTTCGATGCAACCCTAAAAAGGGCTTTGGATAACGATATTTCCGCAACCAAGCCTTGTAAGAGGTTGCAGTTTTCAGTTTCGTATAGAAAATTAACAGGCCTTTCCGCCGATATGAATAAAAAAATTTTGCAAGCTTCGGTTCTCGAAATATTCACATCAGAAATGATATTTCTTTGTTTTTTTCGGTCCAACCTTAAAAAGTGTCGATGGCGATATTTCCACAACAAAGCCTCGTAAGGGGTTGCGGTTTGCAGTGGCGAATAGCAAATTCCCAGAGCTTTCCAGCGATGTAAAAATTTTGACAAAAATTTTTTCAATGATTTTTGAAAAAAATCATGGACTACCCCCTTGCCACTTTTTTTCAACTTTTAAAAAATGTATCCAAATCCCATCGAGATATACATCAAAAGACAGGTTTTTTCAAACTCTATCCGGACGTCTAAACCAAAAGCGTGTGGAAGGTCTGGTTCTCAAAATATTTTCATCCAAAGTGATTGCTCGATTTACTGCATTTCTGTGCAAAACATGCAAAAGCGTTTGTGTTTGGATAGCGATATTTCCGTAATCGAGCCTCGAAATCGGAAACGGTTTTAAAAATCCATTGTTAAATTTTTAAGAGCTTTCTAAAACTGAAAACGAAAATACTCTGCGAGGTTTGGTTCTCGAAATATTCGCATCCAAAGTCAAATTACTGTATTTCGATGCAACCCTAAAAAGGGCTTTGGATAACGATATTTCCGCAACCAAGCCTTGTAAGAGGTTGCAGTTTTCAGTTTCGTATAGAAAATTAACAGGCCTTTCCGCCGATATGAATAAAAAAATTTTGCAAGCTTCGGTTCTCGAAATATTCACATCAGAAATGATATTTCTTTGTTTTTTTCGGTCCAACCTTAAAAAGTGTCGATGGCGATATTTCTACAACAAAGCCTCGTAAGGGGTTGCGGTTTGCAGTGGCGAATAGCAAATTCCCAGAGCTTTCCAGCGATGTAAAAATTTTGACAAACATTTTTTCAATGATTTTTGAAAAAAATCATGGACTACCCTCTTGCCACTTTTTTTCAACTTTTAAAAAATGTTTCCAAATCCCATCGAGCTATACATCAAAAGACAGGTTTTTTCAAACTCTATCCGGACGTCTAAACCAAAAGCTTGTGGAAGGTCTGGTTCTCGAAATATTTTCATCCAAAGTGATTGCTCGATTTACTGCATTTCTGTGCAAAACATGCAAAAGCGTTTGTGTTTGGATAGCGATATTTCCGTAATCGAGCCTCGAAATCGGAAACGGTTTTTAAAATCCATTGTTAAATTTTTAAGAGCTTTCTAAAACTGAAAACGAAAATACTCTGCGAGGTTTGGTTCTCGAAATATTCGCATCCAAAGTCAAATTACTGTATTTCGATGCAACCCTAAAAAGGGCTTTGGATAACGATATTTCCGCAACCAAGCCTTGTAAGAGGTTGCAGTTTTCAGTTTCGTATAGAAAATTAACAGGCCTTTCCGCCGATATGAATAAAAAAATTTTGCAAGCTTCGGTTCTCGAAATATTCACATCAGAAATGATATTTCTTTGTTTTTTTCGGTCCAACCTTAAAAAGTGTCGATGGCGATATTTCCACAACAAAGCCTCGTAAGGGGTTGCGGTTTGCAGTGGCGAATAGCAAATTCCCAGAGCTTTCCAGCGATGTAAAAATTTTGACAAAAATTTTTTCAATGATTTTTGAAAAAAATCATGGACTACCCCCTTGCCACTTTTTTTCAACTTTTAAAAAATGTATCCAAATCCCATCGAGATATACATCAAAAGACAGGTTTTTTCAAACTCTATCCGGACGTCTAAACCAAAAGCGTGTGGAAGGTCTGGTTCTCAAAATATTTTCATCCAAAGTGATTGCTCGATTTACTGCATTTCTGTGCAAAACATGCAAAAGCGTTTGTGTTTGGATAGCGATATTTCCGTAATCGAGCCTCGAAATCGGAAACGGTTTTAAAAATCCATTGTTAAATTTTTAAGAGCTTTCTAAAACTGAAAACGAAAATACTCTGCGAGGTTTGGTTCTCGAAATATTCGCATCCAAAGTCAAATTACTGTATTTCGATGCAACCCTAAAAAGGGCTTTGGATAACAATATTTCCGCAACCAAGCCTTGTAAGAGGTTGCAGTTTTCAGTTTCGTATAGAAAATTAACAGGCCTTTCCGCCGATATGAATAAAAAAATTTTGCAAGCTTCGGTTCTCGAAATATTCACATCAGAAATGATATTTCTTTGTTTTTTTCGGTCCAACCTTAAAAAGTGTCGATGGCGATATTTCTACAACAAAGCCTCGTAAGGGGTTGCGGTTTGCAGTGGCGAATAGCAAATTCCCAGAGCTTTCCAGCGATGCAAAAATTTTGACAAAAATTTTTTCAATGATTTTTGAAAAAAATCATGGACTACTTGCCACTTGCCACTTTTTTTCAACTTTTAAAAAATGTTTCCAAATCCCATCGAGCTGTTCATCAAAAGACAGGTTTTTTCAAACTCTATCCGGACGTCTAAACCAAAAGCGTGTGGAAGGTCTGGTTCTCGAAATATTTTCATCCAAAGTGATTGCTCGATTTACTGCATTTCTGTGCAAAACATGCAAAAGCGTTTGTGTTTGGATAGCGATATTTCCGTAATCGAGCCTCGAAATCGGAAACGGTTTTAAAAATCCATTGTTAAATTTTTAAGAGCTTTCTAAAACTGAAAACGAAAATACTCTGCGAGGTTTGGTTCTCGAAATATTCGCATCCAAAGTCAAATTACTGTATTTCGATGCAACCCTAAAAAGGGCTTTGGATAACGATATTTCCGCAACAAAGCCTTGTAAGAGGTTGCAGTTTTCAGTTTCGTATAGAAAATTAACAGGCCTTTCCGCCGATATGAATACAAAAATTTTGCAAGCTTCGGTTCTCGAAATATTCACATCAGAAATGATATTTCTTTGTTTTTTTCGGTCCAACCTTAAAAAGTGTCGATGGCGATATTTCTACAACAAAGCCTCGTAAGGGGTTGCGGTTTGCAGTGGCGAATAGCAAATTCCCAGAGCTTTCCAGCGATGTAAAAATTTTGACAAACATTTTTTCAATGATTTTTGAAAAAAATCATGGACTACCCCCTTGCCACTTTTTTTCAACTTTTAAAAAATGTTTCCAAATCCCATCGAGCTATACACATTAAAGACAGGTTTTTTCAAACTCTATCCGGACGTCTAAACCAAAAGCGTGTGGAAGGTCTGGTTCTCGAAATATTTTCATCCAAAGTGATTGCTCGATTTACTGCATTTCTGTGCAAAACATGCAAAAGCGTTTGTGTTTGGATAGCGATATTTCCGTAATCGAGCCTCGAAATCGGAAACGGTTTTAAAAATCCATTGTTAAATTTTTAAGAGCTTTCTAAAACTGAAAACGAAAATACTCTGCGAGGTTTGGTTCTCGAAATATTCGCATCCAAAGTCAAATTACTGTATTTCGATGCAACCCTAAAAAGGGCTTTGGATAACGATATTTCCGCAACCAAGCCTTGTAAGAGGTTGCAGTTTTCAGTTTCGTATAGAAAATTAACAGGCCTTTCCGCCGATATGAATAAAAAAATTTTGCAAGCTTCGGTTCTCGAAATATTCACATCAGAAATGATATTTCTTTGTTTTTTTCGGTCCAACCTTAAAAAGTGTCGATGGCGATATTTCCACAACAAAGCCTCGTAAGGGGTTGCGGTTTGCAGTGGCGAATAGCAAATTCCCAGAGCTTTCCAGCGATGTAAAAATTTTGACAAAAATTTTTTCATTGATTTTTGAAAAAAATCATGGACTACCCCCTTGCCACTTTTTTTCAACTTTTAAAAAATGTATCCAAATCCCATCGAGATATACATCAAAAGACAGGTTTTTTCAAACTCTATCCGGACGTCTAAACCAAAAGCGTGTGGAAGGTCTGGTTCTCAAAATATTTTCATCCAAAGTGATTGCTCGATTTACTGCATTTCTGTGCAAAACATGCAAAAGCGTTTGTGTTTGGATAGCGATATTTCCGTAATCGAGCCTCGAAATCGGAAACGGTTTTAAAAATCCATTGTTAAATTTTTAAGAGCTTTCTAAAACTGAAAACGAAAATACTCTGCGAGGTTTGGTTCTCGAAATATTCGCATCCAAAGTCAAATTACTGTATTTCGATGCAACCCTAAAAAGGGCTTTGGATAACGATATTTCCGCAACCAAGCCTTGTAAGAGGTTGCAGTTTTCAGTTTCGTATAGAAAATTAACAGGCCTTTCCGCCGATATGAATAAAAAAATTTTGCAAGCTTCGGTTCTCGAAATATTCACATCAGAAATGATATTTCTTTGTTTTTTTCGGTCCAACCTTAAAAAGTGTCGATGGCGATATTTCTACAACAAAGCCTCGTAAGGGGTTGCGGTTTGCAGTGGCGAATAGCAAATTCCCAGAGCTTTCCAGCGATGTAAAAATTTTGACAAACATTTTTTCAATGATTTTTGAAAAAAATCATGGACTACCCTCTTGCCACTTTTTTTCAACTTTTAAAAAATGTTTCCAAATCCCATCGAGCTATACATCAAAAGACAGGTTTTTTCAAACTCTATCCGGACGTCTAAACCAAAAGCTTGTGGAAGGTCTGGTTCTCGAAATATTTTCATCCAAAGTGATTGCTCGATTTACTGCATTTCTGTGCAAAACATGCAAAAGCGTTTGTGTTTGGATAGCGATATTTCCGTAATCGAGCCTCGAAATCGGAAACGGTTTTTAAAATCCATTGTTAAATTTTTAAGAGCTTTCTAAAACTGAAAACGAAAATACTCTGCGAGGTTTGGTTCTCGAAATATTCGCATCCAAAGTCAAATTACTGTATTTCGATGCAACCCTAAAAAGGGCTTTGGATAACGATATTTCCGCAACCAAGCCTTGTAAGAGGTTGCAGTTTTCAGTTTCGTATAGAAAATTAACAGGCCTTTCCGCCGATATGAATAAAAAAATTTTGCAAGCTTCGGTTCTCGAAATATTCACATCAGAAATGATATTTCTTTGTTTTTTTCGGTCCAACCTTAAAAAGTGTCGATGGCGATATTTCCACAACAAAGCCTCGTAAGGGGTTGCGGTTTGCAGTGGCGAATAGCAAATTCCCAGAGCTTTCCAGCGATGTAAAAATTTTGACAAAAATTTTTTCATTGATTTTTGAAAAAAATCATGGACTACCCCCTTGCCACTTTTTTTCAACTTTTAAAAAATGTATCCAAATCCCATCGAGATATACATCAAAAGACAGGTTTTTTCAAACTCTATCCGGACGTCTAAACCAAAAGCGTGTGGAAGGTCTGGTTCTCAAAATATTTTCATCCAAAGTGATTGCTCGATTTACTGCATTTCTGTGCAAAACATGCAAAAGCGTTTGTGTTTGGATAGCGATATTTCCGTAATCGAGCCTCGAAATCGGAAACGGTTTTAAAAATCCATTGTTAAATTTTTAAGAGCTTTCTAAAACTGAAAACGAAAATACTCTGCGAGGTTTGGTTCTCGAAATATTCGCATCCAAAGTCAAATTACTGTATTTCGATGCAACCCTAAAAAGGGCTTTGGATAACGATATTTCCGCAACCAAGCCTTGTAAGAGGTTGCAGTTTTCAGTTTCGTATAGAAAATTAACAGGCCTTTCCGCCGATATGAATAAAAAAATTTTGCAAGCTTCGGTTCTCGAAATATTCACATCAGAAATGATATTTCTTTGTTTTTTTCGGTCCAACCTTAAAAAGTGTCGATGGCGATATTTCTACAACAAAGCCTCGTAAGGGGTTGCGGTTTGCAGTGGCGAATAGCAAATTCCCAGAGCTTTCCAGCGATGTAAAAATTTTGACAAACATTTTTTCAATGATTTTTGAAAAAAATCATGGACTACCCTCTTGCCACTTTTTTTCAACTTTTAAAAAATGTTTCCAAATCCCATCGAGCTATACATCAAAAGACAGGTTTTTTCAAACTCTATCCGGACGTCTAAACCAAAAGCTTGTGGAAGGTCTGGTTCTCGAAATATTTTCATCCAAAGTGATTGCTCGATTTACTGCATTTCTGTGCAAAACATGCAAAAGCGTTTGTGTTTGGATAGCGATATTTCCGTAATCGAGCCTCGAAATCGGAAACGGTTTTTAAAATCCATTGTTAAATTTTTAAGAGCTTTCTAAAACTGAAAACGAAAATACTCTGCGAGGTTTGGTTCTCGAAATATTCGCATCCAAAGTCAAATTACTGTATTTCGATGCAACCCTAAAAAGGGCTTTGGATAACGATATTTCCGCAACCAAGCCTTGTAAGAGGTTGCAGTTTTCAGTTTCGTATAGAAAATTAACAGGCCTTTCCGCCGATATGAATAAAAAAATTTTGCAAGCTTCGGTTCTCGAAATATTCACATCAGAAATGATATTTCTTTGTTTTTTTCGGTCCAACCTTAAAAAGTGTCGATGGCGATATTTCCACAACAAAGCCTCGTAAGGGGTTGCGGTTTGCAGTGGCGAATAGCAAATTCCCAGAGCTTTCCAGCGATGTAAAAATTTTGACAAAAATTTTTTCAATGATTTTTGAAAAAAATCATGGACTACCCCCTTGCCACTTTTTTTCAACTTTTAAAAAATGTATCCAAATCCCATCGAGATATACATCAAAAGACAGGTTTTTTCAAACTCTATCCGGACGTCTAAACCAAAAGCGTGTGGAAGGTCTGGTTCTCAAAATATTTTCATCCAAAGTGATTGCTCGATTTACTGCATTTCTGTGCAAAACATGCAAAAGCGTTTGTGTTTGGATAGCGATATTTCCGTAATCGAGCCTCGAAATCGGAAACGGTTTTAAAAATCCATTGTTAAATTTTTAAGAGCTTTCTAAAACTGAAAACGAAAATACTCTGCGAGGTTTGGTTCTCGAAATATTCGCATCCAAAGTCAAATTACTGTATTTCGATGCAACCCTAAAAAGGGCTTTGGATAACAATATTTCCGCAACCAAGCCTTGTAAGAGGTTGCAGTTTTCAGTTTCGTATAGAAAATTAACAGGCCTTTCCGCCGATATGAATAAAAAAATTTTGCAAGCTTCGGTTCTCGAAATATTCACATCAGAAATGATATTTCTTTGTTTTTTTCGGTCCAACCTTAAAAAGTGTCGATGGCGATATTTCTACAACAAAGCCTCGTAAGGGGTTGCGGTTTGCAGTGGCGAATAGCAAATTCCCAGAGCTTTCCAGCGATGCAAAAATTTTGACAAAAATTTTTTCAATGATTTTTGAAAAAAATCATGGACTACTTGCCACTTGCCACTTTTTTTCAACTTTTAAAAAATGTTTCCAAATCCCATCGAGCTGTTCATCAAAAGACAGGTTTTTTCAAACTCTATCCGGACGTCTAAACCAAAAGCGTGTGGAAGGTCTGGTTCTCGAAATATTTTCATCCAAAGTGATTGCTCGATTTACTGCATTTCTGTGCAAAACATGCAAAAGCGTTTGTGTTTGGATAGCGATATTTCCGTAATCGAGCCTCGAAATCGGAAACGGTTTTAAAAATCCATTGTTAAATTTTTAAGAGCTTTCTAAAACTGAAAACAAAAATACTCTGCGAGGTTTGGTTCTCGAAATATTCGCATCCAAAGTCAAATTACTGTATTTCGATGCAACCCTAAAAAGGGCTTTGGATAACGATATTTCCGCAACAAAGCCTTGTAAGAGGTTGCAGTTTTCAGTTTCGTATAGAAAATTAACAGGCCTTTCCGCCGATATGAATAAAAAAAATTTGCAAGCTTCGGTTCTCGAAATATTCACATCAGAAATGATATTTCTTTGTTTTTTTCGGTCCAACCTTAAAAAGTGTCGATGGCGATATTTCTACAACAAAGCCTCGTAAGGGGTTGCGGTTTGCAGTGGCGAATAGCAAATTCCCAGAGCTTTCCAGCGATGTAAAAATTTTGACAAAATTTTTTTCAATGATTTTTGAAAAAAATCATGGACTACCCCCTTGCCACTTTTTTTCAACTTTTAAAAAATGTATCCAAATCCCATCGAGATATACATCAAAAGACAGGTTTTTTCAAACTCTATCCGGACGTCTAAACCAAAAGCGTGTGGAAGGTCTGGTTCTCAAAATATTTTCATCCAAAGTGATTGCTCGATTTACTGCATTTCTGTGCAAAACATGCAAAAGCGTTTGTGTTTGGATAGCGATATTTCCGTAATCGAGCCTCGAAATCGGAAACGGTTTTAAAAATCCATTGTTAAATTTTTAAGAGCTTTCTAAAACTGAAAACGAAAATACTCTGCGAGGTTTGGTTCTCGAAATATTCGCATCCAAAGTCAAATTACTGTATTTCGATGCAACCCTAAAAAGGGCTTTGGATAACAATATTTCCGCAACCAAGCCTTGTAAGAGGTTGCAGTTTTCAGTTTCGTATAGAAAATTAACAGGCCTTTCCGCCGATATGAATAAAAAAATTTTGCAAGCTTCGGTTCTCGAAATATTCACATCAGAAATGATATTTCTTTGTTTTTTTCGGTCCAACCTTAAAAAGTGTCGATGGCGATATTTCTACAACAAAGCCTCGTAAGGGGTTGCGGTTTGCAGTGGCGAATAGCAAATTCCCAGAGCTTTCCAGCGATGCAAAAATTTTGACAAAAATTTTTTCAATGATTTTTGAAAAAAATCATGGACTACCCCCTTGCCACTTTTTTTCAACTTTTAAAAAATGTTTCCAAATCCCATCGAGCTATACATCAAAAGACAGGTTTTTTCAAACTCTATCCGGACGTCTAAACCAAAAGCGTGTGGAAGGTCTGGTTCTCGAAATATTTTCATCCAAAGTGATTGCTCGATTTACTGCATTTCTGTGCAAAACATGCAAAAGCGTTTGTGTTTGGATAGCGATATTTCCGTAATCGAGCCTCGAAATCGGAAATGGTTTTAAAAATCCATTGTTAAATTTTTAAGAGCTTTCTAAAACTGAAAACGAAAATACTCTGCGAGGTTTGGTTCTCGAAATATTCGCATCCAAAGTCAAATTACTGTATTTCGATGCAACCCTAAAAAGGGCTTTGGATAACGATATTTCCGCAACCAAGCCTTGTAAGAGGTTGCAGTTTTCAGTTTCGTATAGAAAATTAACAGGCCTTTCCGCCGATATGAATAAAAAAATTTTGCAAGCTTCGGTTCTCGAAATATTCACATCAGAAATGATATTTCTTTGTTTTTTTCGGTCCAACCTTAAAAAGTGTCGATGGCGATATTTCCACAACAAAGCCTCGTAAGGGGTTGCGCTTTGCAGTGGCGAATAGCAAATTCCCAGAGCTTTCCAGCGATGTAAAAATTTTGACAAAAATTTTTTCAATGATTTTTGAAAAAAATCATGGACTACCCCCTTGCCACTTTTTTTCAACTTTTAAAAAATGTTTCCAAATCCCATCGAGCTATACATCAAAAGACAGGTTTTTTCAAACTCTATCCGGACGTCTAAACCAAAAGCGTGTGGAAGGTCTGGTTCTCGAAATATTTTCATCCAAAGTGATTGCTCGATTTACTGCATTTCTGTGCAAAACATGCAAAAGCGTTTGTGTTTGGATAGCGATATTTCCGTAATCGAGCCTCGAAATCGGAAACGGTTTTAAAAATCCATTGTTAAATTTTTAAGAGCTTTCTTAAACTGAAAACGAAAATACTCTGCGAGGTTTGGTTCTCGAAATATTCGCATCCAAAGTCAAATTACTGTATTTCGATGCAACCCTAAAAAGGGCTTTGGATAACGATATTTCCGCAACCAAGCCTTGTAAGAGGTTGCAGTTTTCAGTTTCGTATAGAAAATTAACAGGCCTTTCCGCCGATATGAATAAAAAAATTTTGCAAGCTTCGGTTCTCGAAATATTCACATCAGAAATGATATTTCTTTGTTTTTTTCGGTCCAACCTTAAAAAGTGTCGATGGCGATATTTCTACAACAAAGCCTCGTAAGGGGTTGCGGTTTGCAGTGGCGAATAGCAAATGCCCAGAGCTTTCCAGCGATGTAAAAATTTTGACAAAAATTTTTTCAATGATTTTTGAAAAAAATCATGGACTACTTGCCACTTGCCACTTTTTTTCAACTTTTAAAAAATGTTTCCAAATCCCATCGAGCTATACATCAAAAGACAGGTTTTTTCAAACTCTATCCGGACGTCTAAACCAAAAGCGTGTGGAAGGTCTGGTTCTCGAAATATTTTCATCCAAAGTGATTGCTCGATTTACTGCATTTCTGTGCAAAACATGCAAAAGCGTTTGTGTTTGGATAGCGATATTTCCGTAATCGAGCCTCGAAATCGGAAACGGTTTTAAAAATCCACTGTTAAATTTTTAAGAGCTTTCTAAAACTGAAAACAAAAATACTCTGCGAGGTTTGGTTCTCGAAATATTCGCATCCAAAGTCAAATTACTGTATTTCGATGCAACCCTAAAAAGGGCTTTGGATAACGATATTTCCGCAACAAAGCCTTGTAAGAGGTTGCAGTTTTCAGTTTCGTATAGAAAATTAACAGGCCTTTCCGCCGATATGAATAAAAAAATTTTGCAAGCTTCGGTTCTCGAAATATTCACATCAGAAATGATATTTCTTTGTTTTTTTCGGTCCAACCTTAAAAAGTGTCGATGGCGATATTTCTACAACAAAGCCTCGTAAGGGGTTGCGGTTTGCAGTGGCGAATAGCAAATTCCCAGAGCTTTCCAGCGATGCAAAAATTTTGACAAAAAATTTTTCAATGATTTTTGAAAAAAATCATGGACTACCACCCCCTTGCCACTTTTTTTCAACTTTTAAAAAATGTTTCCAAATCCCATCGAGCTATACATCAAAAGACAGGTTTTTTCAAACTCTATCCGGACGTCTAAACCAAAAGCGTGTGGAAGGTCTGGTTCTCGAAATATTTTCATCCAAAGTGATTGCTCGATTTACTGCATTTCTGTGCAAAACATGCAAAAGCGTTTGTGTTTGGATAGCGATATTTCCGTAATCGAGCCTCGAAATCGGAAACGGTTTTAAAAATCCATTGTTAAATTTTTAAGAGCTTTCTAAAACTGAAAACGAAAATACTCTGCGAGGTTTGGTTCTCGAAATATTCGCATCCAAAGTCAAATTACTGTATTTCGATGCAACCCTAAAAAGGGCTTTGGATAACGATATTTCCGCAACCAAGCCTTGTAAGAGGTTGCAGTTTTCAGTTTCGTATAGAAAATTAACAGGCCTTTCCGTCGATATGAATAAAAAAATTTTGCAAGCTTCGGTTCTCGAAATATTCACATCAGAAATGATATTTCTTTGTTTTTTTCGGTCCAACCTTAAAAAGTGTCGATGGCGATATTTCCACAACAAAGCCTCGTAAGGGGTTGCGGTTTGCAGTGGCGAATAGCAAATTCCCAGAGCTTTCCAGCGATGTAAAAATTTTGACAAAAATTTTTTCAATGATTTTTGAAAAAAATCATGGACTACCCCCTTGCCACTTTTTTTCAACTTTTAAAAAATGTTTCCAAATCCCATCGAGCTATACATCAAAAGACAGGTTTTTTCAAACTCTATCCGGACGTCTAAACCAAAAGCGTGTGGAAGGTCTGGTTCTCGAAATATTTTCATCCAAAGTGATTGCTCGATTTACTGCATTTCTGTGCAAAACATGCAAAAGCGTTTGTGTTTGGATAGCGATATTTCCGTAATCGAGCCTCGAAATCGGAAACGGTTTTAAAAATCCATTGTTAAATTTTTAAGAGCTTTCTAAAACTGAAAACAAAAATACTCTGCGAGGTTTGGTTCTCGAAATATTCGCATCCAAAGTCAAATTACTGTATTTCGATGCAACCCTAAAAAGGGCTTTGGATAACGATATTTCCGCAACAAAGCCTTGTAAGAGGTTGCAGTTTTCAGTTTCGTATAGAAAATTAACAGGCCTTTCCGCCGATATGAATAAAAAAAATTTGCAAGCTTCGGTTCTCGAAATATTCACATCAGAAATGATATTTCTTTGTTTTTTTCGGTCCAACCTTAAAAAGTGTCGATGGCGATATTTCTACAACAAAGCCTCGTAAGGGGTTGCGGTTTGCAGTGGCGAATAGCAAATTCCCAGAGCTTTCCAGCGATGTAAAAATTTTGACAAAATTTTTTTCAATGATTTTTGAAAAAAATCATGGACTACCCCCTTGCCACTTTTTTTCAACTTTTAAAAAATGTTTCCAAATCCCATCGAGCTATACATCAAAAGACAGGTTTTTTCAAACTCTATCCGGACGTCTAAACCAAAAGCGTGTGGAAGGTCTGGTTCTCGAAATATTTTCATCCAAAGTGATTGCTCGATTTACTGCATTTCTGTGCAAAACATGCAAAAGCGTTTGTGTTTGGATAGCGATATTTCCGTAATCGAGCCTCGAAATCGGAAACGGTTTTAAAAATCCACTGTTAAATTTTTAAGAGCTTTCTAAAACTGAAAACAAAAATACTCTGCGAGGTTTGGTTCTCGAAATATTCGCATCCAAAGTCAAATTACTGTATTTCGATGCAACCCTAAAAAGGGCTTTGGATAACGATATTTCCGCAACAAAGCCTTGTAAGAGGTTGCAGTTTTCAGTTTCGTATAGAAAATTAACAGGCCTTTCCGCCGATATGAATAAAAAAATTTTGCAAGCTTCGGTTCTCGAAATATTCACATCAGAAATGATATTTCTTTGTTTTTTTCGGTCCAACCTTAAAAAGTGTCGATGGCGATATTTCTACAACAAAGCCTCGTAAGGGGTTGCGGTTTGCAGTGGCGAATAGCAAATTCCCAGAGCTTTCCAGCGATGTAAAAATTTTGACAAAAATTTTTTCAATGATTTTTGAAAAAAATCATGGACTACCCCCTTGCCACTTTTTTTTCAACTTTTAAAAAATGTTTCCAAATCCCATCGAGCTATACATCAAAAGACAGGTTTTTTCAAACTCTATCCGGACGTCTAAACCAAAAGCGTGTGGAAGGTCTGGTTCTCGAAATATTTTCATCCAAAGTGATTGCTCGATTTACTGCATTTCTGTGCAAAACATGCAAAAGCGTTTGTGTTTGGATAGCGATATTTCCGTAATCGAGCCTCGAAATCGGAAACGGTTTTAAAAATCCATTGTTAAATTTTTAAGAGCTTTCTAAAACTGAAAACGAAAATACTCTGCGAGGTTTGGTTCTCGAAATATTAGCATCCAAAGTCAAATTACTGTATTTCGATGCAACCCTAAAAAGGGCTTTGGATAACGATATTTCCGCAACAAAGCCTTGTAAGAGGTTGCAGTTTTCAGTTTCGTATAGAAAATTAACAGGCCTTTCCGCCGATATGAATAAAAAAATTTTGCAAGCTTCGGTTCTCGAAATATTCACATCAGAAATGATATTTCTTTGTTTTTTTCGGTCCAACCTTAAAAAGTGTCGATGGCGATATTTCCACAACAAAGCCTCGTAAGGGGTTGCGGTTTGCAGTGGCGAATAGCAAATTCCCAGAGCTTTCCAGCGATGTAAACATTTTGACAAAAATTTTTTCAATGATTTTTGCCACTTTTTTTCAACTTTTAAAAAATGTTTCCAAATCCCATCGAGCTATACATCAAAAGACAGGTTTTTTCAAACTCTATCCGGACGTTTAAACCAAAAGCGTGTGGAAGGTCTGGTTCTCGAAATATTTTCATCCAAAGTGATTGCTCGATTTACTGCATTTCTGTGCAAAACATGCAAAAGCGTTTGTGTTTGGATAGCGATATTTGCGTAATCGAGCCTCGAAATCGGAAACGGTTTTAAAAATCCATTGTTAAATTTTTAAGAGCTTTCTAAAACTGAAAACGAAAATACTCTGCGAGGTTTGGTTCTCGAAATATTCGCATCCAAAGTCAAATTACTGTATTTCGATGCAACCCTAAAAAGGGCTTTGGATAACGATATTTCCGCAACAAAGCCTTGTAAGAGGTTGCAGTTTTCAGTTTCGTATAGAAAATTAACAGGCCTTTCCGCCGATATGAATAAAAAAATTTTGCAAGCTTCGGTTCTCGAAATATTCACATCAGAAATGATATTTCTTTGTTTTTTTCGGTCCAACCTTAAAAAGTGTCGATGGCGATATTTCTACAACAAAGCCTCGTAAGGGGTTGCGGTTTGCAGTGGCGAATAGCAAATTCCCAGAGCTTTCCAGCGATGTAAAAATTTTGACAAAAATTTTTTCAATGATTTTTGAAAAAAATCATGGACTACCCCCTTGCCACTTTTTTTCAACTTTTAAAAAATGTTTCCAAATCCCATCGAGCTATACATCAAAAGACAGGTTTTTTCAAACTCTATCCGGACGTCTAAACCAAAAGCGTGTGGAAGGTCTGGTTCTCGAAATATTTTCATCCAAAGTGATTGCTCGATTTACTGCATTTCTGTGCAAAACATGCAAAAGCGTTTGTGTTTGGATAGCGATATTTGCGTAATCGAGCCTCGAAATCGGAAACGGTTTTAAAAATCCATTGTTAAATTTTTAAGAGCTTTCTAAAACTGAAAACGAAAATACTCTGCGAGGTTTGGTTCTCGAAATATTCGCATCCAAAGTCAAATTACTGTATTTCGATGCAACCCTAAAAAGGGCTTTGGATAACGATATTTCCGCAACCAAGCCTTGTAAGACGTTGCAGTTTTCAGTTTCGTATAGAAAATTAACAGGCCTTTCCGCCGATATGAATAAAAAAATTTTGCAAGCTTCGGTTCTCGAAATATTCACATCAGAAATGATATTTCTTTGTTTTTTTCGGTCCAACCTTAAAAAGTGTCGATGGCGATATTTCCACAACAAAGCCTCGTAAGGGGTTGCGGTTTGCAGTGGCGAATAGCAAATTCCCAGAGCTTTCCAGCGATGTAAAAATTTTGACAAAAATTTTTTCAATGATTTTTGAAAAAAATCATGGACTACCCCCTTGCCACTTTTTTTCAACTTTTAAAAAATGTTTCCAAATCCCATCGAGCTATACATCAAAAGACAGGTTTTTTCAAACTCTATCCGGACGTCTAAACCAAAAGCGTGTGGAAGGTCTGGTTCTCGAAATATTTTCATCCAAAGTGATTGCTCGATTTACTGCATTTCTGTGCAAAACATGCAAAAGCGTTTGTGTTTGGATAGCGATATTTGCGTAATCGAGCCTCGAAATCGGAAACGGTTTTAAAAATCCATTGTTAAATTTTTAAGAGCTTTCTAAAACTGAAAACGAAAATACTCTGCGAGGTTTGGTTCTCGAAATATTCGCATCCAAAGTCAAATTACTGTATTTCGATGCAACCCTAAAAAGGGCTTTGGATAACGATATTTCCGCAACAAAGCCTTGTAAGAGGTTGCAGTTTTCAGTTTCGTATAGAAAATTAACAGGCCTTTCCGCCGATATGAATAAAAAAATTTTGCAAGCTTCGGTTCTCGAAATATTCACATCAGAAATGATATTTCTTTGTTTTTTTCGGTCCAACCTTAAAAAGTGTCGATGGCGATATTTCTACAACAAAGCCTCGTAAGGGGTTGCGGTTTGCAGTGGCGAATAGCAAATTCCCAGAGCTTTCCAGCGATGTAAAAATTTTGACAAAAATTTTTTCAATGATTTTTGAAAAAAATCATGGACTACCCCCTTGCCACTTTTTTTCAACTTTTAAAAAATGTTTCCAAATCCCATCGAGCTATACATCAAAAGACAGGTTTTTTCAAATTCTATCCGGACGTCTAAACCAAAAGCGTGTGGAAGGTCTGGTTCTCGAAATATTTTCATCCAAAGTGATTGCTCGATTTACTGCATTTCTGTGCAAAACATGCAAAAGCGTTTGTGTTTGGATAGCGATATTTCCGTAATCGAGCCTCAAAATCGGAAACGGTTTTAAAAATCCATTGTTAAATTTTTAAGAGCTTTCTAAAACTGAAAACGAAAATACTCTGCGAGGTTTGGTTCTCGAAATATTCGCATCCAAAGTCAAATTACTGTATTTCGATGCAACCCTAAAAAGGGCTTTGGATAACGATATTTCCGCAACCAAGCCTTGTAAGAGGTTGCAGTTTTCAGTTTCGTATAGAAAATTAACAGGCCTTTCCGCCGATATGAATAAAAAAATTTTGCAAGCTTCGGTTCTCGAAATATTCACATCAGAAATGATATTTCTTTGTTTTTTTCGGTCCAACCTTAAAAAGTGTCGATGGCGATATTTCCACAACAAAGCCTCGTAAGGGGTTGCGGTTTGCAGTGGCGAATAGCAAATTCGCAGAGCTTTCCAGCGATGTAAAAATTTTGACAAAAATTTTTTCAATGATTTTTGAAAAAATCATGGACTACCCCCTTGCCACTTTTTTTCAACTTTTAAAAAATGTTTCCAAATCCCATCGAGCTATACATCAAAAGACAGGTTTTTTTCAAACTCTATCCGGACGTTTAAACCAAAAGCGTGTGGAAGGTCTGGTTCTCGAAATATTTTCATCCAAAGTGATTGCTCGATTTACTGCATTTCTGTGCAAAACATGCAAAAGCGTTTGTGTTTGGATAGCGATATTTCCGTAATCGAGCCTCGAAATCGGAAACGGTTTTAAAAATCCATTGTTAAATTTTTAAGAGCTTTCTAAAACTGAAAACGAAAATACTCTGCGAGGTTTGGTTCTCGAAATATTCGCATCCAAAGTCAAATTACTGTATTTCGATGCAACCCTAAAAAGGGCTTTGGATAACGATATTTCCGCAACAAAGCCTTGTAAGAGGTTGCAGTTTTCAGTTTCGTATAGAAAATTAACAGGCCTTTCCGCCGATATGAATAAAAAAATTTTGCAAGCTTCGGTTCTCGAAATATTCACATCAGAAATGATATTTCTTTGTTTTTTTCGGTCCAACCTTAAAAAGTGTCGATGGCGATATTTCTACAACAAAGCCTGGTAAGGGGTTGCGGTTTGCAGTGGCGAATAGCAAATTCCCAGAGCTTTCCAGCGATGTAAAAATTTTGACAAAAATTTTTTCAATGATTTTTGAAAAAAATCATGGACTACCCCCTTGCCACTTTTTTTCAACTTTTAAAAAATGTTTCCAAATCCCATCGAGCTATACATCAAAAGACAGGTTTTTTCAAACTCTATCCGGACGTCTAAACCAAAAGCGTGTGGAAGGTCTGGTTCTCGAAATATTTTCATCCAAAGTGATTGCTCGATTTACTGCATTTCTGTGCAAAACATGCAAAAGCGTTTGTGTTTGGATAGCGATAATTGCGTAATCGAGCCTCGAAATCGGAAACGGTTTTAAAAATCCATTGTTAAATTTTTAAGAGCTTTCTAAAACTGAAAACGAAAATACTCTGCGAGGTTTGGTTCTCGAAATATTCGCATCCAAAGTCAAATTACTGTATTTCGATGCAACCCTAAAAAGGGCTTTGGATAACGATATTTCCGCAACAAAGCCTTGTAAGAGGTTGCAGTTTTCAGTTTCGTATAGAAAATTAACAGGCCTTTCCGCCGATATGAATAAAAAAATTTTGCAAGCTTCGGTTCTCGAAATATTCACATCAGAAATGATATTTCTTTGTTTTTTTCGGTCCAACCTTAAAAAGTGTCGATGGCGATATTTCTACAACAAAGCCTCGTAAGGGGTTGCGGTTTGCAGTGGCGAATAGCAAATTCCCAGAGCTTTCCAGCGATGTAAAAATTTTGACAAAAATTTTTTCAATGATTTTTGAAAAAATCATGGACTACCCCCTTGCCACTTTTTTTCAACTTTTAAAAAATGTTTCCAAATCCCATCGAGCTATACATCAAAAGACAGGTTTTTTCAAACTCTATCCGGACGTTTAAACCAAAAGCGTGTGGAAGGTCTGGTTCTCGAAATATTTTCATCCAAAGTGATTGCTCGATTTACTGCATTTCTGTGCAAAACATGCAAAAGCGTTTGTGTTTGGATAGCGATATTTCCGTAATCGAGCCTCGAAATCGGAAACGGTTTTAAAAATCCATTGTTAAATTTTTAAGAGCTTTCTAAAACTGAAAACGAAAATACTCTGCGAGGTTTGGTTCTCGAAATATTCGCATCCAAAGTCAAATTACTGTATTTCGATGCAACCCTAAAAAGGGCTTTGGATAACGATATTTCCGCAACAAAGCCTTGTAAGAGGTTGCAGTTTTCAGTTTCGTATAGAAAATTAACAGGCCTTTCCGCCGATATGAATAAAAAAATTTTGCAAGCTTCGGTTCTCGAAATATTCACATCAGAAATGATATTTCTTTGTTTTTTTCGGTCCAACCTTAAAAAGTGTCGATGGCGATATTTCTACAACAAAGCCTGGTAAGGGGTTGCGGTTTGCAGTGGCGAATAGCAAATTCCCAGAGCTTTCCAGCGATGTAAAAATTTTGACAAAAATTTTTTCAATGATTTTTGAAAAAAATCATGGACTACCCCCTTGCCACTTTTTTTCAACTTTTAAAAAATGTTTCCAAATCCCATCGAGCTATACATCAAAAGACAGGGTTTTTCAAACTCTATCCGGACGTCTAAACCAAAAGCGTGTGGAAGGTCTGGTTCTCGAAATATTTTCATCCAAAGTGATTGCTCGATTTACTGCATTTCTGTGCAAAACATGCAAAAGCGTTTGTGTTTGGATAGCGATATTTGCGTAATCGAGCCTCGAAATCGGAAACGGTTTTAAAAATCCATTGTTAAATTTTTAAGAGCTTTCTAAAACTGAAAACGAAAATACTCTGCGAGGTTTGGTTCTCGAAATATTCGCATCCAAAGTCAAATTACTGTATTTCGATGCAACCCTAAAAAGGGCTTTGGATAACGATATTTCCGCAACAAAGCCTTGTAAGAGGTTGCAGTTTTCAGTTTCGTATAGAAAATTAACAGGCCTTTCCGCCGATATGAATAAAAAAATTTTGCAAGCTTCGGTTCTCGAAATATTCACATCAGAAATGATATTTCTTTGTTTTTTTCGGTCCAACCTTAAAAAGTGTCGATGGCGATATTTCTACAACAAAGCCTGGTAAGGGGTTGCGGTTTGCAGTGGCGAATAGCAAATTCCCAGAGCTTTCCAGCGATGTAAAAATTTTGACAAAAATTTTTTCAATGATTTTTGAAAAAAATCATGGACTACCCCCTTGCCACTTTTTTTCAACTTTTAAAAAATGTTTCCAAATCCCATCGAGCTATACATCAAAAGACAGGTTTTTTCAAACTCTATCCGGACGTCTAAACCAAAAGCGTGTGGAAGGTCTGGTTCTCGAAATATTTTCATCCAAAGTGATTGCTCGATTTACTGCATTTCTGTGCAAAACATGCAAAAGCGTTTGTGTTTGGATAGCGATATTTCCGTAATCGAGCCTCGAAATCGGAAACGGTTTTAAAAATCCATTGTTAAATTTTTAAGAGCTTTCTAAAACTGAAAACGAAAATACTCTGCGAGGTTTGGTTCTCGAAATATTCGCATCCAAAGTCAAATTACTGTATTTCGATGCAACCCTAAAAAGGGCTTTGGATAACGATATTTCCGCAACAAAGCCTTGTAAGAGGTTGCAGTTTTCAGTTTCGTATAGAAAATTAACAGGCCTTTCCGCCGATATGAATAAAAAAATTTTGCAAGCTTCGGTTCTCGAAATATTCACATCAGAAATGATATTTCTTTGTTTTTTTCGGTCCAACCTTAAAAAGTGTCGATGGCGATATTTCTACAACAAAGCCTGGTAAGGGGTTGCGGTTTGCAGTGGCGAATAGCAAATTCCCAGAGCTTTCCAGCGATGTAAAAATTTTGACAAAAATTTTTTCAATGATTTTTGAAAAAAATCATGGACTACCCCCTTGCCACTTTTTTTCAACTTTTAAAAAATGTTTCCAAATCCCATCGAGCTATACATCAAAAGACAGGGTTTTTCAAACTCTATCCGGACGTCTAAACCAAAAGCGTGTGGAAGGTCTGGTTCTCGAAATATTTTCATCCAAAGTGATTGCTCGATTTACTGCATTTCTGTGCAAAACATGCAAAAGCGTTTGTGTTTGGATAGCGATATTTGCGTAATCGAGCCTCGAAATCGGAAACGGTTTTAAAAATCCATTGTTAAATTTTTAAGAGCTTTCTAAAACTGAAAACGAAAATACTCTGCGAGGTTTGGTTCTCGAAATATTCGCATCCAAAGTCAAATTACTGTATTTCGATGCAACCCTAAAAAGGGCTTTGGATAACGATATTTCCGCAACAAAGCCTTGTAAGAGGTTGCAGTTTTCAGTTTCGTATAGAAAATTAACAGGCCTTTCCGCCGATATGAATAAAAAAATTTTGCAAGCTTCGGTTCTCGAAATATTCACATCAGAAATGATATTTCTTTGTTTTTTTCGGTCCAACCTTAAAAAGTGTCGATGGCGATATTTCTACAACAAAGCCTGGTAAGGGGTTGCGGTTTGCAGTGGCGAATAGCAAATTCCCAGAGCTTTCCAGCGATGTAAAAATTTTGACAAAAATTTTTTCAATGATTTTTGAAAAAAATCATGGACTACCCCCTTGCCACTTTTTTTCAACTTTTAAAAAATGTTTCCAAATCCCATCGAGCTATACATCAAAAGACAGGTTTTTTCAAACTCTATCCGGACGTCTAAACCAAAAGCGTGTGGAAGGTCTGGTTCTCGAAATATTTTCATCCAAAGTGATTGCTCGATTTACTGCATTTCTGTGCAAAACATGCAAAAGCGTTTGTGTTTGGATAGCGATATTTGCGTAATCGAGCCTCGAAATCGGAAACGGTTTTAAAAATCCATTGTTAAATTTTTAAGAGCTTTCTAAAACTGAAAACGAAAATACTCTGCGAGGTTTGGTTCTCGAAATATTCGCATCCAAAGTCAAATTACTGTATTTCGATGCAACCCTAAAAAGGGCTTTGGATAACGATATTTCCGCAACCAAGCCTTGTAAGAGGTTGCAGTTTTCAGTTTCGTATAGAAAATTAACAGGCCTTTCCGCCGATATGAATAAAAAAATTTTGCAAGCTTCGGTTCTCGAAATATTCACATCAGAAATGATATTTCTTTGTTTTTTTCGGTCCAACCTTAAAAAGTGTCGATGGCGATATTTCTACAACAAAGCCTCGTAAGGGGTTGCGGTTTGCAGTGGCGAATAGAAAATTCCCAGAGCTTTCCAGCGATGTAAAAATTTTGACAAAAATTTTTTCAATGATTTTTGAAAAAAATCATGGACTACCCCCTTGCCACTTTTTTTCAACTTTTAAAAAATGTTTCCAAATCCCATCGAGCTATACATCAAAAGACAGGTTTTTTCAAACTCTATCCGGACGTCTAAACCAAAAGCGTGTGGAAGGTCTGGTTCTCGAAATATTTTCATCCAAAGTGAGTGCTCGATTTACTGCATTTCTGTGCAAAACATGCAAAAGCGTTTGTGTTTGGATAGCGATATTTGCGTAATCGAGCCTCGAAATCGGAAACGGTTTTAAAAATCCATTGTTAAATTTTTAAGAGCTTTCTAAAACTGAAAACGAAAATACTCTGCGAGGTTTGGTTCTCGAAATATTCGCATCCAAAGTCAAATTACTGTATTTCGATGCAACCCTAAAAAGGGCTTTGGATAACGATATTTCCGCAACCAAGCCTTGTAAGAGGTTGCAGTTTTCAGTTTCGTATAGAAAATTAACAGGCCTTTCCGCCGATATGAATAAAAAAAATTTGCAAGCTTCGGTTCTCGAAATATTCACATCAGAAATGATATTTCTTTGTTTTTTTCGGTCCAACCTTAAAAAGTGTCGATGGCGATATTTCCACAACAAAGCCTCGTAAGGGGTTGCGGCTTGCAGTGGCGAATAGCAAATTCCCAGAGCTTTCCAGCGATGTAAAAATTTTGACAAAAATTTTTTCAATGATTTTTGAAAAAAATCATGGACTACCCCCTTGCCACTTTTTTTCAACTTTTAAAAAATGTTTCCAAATCCCATCGAGCTATACATCAAAAGACAGGTTTTTTCAAACTCTATCCGGACGTCTAAACCAAAAGCGTGTGGAAGGTCTGGTTCTCGAAATATTTTCATCCAAAGTGATTGCTCGATTTACTGCATTTCTGTGCAAAACATGCAAAAGCGTTTGTGTTTGGATAGCGATATTTGCGTAATCGAGCCTCGAAATCGGAAACGGTTTTAAAAATCCATTGTTAAATTTTTAAGAGCTTTCTAAAACTGAAAACGAAAATACTCTGCGAGGTTTGGTTCTCGAAATATTCGCATCCAAAGTCAAATTACTGTATTTCGATGCAACCCTAAAAAGGGCTTTGGATAACGATATTTCCGCAACCAAGCCTTGTAAGAGGTTGCAGTTTTCAGTTTCGTATAGAAAATTAACAGGCCTTTCCGCCGATATGAATAAAAAAATTTTGCAAGCTTCGGTTCTCGAAATATTCACATCAGAAATGATATTTCTTTGTTTTTTTCGGTCCAACCTTAAAAAGTGTCGATGGCGATATTTCTACAACAAAGCCTCGTAAGGGGTTGCGGTTTGCAGTGGCGAATAGCAAATTCCCAGAGCTTTCCAGCGATGTAAAAATTTTGACAAAAATTTTTTCAATGATTTTTGAAAAAAATCATGGACTACCCCCTTGCCACTTTTTTTCAACTTTTAAAAAATGTTTCCAAATCCCATCGAGCTATACATCAAAAGACAGGTTTTTTCAAACTCTATCCGGACGTCTAAACCAAAAGCGTGTGGAAGGTCTGGTTCTCGAAATATTTTCATCCAAAGTGAGTGCTCGATTTACTGCATTTCTGTGCAAAACATGCAAAAGCGTTTGTGTTTGGATAGCGATATTTGCGTAATCGAGCCTCGAAATCGGAAACGGTTTTAAAAATCCATTGTTAAATTTTTAAGAGCTTTCTAAAACTGAAAACGAAAATACTCTGCGAGGTTTGGCTATCGAAATATTCGCATCCAAAGTCAAATTACTGTATTTCGATGCAACCCTAAAAAGGGCTTTGGATAACGATATTTCCGCAACCAAGCCTTGTAAGAGGTTGCAGTTTTCAGTTTCGTATAGAAAATTAACAGGCCTTTCCGCCGATATGAATAAAAAAATTTTGCAAGCTTCGGTTCTCGAAATATTCACATCAGAAATGATATTTCTTTGTTTTTTTCGGTCCAACCTTAAAAAGTGTCGATGGCGATATTTCTACAACAAAGCCTGGTAAGGGGTTGCGGTTTGCAGTGGCGAATAGCAAATTCCCAGAGCTTTCCAGCGATGTAAAAATTTTGACAAAAATTTTTTCAATGATTTTTGAAAAAAATCATGGACTACCCCCTTGCCACTTTTTTTCAACTTTTAAAAAATGTTTCCAAATCCCATCGAGCTATACATCAAAAGACAGGTTTTTTCAAACTCTATCCGGACGTCTAAACCAAAAGCGTGTGGAAGGTCTGGTTCTCGAAATATTTTCATCCAAAGTGATTGCTCGATTTACTGCATTTCTGTGCAAAACATGCAAAAGCGTTTGTGTTTGGATAGCGATATTTCCGTAATCGAGCCTCAAAATCGGAAACGGTTTTAAAAATCCATTGTTAAATTTTTAAGAGCTTTCTAAAACTGAAAACGAAAATACTCTGCGAGGTTTGGTTCTCGAAATATTCGCATCCAAAGTCAAATTACTGTATTTCGATGCAACCCTAAAAAGGGCTTTGGATAACGATATTTCCGCAACCAAGCCTTGTAAGAGGTTGCAGTTTTCAGTTTCGTATAGAAAATTAACAGGCCTTTCCGCCGATATGAATAAAAAAAATTTGCAAGCTTCGGTTCTCGAAATATTCACATCAGAAATGATATTTCTTTGTTTTTTTCGGTCCAACCTTAAAAAGTGTCGATGGCGATATTTCCACAACAAAGCCTCGTAAGGGGTTGCGGCTTGCAGTGGCGAATAGCAAATTCCCAGAGCTTTCCAGCGATGTAAAAATTTTGACAAAAATTTTTTCAATGATTTTTGAAAAAAATCATGGACTACCCCCTTGCCACTTTTTTTCAACTTTTAAAAAATGTTTCCAAATCCCATCGAGCTATACATCAAAAGACAGGTTTTTTCAAACTCTATCCGGACGTCTAAACCAAAAGCGTGTGGAAGGTCTGGTTCTCGAAATATTTTCATCCAAAGTGATTGCTCGATTTACTGCATTTCTGTGCAAAACATGCAAAAGCGTTTGTGTTTGGATAGCGATATTTGCGTAATCGAGCCTCGAAATCGGAAACGGTTTTAAAAATCCATTGTTAAATTTTTAAGAGCTTTCTAAAACTGAAAACGAAAATACTCTGCGAGGTTTGGTTCTCGAAATATTCGCATCCAAAGTCAAATTACTGTATTTCGATGCAACCCTAAAAAGGGCTTTGGATAACGATATTTCCGCAACCAAGCCTTGTAAGAGGTTGCAGTTTTCAGTTTCGTATAGAAAATTAACAGGCCTTTCCGCCGATATGAATAAAAAAATTTTGCAAGCTTCGGTTCTCGAAATATTCACATCAGAAATGATATTTCTTTGTTTTTTTCGGTCCAACCTTAAAAAGTGTCGATGGCGATATTTCTACAACAAAGCCTCGTAAGGGGTTGCGGTTTGCAGTGGCGAATAGAAAATTCCCAGAGCTTTCCAGCGATGTAAAAATTTTGACAAAAATTTTTTCAATGATTTTTGAAAAAAATCATGGACTACCCCCTTGCCACTTTTTTTCAACTTTTAAAAAATGTTTCCAAATCCCATCGAGCTATACATCAAAAGACAGGTTTTTTCAAACTCTATCCGGACGTCTAAACCAAAAGCGTGTGGAAGGTCTGGTTCTCGAAATATTTTCATCCAAAGTGAGTGCTCGATTTACTGCATTTCTGTGCAAAACATGCAAAAGCGTTTGTGTTTGGATAGCGATATTTGCGTAATCGAGCCTCGAAATCGGAAACGGTTTTAAAAATCCATTGTTAAATTTTTAAGAGCTTTCTAAAACTGAAAACGAAAATACTCTGCGAGGTTTGGCTATCGAAATATTCGCATCCAAAGTCAAATTACTGTATTTCGATGCAACCCTAAAAAGGGCTTTGGATAACGATATTTCCGCAACCAAGCCTTGTAAGAGGTTGCAGTTTTCAGTTTCGTATAGAAAATTAACAGGCCTTTCCGCCGATATGAATAAAAAAATTTTGCAAGCTTCGGTTCTCGAAATATTCACATCAGAAATGATATTTCTTTGTTTTTTTCGGTCCAACCTTAAAAAGTGTCGATGGCGATATTTCTACAACAAAGCCTGGTAAGGGGTTGCGGTTTGCAGTGGCGAATAGCAAATTCCCAGAGCTTTCCAGCGATGTAAAAATTTTGACAAAAATTTTTTCAATGATTTTTGAAAAAAATCATGGACTACCCCCTTGCCACTTTTTTTCAACTTTTAAAAAATGTTTCCAAATCCCATCGAGCTATACATCAAAAGACAGGTTTTTTCAAACTCTATCCGGACGTCTAAACCAAAAGCGTGTGGAAGGTCTGGTTCTCGAAATATTTTCATCCAAAGTGATTGCTCGATTTACTGCATTTCTGTGCAAAACATGCAAAAGCGTTTGTGTTTGGATAGCGATATTTCCGTAATCGAGCCTCAAAATCGGAAACGGTTTTAAAAATCCATTGTTAAATTTTTAAGAGCTTTCTAAAACTGAAAACGAAAATACTCTGCGAGGTTTGGTTCTCGAAATATTCGCATCCAAAGTCAAATTACTGTATTTCGATGCAACCCTAAAAAGGGCTTTGGATAACGATATTTCCGCAACCAAGCCTTGTAAGAGGTTGCAGTTTTCAGTTTCGTATAGAAAATTAACAGGCCTTTCCGCCGATATGAATAAAAAAAATTTGCAAGCTTCGGTTCTCGAAATATTCACATCAGAAATGATATTTCTTTGTTTTTTTCGGTCCAACCTTAAAAAGTGTCGATGGCGATATTTCCACAACAAAGCCTCGTAAGGGGTTGCGGCTTGCAGTGGCGAATAGCAAATTCCCAGAGCTTTCCAGCGATGTAAAAATTTTGACAAAAATTTTTTCAATGATTTTTGAAAAAAATCATGGACTACCCCCTTGCCACTTTTTTTCAACTTTTAAAAAATGTTTCCAAATCCCATCGAGCTATACATCAAAAGACAGGTTTTTTCAAACTCTATCCGGACGTCTAAACCAAAAGCGTGTGGAAGGTCTGGTTCTCGAAATATTTTCATCCAAAGTGATTGCTCGATTTACTGCATTTCTGTGCAAAACATGCAAAAGCGTTTGTGTTTGGATAGCGATATTTGCGTAATCGAGCCTCGAAATCGGAAACGGTTTTAAAAATCCATTGTTAAATTTTTAAGAGCTTTCTAAAACTGAAAACGAAAATACTCTGCGAGGTTTGGTTCTCGAAATATTCGCATCCAAAGTCAAATTACTGTATTTCGATGCAACCCTAAAAAGGGCTTTGGATAACGATATTTCCGCAACCAAGCCTTGTAAGAGGTTGCAGTTTTCAGTTTCGTATAGAAAATTAACAGGCCTTTCCGCCGATATGAATAAAAAAATTTTGCAAGCTTCGGTTCTCGAAATATTCACATCAGAAATGATATTTCTTTGTTTTTTTCGGTCCAACCTTAAAAAGTGTCGATGGCGATATTTCTACAACAAAGCCTCGTAAGGGGTTGCGGTTTGCAGTGGCGAATAGAAAATTCCCAGAGCTTTCCAGCGATGTAAAAATTTTGACAAAAATTTTTTCAATGATTTTTGAAAAAAATCATGGACTACCCCCTTGCCACTTTTTTTCAACTTTTAAAAAATGTTTCCAAATCCCATCGAGCTATACATCAAAAGACAGGTTTTTTCAAACTCTATCCGGACGTCTAAACCAAAAGCGTGTGGAAGGTCTGGTTCTCGAAATATTTTCATCCAAAGTGAGTGCTCGATTTACTGCATTTCTGTGCAAAACATGCAAAAGCGTTTGTGTTTGGATAGCGATATTTGCGTAATCGAGCCTCGAAATCGGAAACGGTTTTAAAAATCCATTGTTAAATTTTTAAGAGCTTTCTAAAACTGAAAACGAAAATACTCTGCGAGGTTTGGCTATCGAAATATTCGCATCCAAAGTCAAATTACTGTATTTCGATGCAACCCTAAAAAGGGCTTTGGATAACGATATTTCCGCAACCAAGCCTTGTAAGAGGTTGCAGTTTTCAGTTTCGTATAGAAAATTAACAGGCCTTTCCGCCGATATGAATAAAAAAATTTTGCAAGCTTCGGTTCTCGAAATATTCACATCAGAAATGATATTTCTTTGTTTTTTTCGGTCCAACCTTAAAAAGTGTCGATGGCGATATTTCTACAACAAAGCCTGGTAAGGGGTTGCGGTTTGCAGTGGCGAATAGCAAATTCCCAGAGCTTTCCAGCGATGTAAAAATTTTGACAAAAATTTTTTCAATGATTTTTGAAAAAAATCATGGACTACCCCCTTGCCACTTTTTTTCAACTTTTAAAAAATGTTTCCAAATCCCATCGAGCTATACATCAAAAGACAGGTTTTTTCAAACTCTATCCGGACGTCTAAACCAAAAGCGTGTGGAAGGTCTGGTTCTCGAAATATTTTCATCCAAAGTGATTGCTCGATTTACTGCATTTCTGTGCAAAACATGCAAAAGCGTTTGTGTTTGGATAGCGATATTTCCGTAATCGAGCCTCAAAATCGGAAACGGTTTTAAAAATCCATTGTTAAATTTTTAAGAGCTTTCTAAAACTGAAAACGAAAATACTCTGCGAGGTTTGGTTCTCGAAATATTCGCATCCAAAGTCAAATTACTGTATTTCGATGCAACCCTAAAAAGGGCTTTGGATAACGATATTTCCGCAACCAAGCCTTGTAAGAGGTTGCAGTTTTCAGTTTCGTATAGAAAATTAACAGGCCTTTCCGCCGATATGAATAAAAAAAATTTGCAAGCTTCGGTTCTCGAAATATTCACATCAGAAATGATATTTCTTTGTTTTTTTCGGTCCAACCTTAAAAAGTGTCGATGGCGATATTTCCACAACAAAGCCTCGTAAGGGGTTGCGGCTTGCAGTGGCGAATAGCAAATTCCCAGAGCTTTCCAGCGATGTAAAAATTTTGACAAAAATTTTTTCAATGATTTTTGAAAAAAATCATGGACTACCCCCTTGCCACTTTTTTTCAACTTTTAAAAAATGTTTCCAAATCCCATCGAGCTATACATCAAAAGACAGGTTTTTTCAAACTCTATCCGGACGTCTAAACCAAAAGCGTGTGGAAGGTCTGGTTCTCGAAATATTTTCATCCAAAGTGATTGCTCGATTTACTGCATTTCTGTGCAAAACATGCAAAAGCGTTTGTGTTTGGATAGCGATATTTGCGTAATCGAGCCTCGAAATCGGAAACGGTTTTAAAAATCCATTGTTAAATTTTTAAGAGCTTTCTAAAACTGAAAACGAAAATACTCTGCGAGGTTTGGTTCTCGAAATATTCGCATCCAAAGTCAAATTACTGTATTTCGATGCAACCCTAAAAAGGGCTTTGGATAACGATATTTCCGCAACCAAGCCTTGTAAGAGGTTGCAGTTTTCAGTTTCGTATAGAAAATTAACAGGCCTTTCCGCCGAT